>CM060376.1:23015051-24215051 GCA_030545235.1 Helianthus tuberosus
GTAGATTTTTTAATTTCCGGTTTTTCAAAGCTTCGTGAGTTTTTACAAATGGTCGTCCCAACACTAGAGGAGCGTCATCGAGGATGACAAAGTCGGTCGGTATTACCATTTGATTTGTTTGAACCAATACATCCTCAACTACACCGATTGATTTTATTACTTTCCGATTGGATAGAAAAATGGGTATTTGAAGTGGAGAAAAATCACTAATACTTAATTTTTCGAAAATGTAGTTAGGCATTATGTTAACACAAAGATCTTTATCAATTGTGACATTACTAATAAACGAATTTTGAAAGAAACATGGAACCGGTGTAATGTTAATTTCAAATGGGTCTTCTTTTATTAGCGAAGTTTGATCATTAGTTAACTTAACACTTACCGTTTCGTCAATCCTAGTGTTAGTGTTTAACTCTTTTAAAAACTTAGCATGAGTGGGTACTAAACAATGATTTTCAAAAGAAGGTGACAAGAGATTAATTTCTTCAAAATTAGACTCTTCTTGAATTTTAACTTTGTCGGACTCACCTTTTTCGTTGTTTAACTCATGTGTCGGTTTTTCACTTATTTGTTCTTCCATTTTTACACTTTCAGTTATCTCTTCATTTTTTAATTCTTCTCTTGCGCGGGACTCCTCTTCCCCTGCGCGAGATTCTTTTATATAGAGATCGATAACTCTAAGGTGTTCTAATATCCTATCGGTTACTTCGGTTATAGAAAAAGAATCGGAATTTTCAAAGCTTGAATCCGGTTGTTCGACCCTTCGTTCCTCATAATACCCATGTGAAGTAGACGGTTCACACCATTGTTCTTCATTGTAAGCATATGATGGATAAGGTTCGTAATTTTGTTCTTCGTAATACTCATATGAGGTGGGTTGTTCACGCCATGGTTCCTCATAGTAAGTATACGAAGGTGGTGGCTCATATCTTGGTTCCTCAAAGTATGAGTAAGAAGGCTCATACCTTGGTTCATCAAAATATGAGTATGAGGGAGGAGGTTCATACCTTTGGTCTTCATAGGATGTGTATGAAGTTGATGGCTCGTACCTGGGCTCCTCATAGTAGGTGTATGAATTGGATGGTTGATACGAGTGACTATGTTGAACCGAGTGTGTGTTACGACAATTAGTGCAATAATTACTCCTATAATTATCCTCCTCATAGGTGTAGTTGTAACCTCCTGAGTATTGATCCATAAGAATCACTCAGCAGACCACAACCAAGTCTCGAGATCAGAAAACAAAAATAAAAACGGAAACAGAGGCTGGACACGGCCCCGTGTTCAGTGGACACGACCCCATGTACAGAATCTGTATCTGGGCGTTTTAATTAAATTTACTGATTTCGTTGAGCACGGGGCGTGTTCAGTGAGCACGGCCCGCCCGTGTTCAAGCTACTGTTACTGGGTGTTTTTATGAAAAGGTGCAGCACGGCCTCGTGTTCAGTAAACACGGCCCCGTGTACAGGTTACTGTAAATGCAAAACTAAACTAAAATGCAGAAAAATGTGCGCCCGTTTTAAAAAGGTTTTGAAAAACTGATTAGGCCGTCGATTTTAAGCTTTCTTAAAATCCTTGTGTCCCCGGCAACGGCGCCAAAAACTTGATGCGTGTGAAGTGTTATATATATTAGGTGTATATTTTAAGCCCTTTAACACTTTTTTAGCCAAGTTTTAAATTTATAAAACACGATATTTACTAACACTAAACACACATATGGGCAAGTGCACCCATCGTGAGCGTAGTATAGCGTTGGTAAGATACCGAGGTCGTCCAAGGACACAAGAGCTTTTAGTACCGGCTTATCCTCAACGTCTAATCAAATCAAAAAGTTTAGAAAAATGTTTTAAACTAAGAAAATAAAAACTAACTAAAATGCTGAAAATAAAAATAAAAGAAAAAAAACAGATAGACAAGATGAATCACTTGGTTCCGACTCGTGTATAGTGCAACCTTTGATTATTTCCGCACTTTTGCACTTATTTAAGAGATTATCTTAGTTATTGTAGTAGGCCCCTCTTTTGAAGGTGACGTTACCCTCAACCCAGTAGTTTGAGTCAGCAAGGATACAATCCTAAAGGGTCGGATTATTGAAAGATATTTAATTAAGTTATTAATGCAAATTATGGTAGGCCCCTCTTTTGGAGGTGACGTTACCCTCGACTAAGTAGTCTGAGTCGGCAGGGATACAGTCCTAAATAGCCGGGTTATAGTATTAATAGTAGTTTAACTTATGAGGGGATCAAAGAGTTTGGACCCCCGCCATCCAATACCATTAAGTATTGAAGGAGGTCCTACTAAATTTGACCCAGGTCCATTGCAGGACCTCTAAACGCTGAACAATGGCAAGACTCTTACCAAACCGTTCCCTTAACCCTCGACCAGGTAGCCAACATACCTCCATATAGACCATGGAGATATGAATGGTGAAAATCTTTTATTTTATATAGACAGTAAAATAATGTCAAGACACCACGGACAAACGATAAGGAAGAATCACCTTCAACATAAGAAACTAGTTATTAAAGTCATTAATACAAAACCAAGTAAAAAGTGCGAAAAGATTAGAAATAAAAAGTATTACACTAGACACTTGTCTTCACCAAGTGATGTAAGAGACTTAGGCAAACATGGCCTTGATTGTCAAGAACTCTTACGATCAATCTTGGATCCCGAGACGACTCACACACTCTATGATGGACAATGGATGATGGTGGTGGATGATGGTGTTATGGTGGTGGTGGGTGGTGGGTGAAGTGTGAGAGAGGTGGTGTGCCAAGGGATGGTTTGAGCTTGAGCCAAGCACTCCTATTTATTGGCTGAACAGAAGCTCGGGCACGACCCCGTGTCCAGTGGGCACGGCCCCGTGTCCACATCCTTCTCTTTCTTCATTTATTGCAGCTTGTCTTATTAGTTGACCACGCCCCCGTGTCCGCTCAGCACGACCCCGTGTGCAGAAGAATCTTTGTACTATGAAGATTTGCTTAGATTGTGCGAATCTTATAGTTGACCACGGCCCCGTGTCCGCTGAGCACGGCCCCGTGGTGGGCAATAGAAGCTTCTACCACTTTGTCTTTTCCGCTGACACTTGGGCACGCCCCCGTGCTGGCTGAGCACGGGGTGTGTTCAGTCTTCTGTTATCTTGTTTTGCTTGGGAAGATGCTGTCGTGGGGTCGGGCATGTCACGTCTTGTTCCTTTTCTTGTATTTATGTTAGATTTTGATGTCTTTTTGCTTCTTTTGTTAATTTGAGCTCATTTAATCCTGAAAATACAAAAGGAAGACAAAAGAACACTTTTTCCAACATTAGTACTAAAAAAGGGTTAGTTTTATGCCACAATTGATGTAATTTATATGTTGCATTTTGCACACATCAATAGATCCTGCAAGGACCTGGGTCAAATTTAGTAGGACCTCCTTCAATACACACCGGTATTGGATGGCCGGGGTCCAAACTCTTTGATCCCTTCATATGTAAGCTACTATTAATACTTTAATCCGGCTATTTAGGACTGTATCCCTGCTGACTCAGACTACTTAGCCGAGGGTAACGTCACCTCCAAAAGAGGGCCTACCATAATATGCATTAATAACTTAATTAATTATCTTTCAATAATCCGACCCTTTAGGATTGTATCCTTGCTGACTCAAACTACTGGGTTGAGGGTAACGTCATCTTCAAAAGAGGGGCCCTACTACAATAACTAAGATAATCTCTTAAAAAGTGCAAAAGTGCGGAAATAATCAAAGGTTACACTATACACGAGTCGGAGCCAAGTGATTCATCTTGTATATCTGTTTTTATTTTTATTTTATTTTCAGCATTTTAGTTAGTTTTATTTTTCTAGTTTAAAAACTTTTTTTTCTAACTTTTGATTTGATTAGACGTTGAAGATAAACCGGTACTAAAAGCTCTTGTGTCCTTAGACGACCTCGGTATCTTACCAACACTATACTACGCTCACGATGGGTGCACTTGCCCATATGTGTGTTTGGTGTTAGTAAATATCGTGTTTTATAAATTTAAAACTTGACTAACGTGTAAAAAGGGCTTAAAATATACTTAAAATTACATAACACACTCACGCACATCACACACTCCACGAGGCAATAAATCTATTGCCCCGGGCGCCCATAAGGTTGATGAAAGCACTTCTTTACAAGCTCAAATCGAGGCCCTTTCTTCAAAAATCAAAAAGTTAGAAATGGAAAAAACGGTCTCGGTTATGGCTTGCGAGGGGTGTGGTGGGCCACATGAAAATTGGAGTTGTGTGAAAGAATTAGATGATCGAATGGAAACGGTAAACTACATTGATAATAGACCTAGGCCGTCGGGTCCTCCAACGGGTACCAACAACCAAGGATGGCGTAACCACCCTAACCTCGGTTGGAGAGAACCCGACAATAGTAGTAACCAACAAAATCTAAACCAACGAACAAACTTTCAACAACCACAAAATTTCTCTCAACAACAAGGTAGACGAGAAAGGCTTGAAGATACTGTATCTCGCCTCATCTCCGACACCGAAAAGAAAAACTCAGATCGATTTCAACAGTTGGAATCGAATTTTAGAAATCAACAAGCTAGCATTCAAAACATTGAAAAACAATTAAATCAAATAGCTCAAAATTTCTCCGAGAGACCACAAGGCGCATTACCAAGTAATACCGAAACCAACCCAAAGGCGCAAGTACATCTCATAACATTGAGAAACCGTACCGTGGGTCCCGAAGAGGCTCCACTACCACCAACTGAAAGAAGCCAATCTAGCCAAACCACAACTCCACCCACACCTCAACAAGAGAAGGCTTCTCCTCCAGTTCAAGAGCCTACTAAGACTCCTCTGGTTCCATACCCCGGTCGGTTAATTCGTCAAAAGACCGATGAGCAATTCGCAAAGTTCGAAAATTTATTAAAACAATTGCATGTTAATATTCCATTTATCGAAGTCCTAACTCAAATGCCTAAATATTCAAAATTTATGAGGGACTTCCTCACTCATAAAAGGAAAATTGAATCATTGCAATTAGTTAACTTAGGCGAAGAATGCTCCGCCTTACTACTCAACAAACTCCCGCAAAAGAAGCTTGACCCCGGAAGCTTCACAATTCCTTGCTCAATTGGGGAATCCCCCATTCGTAATGCACTAGCCGATCTCGGGGCAAGCATCAACCTCATGCCTTCATCAATGTTCAACCAACTCGGCTTAGGGAAAACAAGCCCTACAAAAATAAGCATACAACTCGCCGATAGATCCGTCAAATATCCACAAGGTGTCGCTGAAAATCTATTGGTCAAAGTCGGCGAATTCGTCTTTCCGGCCGGCTTTGTCATACTAGATATGGAGGAAGATATCGAAGTACCACTCATCCTAGGGAGGCCATTCCTAGCTACGGTCCATGCAGTGGTAGATATGAATGATGGAACACTAACATTGAGGGTTGGGGACGAGGAAGTAAAGTTTGGAGTTGGAAAAAGAGTAGAAGACGAAAACCCGGTCAACTACATGAAGGTCATTGACTCGAGCTTGGATGATGCTCTCCGACGGTGTAGCATGGGATGCAAAACATCCCACTTGGGTAACATATGACCAGGCTTTGGGTCTAGCCAAGGACCCTTATAAACGTGGTGCACCACGGAGGCATTCCGCGGAACTATCCTTAGTTTAGTTTAGATTAATTTTTATGTTTTCTAGTTTAGTTTTAATTTTCAGGAATAAAACACACTCGGGATGGTGAAGGATACCAAGGGAGCGTGAACCAGCACCCCATGCACAAAAACAGGGCCACCCGACAAATTTTTCTTCATTACAGCAAGTTCAGCATGGGCCGTGCCCGCCCAACACGGCCCCGTGCTGCACCATCTGCAGCAAATGCCCAGTTCAGGTAACTGGACACGGGGCGTGCTCACTGAACACGCCCCCGTGCCCAGGCTTCTGTTTCTTTTTACAAACTTTTGTTACTAGCGATCTGAACACGGGGCCGTGCCCGGACACCACGGGGTCGTGTCCAGACGCCCAGTAACATAAAATTTTGCTTTTTCACACCTTTTTACACATTCCATCAACCTAAAAACTTATTTTTGGGAAAAATTGAGGACAATGTGTAATTTAAGTGTGGGGGGATGCTAAAACCTTGAATCTTGCAAGTTCTAATCACAAGCCTTACACAAAACTCTATTGGAACCGCTAATCACCCCAAATTTTTTCATTTTTTTTACTTGTCTAGGTTTAATTTGGGAATTTCAAGTTCTAAAAAGGTTATATTTTTACAAATTTACAACCGATAGCGTCGTGATAAAAAGAACAAACATAAGAAAATTATGAAACGGCATGACAAGCATAATTAAAATTTGATTATATATACTTGATCACATAAAAACCCATTCCCACAAAAAGTGAGTTTTGAGCCTTTATTGAGCATACAAATATATATCTTTAAACTAAATGCTCATTTTTCGTTTCTTGTGTGAATAGGCGCTTGGTTCTTACGACTCTAGAACTTGCCACGACGATACATTCCCGGTCCTTACCAACTTAAACCCGAGTAAGTAAATGACGGAGGCATTAGGACTAACCCTTTTTATTTCTACACCATTATTTTTCTTTTTTTTTTACGACCTACCCAAAATCCCCCTAGTTAACCCCTTTGAGCCTAAACCTTTTCATTTCATAACCCAAAACAAACACCCTTTCACCCACCAAAACCTTTTTATTTTTAAACCCTTTGTTTTAGTAACAAGCTCGGTTTTTCTTATGACTTTCAAAAAAAAAAAAAAAAATGATGATGATGAAGCAAAAGAGAAATAAACAAACAAGTTTATCAAAAATAATTTTGTTTGAATAATGGCTTCATTAAAATAAAAACTTTAAAAAATAAAAAGTCTTACGAAAACCGACGCTTTTTACGCCTTTCGCCCTTTTACTAACCACTAACCCAACCACCTACCTTTAACCCAAGCCTAACCCTTCACCCAAAAGTCCTCTTGATATTTACAAAGGTATATAGTTAAAAAGGAGGAGGATTGATTGCTTGGCAAGCTTATGGTAGGAGTAAGTTCCATGCCGCTCTCGAGTGATCCACTAAGATACATCTTCGGCCGAGTGTTGAGTGATCCCCGTGAGGTATGTGAACTTGTATATAAGTGGAATTTTAAAAAGGCATGTTATGCCCAAATAAGTAATTTATCTTATGAAATGTTTTAAATAAATCATGACGAATAGGATTGTAAATAAATAAAAATAAAACTTAATAAAGAATCTTGGAAATCCCGACACTCTACGACAAGCCCAAAAACCTTCTCTTCTACCCATTCCATTTGGGAGTGTAAAGCCACATTATAAAGAGTTTTGCTTGAGGATAAGCAAATATTCAAGTGTGGGGGTATTTGATGTGCACAAAATGCAACATATAAATTACATCAATTGTGGCATAAAACTAACCCTTTTTTAGTACTAATGTTGGAAAAAGTGTGTTTTTGTCTTTCTTTTGTATTTTCAGGATTAAATGAGCTCAAATGAACAAAAGAAGCAAAAAGGCAGCTAAATCTAATATAAATACAAGAAAAGGAACAAACGTGGCATGCCCAGCCTCCCCGACAGCATCTTCCCAAGCAAAACAAGAGAACAGAAGGCTGAACACGCCCCGTGCTCAATGAGCACGGGCGCGTGCCCAAGTGTCAGCAGAAAAGACAAAGCTGTAGATGCTTCTATCAGCCACCACGGGGTCGTGCTCAGTGGACACGGGGCCGTGGTCAACTCTAAGATTCGCAGAATCTGGGGAAATCTTGTTAGTACATATACGCTTTTGCACACGGGGTCGTGCCCAGCGGACACTGGGGCGTGGTCAACTAATGCAGACAAACGGCAATTAATGAAGACAGAGAAGAAGGATGGACACGGGGCCGTGCCCAATGGACACGGGGCCGTGCCCGAGCTGCTGTTCAGGCTATAAATAGGGGTGATTGGCTCATTTGCAAACCATCCCTTGGCACACCACCTCTCTCACACTTCACCCACCACCCACCACCATCACAACACCATCATCCACCACCATCATCCATCGTCCATCGTAGAGTGTGTGAGTCGTCTCGGGATCCAAGATTGATCGTAAGAGTTCTTGACAATCAAAGGCCATGTTTGCCTAAGTCTCTTACATCACTTGGTGAAGACAAGTGTCTAGTGTAAAAGTTTTTATTTTTAATCTTTTCGCACTTTTTACTTGGTTATGTATTAATGACTTTAATAACTAGTTTCTTATGTTGAAGGTGATTCTTCCTTATCGTTTGTCCGTGGTGTCTTGGCATTATTTTACTGTCTATATAAAATAAAATATTTTCACCATTCATATCTCCACGGTCTATATGGAGGTATGTTGGCTACCTGGTCGGGGGTTAAGGGAACGGTTTGGTAAGTGTCTTGCCTTGTTCAGTGTATAGATCCTGCAAGGACCTGGGTCAAATTTAGTAGGACCTCCTTCAATACCCACCGGTATTGGATGGCGGGGGTCCAAACTATTTGATCCCCTCATATGTAAGCTACTATTAATACTTTAATCCAGCTAATTAGGACTGTATCCCTGCTGACTCAGACTACTTAGCCGAGGGTAACGTCACCTTCAAAAGAGGGGCCTACCATAATATGCATTAATAACTTAATTAATTATCTTTCAATAATCCGACCCTTTAGGATTGTATCCTTGCTGACTCAAACTACTGGGTTGAGGGTAACGTCACCTTCAAATGCGGGGACTACTACAATAACTAAGATAATCTCTTAAAAAGTGCAAAAGTGCGGAAATAATCGAAGGTTACACTAAACACGAGTCGGAGCCAAGTGATTCATCTTGTCTATCTGTTTTTACTTTTATTTTCCAGCATTTTAGTTAGTTTTATTTTTCTTATTTAAAAAACCTTTTTTTCTAACTTTTGATTTGATTAGACGTTGAGGATAAACCAGTACTAAAAGCTCTTGTGTCCTTGGACGACCTCGTGTAGGATCGTTTGCACGACCAAACGAGTCGTTCAGAGGAGATCTCGTCCAATACGAGAGGCGGAATCAAACGTATCGGAGTTATTTCAGCTGTATACACACTAGAATCACTTAATCTATCTCTTGTATTGATTTGATGACGATTACAGACCTGGAGATACTTCGGCAGAGCTTCGCTACCGGAATGACCATGTTACAAATGAAAGACATGAGCTCACTATTTATAGGCAGGCCAGTCCATATGAACTGGACATTGCCACTTCATGTGAAGTGGCTGGACACTACCACTTCATACGAACTGGCATTTCGCCACTTCACATGAACTGGATCTGCCAGTTCGTGTGAACTGGTCTAACAACCCTAAAAACCTATTTTCTTGACTACCGAGCTCTGTTCTATCCTATCTCTATACATGACTCGATACAAGACGAAGTCGACAGACGCATGCACCAACAGACTCCCTCTCGAATGTTGACGAGTCTTAAGTGTCGAGTCTTCAACGTCTTCAGTCTTTATCAGTCTGATCACTCTTTGAAGTATCTGACAGTAATTATCCTCAAATCTTCTCTCTTCTCTTTTCATCAGCACCAATACATTCCTTCCTTTAGGTGTCTTCAGATTCCCCCTTTCGATATGCTGGGATCACAATCTGGCTTTTTGATATTACAAAGTCCTCAGGTATCGGAACCTGGCTCTCTATCAATCAGAATCACCTAGCTCTTATCCTGCACATTCTCTACCCAAAAGTAAATTTTCTGATAACCACTTGTAGAGCAAATCTTAGAATGATTTAACATTTATAAATTCTGATTAACCACTTGCAGAAATATTAACTTCATTTCAAAAACTTTTCTCATTTTTAAAACACGGACTCTCCACACTAACTGCTCAACTCTTTCCCAAACCAGTTGTCGTCATGTTTAGCACTCGGAATTTTGAACATCAGCTCTCCAACACCAGTTGTCGAAAATCTTTTTGAATTTTTCAAAATTTATGCTAAAACACACTGAAAATCTTTTTGGATTTTTTTAAGAACAAGGGAATGCAGTAAAGAAAATACTTACATACAATATTTTTGTGAGTTTGTGTAAGAGGATCATATCAGTTTTTGAGACAAATCACCAACACCGTTAAGCTTTAAACATTTTAAGTTCTAAACGATTCACTTAGAATGTCAGTATACTGATCCACTTAAATTCTCACACAAAGTTCAACTGCTTCGAGATACGAGATTAATGTCTTAAGCACTTAAACTTAATCGCGTGTCCCATCTCAGAATATACTCCCGTATCCAGATCCCAATATTCAGTCTTACTGGTGAGTATACCACAGATGATATCTGTAAGGGGTTAAATTGCGAAACCGTGAGAGCTCAGGTCAGAACTTCCGTTCAGCAGAGAGATGACGGCTCGACTTTTGGTGGGTCCCCTTTAGAGGATCTTTTGTTACAACAGCAATGATTTACATATTTTTTCAATGTTTCATCATTTTTTATGCTGAGGGTGAGCTATATTTCAAGCAGCGTAAAGTATTCTCCGGGGACTAGGCCATTGCTTCCGCATTATCAGAAGTCCCGTGATAATACCCCAGATATCACTGAGTATAAAGACCTAGTATCTCAGAAAGAGGGACCTTTCAAACAAGATTTCGGGGGTTACCCATATATCCAAGAGATGTTCCCCACGATATAAGCAAGTTTGAAATTTAGGTTTATATCTCGTCACAATCTACTAAATGTGCAAAAACCTACTGGCACATCATCAGTGAGACCGTTTATCACATTTTTCTTTCCATTTCTTTAGCGTGCTGTGATAGTCCACTTATGTACTATCATTTCCTCTTTTTCACAACAAAACTCTTTTTCATTTTATCATGTTTTTGACTTTTTCAAATTTTCAAATGTTTTTGGATTTTCTGAAATTTTTACTCCCCCTAAAATGCAAACACATTTTAGGAAATTTGAAAACAAACTGTACAAATAATATGACAACCGATATCGAATCGCTTCAAATCGCCATCCACTTGGCATAAAGAATCAGAACTCCCCCTCACAACAAACTATTTTCCCATTGATTTCAAAACACTTAAGTTTGTTTTAATCAAATAGTTTTTCCGGAAAATTAGTTTTGTTGTTTTTATAAAAACCACTTGTAAGAATGATCCAATCAAGTTCAACCTAATGACCTTGATTAATCATTTGTAATGTCACAACCTCTTTTTCAACCACATGGCTTACCAACCAATACCACATGTAGGTTGAATTCTCAAGATGCCGATACCTGCTCCTCGCTTACCAACCTGGGAGCTCCAGCAAGTCATACTTGTGACCAAATTTCAATTTACCAAAAAACATAAGAAAGATGTCAATTCATGCTCCACGATTACCAACTTGGGAGCTCCGGCAAGTCCAGAGACTTATTGTTCGTAATATGTACCATCCCAGTCACAAACCAGGGATGGTTCAACTTTATCTTTCTTCGTCTTCTTCTCATAAAACTCCTTCACTCCTTTGACCTTCCTGTCAACCATTTCTCCAAAAAAATGATGAACTTTGGAGTTGAAGGCTTTTTCAATATCAAACTCTTTCTTTTCTGAGAAAAATTGGTTTGATATCTCAACTTTACCAACTTTTTTCTTAAAATTTTCAGCCCAAAGTGGTGGAAAATTCACATCATCCACAGTATTTTTTAGATGTGTCTTGGCCTGGTTTTGTCAGCTACGGACTGTTCAAATTCCTACCAGTCAAATGATTAAGTTTTAGAATTTATTGTGCCATTGAATTCTAAAATCTATTTTTAGAGGTTTCAGAATTCATTGTGCTATTAAATTCTAGAATTGATTTTATTGAATGGTGCATTCAATAATGAGTTATCATTTTCGAATTGTAATCAGTATAAATACAAAACTTTGTGATTTGTTTTAGACACAACACTGAAAATTGTATGGTTCATACAACACACACAGCTTCAAACGAATTCCCTAATTTTGGATCTCTACGCACTCTTGTTTCAGGTATTTTTTCATGTGCTAGGCTAATCCCGGCAGTATAATCTGCTTAGGCTGTTGTACCCTGGGAAACAGACGGGTTCACCTGGGTGGCCCAAAATCTGTTTTAAGGGAAGCATGATCTTCACGTGCCTCAGTCACCATTGTTTATGTTTTTCCTTATATTTCCATTGTAATCTGTTCTTAGTTTAGTTTTCTTTTCCTGTATTGTATTTTCTTTCAGTTTCCTTATGTTCTTCCTTATGAGTTGTAATTATAAAATTGATTAATAAAATTGTTATTTTATTTGTTTTGTAAACGGTTGTCCTACAGTTTACAAATATAATTGAATTTCGTTAACAATTATTTGCTCAACATGTTTTAACAAAGTTTTGTTCTAGTTACATACTTCGAATCAAATGTAATAGAAACAATATGATAGCAATTTTTCACACAGCTTTAAATGTGAAATGATCTTCATTAAATGTGTAATGGTACTTACATGTTAAATCACATCTTATCATGCTAATTCATTTGTGATTAACTAATTTACATTAAATGTGTAATGGTACTTACATGTTAAATCGCGTGTTATCATGCAAATTCATTTGTGATTAACTAATTTATACGTGAATATATGAAATAGAAATGAAAGTATGAAAAATGATCAAACCTATTAAAGAGTAAAGTGTAATTTGTCTTCCTAAGGTATGGTCCAAATTGCCCAATGCCTCACTCTCTTTCAGTTTTTGCCCTCTGAAACCCTGACATGGGTATTTCATTCTGCCCCGACCATTAGTCAGCAGTTATGTTAACCTTTACATTAGGGGCAATTTGGTCTTTTCACCTACGAATCTTCATAACCACTCTTTAATTCACCCTTATCTTTTTATTATAACATTTTGACACCCCAGTCTTCACCTACCATTTTCCCCTTCTTCACCGACGAAATCAGTGCAACTCCAGCAAACGACCACTGGTGTGTGTAAGGTGTAATATGTTTTTATTGATATTTTAAGCCCATTTTACACATTAGTCAAGTTTTAAATTTATAAAACACGATATTCTACTAACACTAAACACACACATGGGTAAGTGCACCCATCGTGAGCGTAGTATAGCGTTGGTAAGATACCGAGGTCGTCCAAGGACACAAAAGCTTTTAGTACCGGTTTATTCTCAACGTCTAATCAAACTAAAATTTTTGGAAAAGGGTTTAAGTATGAAAAAAATAAAAACTAAAAATGCAGAAATAAAAACAAAAATAAAAATAAAAATACAAAACAAATAGACAAGATGAATCACTTGGATCCGACTCGCCTTTAATGTATCCTTTGATGATTTCCGCACTTTTACCATATGCTTGCCAAGCAATCAATCCTCCTCCTTTTTAACAATAAACCTTTGTAAATATCAAGAGGACCTGGGAAAGGGTTAGGCTTGGGTTAAAGTTATGTGGTTTTGGTTACTTTTTGTTTTTGTGACTTTTATTCAAACTAAGCATCTTCAAGCAAATTTTCTTTGAGGAACTTATTTGTTTATTGCTAGACTTTCTCTTTTTTTTTATTTATAAAAAAACGTCACAAGAAAACTGAGCTTTTTACTAAAATAAAGGAGTTGAAAAGAAAAAGGTTTTGGTGGGTAAATGGTGTTTGTTTTGTGGGTTTAGAAATGAAAAGGTTTAGGCTCAAAGGGGTTAACTAGGGGGATTTTGGGTAGGTGATAAAGAAAATGAAAAATAATGGTGTTGAAAGGAAAATGGGTTAGTCCTAATGCCTCCATCATTTACTTACTTGGGTTTAAGTTGGTAAGGACCGAAAATGTATTGTCGTGGCAAGTTCTAGAGTTGTAAGAACCAAGCGGCTATTCACACAAGAAAACGAAAAATGAGCATTTAGTTTTAAAGATGTATGCTTGTATGCTCAATAAAGGCTCAAAACTCACTTAATGTGGGAATGAGTTTAAAATGTGATCAAGTATATATAATCAAATTTTAATAAGATTTTTCATGCCTTTTCATAATTTTCTTATATTGGTTCTTTTTATCACGACGCTATCGGTTGTAAATTTATAAAAATATAACCTTTTTAGAACTTGTTATTCCCAAATTAAACCAAGACAAGTAAAAAAAATAAGAATTTTTGAAAATAATTGGGTTGATTAGCAGTTCTAATAGAGTTTTGTGTAAGACTTGTTATTAGGACTTGCAAAATTCAAAGTTTTAGCATCCCCCCACACTTAAATTACACATTGTCCTCAATGTGTCCCAAAAATAAACTTTTAGGTTGATTGAATGTGTAAAAAGGTGTTTAAAGCAAAATTTTGTGTTACTGGGCGTCTGGCTACGGGCCCATGTTGGTCCGGGCACGGCCCCGTGGTCAGATTGCCAGTATCATAATTAAACAGAAGGCTGGGCATGTGGCGTGTTCAGTTAGCACGGCCCCGTCCAGTTACCTGAACTGGGCAAATTTCTGCAGAGCCTTGGGCACGGGGGCGTGCTGGGCTGAGCACGGCCCCGTGCTGAACTTGCTGTAATGCTGAAAAATTATCGGGAGGCTCTGTTTTTGTGCATGGGGTGTGGTTTTAAAGTTAATTTGGTAACCTCCATCTTTTCGAGTGTGTTTAACCATTATAACATCATCCAAACACCATTAAAACCATCATTCATTAAAGAGTGAGATACATAGATCCTAAAAAAGTACAACGAAAAACTAGATAAGTAGGTCTTAGAATGCAAGAAATCTTAGTCCACAAAGAAGTTCTAGCCTAGATATTTTTATTATAAGAGCAACAAAATTTCCTAAAAATGATTCTTTCGGTTGAACAAGGCTTTTAGAACTTCCTTCCGAAAAGGGCCCTTCACACATCGTTATGCCACTCCTGGGGGAGAAGGAAAGCGGGCTCATTGTCTTCCTCATGTGAAGGAGTTGTGACCTCAATCGGAACCTCTTGTAAGGTGTCTAGAGGAGGTTCTGGGGGAATGTCGTCCCATCCAGTGGGATTAACAACTTCTTGTGCCAAGTTCCAATCTTCTTGAGGGAAGATTGGTTCCATAGGTGGCATTGCAAGAATATTCAACCTTTGGTGCAAAAGGTTGATTTCTTGGAAGCTATTCTCTAACCCCACCGTTAGATAGTTGATACGGTCAATTAGGACCTCCTCCACGGATGTCATCTCATCTAGTGCTTCTCTTAGCGCCATTACGTAACGCACAATGGTTGCTTCAATCGATGGCCTCCTATCTCTGCGACTGTTCCTCGAGTGAGCTGAAGATGTTCCGTTATTCTGACTTGACATTCTAAGAAAACAAGATGAAAAGTTCAAAACCATGGAACAGTAACTCCGGCCACGGCCCCGTGCTCGCTGAGCACGGCCCCGTGGCCACCACTCTGCAGATTTTTGAATTTAGGAATCTTATAGTTTTAATTATTTTTCTTAACTTTGAGACATTTCTGAACAGAAATAACTTAAAACAGTGTTGTAAAACTTATTTTTGATAAGATTTCTTGGTTAAAAGCCTAGCTAATATCACAATAAAGCTTAAAAACATGGAGGTTTCAAGCTTTAATGGAGGGATTGAGGAGTTCTTGGTGAAGAAAGCAAAAGACAAAAGTGGTAAAGACAAGATGGTTGTTGGGAACCTTCTTTGGAATATACCTTGTAGGGTATATGTGAAAATCCCAGCAGATCTTTGTCTTTGGAATGGGTCCAAATGTGTAGGACTCATGCTGACTTTATAGAAAACGACAGCACGCTGACCACGGCCCCGTGTCGGCTGGACATGGCCCCGTGGTCAGTCAAGACTCTGATACATTTTGTCCGTATCCTGAACACGGGGCGTGTTGTCCTGGACACAACCCCGTGGTCAATTTTTAGGTGGGCATGGGGCGTGCTGACCTGGACACGGCCCCGTGGCTAGAGAATTTTATGAAGTTTTGTCTTATTTTTAAGGAATTTATCCGGATCGGGTGGTTCCTTACTGGATGGAACAACACCAAAGTGCCTAAGGTACATAAATTGCCCTTGCTTTAGATAAGAACGCAAGAGGTTATCAGAAAGGGTAAAACCTACGCTAAATACCGGTGGGCAAAACCAACCTTTATTCCCCTTATCCGGGCTCTCATTAAAGAAGGTATATGTCGAATCGCTCAGGTCTATGAACGCATCGGCGGAGAACGATGGAGAGTCCTTCACGACACAATCGACACAGGGACGACTATCGCTCAAGTCCACACAAGAGTTAGAGATGCTTTCGGTATCGATGATGTTGTTAGAATTCGAATGCGACCACAATAATTCTCTTTTATCGTCGTCTTGGGATAAATAGCTTGCTTCCATCTCAAGTTCTTTTATCAATTTGAGAATTATTTCCTCGAGTTGACATAATTCTTGGAGAATCATATCACCTAAAAGAAATGATTGAGCGCATTCGAGGGAGAGATAAGGATTGTTTTTACTTTCGCCCATCTTAAGGTTACAGGAAAACGATGGGTCTATATAGTGGGGAGTGTAATTTAAAAAATAACATTTTAAATCTTTATGAGATCCACCACATATTTGACACCATGTACCATAAGAGGAGTAAAAGTAAAAATAATCAGTATAGCTCATAGTTTTGTCAGAAATTACCAACCGTCGGGATCTTACGATTCGGTTTTCAGTAAATGGAGGGCGGACACGAGGGTGTGTTCAATGGGCACGACCCTGTGTTCAGCTACTGTCTGACTTAAAACATGATTGCCAGAAACAAAGATTGGGCACGGGGCGTGTTCAGCAGGCACGACCCCGTGCTGAAGTCTGCAGAAGCTGAAAAATCTAGAAAAATCCAAAAAAAAAAAAAAATAGAAAAATAAGAAAAACCATTAGGCCGTTGATTCCTAACTTTTTTAAAATCCTTGTGTCCCCGGCAACGGCGCCAAAAACTTAGTGTGTGTAAGGTGTAATATGTTTTTATTGATATTTTAAGCCCATTTTACACATTAGTCAAGTTTTAAATTTATAAAACATGATATTCGACTAACACTAAACACACACATGGGCAAGTGCACCAATCGTGAGCGTAGTATAGCGTTGGTAAGATACCGAGGTCGTCCAAGGACACAAAAGCTTTTAGTACCGGTTTATCCTCAACGTCTAATCAAACTAAAATTTTTGGAAAAGGGTTTAAGTATGAAAAAATAAAAACTAAACATGCAGAAATAAAAATAAAAATAAAAACAGATAGACAAGATGAATCACTTGGATCCGACTCTCCTTTAATATATCCTTCGATGTTTTCCGCACTTTTACACTTTTTAAGAGATTATCTTAGTTATAGTAGTAGGCCCCTCTTTTGAAGGTGACGTTACCCTCAACCCAGTGGTTTGAGTCAGCAAGGATACAATCCCAAAGGGTCGGAATATTGAAAGATAATTAATTAAGTTATTAATGCGAAAAGTGGTAGGCCTCTCTTTTGAAGGTGACAATACCCTCGGCTAAGTGGTTTGAGTCAGCAGGGATACAATCCCAAGTAGCCGGTTTAATGTATTAATAGTAGTTTACATATGAGGGGATCAAGCCATTCGCACCCCCGCCATCCAATACCAGTGGGTATTGAAGGAGGTCTGAGTAAGCTTGAGCCAGGTCCTTGCAGGATCTATACACTGAACAAGGCAAGAACCTTACTAAACCATTCCCTTAACCCCCGACCAGGTAGCCAACATATATCTATATAGACCGTAGAGATATGAATGGTGAAAATCTTTTACTTTATTTAGACAGTAAAGTAATGCCAAGACACCACGGACAAATGATAAAGAAGTTTCACATTCAACATAAGAAACTAGTTATTAAAGTCATTAATACAAAACCAAATAAAAAGTGCGAAAAGATTAAAAATCAAAAGTAATACATTAAATGCTTGTCTTCACCAACTGATGTAAGAGACTTAGCCAAACATGGCCTTTGATTGACAAGAACTCTTACGATCAATCTTGGATCCCGAGACTAATACGCACACTCTAAGGTGGATGATGGATGATAGTGGTTGATGTGGGTGGTGGAGTGGTGGCAAAGTGAGAGAGAGGTGGTTTGCCAAGGGATGCCTTTGAAGTGAGCCAAGCACCCCTATTTATAGCCTGAACAGAAGCCCGGCCACGGCCCTGTGTCCAGCGGATATGCCCCCATGGCCATCCCTTTTCTCTTCCTTCATTAATTGCATTTGTCAGCATTGGGCTCCACATGGCCCGTGTTCGCTGGGCACGTCCCCGTGTGCAGAAGCGTATCTGTACTACCAAGATTTGCAAGATTCTGCAAATCTTAGCGTTGACCACGCCCCGTGCTGAGCCGGGCATGCCCCTGTGGTGGGCGTAGAAGCTTCCACAGCTTTGTCCATTTCTGCAGACATTTGACCACGCCCCCGTGTCCAGTGGGCACGGGCCGTGGTCAGCCTTCTTTTTCTTGTTTTTGCTCTTGGGGATGCTGCTGAGGGGTCGGGCATGTCACGTTTATTCCTTTTCTTTGTATTTATGTTAGTTTTTGCTTCATATTTGTTCCTTTTGTTTGTTTAAGCTCATTTGGTCCTGAAAATACAAAAGGAAGACAAAAACACACTTTTTCCAACATTAGTACTAAAAAGGGTTAGTTTTATGCCTCATTTGATGTAATTTATATGTTGCTTTTTACACACATCAGCCACCGACGATCGCCCCAATCATTGATAATGGAATTCACTGTCGAGATGCACAACGAACACGTCCACAGTACGTATATCAAGCAAATTTTATTACACTAGTGTTGATTTTAGTCCACCATATATTAGGGATTACTACCATCGTTTTGATTAAAAACCCCTTCATCGATAATGTGGTCATTTGTTTGTGTTTATTCGATGGTAACTGTAGTAATGGTCTCGGAGACCAACAACCACCACACAGTGGTTCTGGTCAGGGTGGTCCTACGGTGCTTGAACAACATTAATCGCCCCAACAATCACGTCCATCGTCCCCAACACCACAGAACGCCATCATCCCAATGTCTGGTCCGACTTCACCACTGCCACCATCACCAGAACAGAGCACCGCCCATTTTCACCAAGACTAGTGTAATACTAGTCTTGGTTATTTTGATTAATGATCATATTATTTAGTGATATGTAATTATTACATGTATACATAGAATTATGGTTAGGATGATGATGATTATCATTTGGATGTTTTAATATATAAATTATTTTGATTAACTGTATGATGATGATGTTTTATGATGATCTTGATGATGATATATGATTAAGTGCATGATGATGATATATGATTAAGTGTATGATGATGCTTTATGATGATGATTTATAATTAAACTGTATTATGATGATGATGATGTATGATGATCATGATCACACATATGGTCATAATCAGGATATTTCATTACCATCTGGTCCATGAACATCAATCATATGTATGTCTTTCATTGGTCAAACTGTATGATGATGATAAACATCATGATCATACTCATACATATGATCCTCATAATCCTGATAATGTGCATAATGTGATTATGATGTTGATCATCATATGTATGACTTTATTTGTCAATTGTATGTTGATCATGATCTTGATAATGTGCATAGTGTGAGTCTGTGTATTAGTGAGTCTCTGTGTGTACAATTGTTATGATGGTGCTGATGTTGTGAGTTTGATGTTGTGTAGTTTGATGAACTAGATGCAGGTTGGTTCACAGTTCGATATAAGTTGAATATAGAGTTTGATGAACTAGATGCAGGTTTGAATTTGAATTTGCATAAGTTCAGTCACATTGCCCAATTAAGTGCAGTTTGTTGGCCAATTAAGTGGATTAGTGAGAGTGATGAACTAAATGCAGGTTAGTTGACCAATTAAGTGTAGGTCATAAGTGTATTAGTGCATTTGGCCAATTAAAGTCGAAACGAAAAAATAGGTAGATGGGTTTCAAATAAAATCAAAACGACGAAATGGGTTTCAAAATTTCTGTCATGAGCTTATGAAGTCGAAACGAGTTGATGATGCTTCAATATTTTGACTTGGTAAAGTCAAACCGGCACCTACTGTTAGAATGGCGGGAATTTTGAATATAATATAGAGTGAGGGACAATATGGTCTTTTTACAACATCTAGTAAGGGCAAAAGGGTCTTTTAACAACATGTACTAACAACCTTTAACGTTTTATGGGAAGATGGTGATGAAATATTCATGTCAAGGTTTCAAAGGACAAAAACTGAAAGAAAGAGAGGCGTTTGACAATTTAGACCAAACTTCAAGAAGGCAAATTGCACTTTACTCCGTATTAAATTATCTTCTAAGTTCTATTTCACGTGTGATTTAATATATTTCGTATGTGAACATCAGATCATGCTTGACTATCATTCACATCTAAACTGATAGTATCACATATATTATAAATTATAACTTTTATATATGACTTCTAACTTTATGATTCTCATTAATAATAGTTGCGAATAGACTTGAAGTTATTTATCTAAGCTTGTATACATATAACTAATTAATTTCTAGTATTTCAACAAATAAAGAAAAGAAGATACTGTGAGTATTTTACCGTAGCCTTACCTTCTATCAATTGCATAATAATTTCTTATCTCTATCCTCGATGTTTCGTTCTATACATATATGCATTAATATTAATTTTTGTTCTACAAACATGTGTATGTCACTTAAAATAGGTTATCATAATAGAAACTTAGTTTTCCGTGTCACTTAAAATAGGTTATCATAATAGAAACTTAGTTTTCCAAAATGCAACCAAGTTTTATATCGCTAAATATAATCGAGTTTTTAAATTACAATCATGCCTAATAAAAAATCACATTCTTTACTTTTTTGTTACTCAAAGCCAAATCTCTTATTTCAATTTATTCCCTTTTGTTTCTTTTTTTTTCCTTTTACAAAAGGTATGTTAGTACGTCATATTTTAAATATACATAATGTTTTAATTATGTTATGTTCTTTGTTCTAACCTGTACCATATACAGACTGCGATTATGTGGCTGGGAGGTTACTAGGCCGTGGCTGGGGACGAGCCGAGAAAGCTTGAGCAGTTGAGGCTGAGATGCGGTTGGGGTCGAGTCGAAGCTAAGATGCGGTTGAAGGTGAGCTACAACTGGAAATTTGTTTAATTGACTAAGTTTTCGAGTCGGAGTACATGTCGTAAAAGGGTAAAGATTAATTTAGTGTCTATCTCTTATGTTTTTTAATTTCAAATTGTTAGCATTTGTATTCAAATAAGTTTCTTATAGAGGGTGCTATATAAACCCTTGTCTAGATATATTTTCTAAGTCTTTAAGTTGAAGTATTTTTCTTAGTAGTTCAGTTGTTGAAGTTTAACAAAAAGAAAAGAATCGCGCATGAGTTTGCGCAACTGATCGTGTTTGTGGGTGTTGCTTTTGTTCATCGATTTCACTTGTCAAAATGTTACAAGTGGTATCAAAGCTTGGTAAAGCTCAGGTATCGGATCAAAGGCTAAAGTCTGAAATTGGTGATGACGATCGTATCCACCAAAGACGTCGGATTACATCTGTGTGTTTAAGTTGAAGAGATCCTATGTGGATCAAGGAGAATTTGAAAAAAGACGCAAATCCGTGTGGAGGTATGTGATGATTCGAAGATCAAGACAGAGAAGAGATCAAGCATAGTAAAGAACGATCAAGAAAATTAAGGAAAAGGGTATGATGGTGATGTGTGTGTAAAACACATTGTAATTGTATAAGTTTTGTTCACATTTTAGTAGTTTAAACGAGTTGTTTCATATCTTTATCTTGTGTTTATCGTGTGTCAGGTTTTATTGGATTAACAGGTGCTAAACGAGGTAAAAGGAGCATACGAGCAGGAAAACGGGTTCGACGGGTCAAGCTGGTAGCTCGAAACAGTGGTGCTAGAAACAGGACTTCGTCGCGCCTCGCAACAGAGCATTAGGGACCTATCATGTCCCGCGACAGAATCAAGTTAACAAAGTCAAAAATTGGACCCTGTCGCGCCACGCGAGGCGGTAATGTGGTCCTGGCGAGCCACACGAAGGACAACAACGTCGGTTTTTTGTGTTTTAACATAAAAATCATATGGAGACTAGCCATTCAGCTTCCAGCCATTTTAGATGATCCCAGAGCTTCCTATAGGCGTTTTTCAGAGTCTTGACACCCCAATCATTCAGTTTCTTCATGCAAACTCTTAACGAATCAAGATTTGAAGTTGTGACGATGACCATGCGAGGCTAAACTCTTCGTGACTTTTCTCGGATGAAAGATTGCTAGTATTTATACATCAAACTTTTTTCTAATTCTTGTAACTGGGATTTTTAACCACTTGTGTTGATTTCTTGGTAAATGTTTATTATATTTAAACTATTTTTCTTTTATCAAGCGTATTGGTGGTTTCCTTGCATCGTTAGCGGGTTGGTAAACTAGTGGGTAGTTGGTATAATTTAATGTATTGTTAGGTTATTATAGTTATTATTAAAAATTGTCCATAATAATTAATCAAAGTCATTAATTCTAAAGCCATGTCTATGTGGTGTTTAAATCAGTAAACTGGTTTTTGTGTGAAACTAGTAATCAGGATTCCGGTGGGGGTTACTTCTTCTTATTATGAAAACACTTTTCAAAAGAATTTGCATTTTTCTCAAACAAACAAACAAACCCCTGATTTCGATAATAGTAGTTCGAGTAAACTCCTGTTTTGCTCCCTATGGTTTGGCCACTTTAACGGTTTTGCCCCAAACCTTTAAAAACGGACATTTTACTCCTTGATCTATGAAGCCCTTCATGATTTTACTCCCCGCCCTAAAAGTCATCAATTTTAACCATTAAAACATGTCACGTGTAAAACACCTGATGGGCAATTATGTCTTTTCCTAACCCATATTAATGAATTACATTTAAAACCCTAACAACTCATTCTATCTTCTTCCCCATTCCATCTTCTTCCCCATCACATAAAAAACCCTGATCCAAGAGTAAACTGGCCAACCTCATTCAGACACTTATCTCTCTCTCAATAGCTTCTCAGACCACTACCATCCATCAAAACCCCTAAATTTCGAAATCCTGAAATTTCAAACTCCTATTTCTAAGTTCAAACAGTGACGGTGCCTAGGTTTTTGAGCCAAGAACTCTAGCTCCAACGACTTTTCAAATGATGATGGTGACGATGGAGTTCGTTGAAATCGAGCAGTTAGGGAGGCTGTCGGAGTGGAGGTGGTAATGGTGGTCGGGTGGGGAGTGGTAATGGTGGTCGGGTGGAGGTGGTAATGGTGGTCGGGTGGGGCTGGGGCAACATGATGGTAGTCGTGGTCGGTGGAAGTGGTGCAAGGTGGTGGAGGTGGTAGTGGTTGAGCACCATTGAAGAAGCATTAGGGTTCAGATCTGAAGATGACTATGAACATGATGATTTCCGAAAGCAGACCACGTGAAGAAGAAGCTGTTGAGCACCATTGATGAAGAAATAAGTTCAAACTTGATTTTATGAAGCAAACAAATAGGTTTTATGGGAATGATTCAAAGGTACTTTAGAGATTAAATATGTGGAATGATGAAAGCAACAAGAAAGGATGGAGAACAGAGATTATTTGTTGTCTGTTAAAAAGATCTGGGATGGGAAAAGACTAAAATGCCCCTCATGCGAGGGGCATGTGATCAGGATTTAACAGTTAAATTGGATGGCGTTAGGGACGAGGTGTGAAATAGAGATAAACTTCATAAATCAGGGAGTAAAATGTCTGTTTTTAAAGGTTCGGGGCAAAACCGTTAAAGTGACCAAACCACAGGGAGCAAAACGGAAGTTTACTCTAGTAGTTCTTTAGTTAATATTTGCTACACTGACCACAAATTCCCTGTGGACACGACCTTACTTACCCGTACCAGTATTGGTATTTAAGTAAAAAAATACTTGTTTTTTATTAGCCCAGGAGAGCTACATCAGATGGCTAATTTCGAAGGCGTTGGTGGCATAAATAAGTTGAACAACCAGAACGATAACACGTAGTCAACCTGTAGGACTTCAAATCTACAAGGTCGTCATCTGTGGGAGGTTGTTCAATACGAAGACATAGTATAATCAAGGAACGATGTTAATTGGTAGATTAACAAGTGGAGGAAAAATGTGGGTAAATTGATGTTCGTATTGAAGACTACCATTGAAAAAGAACCGCTTGAACACATTTGAGACAAGGAGACACCAAAAGAAGCCTGGGATGCATTGGTAGGCCTCTTCTCTAAGAAGAACGATGTGCAACTTCAACTCTTGGAGAACGAACTACTCTCCATAAGTTAAAAATATATCACGATTCCAAAGTACTTCCATAAGGTTAAAACCTTGTGTCAAGACATTGGAGAGTTAGACCCGAAATCCAAAGTTGGAGATACAAGAATGTAGAGGATAACGATGCATGTTGAAGAACGAGTGTAGAAGCTTTGTCGCCGCTATCGAGGGATGGCAGACCCAACCATCTTTGGTTGAATTCATAAATTTATTAGTTGGTCAAGAAGTCTTGGTGAAGTAGATGAGTGAAGTCTCAATCTCCACTCATTCAAAGACTTAAGAAAAAGCCTTGTATGCCAAACGAGGCAAAGGTAGGTACCGATCATGAAAAACCCAAGCCATAGGAATTTTGGTGAGCAGACCCATGAGAAGCCAAGTCATCCTATAGGAGATAATGAGAATGGGTCATTCAAAGAAATCCATATCAAGTTGTAAATGATATCCTTTCAAGTGTTATAACTATAGACATAAGGCACACATGGATCAAAATTGTTGTTTAGAGAATCAATGAAGAGGCATGGGATGCAGATTCCTTCATCGCTCAAGTTATCAATGTTGTTGCTTATATAACCATCACTATAGGCACACGAACAAGATGGAGATGGTGGTGAGACGGTGACTACTAGTGATGTCATCCTTGAAGAACTTAATACTCTGATTTTGGAAGATGAAACTATCTAAATGCAAAACTTGAATGTTAACTTCCAAGAGAATGGGTTTCCTAAGGATTTGAAAATCCAAACTGAATAGATGGTTTGGATTGAGGATGTTCTGGGTAATCCTACAAAGAGTATTGAAGCAATATTAACAAGTGCAAGTTTTTAAAGTTCAGAAAGTAATGAGGTGGAACAAGATAGCATGTGATGCAAGGATGTTTGATATAATCAAAGATAATTCCACAAATCAAGTAAATGATTGGTGTATAAACCCATTATATATATTGATATACAAATCTCTCAAATATCAAAAGAGAATTCATATTCTTACATGGTATCACCAGTACGATCCATCCCCTATCTTTTCTAAACCCTATTTTTCTTGTTGCTATTTCTCATGCCCCCCCCCCCCTCATCTGTCAATCCCGATGGTACCCTCACCATGTCCACTGTTCTTCATATGATAACCCTAAAACTCTCTCCCTCCAATTATCTATATTGGAAAAATCAAATTCTCCCTCTCCCCACCTATCAGAAACTAGCAGGACATGTTGATGGTTCTGTTACTACACCCGCGACTACTCTTTCTAAAGATGGCAAAGAAGAACTGAACCCAGACTATGCCAATTGGGTCGATGCTGACCAACGTGCAATTTTAATTCTCAATTCCTCTCTCACTGAAGATGTTATCCCTGAAGTATTGAGGTTAATAAGTGCTCGCCAAATCTGGCTAGCACTTGAATCCGCCTATAGCAGCACCTCTATTGAACGCACGCCCCTTCTCCGTGACAGCCTACGTCATTTAACAAAGGGTTTGGCTTCAGTTACTGAGTTTGGACGAAAGTTCAAGAGTGTTTCTGATCAACTGGCTGCCATCGGTAAGCCTGTGGTAGAAACCGACCAGTTTCATCGGTTCTTGTGCGGTCTTGGTCCTTCCTTTAAAAATTTCTCAACCGCCATATGTGCTGCTCACTCCTCTTATCCCCTACGTGATCTTCTTACAAAAACAGAAGGTTATGAATAATTTCTTCAATCCCTCAACTCTCAAGCAGCCTCACCGGTTGCTTTTATGGCTCATCAACAACGTTCCCGCACGCCATATCAAAACTCTAGCAAACCCAAATCTCAGTCTACTACATGGGGCGCTCCATCCATGTAACGCCCTGCTTCTTCATACTTTCCATTTATAGCAAGTCTTGTGTATATTTCTATTTTTTGAAGTCTTGTGTTCTTGTAATCGTCCTTTTCTTTGTAATCGTTGTAAAATCCGAGACTTGGATCATAAATAAAACTCGTATTTTATTAAATTCATGTTATACATACTTTATACATACTCATACATTCAATTTCATGAAACAATTGATGCTTATTCGAAATTCTTGGAAACTATGTGCTAAACTTGCAAATATGTGAAACTTATGCATAAAACGTCTTTTGAACGTATACAAAACTTAAATACGGCATTCATACACTTAATTATACTTGGATTATGTTCATCATACTTAATTTACCTTTATACTATGCTTTTATGGCGAAAATAGTCCCTAAAACACCTTAAAACCCTAATTAGCAAACTTGAGGGCCAAATTGCAATTAAATGAAACTTGTGCCTGACCCCTTGTTTCCAGCCACGAAGACCACCTTCTGGTCCTTTGCTGGCCGCAAGCCGAGTCCCAGAACAGCCCCCACAATTCAGCTCGCGATTTTGAGCGGGATAATGGGTTTAACTTGAGTTTAAACTCGTTTTTAGCATTAAATACTCAACTACAAACCACCATAACCCTCCCCTATAAATACCAGGCCTCCTCCAAGCTTAAATCACTTTACAAACACTTCCATTTCACTCAAAAACACTCTCTATTCAGCTGATTATCTCAAGTTCGAGCAGATTGTTCAACCTTCACAAAAGTGAGCATAACTCACTCAATACTTGTCCGATTTAGTTCATTCTTTTTCCTATGTGCTTGGATTGACCTTAGCTTCGATTCCATGGGTTTTTCACAGTAAATAAGTCCCTGAAACTATGGAAAAAAGGCTCCAAAGTTCACTGTTCATTTCTGATTTCATCTAATCTTTACTAAACTTGTTCAACTTGAGTCTAACTCAACTCAAACCCACGTCCTTATGCGCATAACCACTTGTATGGTTAGTTGGGCTTAAAAATGGGGCTGAGACATTCAAAAATCAGAGGTTAAACCTCATATACATTCTGTTTTGTTTAGGGTTTTTAACCCACAAGTAATGTTTAAGTCCAAGACTTAATGTAGGTGTGATTATGGACTAACTTGGGTTGTCCAACAAAAAATCCCCACATTGCTTGACGCTTTCTTATAGAGTAGTTGTTTATATTCTTGTATTATTCATAGTTCATGACCCTCCTTCTATGTTTTTACATCCAGTGTAGTGGTGAACACTTAGAGGTACCTAAATGGAATACTTCTCTTCCTACCTCCTACATGATTTCCATGAAACTTAGAGGTACCTAAATGATGATTCAATCTTCTACCTCATGCTTGACTATTGGACATAATAATATATAACCTAAATAATACTTATATATATATGTACTATTCACATTCGAACCTTGATGATGAAATTGTGTTCATTCATCAAAGTGTTAGAATAACATCATCTAAGACATAAGACTTGTTATGATTCTAATGAGTATACTGCTCATGAAAACATTAACTCTTGTGGTTTCATAGTGTCAAAACAAGTACTTTGTGTTAAAAGATGATTACTTTCGTATACATATGTTCTTATGTTTTAAATTCCTAAATCCTTAATCTACCGTTAATCTCCAAAACTCATACACTTTGTTTCTTCACGTAGAAGGACTTGGTGTTCCAACCTCCTAATCAACAACTAACTCACGGATTCACAAGTAGAAGACTTGCAAAACCGTGAGTATACTCGTAAACCCCTTTTTTATGTTTACCACTTTTGGGGTGTAACATGTTATATTATAAAAATCACACTTAAACTTATTCTTTATGCAATGCACGAAAACAATCCTTAAACATGTATGCTATGTTGTATGTTTGATGCTTATAATTGGGTGATTCTTGTGTGATACAATAGTCATTAGCTTATTATTAGCCTCCATTTGACATGTATAGCGCTATAGGAGTAACGCACCACCCGTGAACGAGAGGTCATGTTGAATTATATCATTCTTGCGTAAACAGGGGGTGGACTAGAAATATCACATGCCTTGTATGATGCTCTTATATAAACTAGTTTCCATGTGGATTCATTTTTAAACTTTTAAACTTATACTTATACTTATTCTTAAACTTGCATACTCGCATTTTCTTTTGCATTGAATTGTATTTTAAACATGTTACAGGTTGAGGATTGATGATGCTATGAAGTGGACTAGCAAAGATGCCTAGATACTCACTTAGACGTTTAGGTTTAAAGTGGTATATCAATTTTGTTATGTTATGTTTGGAACAATGTTGTTATTTGAATTTCCTTGTATCGTTTTGACAATTTGATTTGGAAATGAAATTGGTTGAATTAAATATTGTCGCAAATAGTGTTATGAAGTCTCTTGCAATCTTGAACAAGTGCCACTCCGATGATTCTGCCATTGGTTGGGGTGTGACAGATTGGTATCAGAGCCATAACTATAAGGAATTAGGTAGAATTTCCATGTTCGACCTAGTCTATATTAGGAACCATATTTTTGACCATTCTTGATTCTTGCCTAAAATGTTATTCTTCCTACTTTGCTTCTTTCTCTTCTTTTTGGTCTTAATATATACATATTGTCTTTCCTAAGACATTTTACACAATACACTTGAAGACTTGAAGACACTCTTTATACAAAAGAGATGAGTTTACCAAAATAGGCGTGAAACCCACAATTTGGTGAACGACTCTCATTCCGCTTATTCTTATTGCACGAAATTTCGCCATTAAGCTAGGAGTGAAATCCACATCTTAATGGTAAATTTCCAATTCAAACTCTAGTGGACCCTCGTCAAAGTGTTGAAATTATATTTTGACCTGACGAGTACTAACCACATTAGGGTACGAAATCATCAAGTTAGGGGTGAAACCCGCCCCTTGTCGATTAAGTCCCATTCCTCGATTTTTGATCTCGCCAAAGTTTTGATTATTTCAATCGATTAGAGACGTGTAGTAACTGGAAGGGTAAGATACCGTTAATCGCTTCTCGACGAGAGTATCTTACCTATCGGCCAAAGCACGTTTCTCTAATTTGAAAGGACTTTCGATTCACTTTGGAATAGTCGACGTTTCTCTACCCGAAACAACACTATGTTTTATGAGCCTCTCTTTTATGTGATTCAATTTATATGTGATTTTATTCTTGTTACCTCGTTCGTTTCAAAACCGTTACACAATTCGCACGTCTCGCGCAATAAAAAACAATAATAATTCTCGTGAACAAATTTAATTTATATTCTTTTTATGCATTCATACGTGTCTATACTTGTTGAATACTTGTTGAATTCATGTTAACTATGTGAACCATACGTGTTACATCATGCTTGCATACTTAAACTTGCAAACTTATTTTAAATTTATGATCAAGTCTCATCCATTCCTTCTCTTTCAATTCTTAGATGTCATCCAGTGGTGCATCAAAGAAGATCAAGTCAAAGAAGGGTTCAACCTCCAACGCCAATTCCAACTCCATGTCGGAAAGGGATTGCATGAAATTCATGGCCAAGCAAATGGCTAAGGTCATACCTGACATTGTTAGCAAGATTCAGCCAAACACCGATTCACCGCATGGCTCTGTCGACTCAAAGGCAGACAAACCCAAATCGACCTTCCAATTAAAGCAATTCATGGCTTGTAAACCCTTAGAGTTTACAGGCAAATATGGCACCACCGCGATGATGAATTGGTTTGACGCGATTGAGCTTACTTTCTTGCAAAGTGGTTCTCCTGATGAGCTATGAACTTTGAAAGCAACGGGAGTTTTCCGTTCGAGGGCACTCGAATGGTGGACTACCGAATGCAACAAGAGGGGAAACGATGTTGCACATGCTATGCCTTGGGACGAACTTAAGCAGCTTATGAAGGACCACTTATGTCCTCCTCACGAACTCCAAAAGCTGGAGAACGAATTTTGGAACCTTACGCAGAAGGGGAGCGACATGGATGGTCTGATTACGCGCTTTAAACAACTAAGTGTCCTCTGTCCTGGACAAGTCGACTCCGTCCCCAAAACCATAACCAATTCATTCGTTGTGTTGCACCTTCCTTGACTAACCATGTTGCCTCTGCTTGTCCCCAAACCATCGAAGATGCTTTTCGTATAGCCACCGAACTTAACAACAACTGCGTTCTTTATGGAACCTACGATAAGGCTTCGTTGAAGAGTGCTCACCAAGCTGTTACTGATACCACCACCTCCACTGTTGAACCTTCATCCTCCCTATCCAAGAAGAACAAAGGCAAGAAGCGGAAGGCTTCAAGCCAGAATTATGCGGTCGTCACTCCGCCAAACCCTCAACCTTTACAAACAGTAGCCGTCGTTACCCCTGCAAACACCGAACTACCAAAACGAGCCTACACTGGATCTCATCCCTAGTATACTACCTGTTTGTACCATCATCCTACCAACACACCGTGCCGCAAATGCGCTAGCTGTCATAGGTATGGTCATTTTTCCGACCGATGCCGCAACATCCCCCAAGCTCAAAACAACCAGAATCAAGCCCTCGTTGCAAACCCTGTTCCTAACCAGGCTCAACCTCAAGCTGCCCCTGTACGAGCATGCTTCAAGTGTGGCGATCTCAATCATCTCGCCAATGTTTGCCCTCAAAGGAATCAACCCCAACAGCAGCAGCAACAGCCACAACAGTAGCAACAAGCTCAACAACCTGCTAGAGGCCGAGCTTTTGTCATCACTGCCGCTCAGGCTCAGAATGCAAACGATGTCATTACTGGTACGTTTCTTGTGAACCATATTTATGCTTCTTGTCTGTTTGATACTGGCACCGATAGAAGTTTTGTTTCGTTAGAATTCGAACAATTGCTTATGTGTAAACGCTCTAAGTTGCCAAGATCTTTCGCTGTCGAAGTCGCTAATGGTAAATTCGTCGCCGTCGATTCCGTTATTTCCAATTATTCCTTGATTCTTAACGACCATACGTTCTCAATAGATCTTATACCTATGCAAATGGGTAGCTTTGACATCATAGTAGGCATGGACTGGCTTAGGTGAGTCCGTGCTGAAGTTGTTTGTTCTGAAAAGTTTATCCGCCTTCCTCTTCCAAACGGTGATTTCCTACACGTGTATGGCGAGAAACCTTCTCAAGGTCTCAAGCTTATGTCGTGTATCCAAGCGAACAAATGCTTACGCAAGGGTACCTTCGCCATTCTCGCCCATATTGTAGAAAAGAAGGACAAAGGCCCAAGCATAAGCGACGTCCCCGTTGTACATGATTTCCCCGATGTGTTTCCCGACAATCTTCCTGATCCGCCTCCTGCTCGTTCTGTCTACTTTCGTATCGATTTAGTGCCTGGCGCTATGCCCGTCGCTAAGTCTCCTTACCATTTAGCACCCTCTGAGATGCAAGAGCTCTCGAGTCAACTTCAAGAGCTTCTTGATAAAGGCTTTATACGCCCTAGTACTTCTCCTTGGGACGCTCCCGTTTTGTTCGTCAAAAAGAAAGATGGGTCATTCCGAATGTGTATTGACTATCGTGTGCTCAACAAGCTTACTGTTAAGAACCGATACCCTCTTCCTCGCATCGATGACCTCTTCGATCAATTGCAAGGCGCGACCTGCTTTTCCAAGATCGAGCTTCGTTCTGGGTACCATCAACTTCGAGTCCTCGAAGAAGATGTACCTAAAACCGCTTTTCGTACGCGTTATGGTCATTACGAGTTCGTGGTCATGCCCTTTGGTTTGACCAACGCACCTGCTATTTTTATGGATTTGATGAACCGCGTGTGCAAAGCGTACTTGGACCGTTTCGTGATTATCTTCATCGACGATATTCTTATCTATTCCAAGACACAAGGAGAGCATGAGAGATACTTGCGTCTTATCCTTGAACTTCTTCGTACTGAACGTCTATACGCCAAATTCTCCAAGTGTGAATTTTGGTTAAAAGAGGTTCAATTCCTTGGTCATACTGTCAACGAACTTGGTATTCACGTTGATCCTGCTAAAATCGAAGCTGTGAAGAACTGGATCGCACCTAAGTCTTCGTCTGAAATTCGTTCTTTTCTTGGTCTTGCTGGTTATTATCGTCATTTTATCTCTAACTTCTCGAAGATCGATGTTCCGTTGACCTCTTTGACTCAAAAAGAGAAACCTTTTGTTTGGGGTTCCGAACAAGAGGAATCTTTTCAAACGCTCAAGGATATGCTTTGTAATGCTCCTATTCTCGCGCTTCCTGATGGTAACGATGACTTTGTCGTATATTGCGATGCTTCAAACCTTGGACTTGGTTGTGTGCTTATGCAACGAGATAAGGTCATCGCTTATGCGTCGAGACAACTCAAAATACATGAAAAGAACTATACTACTCACGACCTTGAACTTGGCGCAGTTGTTTTTGCATTGAAGATTTGGTGACACTACCTTTATGGTACTAAGTGTGTGGTCTTCACCGACCATAAGATCCTTCAACATATCTTCAATCAAAAGGAATTGAACATGCGTCAACGTCGTTGGGTGGAACTGTTAAATGACTACGACTGCGAAATCAAATACCATCCAGGTAAAGCGAATGTAGTAGCCGACGCTCTTAGTCGTAAAACTCATGTCAAGAGTATCTGTTGTTTCCAACTCGTCCACAATCTTCAGAACCGCATACGTGACGCTCAATATTCATCTGTTAACGAGGGTAACCTCTACGACGAGATGCGATGTGGTGCTGAAGAAAGCCTCATAACCAAATCCGATGGTATTCAATACTATCTCGATCGAATCTGGATTCCCAATTATAGTAACCTTCGAGAGTTCCTGATGAAGGATGCACATCACACGAAATATTCTATTCACCCTGGTGCCGACAAGATGTACCATGATATGCGTGCATCCTACTGGTGGCCTGGAATGAAGAAGGATATAGCCATTTTCGTCTCAAAATATCTCACATGTTCAAAAGTGAAAGCTGAGCATCAACGTCCCTCTGGTCTGCTCGAACAACTAGAAATCCCTATCTGGAAATGGGAGAGCAACGCTATGGATTTCATCACTAAGCTCCCTCGTACTTCTTCTGGTCATGACAGTATTTGGGTGATCGTTGATCGATTGACCAAATCAGCTCACTTTCTTCCCATTCGTGAAGATTTCAAGGTCGAGAAATTGGCTAGAATCTACACTGATGAGATCATCTGTCATCATGGTATCCCCATTGACATCATTTCCGATCGTGATGCTCGTTTTACGTCTCGTCTTTGGCAAACCTTTCAATCTGCTATGGGTACTGTTCTTAACCTTAGCACCGCTTTCCATCCTCAGACAGACAGTCAAACCGAGCATACTATCCAAACATTAGAGGATATGCTTCGTTCATGCGTAATAGATTTTGGTGGCAATTGGGATTTACACTTGCTGTTGATCGAATTCTCGTACAACAACATGTATCACTCGGGTATTCAAATGGCTCCTTTCGAAGCATTATATGGTCGCAAGTGCCGTTCGCCTATTTCTTGGCACGAGATTGGTGAAGTTCAAATCACTGGTCCCGAGCTCATACAAGAGACGACGGACAAGATATTACAGGTTCGAGATAACTTACTTAAAGCCAGGAGCCGACAAAAGAGTTACGCCGACAAGCGTCGCAAGCCTTTGGAATTCGAGTCAGGTGACTTCGTGTTTCTCGAGGTATCCCCTTGGAAGGGCGTGGTTCGATTTGGCAAGAAAGGTAAACTCGCACCTCTCTACGTGGGTCCTTTCAAGATCCTCGAAAGGATTGGCAAGGTTGCGTATAGACTAGACCTGCCTGAAGAACTCAACAATGTACACCCTATCTTTCACGTATCCAACTTGAAGAAGTGTCTAGCTGACAAAGGACTACAAGTTCCTCTTGAAGACTTGCAAGTCAATGAAACGCTTCACTTCTTGGAAAAGCCGGTCGAAATCATGGACCGAGGAGTCAAGCAACTGAGGCGCAGTCGAATTCCTATCGTCAAGGTTCGATGGGAAGGAAAACGTGGCGCTGAATTTACTTGGGAACTCGAGAGTGATATAAAGACCAAGTATCCATACCTGTTCGACGTTGCATCTTCCTAAATTTCAGGACGAAATTCCCTAAAGGAGGGGAGACTGTAACGCCCTGCTTCTTCATACTTTCCATTCATAGCAAGTCTTGTGTGTATTTCTATTTTTGGAAGTCTTGTGTTCTTGTAATCGTCCTTTTCTTTGTAATCGTTGTAAAATCCGAGACTTGGATCATAAATAAAACTCGTATTTTGTTAAATTCATGTTATACATACTTTATACATGCTCATACATTGAATTTCATGAAACAATTGATGCTTATTCGAAATTCTTGGAAACTATGTGCTAAACTTGCAAATATGTGAAACTTATGCATAAAACGTCTTTTGAACATATATGAAACTTAAATACGGCATTCATACACTTAATTATACTTGGATTCTGTTCATCATACTTAATTTACCTTTATACTATGCTTTTATGGCGAAAATAGTCCCTAAAACACCTTAAAACCCTAATTAGCAAACTTGAGGGGCCAAATTGCAATTAAATGAAACTTGTGCCTAACCCCTTGTTTCCAGCCACGAAGACCACCTTCTGGTCCTTCGCTGGCCGCGAGCCAAGTCCCAGAACAGCCCCCATAATTCAGCTCGCGATTTTGAGCGGGATAATGGGTTTAACTTGAGTTTAAACTCGTTTTTAGCATTAAATACTCAACTACAAACCACCATAACCCTCCCCTATAAATACCATGCCTCCTCCAAGCTCAAATCACTTTACAAACACTTCCATTTCACTCAAAAACACTCTCTAATCAGCTGATTATCTCAAGTTCGAGCAGATTGTTCAACCTTCACAAAAGTGAGCATAACTCACTCAATACTTGTCCGATTTAGTTCATTCTTTTTCCTATATGTTTGGATTGACCTTACCTTCGATTCCATGGGTTTTTCATAGTAAATAAGTCCCTGGAACTCCGGCAAAAAGGCTCCAAAGTTCACTGTTCATTTCTGATTTCATCTAATCTTTACTAAACTTGTTCAACTTGAGTCTAACTCAACTCAAACCCACGTCCTTATGCGCATAACCACTTGTATGGTTAGTTGGGCTTAAAAACGGGGCTGAGACATTCAAAAATCAGAGGTTAAACCTCATATACATTCTGTTTTGTTTAGGGTTTTTAACCCATAAGTAATGTTTAAGTCCAAGACTTAATGTAGGTGTAATTATGGACTAACTTGGGTTGTCCAACATAAAATCCCCACATTGCTTGATGATTTCTTATAGAGTAGTTGTTTATATTCTTGTATTATTCATAGTTCATGACCCTCCTTGTATGTTTTTACATCAAGTGTAGTGGTGAACACTTAGATATACCTAAATGGAAGACTTCTCTTCCTACCTCCTACATGATTTCCATGAAACTTAGAGGTACCTAAATGAAGATTCAATCTTCTACCTCATGCTTGACTATTGGACATAATAATATATAACCTAAATAATACTTATATATACTATTCACATTCGAACCTTAATGATGAACTTGTGTTCATTCGTCAAAGTGTTAGAATAACATCATCTAAGACATAAGACTTGTTATGATTTTAATGAGTATACTACTGATGAAAACATTAACCCTTGAGGTTTCATAGTGTCAAAACAAGTACTTTGTGTTAAAAGATGATTACTTTCGTATACATATGTTCTTGTGTTTTAAATTCCTAAATCCTTAATCTACCGTTAATCTCCAAAACTCATACACTTTGTTTCTTCGCGTAGAAGGACTTGGTGTTCCAACATCCTAATCAACAACAACTCACTCGCAGATTCACAAGTAGAAGACTTGCAAAACCGTGAGTATACTCGTAAACCCCCTTTTTATGTTTACCACTTTTGGGGTGTAACATGTTAAATTAGAAAAATCACACTTAAACTTATTCTTTATGCAATGCATGAAAACAATCCTTAAACATGTATGCTATGTTGTATGTTTGATGCTTATACTTGGGTGATTCTTATGTGATACAATAGTCATTAGCTTATTATTAGCCTCCATTTGACATGTATAGCGCTATAGGAGTAACGCACCACTCGTGAACGAGAGGTCATGTTGAATTATATCATTCATGCATAAATAGAGGGTTGACTAGAAATATCGCATGCCTTGTATGATGCTCTTATATAAACTAGTTGCCATGTGGATTCGTTTTTAAACTTTTAAACTTATACTTATACTTATTTTTAAACTTGTATACTCGCCTTTGCTTTTGCATTGAATTGTATTTTAAACATGTTACAGGTTGAGGATTGATGATGCTATGAAATGGACTAGCAAAGATGCCTAGATACTCACTTAGACGTTTAGGTTTAAAGTGGTGTATTAATTTTGTTATGTTATGTTTGGAACAATGTTGTTATTTGAATTTCCTTGTATCGTTTTGACAATTTGATTATGAAATGAAATTGGTTGAATTAAATATTGTCGCAAATAGTGTTATGAAGTCTCTTGCAATCTTAAACAAGTCCCACTCCGATGATTCCGCCATTGGTTGGGGTGTGACAATCCATCTCTCGTGGGCCTCGCCGACTCCCTCACTGCCAATTGTGCAGAACCGACGGACACTATGCAAATAAGTGTCCTGACTTAGCATTTTTTGCCTCTGCCTCCACTACTTAAGCCCACTTGGCCCAGGCTTTTCAGGCTCAATGCCATGTCACCACCGACTCTCAAGATTGGGTAGCAGACTCCAGTGCTACAACTCATATGGCGAACTCCCCTAGTTCACTGCATAACACCACTCCATATAAGGGTAATTCTCAAGTTGCTTTTGGTAATGGCAACTCTTTACCCATCTCTCATACGGGTCAATACTCTTTAAACAAAAATCTTTCGTTAAATAAAGTTCTTGTCATTCCCAAACTTACAAAAAATCTTTTATCCGTAAGCCAATTGACAACTGATTATCCTGTTGATGTTTTATTTTCTCAGCCGTTCTTTACTATTCAGGACCGAAAAACAAGTCAACCTCTAGCTCAAGGTCGGTGTGAAAACGGGCTCTATGTGTTACGAGATGGAAATTTTGCTTTAGTTGCTTCGGTTTCTCAAAATAAAGCTTTGTTTGAATTATGGCACTCTCATTTAGGCCATGTTGCATTTGATACTCTTTCTTTTTTGAATAAAATTGGTTGTTTGTCTATTACCTCTATTTTGCCTATACCCATTACTTGTTCGCCTTGTCAACTTGCTAAGGCTCATAAATTTCCTTTCAATTTAAATGAAAAAAGTGGGTACATCAAGTTAGAATCAAATTGGGTTGGTGGAAAAATTCATAAATCTATTGTCAATCTAAGATGGAAAGAGGAATCCAATAATAAGGCACATGCAAAGTGAGACGAAGGAGTTGCGTGATGCTAGTGAATCAAAGATTGTTGGAATATATGTTGGGCTGATGTTTAAGGTGGCTACACTACTAATGGATGAGTCGTATCTGGCGACTAGCTTAACTATATCAAAACTCAATGAAGGAAATGGTGTGGCTGTCGTGATGTTTAGTCGTGATGTCAGAAACAAAAAGTCTCGGAAGAGTACGTAACCCAGGAAGAGAAATGCAGATATTGTGACCAAAGTAAATCCAAGAATTAAGACCAAATAGATGCGAGTGTTAAGGGTGTGAAATAATTTGGTTGTGAACACATTAGATGCAAGAAGGTGTTCAACTCAAGAGTATGAACGTGAAGATAGAAGCAAATATTATGGTTAATCTTCACTTTGTTATTTCTGGTTTTGATTGTGTTTTATGGTTAATATTATAGTGTTTTTGAGTGTATGTGTGTGTGAGAGAGAGGGTCACCAAATGGGGGAGAGAATCAGGGTGGCCACCGAGATTTTAGTTCGTTAGGGCAGTGTTTCCCATCAGGACCGCTCGTCTCGTTTTCTTTGCAAAACTAAACCATGTTCCCTAACAGCTAGGTTATATCTAGAGATATAGTGTTCTGTTCCAAATTAAAATCCGGTTCTATTCTTTTAGGGGGCATAACGGGGTCACATTACGGTTTGTATTCTGACCCTATAATATATGCGGTTAAATTCTAGCTTTTAGTTTAGTTGAATTATATTAACCCGTATATAGCCGTGTGTGAATAAGACGCGATAGACGTCTAGGGCAAGTACTAGTTTTTCCATATCTTATGGTCCCTAATATGCAGGGAAAAAGACGCGATTAAATGATTAATGTATGATAAGTCAAAAACAATGACCTAGAATGAAAAAAAAAAAAACAGGCTGTACGTTTTGAGTTGGAACCTCTTTTTAACTTAACTTGCGTATGAAGCCGAAACAAACCCTAATGGTTACCATCGGAAATTAAAATGACGGTGACGTAACTCTGACCGCCGTTATTAAATTTTTCCTTTTCTTGTTTTTTTTGTATCTTTGACTTTTGTATGCAGGAAACTTCAACCTTATGATATGTAGCTGTTAATTGGCTATAAACAAATAAGATAAATAAAAAAATGGATTGGCAGTCAGCATATAGGCCCGTTTCTTGCGGGTCTAACATCCATAATCTAAAAGACCTAAACGTTGAAGTTGAATTCTTCAAGCGTTCTTCATTCACATCTTATCTATTTTATTATTATCATTATTATTTCTCCCTCTTGCAAAAACTATATTACAATTTAGTTAGATCTTATGTAGAGACAAGTTAAGTTTCATTCCCTTTAATTATATTATCATTTGATTAGTATTCATGAATTCATTTTCATGTCACATTACATTACTAGGGTAAGCTTTATTGAATCAATAACATGGGAAGAACGGTTTTTTTTTTTCTTTTTCATGATCTACATTGATATAAACAATTAATAGTTGAATGAACAAACAAACAGTGACACCATCTGCTAGTAAAGTGAGGTTTACGGAGGGTTATAAGACAAGGCCGGGCAAATGATATACCTTTAACATATCAGATAGAGAGTTTGCTTCTAAAGAGACCTCAACAAATTAAAGTTCAACGAATAATATATATTTGTATTTTTTAGTTTATGGAAATAAATTAAGTCATGTTTGTGAATAAAAAAGGGTACTACTAGTAGTAAAATAATGTGTAGGGTGATGGCATGCAATCGAAGCATTGACATTTTTTTGTTTGATTATTAAGGAAATATATTGAATGAAAGAAAACGTATATACATACAAGTCAAACATTGCTGGCCCCCTCATTATAAGAACAGATCTAAAGTTGCTATATTTTTCTCATTTATAGTTATTCTATTAAGTTCATTCAAAAGCAGCCAGGAATACTTTTGAAACAAAGGCAGCCATGGAAGTTGATCTAAGAAAAACACCCCAAATCAAGCAAGAAGACGATCGGCATGACGGCAAACAAGAGGTTCGTCTTCATAAGGTTCATAAAGCTTTAATTTTCTTTTTCATATATGTTTTGTGTAATTTTGAATTGTTGTTGTTTTTATCTGACATGAAGAAATTGCTCTTACTAATTAATTAAGGTGCATGAAGTTTTAACTTCTCTTTTGTCTCAATTTTCTTGTTGGAGTCTAATTATTTGCAAGGAAGAAGTTGTTCACTTTTTCATAATTATGTTCTTGAAGCCATATATTTTGTTTAGTACGATTTTCTTTGTAAATTCAATAATAAACTTGTTATTTTATCTTCGAAGATGGGGGTGAGTCTAATTATTTGCAAAGAAGAAGTTGTTCACTTTTTCATAATTATGGTGTTGAAGCTATATTTTGTTTAGTACGATTTTCTTTGTAAATTCAATAATAAACTTGTTCTTTTATCTTCGAAGATGAGGGTGTTCTTTCTCATAAATGTTTATCTTCTTCCAATTACCTTTCTCAGTTTATAATTTTTGTGTTTGCATGTGTATAATTGATAACCGAGAAGAATCAGAAACTAGTTAATTTTCTCTTGTAGTTCATTATCTATTTGATTCTTTCTTATCTTCTTGTTTCTCGGATCCTGTGGGCTATATTTAACTTTACATATTTTCAAGATTCAGTATATATAGGTAATGTTTGTGGTCGATTTAGCATGACAATTTTTCAAGATCTGTTTATTTTATACGGTGGTCATTAAAAATTAAGAAAATATCTTATAACTTATCAATAGATCTATAAATATAATACTTAAGGTAAAGAGCACACCATTTGTAAATCTTGAGTCCTTTATATAAGTTTTAGTTAAATTTGAAAGGCAAAAATAGAATGGAAAAAAATATAAAACAGAATTAAAAGCAATTAATTTAATGTTAGTTTACACAATATAAACCCTATTTTCTAATAAAAAAATCTATCGCTTATCTGTTGGCATGCTCCTTATAATTCTTTAAAGCCCGTAGAAAAAGCAATTAAACTTAAAACTAGAGTTAATTGCCAAAATTGTCCCTGAGGTTTGGGCACATTTGCCATTTTCGTCCAAAATGACAATTTTGTACCAAATTGCCCCCAAGGTTTGTAACTTTTTGCCATTTTCATCCAAACCACTAACTTAGTTTATTTGTTGAGGATATTTGGATGAAATTGACAAATATAAAACCACATGGATGATTTTGGCAATTTACTCAAACCCTTTTTAATTTCTTTTATTTTATTATTTTTGTTACATATATAATAAAAAAGAATATAGATGGAGTTTTTAGAAAAAAAATTAATAGTTTTGTCACATAATTTTTATAAATTTTCATCCAAATCACTAACTCAATTTATTTTTTCTATTAAGTTGAAGGATGTCTTAAATTTTATAAATTAAGACAGAAATTAATTTACAGTTTCTTTATATAAATCAGTTTTATAAAGAGAAAACGTCATTGGTGTGCAACACATAACAATTGATTACAACTTTTAGTATTTATCAGTTGTAGAGATAGAAAAAAAATGTAAAACGTTACATATTTTTTAAATGTGTTGAGCACCTAGAAAATATGTTGGTAGAAATAAAATATTTATTTAATTAAGATTATGAGGGTAACTAACTAATACTTATTCTGAGTGGCTTGAGTAAAGAAACTTTTGGTTCATATCATTATAAATACAATTTGGTGGGTAATTTTAAGGTTTGGTAATTATACGTTGTTTGATAGAGGGGGAGGGGGCACTGGCTTCTGTTTTTCCTTATGAGCGAATTTGAAAGAGTAGAAGATGAATTACAAACTTGATATATATGATAAGATTTTTTATTTGACATTTTTCAATAAGGTCACCAACATTTTAGTTTTATAAAATTTAGAGGTTCAAGTAGATTTTATTTTTATAAAACTGATCTATATAAAAATTAGAAATTAATTTCTGTCTCATTTTATAAACATCCTTCGCCTTAATAGAAAAATTAACTTAGTGGTTGGATGAAAATTTATAAAAATTATGTGAGAAAGCTATTATTTTTTCATATAAAAATTGCATGTATATTCTTTTTTATATATATGTAACAAAATTAATTAAATAAAAGAAATTTAAAAGAGTTTGAGTAAATTGCCAAAATCGTCCCTGTGGTTTTATATTTTGCCAGTTTCATCCAAATATCATAAACTTAACAGAAAAAATAAACTGAGGTAGTGGATTGGATGAAAATGACAAAAAGTTACAAACGTTGGGGGCAATTTGGTACAAAAGTGTCATTTTGGACGAAAATGGCAAACCTGCCCAAACCTCAGGGACGATTTTGGCAATTAACTCTTAAAACTATCAAGTTATTAATCAAGACACATTACCCAACAACCGATGAAAAAAGTCTAAAACAAAGAGGTGAGATCTTAATACACAATAACTTAAATTAATATCATTTTAAAGATACCCATATTCAACGGCTAATTAATATCTTTTACTATGTATACTCATCTACCTAACAAGTAGATATTATAATATGTGTGTCCATAATGTTTCTTCCTCTTCATCTTTTCTACGTGTCACAGCCTTACTTATTTTTAGCAGGATAATTAGACACATATAAGTATATCATATATGATTTTATGTCAAAATTATGTTAACTATTACTATCTGTCTTTGTTGATGTTATGCATCCATATTATAATCAAAGAGAATCCAATAAAATTATATCTAGAGTGAGTATAACTTTGTATGAAAGCAGCAAAATTTAAACTGGTTCATATGATATTAATGCAGGATGAGATGCAGTTTGAGTTAACCAAAGCTGAATTGGGTGAGGTGAGGGAAGAAAACCAAAGGCTTAGGGTGCACTTGGACCAGATCATGAAGGAATACCAAACCCTTCAAAAGAAGTTCCAGGATGTCTACCATCAACAACAAGAAACTTCAACTGCAATGAAGCAACCGCAAATCAACGATGAATCCGAGCTAGTATCCCTCAGTCTAGGAAGAACTTCATCCACCGAACTGGTCAAGAAAGATAAGAAATGTTCAACTCCTCCTCCAACCAAAAGTGCAGCAGAAGGGTTAGATCTTGGACTAGAGTGTGGAAAATTTGAACTGTCATCCACCACACAAGCCGAATCTTCGGTTATCCCCCCGAGCCCAGATAATAGTTTGGAAGAAGCTAAAGATGAAGCTGTGACACAAAAACCTTCGACTCCGAAGAGAAATGCAGATGATCAAGAGGTTTTGCAACAAAATCCTGCAAAGAAAACTAGGGTTTCTGTTAGGGTTCGATGTGACACCCCAACGGTAATCACCAACTTCTTATTTCCTGTACTAAAGTCTACTGTTTATAAACTTCATATGTTTGCATATATAGTATGTGTAACCTTTGATATGAAGTTACTTAAATCTAGGTTTTTGTTTTCGCAGATGAACGATGGATGTCAATGGAGAAAATATGGACAAAAAATTGCGAAAGGGAATCCTTGTCCGCGGGCGTATTATCGTTGCACTGTTTCTCCGACTTGCCCAGTTAGGAAACAGGTATAGTTTACTAAAATAATGAATTGGACGTAATGTAGTAGTGATCATACAAACAATATATTCCTAAGTGGAATGAATGGTCGTTATACTAAACCACTTGACCAGTTTAGAAAACCGGATAACTAACTCTATAAATAGTCTAAAAACTATAACTATATATAAAAATATTAGATATAAAAATATCCAGCCCTTAAAAAATATTAGATGTCTGAATGGTTCAGACGTTTGCCTCTGAAAGGTTAACATCTCTAATCTGAATTGGTTAGACATTTGTCTCAAAATGGTTAAGCATTATACTGGCTCTTAATGGTTAAGACTCTTACTCGTTTAGCACTTAACCATTCAGAAGTTGTCAAACAGCGTTTAAACCTTCTACTAGTTTATTGTTTATCTCCTAACATATTTTACTTCATATAATTTGTATAGGTACAAAGATGTCCTCAAGATATGTCAATTTTGATCACCACATACGAAGGAGCACACAACCACCAGCTTCCGGTTTCCGCCACCGCTATGGCTTCCACCACCTCCGCGGCCGCAAGTATGTTAACTTCGGGCTCCTCGACCTCCGGCTCAAACTCAACCCCTAACCCAAGCACCAGTTCTCAAAGGCTAAACTTTTATCTCAATGAGAACTTGAAACTAAAGCCGATTTACTTGCCACATTCTTCGATAACCCCCTCGCCCTCGTGCCCAACCGTCACGCTTGATCTTACTTCAAACACGCTTTCGACATCATCACCTTACAACTATAACCGATCACAACCACTCACCTCCATTTTCCCACCAAGATATTCAACCACAAACCTCAATTTTAGCTCTCTAGAGTCTAATGCAACCCCAATTTCTTGGACCAACGGGTCCTTCAACTATAGAGAAAATCAAATGGGGTCCCTCAACTTTGGATCAACACAAACTCAAGAAAACATTTACCATTCTTTCATGCAAAATAAGCCCATGATGGGAATACCAACCACTACTCAACATTCTCTACAACCAGACACCATTGAGGCTGCAACAAGGGCAATCACATCAAACCCTAATTTCCAATCGGTTTTACAAGCGGCACTGACGTCTATAATCGGCAGCGGTGCAGTTGGAAGACAAGGCGCAAGTGAGAAATCCGGGCAGGCTGTGAAACTGGGAGATACATTTCCAGTGCTTTCGAGCTTTCCTTCAACGTCAAATGCGAATAAATGCTCGACATCCTTCATCAACAAATCAATGGCTGCAAATACATTGAATTCTCAAGCTGCAGGATCAAACTCGTTGCAGTGTTCTAGCTCAAGGAGTAAATCTACTTCCCCAGAAACTAGCAGAGACCATGTCATTTGATGGAGATAATTAGGATTGTTTTTGTTGTATTTTTGTAACTTTTGACTTTTGATGGTTTAAAATAGTCAATGATCTATGATCAAACAAAGATAAAATTGTAATTAATTTACATAATAATTGCCAAGGGATGATGCATGAGTGAAGAAAATTGTGCAAGGTTAGATGGTGATTAAGCAGCCATAATAATTGAATATAAAGGGTTTCATTTGTCATATTAGGCTGTTACAAATTATTATTATTGTTGTTACTTATTTTACTTTTTTTAGAATAACTAGGTTTTAATGTTGTGCAACTAAGTCATTGTAAAACTATTTATTGCGACTAAATACTTGGTTGTTATTAAAGCTGTGCTATTTAGTGTCTTATTTTTAAGTTGACAAGTGGAGTTTTCATACAACAGAGCCGTTGGTAGCAAGCGAGTTAGTAACTCCTGGCGATGGCGACTATTGCGATGTCTAAGCATCCACTAACCCAACAAATAAGGAATAAGAATTGTATAAGTACAATCAGAAAAACGTGTGAAAGAGGAGAAAAAGGAAGATGACGTGAAGTTATGTAAGCATAAAATGGGAAAAAAAAAAAAAAAAAAGACCCCATGATTTGAACTTGAGTCTCTTTAAAACACATACAACCACAAAACCACTCCACCATGATGAATAATCTACCTAACTTTGAAGAAAATGGATATATATACACACTTAAAAAGGGTATAGAGGAAAAAAATCAACAAAAGATGACTTGAAGTTATGTATATTTACTATTCATGACAACCAATAAGGAAAGTTTACTATTCATTATGATGTGACAACTACTATTCATTAGCTTTGTTTTTTAATATATAGGATAATTTATTTACTCGGTCTATATTTAAAACGTGTTCAATTTCAAACAGAATAGGTCAAAACTGTAGTAGATAAAGTAATTGGAGACAAAATTAGCCTAGTAAAATATATTGGTTATGACTACTAAAGTATACACAATGCATTGAAATGAAATGAAAGGTTATTGTATTGATCTCTAAATTTATGAAACAGTAGGCATTCAGTGTGTATGAAAATATTCTTTCTATCTAAACTAGTATTGGAGCCGTGCTTTTGCCGCGTTGTTTCATGATATATCGATAGGTTATCTAGACCATACAAGCTTTAATCTAAACTATCGTAAAAGTAAGCAATCAACACAATTAAGTAAATATCTTTAGAGTTAAAAGTTAGCTTTAAATATCATAAAGTAAATAAAAAAAATATTATATTTGTTACTTGGTATATTAAAGGATTAACATAGACCATGTATGCTTTAATTTAAACGACGTTAAAACTAAACAAATAACGTGATTAAGTAAACATGTCTAGAGTTAAAAGTTATCTTTAATTATCATAACTTAAATAAATAATAAGTAAATTAAAAAAAAAAAGGAGTAAACTTATAAAAAAAAAACTAATATTTTTTAAATTTCAAAGGGCCGTGCGATAATTCTATTGAAGTTTGTTGGCCAAAACTTAAATCGTTTATTAAAAAAGAATTACTATTAAACTTTCAAATGATAAATCTGTTAAGTATGTATAAAAAAATTTATTGGAGTGCAAGGGTCATATAATAAATCTATTAAAGTTTTTAGTTATAAGCGTAAATTAATTATAAAAACACTATAATATGGTAGACATATAGTTGTAAATTAAAATATTAAAGTAACAACATGATATATAAATAAATATAGCATTAAAGCAACAATAGAATAAATAAATAAATAAATAAATAAATAAATATTTAGTACTGTTTACAATTGATTTTGTTAGTATATACAATCATAACCATGTATCTATTTCAAAATGTTTTATTCATTTTGTCAAAATAAATGTAACAAAAATGTACCTTAAGATATGTTTTGAGTAATTGTAAATTTTGGTGATTAAATTCATATATAAATGGAAACACAAATTTCATATTTCATATTATTATATTTGAAAACACGAATTTCATATAGGGGGTTGTTTAAATAGGTTCTTGTAAAGAAACAGTCGAGTTATACAATAATTAATGTGTATAACATATTCTTGTAAAGTACTAGATCTGATAATCAAAGTCTATAATCTCTTTATTATTATCTGTACTATATTAAAATATAAACCTTTGAGATGAAAAGGCACGTGATATTAAGATGTGACATGTACGAGATATTAAGACATGTACGAGATATTAAGACGATACATACAATATATTGGGTTATAAAGTGAAAGGTTGAAATTTAATATGCGAGACATTTAGATGATATGATATACTGGGTTATAAAGTGAATGTTTGAAATTTAATCCCCCATCATTCTAACCTAATGACTGATCACCCCTTCCCTTCAATGTATCGGTTGTTTAAAGTAGGGTTGTGCAAAGGGTCAGAACCGACCCGACCTGACGCGAAACCTCTAGAACCGTATACTCTTTTATGGGTGAAATTGGGAACCACGAACCGAACCTTATAAGCCTATGTGGTTCCGGGTCTTATAGGGTCCTAATGGGTCGGGTAAAAGGTCTGATGGGCCAGAACCATTTTGTGTAATGGGCCTTTGTAGGGCAAACGAAACAAGATCACTTTTTCGGCCTACAAGTGCAATTTCTGTTGACATACATACATACATACATACATACATACATACATAACATGCTTGTATATGTAAGTCTCATTAGGGTGTACGGAGTGGGGTGATTGAGTGGGTTCCCCATGCGGGCACACCACGCCAACCCTTGTTTAAGTGGGTTGTGGGGAGTAGTCACTGTGCAAGGGAAGAGACGAGAGAGGGTTAATAGTAGGCCCCACTCTCTTCCAACAAATCACACATTTATCTTTTTTTAAGAAAAAATGTTTATGTGGAGCACCCCTTAAGGGGGGACGTGGTCTGTGCGGTGAAGAGGTGCAGGGATGGGGTTCACCGAGCGGGCACAATGCCGTTAGCCCCCATCGGTGTGTGGTGAATGGCATTTATCAGGGAGTAGTCACTGCATAGGGGAAGAGGAGAGAGAGAGGGTTAATGGTGGGCCCCACTCTCTTCTAACTAATCACATATTTATCCTTTTTTTCAAAAAAAAAATCTTTGGGTGGAACACCCATTGTGTTTGAGTGCAAAATGAGGAGTGGGAATGGGAGTTGACAAGACATGAGGTGATTGGCTAGGTGGAGAGTTTATCACTCCCCATGTGGGGAGCACCCTTTCCACCCTTAGGGTGGAGGGAGTGGTCACCATTTGAGGACTGGTAAACTTATTTTCTAACCAATAATGTCATGTCAAGTCAAGTCACCACTCCACTCCCCATTTTGCACTCAATCACTTGCAATTGTCAAACACATGGAGAGTGGTAAACAATTTAGAAAAAAAGTGTGATTGGTTGAAAGGGGTTGGAGCCCACCATTAACCCCCTCTCTCTTCCACTTCTCTCCTCTTCCCCACTCGGTGATTACTCACCGCCTACACCACCTCTCTTCTCTTCCCCGATCACCGCTCCACCCCCGGCACTCCATCCCCGTTCGGTAAACTCCCCTCCCTGAATCATTCACCGAGACCACTCCCTCCACCCTTATGTTTGAGTGCAAAATGAGGAGTGGAGAACTAAGGAGTTGACATGGCATGAGGTGAATGACTAGGTGAAGAATTACCACTACCCATATGAGAGCACCCCTTTCACCCTTAACATATTTAGTTCAACACACATGCATACAAACAAAATAAATGGGATGTAATTATATACAAACACATAAATACAATTAAAACACCTTATATTAGGCATCTTTAGAGAGTAAATATATATACAAACTTACATACATACAATTAAAACATATCTTTTTCTGAAACCAAGTAATATATAGTAAGGAAAGGATATTTGAAAGCCGATGGTTTATGATATAGATGGAATCCCAAAACATTTTTTGAATAAAATGGTTCTTAAGGTTCTTTGTTAAAAATCGTGGTTTCAAACCTGGAAGTGACCCGGAACCGAATTTAAGCATTAACTGAAACCCACAAACCGACCCACATACATACAAAAGGTTCGGGTCCTTGAGGTTCCGGGTCCGGTTCATGGTTCTGAGGTTCCAAAACCACAACTTACTCACCCCTAGTTTAAAACATCACACCGCCGCATCACATGAGTTCTCTCTAGTTACCTTATAAAGCATGTCTTTGGTCAAAGATGTAACTTCAATTAAACTTTAAGTTGTTTGTTAGAACTTTGAAACATAAGGTACACATGCTCTATGCAATAGTTTCTTATTTACGTTTATTTAATAAATTTCTCTTAATTATTACATTATTTAATGCCTGTCAGATTATTTAATTTACTATATTAACTATTATCTTATTTATAATACGTTAAATTAAGATTTAATGTACATTTACTTTTATATTTTTATAACTAAATACTATCTAAATTAAGTACTATCTTATTGAAATACTTAAATATATAATTGCTAAGTATTTACATAATAATAATAACAACAACGATGATGATGATGATAATAATAATAATAATAATAATAATAATAATAATAATAATATAATCAATGTTTAAGGCATGCCGAATTAGATTGCAATCTCCAAAAGAACCTAGGTGACACCAACTACATTGCGTGAACCAACTCACTAGCTTTAGATTAAGTATTATCTGATTTAAATACTTAATTATATAACTACTAATAATTTACACAATTATATTTATAATAATAATAATAATACTCAAATATAATAAGTATTTAAGACATGTCAGGTTAGATTGCACTCTCCAAAAAAGCCATGACAACACCCGTCATGTCGTGAGGGCCAACCAACTCGGTTTAATATAAGTATTATCTTATTTAAATACTTAATTATATAATTACTAATAATTTACACAGTAATACTCAAATATAATCGGTATTTAATACAGGTCAGGTTAGACTGCGCTCTCCAAAAGAATCTTGACGAGACCCGCCGTATCGTGAGGACCAACCAACTCGGTTTAAATTAAGTATTATCTTATTTAAATACTTAAGTATATAATTATCTTCCTATATACTAACTAATAAATGAAAATCTTTTTTGGACACCACTTTCTAGTTCTTTCTCACCTTATTTTCCTATTTATCTCTCATATTAATAATAATACTAATTTTAAACAAAAGAAATTAGATAAGAATAAATATTTGTTTTCTTATAAATAATTTTAAACGAAAAGTTAGATAAGGATAAACTTTTTTTTATATAATTATAAAGTTATATATTATGAGTACAGTGAAGGGTTCAAATGAGAAGAATTTTTTTGTAAGAAGAAAAAAGAAGAAGTTTCAACCAATAAGAATACTTCATTTTACTTCATTTAATATTTGTATTTAATTTTAATATAAGGGTATATTGGTAAACTTACATAAATCATTAATTTGTAATCTACCCCTTTAATAACTAGCTAAATTAAATTTGTAACTCATTTTCAAAATATATACTTTTTCCAAATTAAAAAAAAATTAATTTAAAGTGTAGAATAAATTACTAGTTGTATAGGATAAATTACGAGTTGTGTAGGATAAATTTCTACATTGTAGGATAAAATTCTATAATGTGTAGGGTATATGTAGGAACATTTTAATATGTGTAGATTTTGTAGATTATATGTAGGATAATTAATGATTAGTTGACTAATTAATTAAAGAGAGAAAAATTAATGATATGAGTTATAAATAAAAGAGTAAACTGCTAAAATCGTCCCTAAGGTTTGACCAATTTTGCTAGATCCATCCAAAAAAGTTTTTTTTCTCACCTGAACCACTAAGGTTTGTAAATTATTGCTAAATCCATCCAAATCTCTAACACCATTAAAGTTCAAGGTTAAATGAGGGGTAGTCTTGTCATTTTACCTGGGTAGTCTTGTCAGTTTTTTTTCTCACCTGTTTTTTTTTTTATTTTAAAAACAGAAAACTGTTTTTTTAATTTTTAAAAACAGAAAACTATTTTATTTATTTTTAAAAACAGAAAACACTTTTAAAAAACACAGGAAACAGTTTTAAAAATCAGAAAAACAGTTTTTAAAAAACAGAAAAACAGTTTTTAAAAAAACAGAAAAACAATTTTTAAAAAACAGAAAACAGAAAACTGTTTTTTTAAACAGAAAACAGTTTTATAATTTTTGTATTTTTTGTAGACCCAAAATCCACAAAGTGGAGCGAGCGAGGCGACTATCATAAAAAACGTCTTAGAAGACTATTGCCGAACATACAAGCATAAAAGTTTTCCACACTTGGCGGCATGGGAGGTTGCGAGACATCACCCGAAGTGGGTACCGGTTGAGTTGGTCGACATGGATGGCCGACGGCTCCAAGAAGAAGAGGAAGTCCCAAAAGATCAAAAACCTCCGAGTCCGAGAACTACACTACTTTCGAGTCGGGTAACATGCCCCAAATGAATTTGAACGACCAACCCGATGACGAACCCAATCAAGATGATACACCGACAAGGCCGCACCACAAGAAAAGTGGTGATTCGGCAAGTCCACCTCGCTCGGAGAAAAGTGGTGAATCACTACTTTTCTCGGTTTCACCAAGAAAAGTGGTGATTCGGCAAGTCGGTGTATCATCTTGATTGGGTTCGTCATCGGGTTGGTCGTTCAAATTCATTTGGGGCATGTTACCCGACTCGAAAGTAGTGTAGTTCTCGGACTCGGAGGTTTTTGATCTTTTGGGACTTCCTCTTCTTCTTGGAGCCGTCGGCCATCCATGTCGACCAACTCAACCGGTACCCACTTCGGGTGATGTCTCGCAACCTCCCATGCCGCCAAGTGTGGAAAACTTTTATGCTTGTATGTTCGGCAATAGTCTTCTAAGACGTTTTTTATGATAGTCGCCTCGCTCGCTCCACTTTGTGGATTTTGGGTCTACAAAAAATATAAAAATTATAAAACTGTTTTCTGTTTAAAAAAACAGTTTTCTGTTTTCTGTTTTTTAAAAATTGTTTTTCTGTTTTTTTAAAAACTGTTTTTCTGTTTTTTAAAAACTGTTTTTCTGTTTTTTAAAAATTGTTTTTCTGTTTTTTTAAAAACTGTTTTTCTGTTTTTTAAAAACTGTTTTTCTGATTTTTAAAACTGTTTCCTGTGTTTTTTAAAAGTGTTTTCTGTTTTTAAAAATAAATAAAATAGTTTTCTGTTTTTAAAATAAAAATAAAAACAGGTGAGAAAAAAAACTGACAAGACTACCCAGGTAAAATGACAAGACTACCCCTCATTTAACCTTGAACTTTAATGGTGTTAGAGATTTGGATGGATTTAGCAATAATTTACAAACCTTAGTGGTTCAGGTGAGAAAAAAAACTTTTTTGGATGGATCTAGCAAAATTGGTCAAACCTTAGGGACGATTTTAGCAGTTTACTCTAAATAAAATAAAATTTTACTAATATGTCATTTCTTCTTTTTCTTCTCACATTAAGGTAGTGTTTGGTATGCAGGAATGAGAGGTGGAATGGAATGAGTGATTACGAGGGAATGAAGAAAAGAGTGTTTGGTTGGTCAATGGAATGGAATCATCCATTCCAAAAGACATTCCATTCCCTCAAAATCATTCCTTCCACCCCCCATGTTTTTTTTCCATTCCATCCCCTCTTGCACCATTCATCAACAACACCACAACCCACAACCTTCACCACAACCCACAACCTTCGCCACGACCCACCCCCACCACCGACGCCATCGCCGCCACCCGCCACCACCTCACCCCGACAGCCACCGCCGCCAGTCCGCCACCCACTCGCCACCGTTATCACCCACAGCTGCAACCAACCGCCAACGCCACTCGTCGTCGCCACCCACCCCCATCGTCGATGCCACCACCACCGCCACCACCAACCGTCGCCGCCGCCGCCACCTTTGCTGCCACCCACCACCAACGGCCACCTTGTCGCCACCACCACTCGTCGTCACCGCCGCACCACCACTCGCCGCCACCACCACCACCCATCGCCACCGACACCCACCACCGCCACCTATAACCACCCACAATCACTACCACCGACCACCACCACCACTCACCGCTAATTTTATTACTCCGTTTTTCTTGCCTACCGAACTATACACAATTATAATTCATTCCATTCACATGGTAACCAAACAAGATATGAAATGGTAATGATCAATTGCATTCCCTTGTCCATTCCATTACCCCGTCCATTCCATTCATTCGTCCATTCCATTACCCCATACCAAACAGACCCTAAATTTCTTCTCAAATGAACATTCCCCTATGAGTATATATATATATGTATATATATATATATATGTATATATATATATATATGTATATATATATATATACTTTGGAGTTCGATGATTGAATTTATGGTAAATTAGGAATCAAAGGTTCCCGTTTGATATAAACTTAATAACTGTATTATTGTTCTAGGTCCGCGTAGAGGTGTATAAAAAAACCGGTTTTAGAACCGAAACCGTTTTTTTCGGTTTTAGGACCGAACCAAACCGGCGGTTTGTGACCGGTTACTATTCTTGATCTTTGCAACTGGTTTAAAAACCGAAACCGGTTTTAAAAAAACCGGTTAAAAACCGATCCAAACCGGTTAGACCGGTTACTGTTTTGGGTTTGAAAAACCAATAACCGAAACCAGTTATAAATAAAAACTGATTTTTGTTTTGGATAAAAAAATCGTTTGGTTAAAAACCGGACCGGTTTTAAAAATAATGATTTGTACACCTCTAGGTCCGCGGCATGTGCTTCTATCAAATTATAAGTGTTTTTAAACGCATCGCTATAATGGTTTGAATTCGCCATTATAGTCGCACAATTCTTTCAAATGTTAAGTCTAGATAACTTTGTTTCATCTTTGTAATGTTATGCATACTATTATAATTGGTTTAACTCATCATTTATAGCAAATTGCATCAACATTTAGAAAGAACACCATTTTCAAATATAACAATTTTATACCCCATTCAAAAAGAATGTAATTCTCGATTTTACGATATAATTCATAAAAAATGGTGAAATATATAAAAACGTCCGGATTGATACATTGTTGTATCGTAAACTCTCTTGAATACAAACGTGAGACGAGTGTTTTATGAATGAAATAAACAAATAAGCATGAAGGTACATAAAACTAACTAAAATCATTGTATCCCATAATTTGAATGTAATACATATGTTTTTAACCTAATAATAAAAATAAAAACAAAGTAAAATGTTATAATAATTAAATAGTACATTAAAGTTTATTTTTAAAAGATATATTTTGACGATTGTACATGTTAACATATGATATTATATTTTATTTTATTTTAAAGATATATTTTTTATTATTTATTATATAAAATTATATTTATACAACATGTGTAATATACAGGTTTTAACCATATAGTAATAATAATAGTTGTTTAAGAAATGTAGAGTTAAATTGTGTTTTTAAAAAAAAGCTCGGTAACACTTATCATATCATACAGGCCAATCCACTGGATCCAACCTTTAGTCAGTCAAGTTTGGAGATAAATTGAAATATTATTGTAATTGGTCAAATTGAAGGTCTATAACTTATGACCTCAAACAAATATAGATATTATCTAGTGGAATACAACTAATATAATAAGTAAATAAGTAATAAATTTATTTATTGGTTGTAAAACAAAAACTATTATCATTTATGTAACATTGTTAACACTACAAGAAAAAAAAAAACTTAAAAATCCATCGTGATCATCAACAATACACCTGCTAATGATTGAAAGAGAGTCGTCACAAAATTTTATGATAATGTTCATTTCACATAATGAAATGGATTCTGAATAGAACTGGAACGTATATTTCATTTCTTATGTTATTCCTTTCAACAAAGGAAGAAATTAGAATTGAATTTAAATCGCCGATTCACTTTTTCTTTCTAAATTCAAGGTAGTTATGTATTTTACATTCCAATTCTATTGATAATAATACTAACCAAACACATTATGAAATTTCAAAGGAATTTTTTAAAATCCAATTCCAATTATATTACATTCCATAAAATGAACACTACCTAATATTCATCACTAAGTGAGTAAGTGATCACTGAGTGGTTTGACGAAGAAAGCTTTTGAAATTGCAGTGCACCAATGCAAATAAGGAACACGGTTATTAGAAAGGTTAAACGAGGATCACACATTTTCACTTAAAAGTATAAATAGGCAATGTAAAGTAGTGATGACAATGGTTGTAGTCACTACAAATAAAAGTTACCCAAATTTCTATCAATAGTATCATTGGCAAAAGCATTGCTAATAGACAACGTTATAAGATCCATGTGCCCAGCCCCTACCTGAGCACGATATGTGGAGGACATTATTGTTAATTGAAGTAGGAACATGAGAGTATTTTTCTAAGTAACTGATAATAATCTTACAAAGTTGTTTATATACAAAACAATCAAACAATACAGAAATACTTGATGAAAAAGTAAACTATTGTGCGTATGCTCGTAATAAGTTGCGTACGAGAGAAGTTTCAAATAACCCTCCCCCCTGTTAGAGGTGTGTACAACCCCAACTTGGAAACCAAACCTTTGTATGGATGAACAACCATACTCTTCGTAAACAAATCCGCAAGTTGATCTGAAGTATGAGTATGAGAAAGCAAAATCAACCCATCCTGAAATTTCTCTTGCACAAAATGACAATCCAATTCAATATGCTTAGTCCTCTCTTAAAAATGGACTTTTAGCAATATGAATAGCAGCTTGACCATCACATTTTTGGGGAATAGGAGTAAGACCAAGAACTTGAAACTTTGAAAACAACCGAGTTAACCAACTAAAATCATATGTTACACGACAAATAGAACGATACTCAGTTTCAGCGGAGCTAAATGAAATTGTGGCATGTATCTTGGATTTCCAGGAAATGGGACTTCCCCCAACTGCACACCATGTGTTAGGACATAAAGCCCAATTAGAGTCACAATAAGCTGTAAGCCTAATGTCATAAGTATTGTTGAAAAACAAATATTGAACAAAAAACCATTGACAATGCGAAGAGTATGTCTGATAGCATACCAGTGAGGAACTCGTGGATTACTCATGAACTAACTAAGAAATTGAACAACAAATTCGAATCAGGTATAGTATGGGTTAAGTAATTCAACTTCCCAACTAGCCTACTATAATCTAAAGGTTCATCAAGAACTTGGCCTTCACTAGTTTTGAGCTGTAAATGCAATGGTAAGGGTAAATGTGTGGAAATAACATCCACATAATTAAATTCAGTTAGAAGGTCATCGGAAAACTTTCGTTGAGGCATCACAACACCAGAAGTAGACTTTAAAACTTCAATCCCCAAAAAATAGTTAAGAGAGTCAAGATCCTTGATCTGATTTGTTGAATGTAAGAAAGTTTCAAATCAACCATTTCCTGTTCATCATTTCCAGTAAGAAGAATGTCATCCATATATACTACCACATGAACATCGGAATCACCCATTGCCTTGGTTTTAAGAGCATTAGAGAGCTTTGCATACCACTGCCTAGAAGCTTGCTTCAAACCATAGACATCAGCAGATATCAGCATATCTCGTAGCTCAGGAATTGTCCCTCCATAGACATTCTTGTTGTAGCCCTTGACAAACTCTTTGTACTCAGGCGACAAGGACAAAAAATCATATCTATAGCCATGTCTATGTGCATCGGTGTCACACTCCAACCGATGGTGGGAACATCGGAGTGAGACGAAGGATTGTTCAAAGACAACATAACACTATGATTGTGACAATAATTTAATAATTCAATTTCATACCATCACTAAAAGTTACATCCTCTTAAAAGGAAAGTACAACATATTGGGAAATAACATAACAACATAATGGGAAAACATAAAATGAAACTTTGAATGAGTTTCTAGTCCATCCTAAGTGTTTTTCTTGTCATATCATCATCAGTTTCCTGTAATCATGTATATAAAGTATCCGTCAACACAAAAAGGTCAGTGAGCATACAATTTTGGTTTACATAGCATAAATATAGAAAATGTCTCAAATCCACATGGCAATTGTATACTAAGTTATATGAATCATACTAGCTTGCATGAACTATAAATCAAACCAAAGTGTCCACTAGTGTAATCTTATCATCGCAACGATAGGACCATAAAGATTGAATACTTAACGATGACCCAACAAACTGGCCGGTGTGCTACTTCTATAGATCTATACATGTTAAGGTAGGCTTGCAAAATTAATGATAGATAGCATGCATTTAGTGTGTCCTAGTATGTATAACAAATAGCATAACAAGTAGCATGTTGATGGATTAAGTGTTAGTATAAGCATGATTGTATGTGTGACTGTGAATTTGATACATGTTGCAACCCAAAGTGTATTAAAGCATAAAATGGGTCAAGTATACTCACGGTTTTGGAAGTTCATTACACCGAGAGCGAGTGAGTTGATTTCGGAAGGATTGGAATTCACCAAGTTATCCTAAAAAGGATAAACAAAGGTGTGTGAGTATGATGAATTTGGAGTTGAAGGAATTCGAGAATCTAATAGTATGAAAAATTACATAAAAGTCTATCTTGTTTGAATGTTTATTTGGACACCATTTTTGTTAGTGGTTTTCATGAGTATTTTACTCATTGGAAGTCCAAAATAAGGAGTCCAAAACTTAGATAGATTTCACTTTAACACATGATATTATTCAACCATGAATTGGTTGATATCAAGGTTTGGTTTTGGTTAAGTATTATCTATATATGTAGTAGTATGTATAAGGTCATGTAATTGTCCATAGTCATAGATTGTCATACATGGGTAGGATAAATCCTTTAACCCTTTAATTCACCATTGCACAAAATCATCACAAGAATGATTCGGATAGTCATGAATACAAATACAAGAATGTAAATAACTTATCTAATTCACCAAGCAACCAAGTGAGTCAACTAGACGAGTGCATTTCAAAGATAATTATGATTTGGAGACTTGGTATAGTTTGTTCACTTTGATTACTTGCAAGTTACTTGGTGAATTAGATTATACATGTTAAGGTAGGCTTGCAAAATTAATGATAGATAGCATGCATTTAGTGTGTCCTAGTATGTATAACAAATAGCATAACAAGTAGCATGTTGATGGATTGAGTGTTAGTATAAGCATGATTGTATGTGTGACTGCGAATTTGATACATGTTGCAACCCAAAGTGTATTAAAGCATAAAATGGGTCAAGTATACTCACGGTTTTGGAAGTTCATTACACCGAGAGCGAGTGAGTTGATTTCGGAAGGATTGGAATTCACCAAGTTATCCTAAAAAGGATAAACAAAGGTGTGTAAGTATGATGAATTTGGAGTTGAAGGAATTCGAGAATCTAATAGTATGAAAAATTACATAAAAGTCTATCTTGTTTGAATGTTTATTTGGACACCATTTTTGTTTGTGGTTTTCATTAGTATTTTACTCATTGGAAGTCCAAAATGAGGAGTCCAAAACTTAGATAGATTTCACCTTAACACATGATATTCAACCATGAATTGGTTGATATCAAGGTTTGGTTTTGGTTAAGTATTATGTATATATGTAGTAGTATGTATAAGGTCATGTAATTGTCCATAGTCATAGATTGTCATACATGGGTAGGATAAATCCTTTAACCCTTTAATTCACCATTGCAGAAAATCATCACAAGAATGATTCGGATAGTCATGAATACAAATACAAGAATGTATATAACTTATCTAATTCACCAAGCAACCAAGTGAGTCAACTAGACGAGTGCATTTCAAAGATAGTTATGATTTGGAGACTTGGTATAGTTTGTTCACTTTGATTACTTGCAAGTTACTTGGTGAATTAGATTATATGAAAGTGGAGGTACATTTCCTCAAAGTTTATGATTTCATACCTCAACACAAGTCTTCCAATAATAGGATTTGTTGGTAACTTGGTTTGGTGAAAAGAAATCCAAGAAATAAGTAGAAGATGAACAAGTATGAAAGTTTTTATAAAAACAGAAAATAAAATCCAACTTTAGACCTCATAAGGTGATGTATCAATTTAGTTTAGCATGGTAAACTTGTGATAACATTCCTAGAGGTTATCCAAGTAGGATGAAAGCAAGAAACAAGAAGAAAAGATGAGGAAGAAGGTCCAAAACTTGGAGATTTGAGTATAATCTGCCAACTTGGAGATTTCTTGAAGGATTGAAAGAATTAGAGAGTGATTTGAGATAGTTTAAAGTGTTTAGGAGGTGTGGACGAGGGGTATTTACAAGTAGGTATTGGGGTTTGGGTGTTTATGAGATTAGTTGGGAGTTAGGGTGGTTGGAAGGTAAGTTAAATGCAAAATTCATGAGCTGTCAAGAGAGGCTGCCAGACCAGGTCCTTGCGGTCCGTAAGACCTAAAAAAATAATTGTTTTAAAAATGACACTTTTAGTCCTTGCAAACTTAGAGAGTGTATTATGTCAAGCTATAATTACATAGTTAGGTATGTTTTAGGCATTTTAAGGTGTATACAAGCATGTGTAATGTGTGAATGTGTTTGAATATAATTCTGAGAAAATATATTTTCGGTGTATGACTCGGTTTTTAAATATAAGTGTTAATCTTGTGATTGTTTGTGTATAATGCAAGATTAATTATGCAAGTATGATATAAAATGCGATTTCCATTATAACTGCAGTCTCAGAATTACAAGGATTGAATTTGAAATGAGAATACAAGCTTTCTAAAAATAGAAGTACGAAAATACGAAATGTTACAATCGAGTATCCAAGTTTCTTAAGCCTCTCGATGTACCTTTCTATCATGCCAACATGATCCTTGACACTATACTCAAATTTCATTGGATGCTTTATTTCCTCGAGTATAGCTAAGCACCAATTTCTTATGTCTTGATACTTCTCTTGTAGTGCTATGATCATATCATAAGCATGCTCATACTCAATTTTCCCTCAGCAATTTCTAGGAAACTTGTCAGACAGACTAGATAGAATTAAGTATTGGAGCTTTTGAGAGTCCCTATCGTATTGCATCCATTCATTCTTTGAGTCATCATTAGGTGGAACTATAGGAAGGGGACGATCCAAGACATACAACCTCTTATCAATCTTGAGAATTGTTCTCAAGTTCCTGAACCATTTAGAGAAGTTACTGTCATTCAGTTTGTTTCGATACATGATGGTGCGATGGGCGTTATAGGCAAAATACTTGGGAAGCATCTACCAAATAAAGACAAAATATGTAGTATTTTCATGATTTATATCCCAACTAATTTTATGACCCAATTAAAAAAATTTTATTAGGGTGCGAGATCCCATTTCACAAATACCAAGTGAATGACTAAGTATTGTCTTCGTGATATCTACTACGTGGGTAGGTAATGATTACCAATTGTGTCATACACAACACTCAGGCTCGGGGTCACAAGACACGACGTGTCAAGACATGGTACGTTTAACCCCAGCTATGCACACTTAAGACACTACAAGTGATATTGGTCCTCTAATGGAAATGTGTGGAATCGGCCCATGTGACAAAGGAATCGCGATTCAACCTCTCACCAAAAACGTAGGCCCATTGCAGGGTAATCACTAACAAAGGGGGTTCGGATAAATTGGCTAAAATATCTCTACTTTAGGATGACACAAGAATATCGATTTAGTTTGGGATTTAGCTTTTAATTTTTAATCACCAAGTAGGGTCAAAATATAGTGGACGACTTGGAGCATGAGGCAAGTCATGCAACTTTAGTAAAATCCAGTTTTACTTTATGTTCATGATTAGATTGAAACTCCTTTCAATTCTTGACACGGTCAAAATTATAAATACCCTATTTAAAACTATATTGGTCGTTAATCGCGAACTTGACTTTAAATAAATAAACGTTTATTAATTTATGGTTTTTTTTTTTCAAATTAACAACTTTAAATTTAAAACCAAACATTTTATCTCATAATAAAAACCCTTTTTATTATTTACCTTTCCAAGTTAAATTAAAACTCCTTTTTAATTGATATAGTTGTTTTATGATTGGAAAAAAATAGTTTTGTTGGTAAAAGATTATCTACACTAAACAATCACAACCATACAAAACAATAAATATAGAATCGAGCCACCAGTGGTAATTTGTTCAGTTTCATTCGAGCCAGTGAACGAACTGAACTAGTCTAAAAGCGACAAGTCCAAGATCTCCATCTTCTAGGTCTTATTCGTTTCCATCTTTGATCTTCAGTATCTTGTCTCGGTAGGTCGAATAATTTTATAATAAAACACTTTTATGATAAAATAAAACCCAACTATTACAAAGGGTTCCAAATAACCCGAAGAATACATGTATTGAAACCAACCAAAAATAAACAAACTAACCGAACACACAACCACAAGTATCCAGGGCTCGATTCATGACAATCATAATCACATCCAAACGATAAAGGCTTGATCTTTTTGTCAAACAAAAGTTTTGACAAATAATACTAAAGATCAATTTGAACAATAACATTTGAATAACTAGAAAAGTGGCTCTCATACCACTGTAGGGAATCCAGTTATCCGTTTTAATTTTAATTCTTTTATGAAATCTAATTTTATATTTAATAATAACAACCCCTTGTTATTAGTCAGATGCGGAAGCGTGTATAAACAAAAAACGGACAAAGAATATTCCCACCAATAATCCAGTTACGAGTTATTTATACGATTATATATTGTGCAAATCTCACGCCCCGTTAACCAACTGAGCTAAACGGCAGGGGGAACACAACCATAGTGGGTTTAGAGTTATACCTTGACGAATACCAAGAACTCACACAATGGATGAGACAAACGGCTCCGCTAGTAACCCTGATCACAAGTTCCCGAGGCACCACAAGATCCACACGTGAAACAAATGAATTCCGTTTAACCGAAACGCGAGACGTTAGAAAGGGGCGGCGGCGGACGACGGGAATGGCAGCGGCGGCGAGGATGTGCAGACGGATGCAGGGAGGAGATGAAGAGCAATAGGGAATCAGATTTCTTTTGTTTGTTCAGTTTTATGTTAAAACTACAAAGGTTTAAACCCCCGTTTAAAGAAACCTTAATTACATTTTGGCCTATGCATAAATAACTTTCCTTCTAAGTAATTAGACCTTAACTAATTACTTGTTATCCAGTCAACCTCTTCACTTTGTTTTATTATCATGTGATATAACTAGTTCTTTCTCTAATTATTATCTAATAATAGTTAATTTTCGTTTGTAATAACTGTTATTTCATTAAAACCACTAGTCAAACTTTTTAACTTTTTTTTTTGAACGGCAAATCACTTTATATATAAATATAAAGAGCCAGCAAGAAACTGGGATACAAAACGAAACGAAACACAAACAAGAAAACAGAATAACAAACAACCAACCGAATTACAATAAATCTAACACATCAAAACGAACCCATTTATCCCAAACCGGCTTCTTAATCTTCGCTCTATTGCTGATCCAAAGGAAAGAATCCTCTTTGATTAAGTCAACCGTCTTCATAATAGGGATGAAACTACCTTCGAAGACCATAGCATTTCTCGCGTTCCAAATTCTCCAAGTCGTGGCTATGATGATGGTACTTACCAGGCGCTTCCAAATATTACTTCCCGGACTCTCTTTAATATACTTCACTAAATCCAAAAGAGACAAACAGTTATCCGGATAACGAGTACGAATCCAAGCCAAAATATTCCACCAAATGGATCTAGCCCACAAGCAATTCAACAAAATATGGTCTGGGCTTTCCGCAACAAGCCCGCAACGGGGGCACCTAACATTATCGATCAATATACCCCTACGTGCCAACCCCTCTCTAGAAGCAATTCTTCCTAAAAGGGCCCTCCAGAGAAGATGGTTACCTTTTGGCGTAGCCCAGCTGTTCCAAACTAGCTCCGGATCGTTTGGAACGTTGGCCCACTTAGCATCTTCGATATCCATTCTGACCTGTTTAACCGAGAACGGCACATCCGACGACATCCGCCATCTCCAGAAACCATCAACTTCAATCAGATTATCCTCCAAATTTATTCCTTCCTTGATTAAAACAGCGCCTATTTTGCCGATTTCTCTCCATGCGCCCGGAATATTGTTTTTCATAGGAATCAACAGGTTATTCGAGTTGTTGCTATTAATAGACAATATGACCCTAGCCCAAAATTGATTAGGGTCCGACTTAAACCTCCACCACCACTTTGAAAGCATCGCATTATTGAAATCCAATAATTTTCCAATACCCAACCCACCTCTTTTTTTGGATTTCACCAGACCATCCCATTTAACCCATCTAAGCTGTTTGTTTAATTCAGAAAAGCCCCAAACAAAATCTCTGCGAATACTCTCAAGCTTGCTTAGAATGCATTTGGGGGCTGCAAAAAGAGAGAAAAAATACGAAGGAAGGCTTCCTAGCACAGATTTGGCCATGGTAACTCTACCGGAAAAGGAAAGGTACCTAGCCTTCCATTTAGAAAGTTTCGATTTGAATTTTTCCACCACCGGAGACCAAAATTTAGCTCTTTTCATGTTGACCCCAATAGGGATCCCGAGATAAGTGAAAGGCAACGAACCAACCTCACAATTCAACGTACTTGCCAACCGTAATTTTTCATCTTCGTTAACACCGAAGCCAAACAATTTACTCTTATGGTAATTTACTTTGAGGCCCGACACCAAATACAACCATCTAAGAATGCGGTTGAGCGTAGCAACATTCTTATCCGACCACTTCCCCACAAAAAGGACGTCGTCAGCGTAGCATAGATGAGAAATTAATGGACCTCCGTTCGGGAGTTGAAAACCATGAAATAAATCCGCTGCCATAGCCCTCTTCATAAATAAATTAATGATTTCCATCGCTATAATAAAAAGAAATGGAGAAATTGGGTCACCTTGTCTTAATCCCCTTTTGTATTTAAACTCAGCCGTAGGAGATCCAACCACTAGCACTGAACCACATCCAGACTTTAGACAACCTCTTATCCAACCGATCCACTTTTCTGGAAAGGCCATGTACTCCAACATTCGAAGAAGGAACTTCCAATTAATAGAATCGTAATCCTTCTCAAAGTCGACTTTAAAAATAAGCAGCTTCTCTTTATTTTTTTCGCCCAAGCAACCGTCTCACTGATAATAAGCGGACAGTCAAGAATGTTTCTACCACCGATAAAAGCCGCTTGAGTAGGAGAGATAACCTCTTTGATACCCGACTTCAACCGATTCGCCAAGACTTTTGAGATAATTTTGTAAACCGACCCGACAAGGGAGATAGGCCGAAAATTAGAAATAACTTGAGGATCTTTAATTTTGGGGATCAAAGCCACGAACGAGGAATTACATCCTTTGCTAATTTCACCAGTGCTATGAAATTCACTCATAATCCCCAACAAGAGATGTTTCAGGTCCTTCCAAAAGTCTTTGAAGAATTTTAGCGTAAACCCGTCAGGGCCCGGCGCTTTCCCCCCATCACACCCTTTTAAAGCATTCCAAACTTCCGATTCCGAAAACTCGTCACACAGAATCGAACGACTTAGGTCCGAAATACTTGGGATACCATCTCTACTAAAAATAGGTCTTCTACGAATTGGTTTCGAAAACTGTTTTTGAAACCAATTCCTTATCTCCGATTTTAGTTCCAAAGGGTCAGTAATCAAAACGTCATTAAATTTCATACCATTAATCCTGTTACTAACCACATTAACATTAAACAACTTATGAAAAAAGGAGGTATTATCATCACCTGATTTCAACCATCTAAATCTGGCTTTTTGATGAATGTCCTTTGTTTTATCATCCTCCAAGTCGGCCAGTTTAGATTTGAGCAGAATCCTTGTTTTTATGTCGGTATCCGAGATCAGCCCCAACGAGGCTTTTCTTTCAATTTCCCCAATAGCCTCAACTAACAATTTACACTCCATTTTCTCTTTAGATCTGACCTCCACCCTCTATTTCTTAATCTCGGCTTTGATATTTTTCAGAAAGAACTGAAAAGCCAGGTCTTTCCTACCACTGAGCTGAGAAGACTTTAACAGAACTTGAACTATATCAGCGAGTCTTTGATCCATAACCCAAGAATTGAAAATTTTAACAGGTAAAGGGCCAAAGTCGAGGGGATTGCATAGAAGAGAAATAGGGCAATGGTCCAAGGCACCCCTATCTTGCACACCGGCTTTAGCGGTAGGCCACCGATTCAGAAACGAGTCACTAACCAAGAACCGATCTAATTTGCTTAATTTAACATTGTAAGACCCTAAATCGTACATGACAAAAGTCGCAGCGGAAAACACGTACCATAAAATTTCTTTCATTATAAATACCTCAACTTATTTAAAACTTAACTTTAACACAACTCTTTCCCATAATAGTCCGTCATCCTCTCGTTTATTAGTTAAAAACATAGCTTATGTTTACTACATTATGTACTTCAACTTTTCCGTACAATCTCTCTAGTGACTCGATCTTCGATCTCCAATCCTTGAATATCCTCATGACTGGCACTACCTGCGTTCACCACATACATACATAACATTAGCATACATTAATAAACAAGATTCATTCGCGTATACTTCACATTTCTTCATCTTTCAAGCTTTAAGCCTTTCATCCTCGTATCCAGTTCCTGGTGATACTTCATTAATGTACCTGCATTACTCTTCGTTCTCAAGGTACACCGTTAATAACGTTAACTTTCAACGTCTCTAAACCATGCATAACTACGTACCTACATACGTACATACTTACACATCTACATTACATACGTACTTACATATATACATACATACCTACACATCTTCATCACATACGTACTGACATACATTCATACATACATACGTACTCATCTACATTAATACGTACTTACATACATACACACATAGCTACATTACATTCGTACTTACATACGTTCATACATACATATCTACAAACGTACTTATCTTTCCTACCACATTAAATACATACACACCCTCGTCTATATCTTTATACATACATACATACACATCTACGTACATACATAACTTTCCTACAACTTTATATACGTGCATACACTCGTACATACCTTTATACATACACACATACACATCTACGTACATACATAACTTTCCTACAACTTTACATACGTGCATACACTCGTACATACCTTTATACTTACATACATACACATCCACATACATACATACCGTAACAAACACGTATTAGATCACGCGTACCTCTTACATAATCATACATTATTTACATGGGTCTTAGACTTAGCTTTATAGCCCATAAACATCTAAGGAACCATCAAAATCATGTTTGGAAAGTCCGCCGTAGTCCACGGGTATCAAACCGAAGCCTACGGTACATAATTCAACTTACAAACAAGATTTCAGCTTTTGGGACTTAAGGAGGTCGTCGGCGACGGCCCATAGCTTTTCCCGTCGCCAAAACTCCGTAGACAGGAAGATAACCCGTCGGAGAAAATCTGACTTTCCCTTGCCCGTCGGCGACGGCCTCCTTGCCCGTCGGCGACGGCCTCTCTAAAATGCATTTTCCTGCAGATTCGTTTCGTCGTCCGTACGCACTAAAACGCGCGTAACTTTTGAACCGTTTACCCGTTTAACCTCCCGTTTCTTCCTACATGCTTGTAAATTCACATTCTATCATATGAACTTAAAATCCCACATCCGGTTTAATGAAATTCTTATCTTACGCCCTATCGACTTATCATCACATTCTAATTATTTGACCCATTATGGGTATTTGCGCATTACTTGGTTTATGACCTACCAAGACCATACTCTTCGCTTCCATACTTATTCAAAACATTATACTCATCAAATACTTGTTCCTAAACTGCTTGTTAAGATCGTTTGCCCCAAAATACCCATCAAGGGCATTTTAGTCAACCTTAAACCCATCATTTACGACGAAAGACTTTAACACATATTTGACCTCAAACCTCATGTTTAATTCATTCCAACACTTTACTACTTACTTGTTCTAAGAAGTGATTACGGAAATCACTTACCTTGTGCGTCCGTGCTCGTATCCGATTCCTTGCCTCATCTTGACCCGTTAACACCTCCTTCTTGAGTCCGTCACGACGTGATTCCTATACTTTCATTTCATCGAAACCACGCTCTTATTAGCATACTCATTTGTACATGTAACATTCATATCATTCGCATAATTCACACTTAACTTTCCTTAGTCATTTCTAACAAGCATTAAAATACATAATCAACTTCATATAATCATATCCGTATACATTAAACTCATGTAACTCCTCATGTCATTACATTAATCACGGATTGCTATAACATGTACCATACGACTTCCCATCAACCTACATTCACGACAACGAGTCAAATCATGTTTCTTATGCTTTGTTGACTTTCAAAAGTCAACTATTAACCATACTCAACTATCGACTTATCATCATATACCCGTAACATCATAATCGACTATACGGACGACACTATATACATTTTATCATACCCTTGATGTGAGTACTACCTTTTAAGCATAACGTACAACTATTTCATGCACAATTCTTCTAAACTCATACATAACCCATCAAAACCAACTACTAATCATTATGTATCATCCCAAATGAACATTAAACATAACATCATCATATTCCTATACTTTCATCTAACAATAATTCATCATACCCACATAATACATCAATCATTCAACAAGACTTGAACATAGGAGGTGATTCTAGTCATCATCTTCACCCTAACTAACGGGTGTCACCTCTAAACATCAAATTAACGCAAACCATTCATAACCCATGTTCTACACGTGGATTCTAACCCTTGTACATGATCAATTTCATATTAACTCGTGGATTTGAACATAACCCACTTCACACATGATCACCAATCTTAGATTTAAAACATACCTTACGATCTCCTCGTGTTGGTGATCATTAATCCATGCTCGGTTATGGATTTAAGCATCATTTAGCCTTTCAATTTGGATGATCTTTCATGTTTAGGGTTTGAGACTCCATGGGAGTCTCCTGATCGATCTAGAACACACACGAAGGTGTGTTTGTGTGTGTGGTTATTTTCTTTTAATAACTCATCTTTCGTTTGTTCCACTTTAACCCCTCGGGTTTGCCTTTATAACATAACTGACACTACTTTCATCATCTAATACTTTTGACCATACTCTTAACTAGGAATAAATAGCCTAGTTATTTATTTCATGACGTGTCATATCGGAACACATAACAAATATTAACATTCGGATTTTTGGGGCGTTACAAACATTTTCATGACCGGAGATAAACGTAAACTTACCCCCTGTTATAGAGTATTCAAAAAGGTCCGCTCTCGAAATAAAATCATTAAACACTTCAGCGGCTCTCCTATCGAATCTTGAGTTTACTCTTTCATCCTCAAATCGGACTTCATTGAAGTCACCAAAAAGCACCCACATACCTTCCATTTGATTAATCAGAATAACAAACTGCTCCCAAAGATCTCTTATAAAACTAGCCTCATTTGGGGCATGGATATTCAAAATGTTTACCTTTTCTTCGACACCATTGATCTTCCCCGAAACCAACAGAAAACGTTGATTTTTCAGGAAAAACTCGACACTGAACACATCTGGATTCCACAATAGAGCCAAGCCTCCCGATCGACCAACCGAATCAACCGATAAGGATTTAAGGTTTGAATTATCCCAAAAACGCCGGAGATTAATCTTCGATAGACCCGACTGGTGGGTCTCTTGGAATCCAACAATATCCGCTTTTAAACGCTTTTTAAGTTCTTTCACCCAGATCCCCTTTCTACCCGAGGAAACCTCGTTCATATTTATCGATAAAAAATTCATTTACAACCCATTAAGATCGATTCCCCATTAACCAGCTTTCTAACTTGATTATCGAATCCACTGACCGCAATACCCAACGCAATCCCAACCTGGATTGTTTCATTCACCTCCAAATCAACCCTATTACGACACTGCTGGTCAACCGTAATGTCAACAGACCGACCACCGGAATCGTCTACTCTTTCATTCTCCACTGATGCCCTGTTACAATCTTTCTCCATTCTAAAAATGGCTTCAATATCAAACGAATCTGACGAAGCTTCTTCAACCACCGTTTCGTTTAAATCAGGCGTTAAAAACTCAGTGCTCTTATCAATCTTCTTAGATTTACGAATAGGTCTCCTAGTAATATAACTAGGCCTAAAATCAATAAACTTCGACCCAACTTCCTCATCCAAATTACCAACCTCTGGAGGCCCACTCAAATTAGGATTAGGCCCACTAACAAATTGAATATTATTAGGCTCACCCTGTTAGCCCACATTATTAAAATCAAACTCATTAAATAAATTAAAAGGCGAGCACTGATCCCCTTCCTTCCCAACATTTGGGGAATGACCCACACTTTCTCTTTCCATATTTAAATCTTCTGACTGAACCTCCATATTCCCATTAAACCCATGCGTCGAATTATTTCCCTCGAGAACAGGAGACGGGACGTTTGGGATTTCCATGCACGTAGAGGGGGGCTACAGCCCTGACTCTTTAGCCGATCTGACTCGGAGTCCGACGGAGACTCCCTCTCCACCGTCTTTCTACTTCCGGCAAAAGGAGACCCACCAACTTCCGATGACCTGACCGGAGTTCCTGGAATAATAACCTCATCTTCAAGAAACGCTGGTGTCCACTGGCCTGAGATCTCTTCCACACAGATTTTCAATTTTTGATCCTTCCAAGTTAGCTTGAATTCCGCAGAAAATCTACTACCCGAGTTCACTAAGATTGCTAATCTTTCTTCTGTTAAGTTTCCATTAGATACCTCCGCTTCCGATTTCACTATCAATCTGCCACACCTTTCCCCAATCTTGTTAAAAACATGACGATCTTACAGGCAGACCGGAACCCCCAGAACTTTTATCCATGCCACTCTTTCAAAGATAGGGGGAAGGCCTTCCCAAATATAAAGTCTGGAGAACCATTTTTCCCATTCATTCACCATGTTCCACCTAAATTCTTCAGCTTCCTCAGGGTTGTTAAAACAAAGCAGTACCTTCAGGTCGCCCAAATATTTCAGCTTTAATCCTTCCTCCATAATACCTGACAGGTGGGCAATAAGGTCATTCAGGATATCTATATCCTTAACTTCTCCAACTAGCGATTTAAACTCCAGGCTTTTCTTAGACTCCGTATTCATTGGAGGGAGGGCAATGATGTTATTAGGGCTCTTAATACCCCCATCGGCGACCACGGAACTGTAAGACTTACCTCCAAAGCGGGAGGGAACGTTAGCAACTTTGGGCCTATATTGAGTGGGAACATTAGAAAAAGAAGTCTTCCCCGGCTTTGGAGGCTGGTTCAACCCCTGTAATCTGGAGAAAACGGAAACACGATTACCAATATTCCTAGAATCGATTTGAGACCCATCTCTGTTAAACCTAGCCATGTTTACACCTAGGACAGCCCCATCAATACGAACCTCCTTGAGTTTCTCGATCCACCACGCCGGGTCCGAGACATTAGAAAGTTTGATAAAACCAAACTTGTTACCAGATCTATCCTTCTTATCCGGGACAAAGGCATCCTCAAGATTGTCCAGATGTTCAAAGGCTTTCCATAGAGAGTCTTTGTCACAAGCTTCTGGAAGATTAGAGATAAAAAATGATGTCGTATTCCGTAGCCTGGCCTCCCTGCTGTTGAACACTTTATCCTTTTTGTAATTTTGACGGTTGACAATCGTATTCCAATTATCATTCTGGTTTATCCATTTCCTCCTCCCCATGATCACTCCAGAACAAGCAAAAGAATCAGTAGCGCCACGGCCCTATAAGGTGTTAATGGAATTCGAACCAATCTAGCTTAACTATACTTAGATAGCCGCGATCGGTATCAGACCCACTAAGCCCTCAAGAAAGCCAGGGAACCACTGGGGGAAAAGGAGGACGGGAAAGAAAACTTGACAAAGAAAACCGACCCTATATGCGAATGGGAGAATCACCGGATCAAGATAGGGAGAGAGGTGCAGACCGGTAAGTCACCAAGAAGTGATACCAGGACCTGTCTCGCTATTCCGAAAGGCTATCTCCGTCAAGCACTCCGGCGACGGTTCGAGAGGGAATTCTAGAACGAATAATCGCAATTATTGTCGATAAACAAGAGCTGACATTTTGCTGCTTTTTGATGGGGCTGTCCTAAGTGTAATTAATTTACTCTTTTGATAGATAATGTTTTACAGTTAAACATCATGTCGAACTACTAATATGGTTTTACAATGCTCAACCGTACCATTAGCATTTTATTTGATTTTATACACCCATTTATACTAGACAGCCTTCTTGCCTTTGTTCCTCGAACTACTAATATGGTTAAGAGTCCTTAGACATAGGCCTGTAAATGAACCGAACGAACACGAACATAGGCATATTCATGTTCGTTCATTTAACTTTAACCGAATACGAACATATAAGCGAACACATTTTTTTGTTTGTGTTCGTTCATTAAGAAATCGGGTATGTTCATGTTCGTTTAAATCCTAAACGAACAGTTCACGAACATAAACGAACACAAATGAACATAAACAAAAAAAATTAACTGAACATATTTGAATAAACATAAACTAACATGATTGAACAAACATAAACGAACACAAATGAATGTAATTTATATAAACAAACACAATTTAACATTAGTGAAAATAATATAGTCGTTTTTTTTATATCCGAAAATACATCTAATTTGAGGTTTATAGATACTAAAATAAAGTAGTTTTTTATATAAATATTAAGTAAGTGATTAGTTACGATCTAAGAAAAATTTTAAAAATTCCATTTTTTATTACTAGAAAACCTAAAATTTATATAAACATAACTATTTATGTATTTACTAAAATTTAAACAAATATAAACGGACGTAAATAAACGAACATAAACGAACGTTCACGAACATAAATGAACGAACACAAGGAGTGTTCATGTTCGTTTATTTAATTAAACAAACACAATTTTTTGTTCGTGTTCGTTCGTTTATTAAATAAACGAACATAAACGAACTTCCAGCCGAACAAGTTCACGAACAGTATATGAATGTTCGGTTCGTTTACAGGCCTACTTAGACAAATCATCATCAAGATTGGCAAAAATAGTAGCAGTGTACACATTGGTGAGAGTATGATAACAAGAGGAATCAGTAGAATAAGAAGTGGATGCAGAACTACATACATAATCATGCATATAAGTTATGGTGGATATTCTGACTTCAAAGAGAATTTGATGAAGAGTTTGAAAGAGGTTAGGAAGATAAAGAAGGAACATTTGAAGTATGAGTTAAAGAAGAAGAATAAGATAGATTAGTAATTTGCATTTAGGCTATTTTGGGCAGATCAAATTAAGTTGAGCCTGGTCAATTTCACTTGGCCCATTATTAGTTTTCAAGAGTGAGCATCTAATACAACTAGTTCTAGAGAGTGGATAATTTGTGTTCGTGTGAGACCAGTTCTGACCCAACATGAATTTCATTAAAAAATCATATTAATATTATTTCAAATTCTTAGAGTCCGTATTTGTACTTGTGTTCTCAGCATATCTCTCGTGAAGTAACTAGTCATTCCAATCTTGTTTTAAACAAATCTAAATCATATTAACTCATTTATCTGTAGATCAAACTTTTCTATTACCTGTTTTATGCAATAACAGTTTAAGGAAAACACTGGCACTCTCTACGTCAAAACTTAAATTGACGATTCGCTTGCAAAAAGTTAATGCAAGAATTGAAGTGTTTGTAAGAAATTGAATTAATTCCAATGAGCAATGCATTGCGTTTTGATGATAACTTTGTTAAAAGAAATTGCAGTGTTTGTAAGCCTTTTACCCAAATAGCTAATTTTCATTGCTAGAAGACTACCAATACACTTCAATTTCTTATGAACTTGAATGACAAGCCATCATGGCCAGGGGACTTTATCACCAAATTATGTTAGTTAAGACCAGCCATATAATTTTACAAAAAAAAAAAAAAAAAAAAAAAAAAAAAACTATATATTTAGAGTGTATGGAATATACTATGAAAGACAAACTTAAATGTGTTGGGAAGTACTTTTTCGGCTTTTCCATTATATTTCACTAGTAATCTCATTCTATCTAGAGTTTAAAATCAACACATGCAATATATGAAAGAGTGTATCATACAAGATGATATAACATTTTAGACACCAAAGTAACACGCGACAAGATAAACACCTTGATATAACATTTTCCATTATGTTTGTAAGCCTTTTACCCAAATAGCTAATTTTCATTGCTAGAAGACTACCAATACACTTCAATTTCTTATGAACTTGAATGACAAGCCATCATGGCCAGGGGACTTTATCACCAAATTATGTTAGTTAAGACCAGCCATTTTTACAAAAAAAAAAAAAAAAAAAAAAAAAAAAAAACTATATATTTAGAGTGTATGGAATATACTATGAAAGACAAACTTAAATGTGTTGGGAAGTACTTTTTCGGCTTTTCCATTATATTTCACTAGTAATCTCATTCTATCTAGAGTTTAAAATCAACACATGCAATATATGAAAGAGTGTATCATACAAGATGATATAACATTTTAGACACCAAAGTAACACGCGACAAGATAAACACTCCATGTAACAAATCCGCACACCATCTATAATCTATACAAAGCGAAACCCCAACAATAAAGATATTAAAAAGAGTTGATATGTTCCAGCTTACTAGAAGCAGAGTATGCTTATGTTTCCAAACTGATTTCCTCCACCGGGGCAGCATCCTATTACACATGACATATTAAGATTTGCGATATAATAACCAGCTTAAATCGTTAAAAACATATAACTATACAGAAACATCAAATTCATTTTCAATGTTACATTTCTCAATGTTATATATATATATATATATATATATAGGGTTGAGTTCATTTCAGAACTCTAAATAACTACAGAACTTTCAGAACTCCTAATAAACTATCATTTTATACATAAGTTTTTGTATTTAGGATCTTTTTATCATCTATTATATGTATTTCTTTGATTACATACATGTTAAAAGTAGTTTACATATGTTTAATTGCCAAAATTATATATGTGTCATAACTAATTACATATATGTAAAAAACTAGTTTACAAATGTGTAATTATAAAATTACATATAAAAAATGATAAAATTACTCTTAACATGTATGTAATCGTAAAAATACACATAATAAATGATAAAATTATCCTAAACATAAAAATATATAAATAAAAAGATTGTTTATTAGGAGTTCTGCGAGTTCTGTAAATATTTATGGTTCTGAAATGATCCTGGCCCTATATATATATATAGGATCAAGATCAAGGGAAAACCCTTCCGAGTTGTGAGAACTTAGAAAACTCAGCCTTCCCGTGCGAGTTTTGCCCCCATTTTTTTCACACCCCTAGCTTAAAATGTTACAAAAGACTGCCGTAAAAAAATTAAAAAAAATTCGAAGTGGTGTTTTTCGGCTCATACAGCAGCTGTAAAAAGCTGATGACATAAGCATAGCATCACTTTTTACACCATTTACGGCTGCCGTAGGAAAAGGTGATTTTTTTTAGGATTTTTGGTAAAAAAAATTGAAAAAACCATTCGTAAGGCCGAGTTCTCTAAGTTCTCACAACTCGCATAAGTTTTCATTTGTGATGTAATAATCACCAATGATGAGATGTTCATGTTCTTACCATGTTTTCTTTGTTTTCTTCGGCAACTGTCTCCTCAGTGCAACTTATTGCATCTGCAAATTAAGTGTCAAAGGTAAGTTTTTTTTTTAATTTTCGAAATGCAAAATAATTAATCACCTTCATCAGCAGATTTCTTTCCCTTGCTCTTGACCAACTGTTTCTCTTTGTTAAACTCTTTCTTGATTGGCTTCTGAATGTTCTTTTGGATCTTGCGACTTCCGGCTTCTGAGGCAGAACGCTGATCGGTTATCTTCTTACTTGTTGAAACTTTCATGTTGGATACAAGTTTCTTCTGGTGATTTTCTTTAACCGGTTCTTTAGCAACACAACCAATCAAGGATTTCGGCTTTGGCTTTGGTTTGTGAACTTCATTAACAGAAGACAAACTTTGTGCATCTTCAGATGACGAACGCATACCCTGTATTACGTCTTCAGATATTTCATAGCTCTGGAGAATTTCTTGTGCAGATTCACCTAAATTAATAATGTTGTGGCGGAGTGCATACCCCTTAAGCTCATCTCTCAGTAGTTGCGGATTCTAGTATTTTAGAAAATAAAACAAAAAAACAATGAATTTTTAGTTTGTAAAATAATGAAGCAAGTATGTTCGTACAAAAATGAAGTAAAAGAATATAAATTTATACCTCACATGCGGCTTCTTGGGCAAGTTTAAAGAAACCAAGTGACAGTTGGTGTTTTCCAGCAGCTTCAGATAGCTTAATGTGTGAGAGCCAGTATGAAGCTGACGAAAGAACACTGAATTTCCTTCGGTTCAGTGTTCTAGAAGCATCCAAAACTGTAGTGTCGCTTTTTCCATCGATGTTTCTAGATCTGTTTGCTCTGGCCTCGGATATTGGAGTTATGTTTTTTGGCGGTTGAGGAATAGGTTTGGCAGTTGGCTTGGTGGGAATTGAGAGCCTCCTAAGTGGTTTGGTGGATTTATCTTTGGATGATAAATCGAGAACACTAACACTTTGGCTCACACTTGAAGAAGGTCTCACCCTAGATAATTTTGTACAAAGACACAAAATAACAAAAGATAAATGTAACCATAGTTAAAAAAAACGCATTATAACCAATCAGAAGAAAAGAATTATAGGTGTAAATCTTAATCCTAATACAAGTTAACTCATAAGCAGGTGCTGAAACACAATATGACAGCGAATTTTGTGTGCAGAAATCGATACATTACAAAACCAACAACACAGTATTACAAAAATCCATAAAAAAGTTAAAAAACAAAGATCTGTATTACTAGATTATGTCCCTTTAAAATGAAGGCAATTCAAATATCAGCCTGATCAAATTATTTAGCTACAGTTGAACCAAGTTTTACCTTCCCAGACATAATCCTTTGAAACATTAGCCTTCATAAATGTTGTAAAACCGGGATTAATCACTGATTAATCGGCCAATAATCGGTAAGTCAGTAGCCCACCAATCAAATTTCACCTACGTGGGCCTAAAATCAGTAATTGGTCAAAGGCGGACAAAACCGGTCAAATTTCGGTCAAAATCTTTTTGTATATATGTACATATAAGTTTGAAATATTACATATAAAATTCCAATCCGATTAATCACTAGTCAGTACCCAACAACCATGACCTTTCTGATAAGAATTTACAGATGTGCTAACACCTAATCCAACAACTACACATCATAAGCCAATATTCCAGATTAAAATCAAAATCAACATAGAGCATCACTTATCCTAGCCAAAAACATCATACCTAATTAAACCTTCACGAATGACAATCAACAGCAACAAAACACACATGTATCCAAACCGATTCGCATACGAATAAAAACTCAAGCATCATAAAACAAAAACAGTTACTAAAACCATAATCAAACCTTCTAGAAGCTGAACCATTTGATGAAACCGAAACAGGAGGCTTATCATCCTTACACTTAGTCCCCGATCGAAGCGGATACCGCAGAAGTTTAGCCGATCCTCCTGCCTTAATTCCTACAAAAAAGACAATCCGAAATTCAGCACACAAACAACGATCGCAATCCACACAATTACGAATAATAATACAAAACATAATTACCAGAAACAGACGATTGATCTTTCGAAGAATCCTCCATGTGATGATGTAACGGATAATAATTGAGTGTGGATTGAAAGATGTGAGTGAAATTGGGAATGAAATTAGGGTTTATAAGGGAAAGGGGAGTGAGTGAGCGGGAATAAGAGTGTTTTTTCTTCAAAAATTGAATATGTTCCGTTGAAGCTACACTTTTGGACCCTCTTGTTTTCTTTTTGTAACCGTTGCCCCTCCCCACCAACCTTTTTTATACATTCCTTTGATTTTGTGAAATTATTAGTACACGCATCAATACATTTGTCCATAATTTTTATTTAAAGGCCAACGAATACTATACGAGCCTGGTCATCTGGACAAACACATTGGCGAAAGGTCACTCACGTCCTGTGTACGCAAACAGTATGGATGAGCAAATGGTACCAGTTACGAACCGCAACGTACCGGGAATTTTTGGTACGAGCGGTACCTATTTTTTGGGATTTTCGATACCGAGCTCATTCCTAGCAGACAGCGTTGATGACTAGGTCCACCCAACATTACAGGGGAAACCCACCACCATTAGAAATTAAAATATTTAGTTTTTGTTATTTGATATTTTTTATAAAGATTTTACTCTTTAACGGGGATGTTTGTTTGTTTTAGGATGACTAAATTCTTATGAGGATAAAATTATCCACTCGTTTTTAATGTATAAACTATATCACAATTTGTACATTTTTAGCAACGTGGTATAGTAAAGACTCGCCTTTTAAAGTGACCTAGAATCATTGTACAAGAATCGTGTAGATTTTTTGGTGAAGTGTGAAGAAGAACCCACTGCATTTAGTCTTTGTTTTAATATCAACTTTTATTGGGGTAGAGGTGCCAAAGCCAGTTTGGGTTGGAACCAGTTATGGTTTGTAACTGGATTGAAAAAGTTTAACGGATCGGTTTTGACCGGTTTGTAGTCGGATTTTGACCGATCCGGGTCGGGTTTGATATATGGCTGCAACTTAGGATAACAACGGGTCGTATGTAGATGATCTCAGTGCTATACTTGATTGTAAAATAATGTCTCATACTTTGCCCAATGCACATCAAGTATTTTTCGTGTAATCATTCATCGGATGTTGGGAATGCTCGCGGGTCGCTAGAGATGGCAAAAAAACCAAGCCTGACGGTATACCCAAAACATATGGGACGGGTATACCCAAAGCCCGACGGGTATGGGACTAGTTTTAGAAACTTTCACGGGTATGGGTTTAGGTGATACTAGACCCAATTACCCGAAATCACATACACGTTTACCCCAACTTTATGTTTATAGGTTCATTATGCGAAAAAAATAAAAACTTTTAGAATATGTATTAGTAATATAATTTATATTTTGTATGTTATGAAGTATACATATAAAACCATATAGAAAGGAATATTGGATTTTAATAATCCTAACTATTCGTCGTTGGCCGCCAATAGTCCCAGCTTCAAAAACAACCATTGATAGTTACAACTATTGACATATTGGCTACCAATGGATCATGACTAACAGAACCCTAACGTCGTTAGTCTCCGATTGCCTAAAAACCATTTTTTGGCCAGAAAAAAATTTCTAAAGGTCTGATATGAGGTTACAAAGATGTTTAAGATGAAAATGTTAAGTTTTCCAGCCAAAAAAATGAGTTTTCCAACCAAAAAGGAGTTTTCCGGTGACTTCAATAATTGGGGCTTCTACTAGAAAAAGGTTCCTAAAGGTATGTAATAAGGTTACAAAGGGGTTTGAGGCGAAAAGGTTGAGTTTTCCGGCCAAAAACGTTTTTATAGCGACTGGAGACTAACGGTGTTAAGGTTCTATTAAGTCAGGGTCCATTAGAGACCAATATGTTAATAGTTGTGCTTGTGAGTGGTTATTTTTGAAGTTGGTACTGTTGGCGGCCAACGGCGAGTAGTTGGGACTATTAAAATCCAATATTCCTAAAAATTATAATGTTATTGTTTATTTATGATAAAACATATATGTATGTAATGTATCATATCTTAATTTATAATAGTTGTTACATAAATAAATATTATATATTAACGGGTATACCTGATACCCGATGAGTAATTACCCAGCAAATACTCGACGAATATTGGGTTGGGTATGGGTATGGGATTACCAATACTTGGCCCATTGCCATCCCTAGGGCCGCGCTTATGAGCCTACATGATATACGAAGAAGAGATTATGGATATTTATACTTCAAAACGAAAGGGTTTTCATGAACGAAGAAAGGGTACTACCAAAATAGTATGAGGCTAAGCGAAAAGCTTGGTTGAAGGACACTGAAGTTGCAAAACGGACTGGGTAGGGGACAACATGTAATCTATATATATATATATATATAAACATGATAAATAAGGGCTTAGGTGTCATTAGATAAGAGCATGTAAAATGATGTGGCATCTCCTAAGGCCATCTAAATTTTGGTTTTGGCTCCAAAAACTTCCGTGCTTTTTCCCCTTCTCCCGAGACCCGAATTGAATAATTCGGCCCGACAAATGTGGATCTTATTTAAACCCTTTTTTCAAGTGAATATGGAGACACTTCCATTTCCCTCATACGCCGCTCTCTAAAACCCTAGATTCACATCTTCTTCCTACATATCTTTTTCTTCATCTCTCTTTCGATCCCTTCTATTTTATGGTTTTTGTTCGTCCATTAAAAACCTATTGATCCTTCGTGTGGTTAAAGGTTTGCTTTTTTATACGTTCTTATTTATGGTCTTTATTGTTCATATATGTTCATCGTGAATGAAATTTCTGAAGGTATTGTGATGTGGTTGCTGGCATGGAACCAGATCCAGTCATCCGCATTGCCACCTGGCAGCGGCGGTTTACAACAGGTCTGGTGTTCATCGAACCAGATCCAGTCATCCATGGTAAATGTTGCCGGTCGGAATTCGAACTTGATTGAAGATCTGACATCTATTATTCGATCGATTAGGTTATAAAAGGTTTTGGTTAATAGGTATAATCAGATCTTATTTATCCTTTCCCACACAACGACAAATCAATACCACATTTTCAAAAAAAACCCTAAATCCCAAAATCTCAATCTGCTACATCTGTTTACACTGATTCATCATTGAGAATTGAAGGTATGCTGTTAATTTGGTTCTTTCTATGATTTTTATTGTTAACGTAATCAATCTTTGTTAAACACAGAGGGGTTCACTTTGTTATGGTTTATGGTGGTGGTAGACAGTCAATATGGTGAAAGGATTTTTTTTTAAAGGTCAAGTGTTATTTTCCGATATAATTTTGCTACTACAATTAAATTACAAGTATAATTTTGAAGAACAAGACTTGCCTTTGAGAAAACTCGGTGAATACTCTTCAAAAGGTAAAAGGTAAGACTTCATCCATTTATACGTTTTTTTCCGCATTCTTTGAAGCCTGGTAAAACCGTTTTTTTTTTTATTTTTTATTTTGACTTTTGAATCAGTGTTGCAGGTGTTTGAATCACAATGTCAAAAGAGAGTGTAAAATAATATGCTATATTAAATTATTATTTACAATCTGGTTATTAATTATAATTTTAAGAGAGTGTTTGATTCACTTTTAAATTTTTAGTGTTTAATTCACAATATGTATGCATTATTTTAGACTTTTTAGTTTCGAGAAAGAATACTTGAATTACATAGATTATTCCATTGATTGGTTTACAACATGATGAAAATAAGATGATTCAATCGATTGTTTGGTTTCCGATTAACAAGTTACTGTTCCTTTTCTAAAATTAAATAAAAAAGTCATTTTTAATTTAAATCTTTGACTAAAAAAGCCACATCACTATTTTTATGATTAGAAAACGGTTTTGTTTATGATGGGTGGAGGTCGACATAATAGTTTGAATACTGCGGGTCGGATCCAATGATGTTTCAAAAATATAGGTCACTTACCAAGAATATAAGAACCACAAAGCTTTGTATAAAAGTTATATACAATTTATATATTTTGAGGTGAGCTCTACTTTTGTACATTGACATTTTCTTTGCAATAAACTCCTGGTTAATGTTTTCCCTTTAAAGGTTTATTTATGCTGAGCCACATGTAGAGAGCATGAAGATTGCATATTTTAGAATTCTTCAAATGCATACTGCCTATTCTCTTGATCAGGTAACATGAACGTATCTATATCTATATATATTAATAAATGAGATGATTTGGGCCATGTGGCATGTGATGGTGGAGCTTTTTTTCTGATGTGGCATGTTATGGTGTAGGTAGATGGTGAATTTGGGGGGAATCATTCTAAATACTCTTCTTTCTTTGGGATGCGGGATCCGGCTGAGGATTTGGGTCAACAATCTGGATCGTATATATCATCCTTGCTTACTTTTCTATTATGTTTGGGTAGCTATATGTTGTCTTTTTTACATTTATTTTATATGTAATTTAAATCAGTGGCGCATGTTAGAAGGGGCCGGGGGGCGCCCGACCCCCGGAACTTTTCACTCAGTAGTGTTATATATGTAGCTTCCGTATAGAAATTTTTTGGTATATAGGTTTTCAACCCCTCGGTTCTATAGAAATTTTTGGGTAGCTTCCACACTTACTAACTAACCTTGATTTCTTGGGCGACTTGATATGGAACACACTATTTTGGAGGTTGAAAACTATGATATGTAAGCTTAAGTAACATCTCATATCAGTTTCCACTAATATAAAAGTTACATTTTTTAAGCATTTATCATATTGTGCTTACAGATGCTTTGACCATAACAAAGAGATAATTAATAAATTGTAGGATAAGGCAATTCAGGCTACAAGAGCTGCTAGGGATGCAGCTGTGAAAGAAGCGGCCCAGCTGCAACAACCAGTACATTTACCTTTTACCTTCTTGCTATTGTTTGTTATTTAGCAAAATGTATGTTAATCCCACCGTAAAAAAACAAGTCAAGATCTTTGATATTATTTTGAAGTGTCAAATAGCGCCTTTTTGTTTCGTTAACAATTCATTATACATGTTCTTAGGAATTTGGTTATGTGTTCCTTTAATATTTGTTGGTAGTGTCATTTGGTTTTAATCCTAACCTTAAAGCACTTGATGTGATGAATATATTACGTTATATGCATTATAAACACTTTAGGAGACTTTCTATATGTTTCCTTTAAGCTATTATTCATCAGTTAAAAGAAAAAAAATAACCCCATTCGTAAGTAAATATTTAAAATGGAACATCTACTATCCGATGATTGTTTGTTATTTTTTCCTTATATTTTTTAGAAATACTTCATGATTTTTTTTATTCTTATTAAAGATCATCCATGGATACAAAACACCAAAATAATATCCAAATGTTTCTTGAAGGGAAACCGTTAAAGCAAGACTTAAACAGTTCTTTGTAATGAAGAAGTTCAAGAAAAGAGTATTAAGGGTAATTTTAACATTGGTTTTCTTTCGGCTTATTTTTATTTTTAATTTTGTGTTGGTTGGTGCTATACTAAATTTTTTTTAAGATGGTAAAAGTTACAGGTGAGTATTGAGCATTTATCTACTGAGGAAGTGGGGGAATAAAACAATGATTTGATTTGATGATACTTGCAAAAAAGGGAAGATAAATATTGTTGAGTTGAAAGTCGGTTTACAAACCATGACACTAACTGAAAATGATATCAAGCATCGTTATTATAGAATCGTTATTATGATATCAAGCATCGTTATTATAGAATCTTAAAATGAAAAGGTGTGATTACAAACCACAAGGACTATTGGTGTGATTAACTCTTGATATTATAATTTGTTGCCTATTAAATGATATACAATAAGTGATGGTAAGACTCTTATTTTCCATTAGTTTAGCTTTGATGTTTTTGGCTTGAAATATGACTATCTAATGATTACGGTGCGCAGAAAAGTTCGAGACTCGGAGCGTTATCAACGGGCTGCTACACAAGGGGTTAATGAAGAAGTGCTAATGGAGAATTTGCCTGAAGACCTGCAAAGAGATATCCGCCGCCACCTCTTCAAATTTGTCAAGAAAGTGAGTTTCAAATATTATTGACATTGACATTTTCATATCTAAGCTTTATCGGTGTTCGGCAATGATTACACTTAAAACAATTTTTAAATAATTTAATTTGTAGGTCCGGATTTTTGCGTCGATGGATGAACCGATTTTAGACGCGATATGTGAAAGATTAAGGCAAAAGACATATATAAAAGAAGGAACAACCTTATATGAAGGAGAGTTTGTGACAAAAATGGTTTTTATTGTAAGAGGGAAAATGGAGAGCATAGAAGAAGATGGGAATGTGGTTACGTTATCTGAAGGTGATGTATGTGGTGAAGAACTCCTCACATGGTGCCTTGAACCTTCCTCTCTTAATGGAGGTATAATATAAACTATTTTCTCATAGTCTTTTATTACTTTTTTCACAAAGTTTGGATTTTGTGGTCATTTATTTATTTCAAAACACACATCCAAACACACCTGAATTGAAATGGATTGTAGATGCAAGGACACGGGGAAAGCCAGGATACAAATTGGTGTGCAAGAGGACAGTGAAATGCTTATCAAATGTGGAGGCATTCGTGCTTCGCGCTGCAGATCTTGAAGAAGTCACCACCCTTTTTGCTGGATTCTTGAGGAATCACCGCGTTCAAATGGCAATAAGGTACCTGCTGTAAACAGTTTTTGTTCAGGATGTGAATTGAATGTAATCACGCGTTTAACCATGTTTAGGCATGAATCTCCATACTGGCGGTGCTTGGCGGCAACCACCATTCAGGTGGGATGGAGATACAGGAAGAAGTGGCTACATAGGGGTACTACTCTTCCCTACAAATATAAGTAAAGGTGTTATTAGATTTCATAAGTTGTATTAGATGATGTATATGTCGCTACAAATTTGTACAATTCGGCACCATGGCGTAAATGCTTATAAGCTATACGTCTTTGTTTCGTTGTTAAGAGAAGTGGAAAAACATTTGATAATGTATTATGTTATTTTTTGAAGCTATTTAATGTTCTGAAGTTAAATTGATATTGGAACTACTCATATTTGAATCTATTTTAGTGACTTGATTTCGCTCTTAATTTCTAATTTCGAGTAGGTTAGTCAGTCCAGTCGAGTCAATTTTGATCATTTTAGGCTGATAATCATCAGAAAATCTCTTCACACATGAAGCCAAACAACATAGATGGACTTTGCAAGAGACTTTTTCACTATGCCTATTATATATTGCAACGGATGTTCTTGCTCAAATTTGAAGCCTAAACTTTGAAGCTTTTTTGACCGTCTTTTAATCAAATTTGAAATTTAAACTTTCAAGCTTTTATATCAATTTGAGTTTAACAAGTTACACATCTCTACTAATCAAAGGATTAAGAATTATCACATAATTTGTGATTAGACTCCTAACACTACACATACTCATCTTGCTTTTGTGTGTTTTTATGGCTCTTTACAACAAGAAAAAGTTTAAGAAACCGAATTAAAAATTTATGGCGGAGAAAAGGGAAAGAGGATACTTTAGAGGTTAAAAGTGTTATTTATATACTTTTATTTGTTGTAAATTAAATTTCCGACCCGGAAAATTTCCGGGTTATAACCTAGTATAATCATATTTATTGAGATGTGAGGATTGTTGAGCGTGAAATATCAGTTCAGAAACAGTGAAAGATTGTTGGATGTAATTCTAAAAAAATTTGAATCAGGTTCAAGAATAATTCAAAAGGAGAGAAAATTATACAAGAATTAAAAAAGTTCTTACCTGTTTTAGTTTAAAGTTTGAATTTACAAGTATCAAGTCTGATAATATTAATTGGTTTATTAGTTTTCATTTTAGAGTATTAGTTAAGAAAGAAGCAACTGTGAATTTTTTTAACAACCCCGTTAGAAGGAAGATCAACACTCAGACCAACTAACATTTTGGTATTTGGATGAAAGGAAAACACACCACTAGAAAAAAACAACTTTCTTGACACGCATTGCGCATCAAAATAGGCTACTTATGACACGTCAAAACGTGTCGTTGAATGACAAGTCATAATATTAACATGATATGCATTTGTGTGTCATCTTTTTATGACACACTTTATTGACCCACGTTTACGACACTCATTTTTTGACGCACATTAATGACACATATTTATGACATTCATTTACGCATTTCATGCTTTTAAATATATATATATATATATATATATAGAAACGGGATCAGGAGAAAACGCTCAAAAGTGTGAGAACGGTGAGAACGCTTCCTGGCCCAACACGTGTCACGTCGCTTAGAAAAGGGCGGAGGAGCTTTTTTGTCCTTTCATCTTCTGTTTTTCTTGTTCCGCTTTTTCCTAATGTTGTTTTAATTTTTGGTTTTTTAGATTTTTGGCGGTAACCAAATTCAATAATTAATGGCGTTTTAATGGTTTCATTGTATCAACATTTTGGCGTTTATGGCGTTTATTCACAACGTATGCCATTGGAGCCCGGGGGTAGGAAATCTATTTGAATGGCGTTTTTGAAGGGGTTTTAAACAAGATGGCTCATTGTTCTATTATTTTTTATAAACATTTTGGCGTTTGGGTTATCTTGGCGTTTTACAATTGTTGGATTATATTTCAGCCACGGTAAAAAAATACAAGCGAAGAAAATAAATTGAAAATGTTAATCGGATCTCTCTTCACAATATTCACTGTCATCAGTCTCTCTATTCTTTAATAGTACAAGAATTGACACCAAAATATGGCGTTTTATGTAAACCTTAACATACCCATCGGTTTGATTATTTTGCATGCTCGTCTGTTGTAGTGGCTTTTTTTCTGGATGTTTGGGGACATAGATCTTTGACGTGTGGGTGGGTTTTTCGCTTTTTCTTCATGTTGATCTTCATCTTTATCACCATCCCACTCTTTAGTGTCATTGATCTCTTCTCCTCATCCAAGCCTTCTTCAAGAACAAAAATACAAAATGTCATATGACTGGCATTAGTATCTTTTTCTTGAATTCTTGTCCATCTCATGCAGCAAAATCTTACTGAGTTACTTGCCTCCCTAACAATTCATTCAGTGAAACTTGACGAATAACAATATTGAATATCCAATAAAGCATATTAGCCATCTTGATTTTTTTGGCGTTTTACAGTGAGTTGTATTTTAGTAGTATTGGCGTTTGTTTTTTTTTTTTTTGATCAAATGAAAGTTGCTGAGATGTATCGTTTTATAGGATCTCTTTTTGGCGCGTAAGTTAGGCGGTGCGTTATTATAATAAGGTATTCGTCTTTTCAGTTACTGTTTGTAATTATTGTTTTTGACAAGCTTTATCTCTGAAGTCTGTAACACGTCCCATCTTTCAAGTTTGGCGTTTTAGATTCTAATATAATAAATTTTCCCTATCTTCAGTTTTTCTGATTTGAAGTTACTGTTTCGAGTTACATTTTCAAGTTTGTTTTTTATTTTTTATTTTTTTGTGTTTTTTATAATACCTTTTTAAACTAATTTTTATTATAGGTTGGGAGTTTTTGGTGGGGCGTTTTAACTGGATGATATCGTTTAAAGAAGCATTTTGGCTGTTTTGGCGTTTTTATTATATATGGCGTTTTATTATATACAACAATCAACTGAAAAGGTAAATAAAAAAAAAGAATACATAAAAAAAGTTTTTTATAATACTTGTCCAAAGTCATTTTATGATGGTTTGATAAACGCCAAAGGTGTAAGGCATTTGCTTTTTTTTGGCCTTTTTATTAGATATGGCGTTGTTTATTTAAATAACAATCAACTGAAAAAGAAAATTAAACAAAATAAATATTGATCTTCAAATCTTCATTGTCACCAGTCTCTTTCTTCTTTTGAAGCATCTTCACTGGTTGTTTTGACTTTCGTATGAAATCAGCCTCTTTTTCTATCATTTTTTGTCCATCTCATGCAACAAAATTGTTATTGATTTTATACTCTTTCAGCCAAAATGTTATCTTTTTTGGCGTTTTACCGATAAAAAGAACGCCACAAATAAACCATCTTAAAACTGTAAATTTGATCATGCTAAAATCAATAAAGTGTTGCTGTATGGTGTTGGATAACATTGTTAATCCTCAGTTAAGAAATATAACTGACAATGTTGTCCACACCATACAGCTACACTTTATTGACAACAATATATTTGATGTTTGGGGTTTCTGGCGTTTATCAGTCTAGTGATATATATTAAATATGGCGTTTGGGGTTTTTGTTTTATGTTTTTTTAATTGAATGTATGAGTTGTTGTATATATAGGATTTTTTGGCGGTTTTTTTAGGTGGGATTTTACTGTAATTAAGTTTGGCGTTTTATATCTAATGGCGTTTTAGCAGAACGTTGTGTGATTTTTGTTTTGGCGTTTTATTTTCATGAGATGGCGTTTTGTTTTGAGTAGTCAAAAGACGATTTTACCCTTAATGAAGCGTGTCCACCTAATAAAATTGATGTTATTTACGAAAACGCCACCGCGCCAATCTAGTCCATAGATTGTTTTGATCGGACGATCGATAAGCGTTCTCACCGTTCTCACACTTTTGAGCATTTTCTCTAAATCCCGACCCCATATATATATAGGGCCAGGATTTAGAGATAACGGCTAAAAGTGTAAGAACGGTGAGAACGACTAGGAACCGTCAGATCAAAACAATCTATGGAGTACATGACGCGGTGGCATTTTCGTAAATAACATCACTTTTATTAGTGTGGCGCGCTTCCATAAGGGCAAAAAGGTAAATGACCATATACAAAACACATCAAAAGCCTGACCGAAACATATATACTTCCTAGAAAAAGCTCCCAAAACCAACGTAAAACGCGAAAACCCTAGAAAACGCGAAACAACAAAAACTATGGCGTCGAAAGATCAAACCAGATCCAGAGGAAAAAAACATAGTGAGTTAACTTTGATTTACATTGGGCTAGTTTATGCTGCTTTTGTAACACCCTAGTTACTATTTAACGGTTTGACATGTAAATACCAACAATTAGATGTGTAGTTAAGACTACACATACTATAAAAATATGGGTTTATTAAAACTTTTACAATTCATAAGTTATTCAACATAACGTGATCGAATTCATCGTTTAAAAATTTACAACGAGGCAATGTGCGGAAGCATGAATCTTTATCGTGTTCGGTTCTTCGTTGAGCTTGATCGTCTATCGGCATCCAAAATGTACCTACATTTCATAAACATGAAATGCTTTAGTCATATGGGGATTAAAATGTGTCTAAACAAATCCGGTAATGATAAAGGAAGGAAAAAGAATCCCAACGTTAAACTCTTGATCTCAAAACAAAGATCTCCAACTGACCTCCACCGTAACTTACGGTGGCACCGTAAGTTATGGTGGCCGCTGTAATACAATTCTCCTACCGTACGACAGTAAGCACTCACCGTAACCAAATCAGCTCCACCGTAACTTACGGTGGCACCGTAACTTACGGTGGCACCGTAAGTTACGGTGGTCCCTGCATTCAATCTTTCCATTTTGCTGTTTATTGACACGAAAACTTCCGTATCTTTCAATCCGCTTGTCCGTTTGACCTACCGTTTCTTCCTACGTGATTTTAATTTGATTCTCCACATTAGGGAGTCAAAATCTAACATCCGACACAATAAAATTTCAGACTTTTAACTCTTCGGCTTATTACCCCTTTTTACCAAATTTTGACCCGTTCATGATTTCATCATCAAACATGTTTATTTGATCTTTAAACTTATGAAATTCATAGTTTCAATGTCTCCTATCATGTTAATCTCAAATCACGGGTTTCTTACATAATAAAAACCCGTTTACGCTCAAGTGCTTATTTTGACCCGTTAAGGGTATTTAAGCACTTTCAAGCCTAAAATCACTTTCGATTGTTTCTAGCATTCCATCACCACATTTCTCATTCTATAATCTTCCACCACAACTGTACTTATGGTGGGTTTAATGTGGTGATCAATATAAACCAAATTTTACCTCTCGAATCATTATTTTACGGTAAAGACTATTTATAGAGTCATTGAACCAATATTTTACATCTCTCGCTTTTCATACATATTCAAAGTATTTATTTCATCCTATCACTTATTTCCAAACAACCTTTATGGTGCGTTTGCTCAATTTCGCTTACAAGGGCGTTTTAGTCAATTTTAGTCCTTCTTTTACAACGAAGGACTTTTAGTACATGTTTGACCAAAAAATCCGACCTTTTAACTATAGTCTTGTTTAGAAACCATTATGTTTCTAAAACGTTATAATCATAACTAAATTTATTCGGTTTACCTAAAAGATAACCAAATATCTATGTTTTAACCTTGTCTAACTCTTATAGAACTCCAAATTCTACATGATGAGTTGTATCATTATACATACCTGGCTCGGATCAATATATTGACCTGTTTCAATACCTTTCCTTAGTGACTGCTAAGTGATAGCGATGTAAGCATCCATGTGCTATTTATTTCCTAAAATCATACAACTTGACAACCCATTAGTCGATATTGTCAAAGGGTGATAATTTCACCTTTTGACCCGTTTGGTCTAAATGACCAATTACCATTGTCAAATTACTATTTTGCCCTTAATGGTTATTATAATTTAACTTATATGATAACCATTAAAAGTACATATCTCATTCATCATAATATGTTCGAATTACCGATTTAACTCATTTTTAGCCTTCACTATGTTTTCTTATCATATTTGATTATCTTGTTCCGTACGACTACACGCCGGAACACTATATCTCAATTAGGTATTTGTCTTTTACGTAATTAATACGAAAAAAGAATATTCTAAAATATATGACTAGTGTAAGATATATACTTACCTTGCATCCGAATTACACTTTTCCTTCATACTTGCTTCGTTTGACCCGCTTCCTTTCCAAGCCTCCACCTAGCTTGTCAAGCGTCATACTATCATCATCATTCACAAGGTGGTTAGATTAGTCATTCTAGATCATAACCTTCATACCTTATGAATCTTTTACCACTATTCTTAATGAACCTTATCATAGGTCGGTTTGACTTTTAAAAGTCAAACCACCAATTTACAATTATGGATGCACTAACAAGTTCACATGACTCGACTTAGGCACATTATCAACCACTTAGTGAGCATCATCTTTTGAGATGCTACATCTACTAACATGTTATCTAATTCATACCTCAAGTAACCATAAATTAACATGCAATTTTAATCATTGTACACACATATATATTTTGACCATCATAACCATGGGTTTAACTCTTGTGTCAAAACCCACTTCTAATCACTTATGAACTCTTAACAAAATCTCTAATTTGTTCAAGTAGTTCATTCATATGAACTAATATGATGTTTATACACATCGATACACCTTCAATTTCATCAAATCATTCAAAACCCATTTCAATCATGTATGAACAAGTACCCAAATTCATGGTTAAATCGAACACCTTCTATTTGTTATCATGCATGTTGATTCTAAGCATAGTTATATCATCAAAATCATCAAAACATTAAAACCCGCTTATCTAAGTGTGTTATTTCATCAAATCCTTCAATCCATAGCATGTTATGTATGATTTTCACTTAGGGTTTCGTTCCTAAGCAAGTATACATTACTAATCTAGCCCTATCTTCTCTAATCCATACCTAATTCGCGATTAGGATGATTATCAACTTTTTTTACAACTTCACGAATCATCAAGATTTTACATACCTTACGATCCTCTTGTTCGGGTGATCGCAAATTCACGCTCGGTTGTGAATTTGGGCTTCATTTGATCCTTCAATTTGATGGATTTGTTGAAGGTTAGGGTTTGGCTCCATTGGGAGCTCCCTGATGTCGATCCAGAACACACACTTGAAGTGTGTGTTTTGTTTTAATTTTTCTTTTATTAAATAACTTTGTTAAGTTATCCCATTTTAACCCCTCGTGTTTGGTTCGTTATTAAGTAGGCCACAACCTACTTATTTCTAACAATATTCCCATTTATTAACTAGGTTAAACATTCCTAGTTAAATTAGTGGGTTCGGGGAATCTATAACTCAGTTTATTTTAAGTCCCGTTAATTCAGACTTCTTATAAACTGTATTTACTTAAAAACATTTATTCATGTTTTATTAAATATTAGGTTTATTTATTTAAATCCTAATATTTACCGGGTTACTTTCACCACTAACGGTATTTTACCCGCTCTTTTGCATTAACGGGGTTTAATTACCAACCCGTTTTTGGGATGTTACAAGTCTATCCCCCTTAAAGAGGTTTCGTCCTCGAAACCTTTTCTTACATAATTCATTGAGTTTAAACTCAATGTATTTGATTCGAGAAATCTTTTAAACATTACTTATACTTTTAACCAATTGTTAGTATTACCAGAAAAGTATGGTAACATCTTTCTGGTTACTAATTGTCTACGTATCTCATACAACATAGTGCAACTCGAAATAACGTAATCTCGTTATTTCCACTAGTTTAGTTAAATTAGTGATTTCCATCGCTTTCATATACTCTCGAATTCTTTATGAATCCGTTACTTTGGCCCGTTTAAAGGTCTTTAATGAAATCTGTCACTTTTCGCAACAATTTCCTTTGTTTTCAATTTTATTTATTCGGTTCAGTTATACCGAATCCACCGCTTACAAGTAAACCAAATTTATTTAAATGACCTTAACCGGTCTCACTAATTAGACTTATTAGTCCGGTTACTTTTTACCGCTTGCTTGGTTATAATGTGATTCTTCTTCACATTGCATTTCTTGTCCGTGATCGTGTCACATCATGTTTAATTTATATCAAAATTTCATTTTCGAAAATATCACTTTTCTAATATAACGTCTTGCGCCTATCAGAGTCAAGACTTGAACCTTTCATGCTTAATATTCAATTTCCTATCAGGATTCATATTTGTAAAAACGTTATTTCTTACTAAAACCAAAGTTTTAGTTTAGGATCTTCTCTTTATCTTTTGTCAATTATCCGTACCAGGACATTGACAGTCTGTAATTTATTCTTTTACAGTCTTAGTTTTATGTGGGAATTCTCTACTGGTTCCCTCGCTCGTCTAAGTAACCCGTAGATCCTTTCACTTAGCCTCGTAGGCTATTTCTTTAGGCTTTCACCTCTTTAGGGCGTTGCCTTTATGATTCTTTTCCTTTTTATTCATGACCCATGGGTCAGTTTAGTCCCGTGGACCATTACACTATTTATAACCCGAAGGTTATAATGATTCCGTAGATCGTCCTTTTTATATTTGAAAAATCATTTGTTTTTGCATCGAATTTTCGTAAATTCCAACTGTGATTCGTGTCCACAATCATTTCATATTTAATTCCGACCCATTACATGGGTTCATTAATATCTCGCGCTTTCCTTTATTCGGTTTGCGCTCATATTTGTATTCAATCTCGTCCCATTACCGGGCTCATTGTCCTTTCCAATGTTACGTTTTATCTAACCCACTTAACTTGTTCGGGTGAGTTTCACCACTTTTGATAGTCAACCTTATCCTCTATGCCTTAGTATTCTTAGTAGTCGGTTTGTATTTTCATTTACTTACTTATTGTCCCTTCCCTTGGGTCCATTGTACTAACGTAATACGCTTCCGTCTTTGGACTTGCGTTTACGTTTATTATAAAATATTTTACTTATTTGATCTGTTTTGGGCACCTTTTCGATTCGTCCCATTCATCATGTCCTTACTACATCGGGTGTAAATGTATCCGTTATAAGAAGTTCATGGTATCATATGCCACTACTTACTTGGCCAGAGTAAGCGATTAACATATGACACGCATGACCTTTTTATAGTTTTCACATCACGCCCTTTGTAAGTAATGCCTCTATTTATTTCTCTTGGAAACAATATCCCGAATACATTTTCTATTCGGGGTTTTCCAAGTTTTTAATCTACATATGCAACTTTCAATTTCTTCATATTTGTTGCATATTACTATTTGTGCAATTATATTTAAAATGTGCACCTGGTAATGTTTGCCCCGACGGGCGTTCCTTGCCATTAACCTTGTTCGCGATCGTTACGCGATTTAGTCCTCGGTGAGCATGCTCCTCTTGTCATACTTCGGACCGTTCCTCTATCATATCCGTAATTTGTTCAACCCTCGTCATCTACAAATGCGAGTTTCCTCCAATTAAAACATTCATAAAGTTAGTAATATCAACTTTACTAAATGCCCGTATCATAATACAAGGCTTTTCTACTATACGTGTTAATGCACGTAATTTTGTTAACTAGACCTATTATTTAATTGAGGTATCGTATATTACACGATAACCCTATGTGTTGTTTACAACACTTTAACATACTAAACCATTAAAATACACGTACTTACCGGATTTGCGATCAAGCCTCGAACCGAACACCAATCCTTGTCAAGAGCATAAGGTTTAAGTCCAAGCATGGTTTTTTCCCCACCATACTTGAATCCCTTAAACCAAGGCTCTGATACCAACTTGTAACACCCTAGTTACTATTTAACGGTTTTACATGTAAATACCAACAATTAGATGTGTAGTTAAGACTACACATACTATAAAAATATGGGTTTATTAAAACTTTTACAATTCATAAGTTATTCAACATAACGTGATCGAATTCATCGTTTAAAAATTTATAACGAGGCAATGTGCGGAAGCATGAATCTTTATCGTGTTCGGTTCTTCGTTGAGCTTGATCGTCTATCGGCATCCAAAATGTACCTACATTTCATAAACATGAAATGCTTTAGTCATATGGGGATTAAAATGTGTCTAAACAAATCCAGTAATGATAAAGGAAGGAAAAAGAATCCCAACGTTAAACTCTTGATCTCAAAACAAAGATCTCCAACTGACCTCCACCGTAACTTACGGTGGCACCGTAAGTTACGGTGGCCGCTGTAATACAATTCTCCTACCGTACGACAGTAAGCACTCACCGTAACCAAATCAGCTCCACCATAACTTACGGTGGCACCGTAAGTTACGGTGGTCCCTGCATTCAATCTTTCCATTTTGCCGTTTATTGACACGAAAACTTATGTATCTTTCAATCCGCTTGTCCGTTTGACCTACCGTTTCTTCCTACGTGATTGTAATTTGATTCTCCACATTCGGGAGTCAAAATCTAACATCTGACACAATAAAATTTTAGACTTTTAACTCTTCGGCTTATTACCCCTTTTTACCAAATTTTGACCCGTTCATGATTTCATCATCAAACAAGTTTATTTGATCTTTAAACTTATGAAATTCATAGTTTCAATGTCTCCTATCATGTTAATCTCAAATCACGGGTTTCTTACATAATAAAAACCCGTTTACGCTCAAGTGCTTATTTTGACCTGTTAAGGGTATTTAAGCACTTACAAGCCTAAAATCACTTTCGATTGTTTCTAGCATTCCATCACCACATTTCTCATTCTATAATCTTCCACCACAACTGTACTAATGGTGGGTTTAATGTGGTGATCAATATAAACCAAATTTAACTCTCAAATTATTATTTTACGGCAAAGACTATTTATAGAGTCATTGAACCAATATTTTACATCTCTCGCTTTTCATACATATTCAAAGTATTTATTTCATCCTATCACTTATTTCCAAACAACCTTTATGGTGCGTTTGCTCAATTTCGCTTACAAGGGCGTTTTAGTCAATTTTAGTCCTTCTTTTACGACGAAGGACTTTTAGTACATGTTTGACCCAAAAATCCGACTTTTTAACTATAGTCTTGTTTAGAAACCATTATGTTTCTAAAACGTTATAATCATAACTAAATTTATTCAGTTTACCTAAAAGATAACCAAATATCTATGTTTTAACCTTGTCTAACTCTTATAGAACTCCAAATTCTACATGATGAGTTGTATCATTATACATACCTGGCTCGGATCAATATATTGACCTGTTTCAATACCTTTCCTTAGTGACTGCTAAGTGATAGCGATGTAAGCATCCATGTGCTATTTATTTCCTAAAATCATACAACTTGACAACCCATTAGTCGATATTGTCAAAGGGTGATAATTTCACCTTTTGACCCGTTTGGTCTAAATGACCAATTACCATTGTCAAATTGTCAAATTACTATTTTGCCCTTAATGGTTATTATAATTTAACTTATATGATAACCATTAAAAGTACATATCTCATTCATCATAATATGATCGAATTACCGATTTAACTCATTTTTAGCCTTCACTATGTTTTCTTATCATATTTGATTATCTTGTTCCGTACGACTACACGCCGGAACACTATATCTCAATTAGGTATTTGTCTTTTACGTAATTAATACGACAAAAGAATATTCTAAAATATATGACTAGTGTAAGATATACTTACCATGCATCCGAATTACAATTCTAATCACTTATGAACTCTTAACAAAATCTCTAATTTGTTCAAGTAGTTTATTCATATGAACTAATATGATGTTGATACACATCGATACAACTTCAATTTCATCAAATCATTCAAAACCCATTTCATTCATGTATGAACAAGTACCCAAATTCATGGTTAAATCGAACACCTTCTATTTGTTATCATGCATGTTGATTCTAAGCATAGTTATATCATCAAAATCATCAAAACATTAAAACCCACTTATCTAAGTGTGTTATTTCATCTAGGGCTGTAAACGAACCGAACGTTCAGCGAACAGTTCGTGAACCGTTCGGCGGGAAGTTCGTTTATGTTCGTTCGATAAGCTTAACGAACGAACACAAACAAAAAATTTCGTTCGATAAGCTTAACGAACGAACACGAACAAAGGTCTCGTTCGTTCGACTGCGTTCGTGAACGTTCGGTAATATGTTCGTTTATGTTCGTTCGTGTTCGGTTTTTTATGTTTATTTTTCTAAAAGTTTTTAATGTTATTTTTTACTTTCCCCCATATGTATTATTTCCCTCTCTCTGGCCCTCTCTCTCTTTTGATATCACGCTCCTTCATTCAGCTTATCTCAAATCGATTGAACCCAATATTATCCATCCCTTCAATCTTTAAAAATGTTATATTTAACTACTTTCGTTGTGTACAATGTTTAAGCTTAATGATGCCTTTTTTAATTTTCAAAGTTAAAGTTCATTTGTGTTCGTTTGCGTTCGTGGTTTGTGTTCACGAACTGTTCGCGAACAACCAAAATTCCTTAACGAACGAACATGAACACAAACTTCCGTTCGTCATGTGTTCGCGAACAGTTCACGAACACCCATATTTCCTTAACGAACGAACACGAACAAAGCCTTGTTCGTGTTCGTTCGGTTCGTTTACAGCCCTAATTTCATCAAATCCTTCAATCCATAGCATGTTATGTCTGATTTTCACTTAGGGTTTCGTTCCTAAGCAAGTATACATTACTAATCTAGCCCTATCTTCTCTAATCCATGCCTAATTCGCGATTAGGATGATTATCAACTTTTTTTACAACTTCACGAATCATCAAGATTTTACATACCTTACGATCCTCTTGTTCGGGTGATCGCAAATTCACGCTCGGTTGTGAATTTGGGCTTCATTTGATCCTTCAATTTGATGGATTTGTTGAAGGTTAGGGTTTGGCTCCATGGGGAGCTCCCTGATGTCGATCCAGAACACACACTTGAAGTGTGTGTTTTGTTTTAATTTTTCTTTTATTAAATAACTTTGTTAAGTTATCCCATTTTAACCCCTCGTGTTTGGTTCGTTATTAAGTAAGCCATAACCTACTTATTTCTAACAATATTCCCATTTATTAACTAGGTTAAACATTCCTAGTTAAATTAGTGAGTTCGGGGAATCTATAACTCAGTTTATTTTAAGTCCCGTTAATTCAAACTTCTTATAAACTGTATTTACTTAAAAACATTTATTCATGTTTTATTAAATATTAGGTTTATTTATTTAAATCCTAATATTTACCGGGTTACTTTCACCACTAACGGTATTTTACCCGCTCTTTTGCATTAACGGGGTTTAATTACCAACCCGTTTTCGGGGTGTTACAAGTCTATCCCCCTTAAAGAGGTTTCGTCCTCGAAACCTTTTCTTACATAATTAATTGAGTTTAAACTCAATGTATTTGATCCGAGAAATCTTTTAAACATTACTTATACTTTTAACCAATTATTAGTATTACCAGAAAAGTATGGTAACATCTTTCTGGTTACTAATTGTCTACGTATCTCATACAACATAATGCAACTCGAAATAACGTAATCTCGTTATTTACACTAGTTTAGTTAAATTAGTGATTTCCATCGCTTTCATATACTCTCGAATTCTTTATGAATCCGTTACTTTGGCCCGTTTAAAGGTCTTTAATGAAATCTGTCACTTTTCGCAACAATTTCCTTCGTTTTCAATTTTATTTATTCGGTTCAGTTATACCGAATCCACCGCTTACAAGTAAACCAAATTTATTTAAATGACCTTAACCGGTCTCACTAATTAGACTTATTAATCCAGTTACTTTTTACCGCTTGCTTGGTTATAATGTGATTCTTCTTCACATTGCATTTCTTGTCCGTGATCGTGTCAAATCATGTTTAATTTATATCAAAACTTCATTTTCGAAAATATCACTTTTCTAATATAACGTCTTGCGCCTATCAGAGTCAAGACTTGAACCTTTCATGCTTAATATTCAATTTCCTATCAGGATTCATATTTGTAAAAACGTTAATTCTTACTAAAACCAAAGTTTTAGTTTAGGATCTTCTCTTTATCTTTTGTCAATTATCCGTACCAGGACATTGACAGTCTGTAATTTATTCTTTTACAGTCTTAGTTTTATGTGGGAATTCTCTACTGGTTCCCTCGCTCGTCTAAGTAACCCGTAGATCCTTTCACTTAGCCTCGTAGGCTATTTCTTTAGGCTTTCACCTCTTTAGGGCGTTGCCTTTATGATTCTTTTCCTTTTTATTCATGACCCATGGGTCAGTTTAGTCCCGTGGACCATTACACTGTTTATAACCCGAAGGTTATAATGATTCCGTAGATCGTCCTTTTTATATTTGAAAAATCATTTGTTTTTGCATCGAATTTTCGTTCATTCCGACTGTGATTCGTGTCCACAATCATTTCATATTTAATTCCGACCCATTACATGGGTTCATTAATATCTCGCGCTTTCCTTTATTCGGTTTGCGCTCATATTTGTATTCAATCTCGTCCCATTACCGGGGAATCTATAACTCAGTTTATTTTAAGTCCCGTTAATTCAGATTTCTTATAAACTGTATTTACTTAAAAACATTTATTCATGTTTTATTAAATATTAGGTTTATTTATTTAAATCCTAATATTTACCGGGTTACTTTCACCACTAACAGTATTTTACCCGCTCTTTTGCATTAACGGGGTTAAATTACCAACCCGTTTTCGGGGTGTTACAGCTTTTGGCATTCTAATTTTAAAAAAAATTTGCAGTTTCTACAAAGGGGAAGGGGAAGAGTCATCTGCTCCAAAACGCCAAAAAACGAACGCGCAACGAAAGAAGACAACAAGAGGACATGGTACACAAATGTTACTTTTCGTGATGTAAAAACAAACTTTCATACTTGTTGCCAAAACGCCAAAATATGTATCGTTTGTTACTATAACAACCCTAAAATAAACTGACACCCTCGAACTATTTTGACACCCTAAAAATATTTAAAATATCCCAATATGTCTCTAAATATACCCCGTATGTGAAAACCGAGCCCAAAATATGAAATATCATTAAAAATTAAATAAAAACAAAAATCTGGCATCGCTTGCGAGCCGCGTAGAAGTAAGGATAAGCTTACGCGGGCCGCGACAGCAAGGCGATCAGGCGACCTCTGGTGTTGCAACGTGGCATCATCGTGGCGGGTCTAGTGGTGATGACCAATAAGGGCTAAGCCCTATAACCCTACTACGCGGGCCACGTAGCCCGAGGTTTAATTTTACGCGGGCCGCGACAAAACGAAAATCAGGCCCTATATAAAGGAGGCATCGGGCCTTCAGTCAGTTCGCTCATTTCCTTTTCTTTATCTCGAATTTCTGATAGTATAAGCTATACTCGGGTGTAATATCCCCCTAAATAACGAAGTTTTGCTCCATTGTAAGTATTATAACCCCTGGATACGTATTAGATACTCTGCCCGATTGATCTAGGGTTCCGTAACGGCTGTCGTGGTTATGCCCGACGTAGTCGTTGGAATGCCGTCTCGGGGAGGGTATTACTAATGTTAAAATGGGTTATTATACTAACACGTGTGCATTTGTGTAAATTATAGATTGTCACCAGGAAACCCTAAAGGATAATCTAAGACAGCAATGTGAGTAATCTCCTTTTTGTTAACTGTTTTTACAACACCTCACTTAATTAATTATATATTAAACAATTATTGAGTATTTGTAAGGATACATTTATCGTCGGTATGTTGGGGTTTTGTATACAAAATTAGTTACTGCCTTGCGAGGAGTAACTTTTCCACAAGTCGGGTTTGACAGTACCGTGGGTGGTAATTGATATGACTTGGAAACAAATGTAATTGCGAGACCGCCCTGAATACTGTACAATGGATTTTATTTAAACTTGATTAAACTGGGATTCACTCACCAGTATTTCCCACTAACAAAATGTTTTTAAACGCGTTTCAGGTAACAAAATGTGAAAGCCAAATAGAAGCCAGCTGGACAGCACTGAAGGCTTGGAAAAGTGGCAATAAAGTTACCTAAAAAGAAATAGATGTTTTTATTAAATAAAAATAGGATTTATTCCTATGAAAATGTGTGTACTTAAAACTTGGGTTTTATCCCATTTGTTTAATATTATGAAAATGTGGTATTTTACTCTAATAAAATATTTCCTAACTACGGTCCTGATGAAAATTCCGCTGCCAAAATTAGACAATACCAGATACCACCGAACTGGCCGCGGCCGTCCGTTCCTGTGTTTAAATAGGGGGACGGGGGTTGCGACAGAAGGTGGTATCAGAGCTAAGCTACTGATTTAGCCACATAAGTGTTCTGCTGACACCAAAATTCAATTTGTTAGGAAATAAATTACGGGAATACGTGCATAATTGTATTTTCTTGTTATGTGTTATTTGACTATTTGTTAGTTTACAGTATGAGCGACCAAGGACCATCTGACGCGTACCGTCAATTGTCTGGTTCGCCTATAAGCGAAGGTGCCTCTTCTCAGTCTGCCCTCTCAGGGTACTCTGCTGATACGGAAGAAGGAATATTCGTGTTTAAGGCTCAGTCTGAAGAGCCATTCTCTTAGAAAAAGAGAAGATGGTTCAGTCGAGGGGCACATTAGCGTAGGAAGCGTATGAAAAAGTTACAAGACCAAAGAGCACTAGCAGCAGCTAAAAGAGAAACCGATGCTTATGCCCAGGATATGCTTAATAGGGGTATAACCAATATCCACATCCTAGCAACCACTGCAGCTGACCCTAACCTGGAGCAAATATTAGCACCCTAACCACAACCACCAATTCATGACCAACCAATGGTGGGATGACAATAGGGACTATGTGCAACGTTACCCAATACACGAAGACATACCCATGCCGAACCTAGGAGCCTACCCAGGGTTGGACCCTCTAGATCCCTACTACGACAATGATGTATACATTAGGGAGATCTTAGAAAATCCTTACCCATACCAGGCCCCTACACCTCCGTACCAGGAACCCGCACCCCAGTTTCCGAACCCAGTCCTAGAACCCAGTCCTAGAACCTGCACCCCCAATGAGTGCAGAAAACGTACAAGAACTTAGGACATTTGATGTGGAAATTTTAGAGAATAGTGAAAGGATGAGACAGGTGGGAGAGCGACTCGTCTGGAAGTACGACGAGCGCAATATGGATTTCTGGATGAATCCATATCCGTAGAAGTGATGGTGGAAAAGGTTATAATAATAATAATATAATAATAAAATATGTGTGTATGTGTAAAATAAACTACGGATGCCTATTACTAGTAGTGTAACTTTAAATTTCAGTCGGTATTGTAATTTTAATTTCACTACCGGTGTGTAATAGATGCATATTATATGAATAGAGTAAAGTCGCAATGATCGATGCTTTTGACCAAAGTGCGTGTCATGTGATTGACTATATTAAATATTATTTTGTGATTATTAATGCATGGTAAATGTCTAAAATTCAGATGGACAATGAAGTGAACCAGGAAAACTAAAGTGATAACCACCCGAATAACGATAATCTGAATAATGAGAATCCGAACAACAATAACCATGGAAACCAAGTGGATAATAGTTCCATTCAACACATAGTGGCACAAGGAATTATAGATGCAATGCCATATATTCTTCAAACTGTTAAGGATGCGGAAAATAAAAGTAAACATAGCAGTAAGCGACCCTCTGAACCTGCAAACATCGTGAACAATGGGCCCGTACTTCAAGTGCCCATTCCCAAAAGAAGAAGAACCATGCTTTATGGTTGTTCTTACAAAGAATTCTGGTCCTGCAAACCAATAGAATTCTCGGGCAATGAAGGACCCATTGCAGCTCTACGCTGGATAGAAAAGACTGAGGCTGTTTTAAAGATAAGCAAGTGTGCTGAAGAAGACAAGATAATGTTTTCTTCTAATCTGTTTAAAAACTCAGTCTTAGAATGGTGGAACACTATCCTCCAGTCAAGAGGAAGCGATAGGGTTTACAACATGGAATGGGAGGAATTTAAGAATATGGTAGAAAGGAAATTCTGCCCTCCCAATGAAAAGGAACAGATAGCAAATAAGTTTCTGAACCTTAGGATGACCGGGGTAGATAGTAAGGGGTATACTACCACATTCTTTGAATATGCTAGAATAGTACCAACCCTTGCATCACCTGAACCGGTATTTATCTCTCGTTACATCTGGGGATTAATTGGAGAGATTAGGCATGTAGTCAAGGCAGCTAGATCCCAAACTATAGAAAAAGCTGTAGAAAAAGCAAATACCTTGATAGATGAATTAATCCGTACTAGAGAAGAAGACCAGAGGAGAAACCTAGCTCAAAGGCTTACCCAAGAATTCTGTTCTGGGAATTCCAACCGTAGGAATATAGGTTCTACCTCTGCACCATACTGCAAGGCCTGCTAGAAAAAGCATTCAGGAAAATGCTCCATTCACTGCAATTTCTGCAAGGCACCAGGACACAAGGAAGAAGATTACAGGAGAAAATCCAGTAATGGACTATGCTTCAACTGTGGAGAAAAAGGTCACATCAAGCCGAACTGTCCGAAACTAGCTCCAGCCGCGAACAACAAGAACACTAAAAATGCTAGAGCATTTGTTCTGACTGCAGATGAAGCCAAAATGATTCCGGACGTAATAGACGGTACATTTTTAGTTAATGATGTTTTTGCTAAAGTATTATTTGACTCTGGTGCAAACCAAAGTTTTATTAATACTTCATTTTGCAAACTTCTCAATCAACCATTAACTAAACTTTCACAAGAATTTCTTGTCGAGACAGCGAATGGAGAAACAGTTAGGATTTCTGAAATCTTGCAGGGAGCAAGAATAGAATTTTTAAATCAAAAGTTTATGGCAAACATTTATCCCATGAATCTGGCAGGATTTGATGTCGTATTAGGAATGGATTGGTTAATAGCCAATAAAGCTAATATTTTATGTGATCAAAAGTCAATTCAAGTAAATTCACCAAGAGGTGAAAAGATCACAATTAAAGGTGATAAACCATCTAGATCCACTAAATTCATCTATGTGATGAAAACTGCAAGTTATATAAGAAAAGGATCTATAGTGTATTTGATTTCCATAATCACTAACAATAAAAGAAAAGAACTAAAAGACATTCCAGTAGTGTCTCAGTTTTCAGATATATTTCCAGAAGAATTGCCAGGACTACCACCAGACAGGAAAGTTGAATTTAGAATCCACCTACTGCCAGGAACAACACCAATTGCCAAAGCACCTTACCGTTTGGCACCCGCCGAAATGCAGGAACTGAAGAAGCAATTAGATGAATTATTAGAGAAAGGATTCATACAGCCAAGCTCATCGCCATGGGGAGCACCAATTTTATTCGTCAAAAAGAAGGAGGGATCAATGCGTATGTGCATTGACTACCGTGAATTGAACAAGGTCACAATTAAGAATCGATACCCATTACCGAGAATCGATGATCTGTTCGATCAACTTCAAGGAGCTCTATTTTTCTCTAAAATCGATTTAAGGTCAGGATATCATCAATTAAAGGTACATGAAGAGGACATTCCTAAGACCGCATTCAGAAGAAGGTATAGCCATTATGAATTTACTGTCATGCCATTTGGTTTAACCAATGCCCCAGCTACATTCATGGACATGATGAACCGAATATGTAAGCCATATTTGGATAAATTCATAATTGTTTTTTATTGATGATATTCTCATCTATTCTAAAAGTAAGGAAGATCATGCAAAGCATTTGCACGCACTTCTAAGCTTATTAAGAAAGGAAAAGCTTTATGCTAAGTTTTCAAAGTGCGAGTTTTGGTTAGAACAGATACAGTTTCTTGTACATTTAGTCAACCATGAAGGAATCCATGTGGATCCAACAAAGATCGAGGCGATTACCAAATGGAAAACCCCTGAGTCACCAACCGAGGTTAAAAGTTTCTTAGGATTGGCCGGATATTATAGGAGATTTATTCAAGATTTTTCTAGAATAGCCATTCCCTTAACCAAGCTAACCTGTAAATCCATTAAGTTTGAATGGGGACCAAAACAAGAAGAAGCATTTAGAATTCTTAAGCAAAGATTAACCCACGCACCCATACTAGCATTACCAGAGGGAACTGAAGATTTTGTAGTATATTGTGACGCCTCTAAGTTAGGTTATGGATGTGTATTAATGCAACGTCAAAAGGTTATAGCTTACGCATCTAGACAGCTTAAGAATCATGAAGAGAATTATTCAACCCATGATTTGGAATTAGGAGCTATAATTTTTACCCTTAAGATTTGGAGACATTACCTTTATGGTAGTAGGTTTACCATATTCACTGATCATAAAAGTTTAAGGTATGTTTTCGGGCCAAAGGAGTTAAATATGAGACAAAGACGCTGGATGGAAATTCTTAGTGATTATGATTGTAATATCCAGTATCATGCAGGAAAAGCCAATGTAGTGGCTGATGATTTAAGCCGAAAGTATCACGAAAAGCTAAAAAGGGTACGTTCTCTTAAATTAAATCTACAAGTGGATTTAAATGATCAAATTAGAAAAGCACAAGAATCAGTAATCAAGGATGATACTGAAAAATTAAAAGGAATGATTAAGGAATTAGAACAAGGAACAGATGGAATTTGGAGATTTCATAAAAAGAGAACGTGGATACCTAAATTAGGGAACCTGCGCCATCGTATATTAGAAGAAGCCCATAAGTCCAAATATACGATGCATCCAGGAAGTGATAAAATGTATCAGGATTTAAGAAAGAATTTTTGGTGGATAGGAATGAAAAAGGATATAGCAGCCTATGTTTCTAAATGTTTAACTTGTTCACAAATTAAAGGTGAACACCAGAAACCCTCAGGATTGCTGCAACAGTTAGAAATGCCTGTATGAAGTGGGAATTGATAACAATGGATTTTGTTACCAAATTACCCAAAACAAGGAAAGGTAATGATACAATCTGGGTGATTGTAGATAGGCTAACCAAGTCAGCTCATTTCCTACCAATGAAGGAAACTTTCAGTATGGAACAATTAGCTAAGTTGTATGTAAATGAAATAGTTTCATTACATGGAATACCTTTATCAATTGTTTCTGACAGAGATAGCCGTTTTAGCTCTCATTTTTGAACAAGTTTCCAAAAGGCCATGGGAACCAAGCTAAATATAAGCACAACATATCATCCTAAAACAGACGGACAAAGCGAAAGGACAATTCAGGCAATGGAAGACATGCTTAGAGCTTGTGCAATTGATTTCAGAGGTAATTGGGACGATCACTTACCTTTAATAGAATTTTCTTATAATAACAGTCATCACACAAGTATCAATGATGTACCATTCGAAACACTTTATAGATGAAAGTGCCAAACCCCAGTCTGTTGGGCAGAAATTGGGGAAAAGCAACTATCTAGACCTGAGATAGTGCAAGAAACAACCGACAAGATTATTCAAGTCAAGGAACGACTGAAAGCAGCACGTGATCGACAGAAGAGCTATGCTGATAACCGACACAAACCATTGGAATTTCAAGTAGGAGATAAAGTGTTGTAGAAAGTCTCTCCTTGGAAAGGAGTGGTAAGATTCATCAAAAGAGGAAAGCTAAGTCCCAGGTATGTTGGACCTTTTAAGATTATTAGAAGAATAGGACCTGTAGCTTATTAGCTACAACTGCCAGAGGAAATGGCAGGAATACATGATGTATTTCATGTATCTAATCTCAAGAAATGCTTAGCCGATGAATCACTGATGGTACCTCTTAAGGATATAGAGATAAATGAACAACTTAAGTTTGTAGAGAAGCCTCTACAGATTGAAGGCATGAAAGTTAAGAACCTCAAACACAAGAGATTAGTTCTGGTCAAAGTAAGGTGGGAGTCCAAAAGAGGACCAGAATACACATGAGAGCTTGAAACAGAAATGCAAAGGAAATATCCACACCTGTTCCAGTAGATCTCGAGGACGAGCTCTAAAACAAGGTGGGGAGGATATAACAACCCTAAAATAAACCGACACCCTCGAACTATTTTGACCCCTTAAAAATATTTAAAATATCCTAATATGTCTCTAAATATACCCCGTATGTGAAAACCGAGCCCAAAATATGAAATATCATTAAAAATTAAATAAAAACAAAAATCTGGCATCGCTCGCGGGCCGCGTAGAAGTAAGCATAAGCCTACGCGGGCCGCGACAGCATGGCGATCAGGCGACCTCCGGTGTTGCCACGTGGCATCATCGTGGCGGGTCTAGTGGTGATGACCAATCAGGGCTAAGCCCTATAACCCTACTACGTGGGCCGCGTAGCCCGAGGTTTAATTTTACGCGGGCCGCGACAAAACAAAAATCAGGCCCTATATAAAGGAGGAATCGGGCCTTCAGTCAATTCGCTCATTTCCTTTTCTTTATCTCGAATTTCTGATCGTTAAGCGTTGCGTTAGTTTGATTACACGTTTTCATCCACATTTTCGTATATTTATTATAATTAGTCACATAGGGTCGTATGCGTATCCTTATTTCAAAGTTGCGATACAATAACCGGGTTTTGTTTCGAATATGCGTTACTTTGCGACGCTTCACGGTCATCGAGGAGGGTAGAATAGGTCCTCACTCCACGTCATTGTGAAAGTTAATGTGTGTGATGCGATGTGCGTTTTGAGTAATGAGTTGCACTGGGACACATCACGGCTATCAAGGAGGGTAGAATTGGTCCTCACTTGACATCTTCATGGTTGTCAGCAAGTGCAATGTGATGTGATAGCGATAAAGTATGCGTAATATGCGAAAATACTGCGAAATAGCGGTGTATGCGATATAGCTACATTATGATCCGAATCTCTGGTGCTAGGCGTAACGAGTATAACGAGTAGTAACAACGCACGAACGTGCGGGTTGTTACAGTCTCCCCTACTTTAGGAAATTTCGTCCCGAAATTAATCCACAGAAAAGGGTCGCGAGAGTTGATGCGAATGAGAGTAGCGATTAAAAGCGTCGAAATAAGCGAGCGGCCGATTGGAATTTGACGAGCGCGAGTGTTGTGAGGACTGGTGATAGCAGCGAGTAGGGTGGTTTGTATAACAAAAGACGATAACACACACAAAAAGTGAGTACAAAGCGTTTTTAATTCTCGAAAAGTCGATCAATTTGGGGAAAACTTGTTTATGAAAATCTTCTCATTATGCGGCGTTAACTGTAGCGATGTTCACACCAGCGCTATGAGAAGGGTTTTGTTAGCTTACTAAAATATTTTAAAGTGCTTAAAACTCGTTTTACGAAATTTTCTCGTCACGTGGTAGTAACTTGAGTCGATTGTCACACCATCGTCACAAATAATCTCGTTTGTACAAAGGTTTTGATCAATTTTTAGAAAAAGTTTGTTTTCACAAAGGTTTTGATAATATCCAAATCTCAATTTAAAGTCAGCCCCGCATGGCACTTTCCCACTAAAGTTCGATAATATGGCTAAAACACTTATATATAGGAAGTACCAGTGGCGTATCCACCATGTTTTAGCCATATGGCTTCCGTCCCGTGAGGCGGTGTCATGTGTGTCGACGTAGTACTGATAGATTTCGATTCCCTTGGTCCAAGCGAAAGATGGTCGGACCAAATGTAAGAGAAAGATTGAGCAAACTGAGCGATGAAGTCGTTTTCGAGCTCAGTTTAGTGACGAGTGTGATAAGCGATGATTGGTACGCGATAATCGATAACACAACACCAAACATCAAGCATAGTAAGCGCAGACGGCGGCAATAAGCGAAAAGCGTTGAGCGACAAGCGAAAAAGCGATGAGCGATAGCGACAGGCGGTAGCGACAACCGTCGAGCGATAAGCGACAGTTGATGCGTTGCAAGTGATGGAGACATGCGATTCGATTAGATTATCAACACCAAAATTTTAACTAACATTAGCCCACATGGCCCCTTTTCCACGAAAGTCTGCTGATACGGTTAAAACACTTATATATAGGAAGTACCAGCGGCGTATCCACCATGTTTTAACCCTATCAGCTTCGTCTCGTGAAGCGGGGTCATGAGTGCTAACATGACGTAGATAACACAGATAACACAAATAGCGATAGCGCGAGACACATAATTAACGATTGCGATTTGCGAGATAGATTCTAGCGATAATGCGATTGCGAGCGTGTTGACTTACGAAAAGTCTTGTGATCACACGCTTGAGTTGCGATTGAGATTGTTACGCCTTGTGATGTAGTGTAATGTGTCGAAAATAACCACAGTAGTATAATAGGTCTACGTTCCAACTCCACATGGCACTTTCTTCACAAAACTTCGGTTAGTATGGCGAAACACCGTCATGTTTCAACCATACGCCTTCGTTCCGTGAATGGGTGTCACACTTCGTCAGACATGGTCAAGACGCTTATATATAGGAAGTACCAGCGGCGTATCCACCATGCTTAACCATGCCCTGAACGTTGAGGCATCATTGAAACTCACTACGATCTCCGTGCACTAACCAAAATAATCCCTTGTGTACCCGTGATTAATTTGATTCTTGCACATTTACCGTACCTTATCTCAAGAACGCATAGTAGGGGTAAAATACATTATATAGTACATAGTGCTAGCATATAGATTGTGCACGGGTATAAGAGAGAAATAGAATCCACATGCGTCGAGAGATAGAATAAGTCCACACATAAGAGAAATTGACGGCGATAAGTCGTATTATTACAACAACATTAGAAGCAAAATAACGTTGCTATGGTGTAACACCCTTATAATTACTACTTGAATTTAATAATAATTCATACAATTTTATATAAAAGTTGTCCAACTTATAACATATGTTCGATAGATAAAGTACATAAGTATCAAAACATTAGTCAACTAACGACTAATTCAAACATTCATAAGTTGTTTAGCAAATAGTCTACATTTTCAAAAAAAAAAAACATTTTCTATTAGAGTTAGATAACTCGGAAGCTTCAAAAGTTCGTGTTCGGTTCTTCAAAACATACTTGATCATCGTCCACATACTTGTAAAACCTGAAAACTGAATATTTTCAACAAATCTTAGTGTTAGAGTTCTTATAAATATTACATAATCGAAACTACAATCAAAACAGATTCGATTAACTATAATATGCAAAAACTTATAGAAATTCCAGGACTCTACCGTAACTTACGGTATCTACCGTAAGTTATGGTAGTCCCTTGAACTTTATGGTCTACCGTAAATCAGTAGAAAACCACCGTAAGACTTTAATTTTCCACCGTAAATTACGGTGGAGACCGTAATTTACGGTGGACTCTGCAACTTTGCCATTTGACTATTTTTGTTAATTTCACCCTATTCCACACATTGTTTTTGGAGATTCTTTTCCTGTATATTTGTAAATTTATTAAGGACATGTTCCTTACGACTATCATACCAAAATTTGACTCACCGATTAATACGGCTAAAAGCCACTATACTATCATTCGACCCATTCTAACTTTTTTCTATTTTACTACATTACACTAGTAAGCCTATGGCGCCTTATACCCATCATCCGGGGCTTAGCATCACTTGCGCTTCTTTACCAATTCCATGGTTTAACGCTCTTGTGATTTTATCGCCAATGCTAACTAATTTAGAACACCAATACTACAATTTACACTATTGTTTGACCCGTTGGCTCATCTTGTGGAAATCCTCCAATGTAATGACTACCAAACGGTTCCTTATAAATTTTAACTCTATTAATTCAAGTAGCGATCATACATAATATAACCACAAATCACTTAATGTAACGGGTTAAGTTACATACCTTCAAAGTAAGCCTTTCAAACGCGATTCGCCACCCGCTTGTCCACTTGACGCTCCTGCGTCCTTTCCTATAGAGTTCATTTATAACATGTTTAGAACTCCCTTTAAACCATATATCGCGTAGTAAACCGAAACATCAAAATTATGTGTTTCAACTTTGAATTTCAGTTTTAAGCCTTCTTTAAGGCATTTTCACAAACACTTTAAGGGCATATTTTTACATGATTATATAGCAAGTACCTAGCTTATCAATTAACCCAAATTTCACATCAATCAACCCATTTTACATAATTGTTAGCTTCTAAAATTCTGAAGTCACTTCACAATTGTCAAATTACACTAGAACAACACCCAATTTCCTAGTGTTTATCAAATTATACATAACCCACTAATCACCTACAATGGTGTTCATAGATTTCACTAAAAATTCACATGATTTCAACATGTATTTGTCTAGGGTTTGTCCCTAGACACTATATTGTTCCTAATCCATCATAAAACAAACATGCAACCATAAATTTCAGATTTCTCGAATTTATGAGAATTGCAAGTTGAGGAATTTTCATCAAATTTTACATACCTGATAATCCCCTTGCAATGAGGATCACTAATCTATGCTCGATTTTCGATTTTGACTTGGTTTGAGCCCTCATTTTGTGAGTATTGTGATGAACTAGGGTTTTGTTGGAGCTTGGGGTCGCCCCTGTCTCCTGGTCGATCTCCACAACACACAGACAAGTGTGTTTGTGTTTTAACTTTGTTATTTTATTAAAATAGTTTTCATTTAGACACTTTTAGTCCCTCATTTTTCATTCTTTATTTTTTTAACTCCTAACTACTTATAAGTGACCAACTAACTTGGTTAGTGTCATTCCTAGTTAGTTTATTTTACTAGTTTAATTGCAACCAAATTGCAAAATTTATGAACTCGCATTTTCGGGATGTTACAAGTCCACCCCCTTAAAAGGGTTTCGTCCCCGAAACCAAAGTACGTTCCAAATAAAGTAGGGTAGAGACGTCGCATCTCCTCTTCGGACTCCCACGTAGTGTCCGAGCCTTTCCTATGCTCCCACTTGATCTTGACTTGATCGATTTGTTTGCTTCCTAAGTGCTTGACCTTTCGATCTAAAATCTCCACTGGTCTTACCGCAAAATTCAGGCTATTATCCACTTCGATATCATCGTAATGGATATAAGCTGTTTCGTCCGCTAGACATTTCCGCAATTGCGACATGTGAAACGTGCCATGTATTCCACTCAATTCTTCTGGTAGCTCAAGGCGATAAGCCACCTTGCCAATCCGCTCGATGATTTTAAATGGCCCAATAAATCTTGGGCTCAACTTTCCTCTTTTTCTGGACTGTATTATTCCCTTCCACGGCGATACTTTCAGCTTTACTTTATCGCCCGCTTGAAATTCAATCGGCCTCCTTCGTTTATCCGCGTACGACTTTTGTCGATCCTGAGCGCTTTTAGGTGAGTTCGGACCATGTCGATCTTCTCATTCGTAGTTTGGATTATATCAGTAGGTGCTAGTTCTCGTGGACCCACTTCTCCCCAACATATCGGGGTTCGACACTTTCTACCATATAACATTTCATACGGGGCCATTCTAATGCTCGCGTGATAACTATTGTTATATGAAAATTCGACCAAGGGTAGATAGACATCCCAACTGCCCCCGAAGTCAATAATGCAAGCCCGTAGCATATCCTCAAACGTTTGTATTGTTCTTTCACTCTGCTCATCCATTTGTGGATGGTAAGCGGTGCTAATGAACAGTTTAGTTCCCATTTGTTCTTGGAATTCACGCCAAAAATTCGAAGTAAACCGAGTATCTCTGTCTGACACAATGGATATCGGTACCCCATGACGTACTATGATTTCATTGGTGTACACCTCCGACATCTTCTCGGATGTATAAGTCTCACGAATTGGAATGAAGTGAGCACTTTTCGTCAATCTATCCACGACTACCCATATAGCAACAAACCCGCGATTGGTTTTGGGCAATTTGGTCAACAAATCCATGGTGATTTGTTCCCATTTCCAAACTGGGATGTCCAATGGTTGCAACTTACCATATGGCTTCTGGTGCTCCGCTTTGACTTGCAAGCAGGTCAAACACTTCTCCGCATATTTCACAATATCTCTTTTCATCCTGGGCCACCAATAGTTTTGTTTTAAATCATTATACATCTTGGTCGCCCCCGGATGGATGGAATAACGGGACTTGTGAGCTTCATCTAGTAGAAGCTTTTTAACTCCACATGTGTTAGGAACCCAAATTCTATTGAAACGTGTTTTCAAACCGTGATTGCCTACTTCGAGATCTTTAACTTGGCCAACAATCCTTTCCTTTTTCCAGTTCTCCTCTTTCACTGCTTCTACTTGCGCCTCTCGGATACGTTCAAGTAAACCCAAGGTCACCACAAGTTGCATTGATCTTACTCGTATTGGGACATAGTCCGCTTTTCTGCTCAAAGCATCCGCCACCACATTCGCCTTTCCGGGGTGGTAGTGTATTTCGCAATCAAAATCCTTCACCGTTTCCAACCATCGTCTCTGACGCATATTTAACTCCATCTGATCGAAGAAGTATTTTAAGCTTTTGTGATCGGTGAATATGGTGCACTTTACCCCATATAAATAGTGCCTCCATATTTTTAATGCAAATACCACCGCAACCAATTCAAGATCGTGCGTGGGATATTTCTTCTCATGTATCTTCAATTGTCTCGAGGCATAAGCTATAACTTTGCCCCGTTGCATCAGAACACATCCGAGCCCCGATAATGAGGCATCCGAATAAACCACTAAGTCTTCAACTCCGTCCGGCAATGTTAATACCGGAGCTTGAGTTAACTTCTCTTTTAGCGTCTGAAACGCCCTTTCTTGCTCAACACCCCAAATGAACTTCTCCTCTTTTCGGGTTAACTTGGTTAGCGGCGACGCGATCTTGGAGAAATCTTGAATGAATATCCTATAGTATCCCGCAAGCCCTAAGAAGCTTCTAATTTCTGAAGGGTTCTTCGGGGAATTCCATTTCGACACGGCCTCGATCTTGGACGGATCTACCACGAGGAACTCGTAATGTCCGTATCGCGTGCGGAAAGCCGTCTTTGGCACATCTTCCTCTTTGACCTTTAGTTGGTGATATCCCGATCTAAGGTCAATTTTTGAAAACCAATTCGCACCTTGTAGTTGGTCAAATAGATCATCTATCCTCGGAAGCGGGTATCGGTTCTTTGCCGTGAGTTTGTTTAACTCCCGATAATCGATACACATGTGCATGCTTCCGTCTTTCTTTTTCAAGAACAGTACCGGTGCGCCCCAAGGAGACACACTCAGCCTTATGAATCCTTTGTCAAGCATGTCTTGAATCTGGGACATCAACTCTTGTAACTCCGACGACGCAAGTCGGTACGGTGCTCTAGCTACGGGTTTTGTACCCGGAATCAATTCGATCCTGAACTCTACTTCCCGTTCAGGCGGTATCCCCGGTAAATCTTCCGGAAACACATCTTCGTAGTTCCGTACTACTGGTACATTTTCAATCTTCACTGATTCCTTCTCGGGCTCATTCGTGTATATCATAAACGCCTTGCATCCTTGCTTCATAAGCTTGTGAGCTTTCAACATCGAGCATATTATAGGGTTACCTCCTTTCTCGCCATAGATAGTGACGTGTTTCCCGCTCGGAGATGTTATCTTTGTCTCCTTACGAAAACCAACGACCTTTGCCTGTTGTTGAGATAGCCAATCCATCCCAACAACTACTTGAAATTCCCCCATTCACATCGGGATTAGGTCTATCAAGTATTCTTCATCGTCGATGCTTAATTTGCAGCCTCGACAAACATCACAAACTATAAAACTTTTGTTGTCCCCTATTTCAACTTCTAAGGGCACAGATAATTTCGTCAATACAAATAAAGGATGTCGAATAAATCCATACGAAATGAAGGATTTATTCGCCCCCGTATCAAACAATACACGTGCAGGAATTGAGTTAATTGTGAATATACCTGAGACCACATCGGGTTCTGTTTTTGCTTCAGCCGCGGTAAGTTAGAAGGATCTAGCCTTCGCCTTAGGAGCTTCTGCTGGAGATTCTCTAACGTCTCTCTTTCCAACTAAGTCCGGGCATTCGGACTTTTTGTGGCCGGGTTGATAACATTTGTAGCAAACTGAGACTTTACCCGGGCATAGCGACGCCGTGTGCCCCGTCTTACTACATATAGGGCATGGTTTGTCTTTGAACCGACATTCTCCCTTGTTTCCTTTCCCGCACACTTTACAACTTGGCGACCCAGCTTTAGCATCCACTTTCTTTCCCGACTCTCTAGTTCGAGCTTTCTTTGTAGGGCTTGGATTCACATCTTGCGCCCTTCGCTCAGCCCTTTCAACTTGTTTCTTCAACTCGATTTCTCGTTCCCGAGCAACGTTTATGATTTCGGTAAGGGTCTCGTATTTTGAAGGAGTCATAAACTCCCTATATTCAGCGCTCAACATGTTATAGTAGTAGTATATCTTCTGTTCTTCGTTCGTCACCAATTCACTACTAAACTTCATCTTATCCATAAACATCGCCGTAATCTTGTCTATGGTCTCGCCCTTATGCCTAAGTTGCATGAACTCTTCTTTGATTTTATTGATGACCGCCTTGGGACTATGATGTTTAAGAAACGGTGTCTTAAACTCTTCCCATGTCATGGTTCTCGCCGCTTCGGCTCCTATTTCATTCTTTTTGTTGTCCCACAAGTCTTTGGCTTGACCTTTCAACTGGCCCGTTCCGTAAGCCACAAAGTCACTTTCATGACAATGGGTTCTTTCAAACACCCCTTCAATGTTGTAACACCTCGTAAAATCACGTTCAATGAAGTATTGACACGTGTAATAAACCCTAATGAAGTCAAAGGTTGAATTCAAGGGACTAATTTTTAGAAAAATAAAAAATCTTAATTATGAAAGGACTGGAAGTGTTAGCATACCAAAAATAAGTTTCTGAATAACCTCTCACGATGATTATATTCGCAAATGAGCCACTCGTCGATCGAGTGTAGCCGTTTGTGTGATTAATTTAAAGTTTGCGCAATAAAGGGTTAAAAGTGTCAACATGTTAATTCTTACCTCTGAGTGACCTTTTAACAAACCAGGAGCTTCATGATATTTTATTATACTCTCGGGAATGCCAAATAATGGCCGTTTAAGGTTTTTATGCCTTTAAGTAAAGTTACGCGCAACTTTGCAAGTTAGAGGGGCTAAAAGTGTCAATATGTTTAATTACACCTCTGAATGACCTTTTAGCAAACCCAAAGCATCATGATGATTAATAATACTTTCAAGAATGCCTAATATGGGTTAGATGAGGCTTCAATGCTATTAGATGAGGAGATGCGCAAGTTTGCGCAATAGAGGGACCTAACGCGTCAATTTTTGAATCTACGCCTTTCGGTGACCATTTAAGCGAACGGGAGCGTAGTAACATGTATGTATATGCTTGGGAATGATCATTATGGGCCATGGAAGGCTTAGATATCATTAAACGACATTTCGCGCTACTTTGCGCAATTAAAGGACTAATTGCGTCAAACTGCAAAAGTAGGACGATTCATATGGTAACGGACCTTCCGGAATATGTCCATAAGTTAAACATACCCTATTTTATCTTTATATTGCTTAGATATAGGCTTAGAGATGTTTTATGCACAAAAATAAACTTTCAAGTCCATCAGGGACTAAAAGTGTCAAAAAGTGCAAAAGTTTGCATTTTCGCGCATATCTTCCGTTCTGAATATCTTCGGACACCCAAAAATTTATTTAAACACTAAAATATTTTATTTTAGTGTGTGGGATGATAAAATTCCACTCGTCGCGTAATTTGGACCGTTTTTAGCGTCTATCCGTGTTTCGTCGTAATTCGACGCACTACGTGACCGTACGGCCAAACGAACCGACATCCGACATGTTTTTGAACATGTTTCATGTCCCCTAGGTTTAAACATCATAGTGGGGCCTTTATATGAGGTTAACGGGCCTTGAACGTGCCTAAAATGACTTTATGAGCTGACATGGACCATTTCTGTCCTTATTGAAACTGCTGCTACTGATCTGGGATGTCAGGCGGGGCGCGTAAGGTCACACAGACCCTTACGCGGGCCGCAAGACCTGCACAGAATGCAGAATAGCTATAAACAGCCTGTTCGTTGCTGGTTTTTATTCAAAACTGGTTTCAATCTCACAACTGACTCTAGGGGCAGCCCACGGGTTTCAAAAATGGTTTTTACACCTGCCATGATCTGGTTATGACCTCCCGACACTTGTCGCGATCTCGTGAGGTCCCGAAAACTATATAAAGGATGTGAGTTCATTTGTTCCTTCACACCTTCATTCACTTCTGTTTTGCTCTCTGGTTTCTGGAGGATCTTAAGCCTATTTGAGAACCTCCTTCAGTCCTTTGGACGCTTGTAAGTAATCCCTTCATGCTTAGTTTAATCGTTTAGTGTTTTAAACCAAAAGTCAAGTGTTTCGATAAACGCTTTGACTATTAAACGGTTGAGCCATGGTTCACAACGAACATGGCTACGTCGTAATTAGGTAGGTGATTAACCCGCAAGAGGGCCCCTCCTAATTACCACGTTTACTTAGTTTAATTGTCGGGTCAAATAAAAGTCAAACGGGTTAGTTTTAAATGAAATACATAACTATTAATATAAAAGTCATAAAATCAGTTTTCTCACTTAATAACTTAGTAAATATTAGTTGAACATGCCTAAGCATGATTCAACCCGACAATTCTAAGTATAGGCCCGGTTCGGAACCGAAAGTCGTAAGAGTTGACTTTTGCTTTGACTTTCAGTTCTGAACCGATTTTGTTTATTTTAGATATGCCTTAGGATTCCATTAGGACCATATTATAGGTTAGTATAACCCTCTGAGATTATACAACTTGGTTCCATAGAAATCCTAGTTCATGCATGTTTCCGTTAAATGCCTAAATGTTGACTATTATGCCCATATAACCTTAAAACGTGATTTTTGAAAATGTGAAAGAGTAGAAACCTTAGTTACTGATTTATAGACTTGCACCCAAAATTTGACATCAGTTTGAGGTCTGGATTAAGAGTTATGCTCAATAGCGTAATTAGAAAGCTTTTTAGTAAATAAATAGCGTAATTAGCATATAGCCTCTCTAAACCCACTTTTTGATATCAAAATTTTTACCCACTGATGTAATATAATATTTTGGGATTTTTGAAGATTTTTATTTAATTTTTGGCTGAGCATAACATAGGTCTCTAAGTTTGATTCGGTTAATGCCGGTTTTGCCCTTTTAAGCCATAAAATGAGTTTTACAAATCCTTTTGACCCCAAACCTTTTTCTACTGATTTTATTTAATAAATAAAATATTTTGAGCCTTCTGGAATAATAAAAATATCAGCTTTCCTTTAAAAACCCGGAAATAGCTCAAAATCGCCTTTTTAAGCGTTTTTAACGCATAGTATGTATTAAAACTATTTTTATCATATAAGGTTTGATACCTACTGATGTTTTAAGTAAATTTTCATAATTAAACAGTAGGTAAAAGTTTTAAACTCAGAATTCACATTTTTACCTTTTAAGCTTATGTGAAATTACCAAAATGCCCCTACGGTGCATAGTTTGGTTATAAATAGTAAATTTCACATATATGTTATAACCTACTGTTATAACTTATTTAATTAAGTATATTTACTGATTATATCAAACCTGTAACTCAGAATAATATTTAATCTCTCATATAACCTATTAAATGACCAAAATACCCTTATGGGGCATAAATTGGTTTTAAATTCGTTTTGGGCATAATGGAAGGTATCCTACTGATATCACAACATATTAAAGGCATATTAACTTAGGAAACCTGTTCATGACTCATGTGGTTGCCGTTACGCACTTTTCGCGTTCGGATCGGCTTATGTAACTAGTTTGCATAAATTAGCCGAAACGGGTCAAACCTTATCATTTCTATCTCAAAATCCAGAATGTGTTTAGTTTACCCTTATTACACAAGTATACAATCTTGTCGGGTCTAAACCACATTCTAATCCGGTTCTCGCTTAATCATGCGTTTTGAACCGTATCCTCTTTTAAAACTAACTGGTCTAAGCATAGGCTTAATTAAGACCCGTTAGGAATCTAATAGGTTATTAAAAACCTTCGTTCCAGATTTAGGAGCCCAGTAAAAGCTATCTGTACTTGCTGATTTGATACGGCTGGGATTGAATTTATATTTAGCTTAGGTAAATACTTTTAACTTATTTTCCCTATACGGGCTTGGGGTACGGTATATAAAATACCGCTTGGTCCGGCATTGAATCTTTAATCGAATAGTGGTTAAATCCTTGATATGCTACGTTTTGAAATGTTTTGTTTGCTTAAAGCCTTTGGGGGGTTAATGACCATGTCCCGGATATCCTTGGCATCATCTTACGAGATGGCCATGACCTAAGCACGGGGTGTAGGCGTACACTCGTCAGTGCCTAACCAAATAATGTGGTGTGTCTATTAATCTTTAACCCGGTCTACGGATCGGGCTACTGAACGCATAAGAAACATGTAATTCTTTTACAAGTATTATATTCAAATAATTATCCCAAGTTTTAAAATGTTTTGTGCTACGTGCATTCAAATCAATTTTTAAACCTTTTCAAAATGAGTCAGTTAAATTGTATTTACCAGTGTAAACTGACGTATTTTCCCAAAAAGGTTAAGTGCAGGTACTAAGCGTAATACGCTGGCTTCTCCTTAGCATCATTAAGAGTCTCGCAAGCTTGGATGCAATAAGTCTGATGAACTATGTTTTCTTTTTAATTGATCCGCCTGTGGATCCAACTTACATTCCGTTGTAATATTAAATATTACTTTTGAATCGGTTTGTAATATATTTATCTTTTGTTTCCGCTGTGCATTTAAATATTGTGTTGTTTGACTATGATGATATCAACTACGTCACTATACTCCCCACCGGGCCCACCGGTAATAAGTGGAAATATCAGGGTGTGACAAATGTCGCCCAACCATCTTTGGCAAATTATTGGGTCAACCTCCCCGTTGTAGATTGGCGGTTTACATGCCATAAATTCTTTGTATGTACACCCTTTACGTTCTCCCGATTTCTCCTTCATAAGGTTGACACTATCCTCCAACCTTTTGACTCACTCTTCGACAAGTGATAACACCGTGCTTTGAATTTTGTCTATAAACCCGGATAGACTTCCTTCAATTGCCTTTCCTACCTCTTCGGCAATTATCTCTTTCATTTGTTCGGTGCTTGTCTGCACCGGATCATCATCGTTTCTTTCCGACATCTTGAAACTGAAATGTTTACATTAAACGTTAAACATTTCATTTATAACGTTGCTTCATTTGTTTCGGTTTAGCCAAGTTCCTAACTTGCTTTAACCGTTCGCATTTGGTGCATTTTCCAGGTTTGAGTGAATTAACACACTCTTCCCATGCACATTAATTCACTTCTCGTTTCTTACATAAGATATAATCTATTAAAATAATAAGTTAATTCTTACTGGACGATCGATCAAGCATGAACCGAACACTTTGTTGACAACCTTAAGCTCTGATTACCAACTTGTAACACCCTTATAATTACTACTTGAATTTAATAAAAATTCATACAATTTTATATAAAAGATGTCCAACTTATAACATATGTTCGATAGATAAAGTTCATAAGTATCAAAACATTAGTCAACTAACGACTAATTCAAACATTCTTAAGTTGTTTAGCAAATAGTCTACATTTTCAAAAAAACATTTTCTATTAGAGTTAGATAACGCAGAAGCTTCAAAAGTTCGTGTTCGGTTCTTCCAAACATGCTTAATCATTGTCCACATACTTGCAAAACCTGAAAACTGAAGATTTTCAACAAATCTTAGTGTTAGAGTTCTTATAAATATTACATAATCGAAACTACAATCAAAACGGATTCGATTAACTATAATATGCAAAAACTTATAGAAATTCCAGGACTCTATCGTAACTTACGGTATCTACCGTAAGTTACGGTAGTCCCTTGAACTTTCTGGTCTACCGTAAATCAGTAGAAAACCACCGTAAGACTTTAATTTTCCACCGTAAATTACGGTGGAGACTGTAATTTACGGTGGACTCTACAACTTTGCCATTTGACTATTTTTGTTAATTTCACCCTATTCCACACATCGTTTTTGGCGATTCTTTTCCTGTATATTTGTAAATTTATTAAGGACATGATCCTTACGTCTATCATACCAAAATTTGACTCACCGATTAATACGGCTAAAAGCCACTATACTATCATTCGACCCATTCTAACTTTTTTCTATTTTACTACATTACACTAGTAAGCCTATGGCGCCTTATACCCATCATCCGGGGCTTAGCATCACTTGCGCTTCTTTACCAATTCCATGGTTTAACGCTCTTGTGATTTTATCGCCAATGCTAACTAATTTAGAACACCAATACTACAATTTACACTATTGTTTGACCAGTTGGCTCATCTTGTGGAAATCCTCCAATGTAATGACTACCAAACGGTTCCTTATAAATTTTAACTCTATTAATTCAAGTAGCGATCATACATAATATAACCACAAATCACTTAATGTAACGGGTCAAGTTACATACCTTCAAAGTAAGCCTTTCAAACGCGATTCGCCACCCGCTTGTCCAATTGACGCTCCTGCGTCCTTTCCTATAGAGTTCATTTATAACATGTTTAGAACTCCCTTTAAACCATATATCGCGTAGTAAACCGAAACATCAAAATTATGTGTTTCAACTTTGAATTTCAGTTTTAAGCCTTCTTTGAGGCATTTTCACAAACACTTTAAGGGCAGATTTTTACATGATTATATAGCAAGTCCCTAGCTTATCAATTAGCCCAAATTTCACATCAATCAACCCATTTTACATAATTGTTAGCTTCTAAAATTCTGAAGTCACTTCACAATTGTCAAATTACACTAGAACAACACCCAATTTCCTAGTGTTTATCAAATTATACATAACCCACTAATCACCTACAATGGTGTTCATAGATTTCACTAAAAATTCACATGATTTCAACTTGTATTTGTTTAGGGTTTGTCCCTAGACACTATATTTTTCCTAATCCATCATAAAACAAACATGCAACCATAAATTTCAGATTTCTCGAATTTATGAGAATTTCAAGTTAGGGAATTTTCATCAAATTTTACATACCTGGTAATCCCCTTGCAATGAGGATCACTAATCTATGCTCGATTTTCGATTTTGACTTGGTTTGAGCCCTCAATTTGTGAGTATTGTGATGAAACAGGGTTTTGATGGAGCTTTGGGTCACCCCTGTCTCCTGGTCGATCTCCACAACACACAGACAAGTGTGTTTGTGTTTTAACTTTCTTATTTTATTAAAATAGTTTTCATTTAGACACTTTTAGTCCCTCATTTTTCATTCTTTATTTGTTTTAACTCCTAACTACTTATAAGTGACCAACTAACTTGGTTAGTGTCATTCCTAGTTAGTTTATTTTACTAGTTTAATTGCAACCAAATTGCAAATTTATGAACTCGCATTTTCGGGATGTTACATATGGAGTAATTTTGCGGAGACTGTGGTTGTTGCTGAAATTCTTCAAGGCTGCTGTCCCGTGCGACAGTGTTGCGTAAGATGACTGTACCAGTTGCAATTTGCACAATAGCGACAGTTAGCTTCTGGCGGGTGATGATACGTACACGTGAAACACAGGGGATGAGTTCCGTTGTAGGCGCGTTTCAAGTGAACTGGAGCTGCTTGGAGAGGTTCTGGTTGCGACAGTCTAGTTGTTGAAGAGTCTGGGCTCATGGTCTTTCGTTTACGGCTGAGCTGAGCTTCCTGAGATAATGCAGTGTCGTCAGCGGATTCGTCTGATGATTCGCTAGAGGCATCGTCGGAGGAATCTTCAGAAGAATCATCGGTAGAATCATTGGAAGAATCGTCGAATGAATCGATGACGATTGCTTGATGCGCTTGTTTGACAGGATTCTTGGAGAAGAATCCGTCCAAGACTCGTTTGTCGTTGATTTCTGCGGCCAAGCGATAGGTTTCTTCGATGGTAGCAGGTCTTCCAGCTTCGACAAAATCGCCCACACATTCAGGCAAGCCGCGAATGTACTTCATGATGGCTTTCTCTGAAGTGTTGACTTGACTTGGGAAAATTATGCTAAGTTGTTTGAACCTTGCGGTGTAGTCAGCATTGTCGCCTTTGACTAGCTTGATTTCCCAAAATTCGTCTTCTAGCTTCTGGACTTCGTGGGGAGGGCAGTACTCTTTCTTCATTAGCTCCTTCAGCTCATTCCAAGAGAGAGCGTAAGCCGCGGAGATCCCATGTTTGTTGCGTTCGGAGGTCCCCCAGTCGAGTGCTCGCGATTGAAATACTCCGGTAGCGCAAGTAGTACGAAACCCATCGGGGTACCCACTCTGACGAAGGGTCACTTCGATGGAATCGAACCACTGGAGTATCTGGGATACATCTCCTTCACCTGTGAACTCCATCGGGTCACATGCTTTGAAGTGTTTGTAGAGGAAAGCAGATTGCGGTGCTTCTGTCTTGAAGTCTTCCGAGGTTCGAGAGTTGCCGAGAGAGTGCACTTGAGCGACAATTTGAGGAATGACTTTGGCCACTTCCTTGGCCACAAGCGAGGCAATCCTCTTATCGGCGCTTCGTTTGGCTCTTCTCCTAGCTGTTCGTCTCGAGGTAGAGTTGTTGGAAGGCATCTAGACAGAGAGAGATTTGTAGTGAGATTCGATCATAATGATTTTGAGTTTTGCGATGCGATTGAGCGCGATCAAAACTTGTTGCGATTAATATAATAGACTTCACATAGGAGCCACATAGGAGACACGAGATTCCTAAATTCCCATACAATCGATTTGCTGCATATATATAATTAGTTGTAGCTTATTCTTGTACAAACACATGTCGGTATAGAATGCGCGAGGACGCGTTGAAGAGAGAAGGCGATGGCGAGTAATTAGACATTAGTTTTGCTGCGAACATTCGGTTTTCGTTTTAGATTGTGATGGTTGTGCGAGTTGTGTGTTTTGTAAAACAAGGAGCGAAAATTGATAAATCAAAAAATCGATAAGGCGTATAATAAACACATAAAGCGTAGTTAAGTTCATATAGCATAAAATCGGCGAGTCGTACGCTAGGGAAGTAAATAGAGTGCCTCGGGTGTTTAGGCGTCGACTGCCCAAGGTAACCCAACTATACCCAACAAGTTCATGCACGCGCGTTGCCCTAGAAGACTTATGCTTCCACTGGGATGCAGCTCATGGCATTCGTCTTCCTAGTCATCGCGTAGCTCGAGTTATCGTTATAGCCGAATCCTTGGTGGGAGCTTTTTTAAAACCATTTTATAGAGAGTGGAACGGCTTATTAAGATACGGGTTTCACCCCTGACTTAATAACTTCGCTCCTAACGGTGGTCGTGCTCTTCGAATAAATTTTGGGAGTTCCAATGGAGACTTTCGTTGAGTTATGGATGTCACTCCTAGCTCAACAGAAAGTTCTCGTGCTAGAAAAATTGCGCTGAGTGAGCGATCTTATCGAGAGTTATTGGTTTTCACACCTGATCTCGACTGGACCACTCGGTTGTGTCATGAGAATATTTTCAAAAACGTGTGTATTGTGTTGGCCTTAGGAAAGGCTAAGTAATACCCAGGCCTTATGAAAGGATCTTCGCGTGAAATTGTAGTATGCGGTGTTCACGCGAAGTAGTAGCTTTAGCGACTTCGAATGAGCGTATCAAGTGGGCCCATACAAACCCTACTGGGTTCGTATGAGTCAGCCTGTTGGTACTTAGACTATAGACTAGGTCAATTTCTAAGACGTCGACCCGGACTAGGTCAAGTCTTGCCTAATTCCCTATAGTTATGGCTCTGATAACAATCTGTCACACCCCAACCGATGGCGGAATCATCGGGGCGCGGCACTAGGCGAATCAGATTGCTCAAGAGAATCCATAACAACTATATTGCGACAGTATTTAATGCGTTCATTATCCCATACTAATAAACAATTACAATCACATAAGCTGTCACGAATATCCTGTTTTCTCAAACAATTCAAATCCGACAACCTAGATTTTAGGCGTGTTTCTAGACTTCCTAGCTTGATTTGATGTAGACTACGACTAAACCTGCAACATACGTTAAAATAATGTCAATACAAAAGTATTGGCGAGTATACAGGTTTGATATGTAATAGGGTAATAGATAAAAGCTGCGAATTTCCACATACATAAACGTAATACACGACATATATACTCACAAAACTGATACTACTAGCTAAGTCCTCGAGCTTCGATCGCGATTGCTAAACTAGACCCCGTCGGGCGCAATAGTACTATACTAGTCATGGTGGGACGTCGCGAGTATAAGTCCTAGCACATATGTAACTAGCATCACGTATAACTATGCACATTGGTCATTCGCAAGTGATAAATAGTTTAAGCATTCGATGTGATTTGATTTGATAGCAACGTATGTTACACCCAAAAGTGCAAAAGCAAAAAAGGGTTTAAGTATACTCACAGTCGGTATTCGGCAAGCAAACACAACTTGGTTGGGTTGAAGGGAGCGCGTTTGAGATTACCCTGATTACAGATCGTTAGCGTGAGCGTTGAATTGTGCGTTAAACGGAGCAAGGTGTCAATGGATCGGACAGTACTCCGAATTGTTAAAGTTGAAGTCAGGTGTGGGACCCAAGATGAAATCCATTTGGATGGTGGTCCGTTCGGATGGATGCTTGTCCGTTCGGATGGGTGCTTGTTCGTCCGGGTGGGTGCTTGTTCGTACAGATGGGTGCCTGTCCGTTCGGATGGGAGCCTGTCCGTTCGGATGCCTGTCCGATCGGATGTCTGTCTGTTCGGACGGCAATTCGTCCAAACAATCTAGTTGTCCTTGGCACTTGACTAACTTTGAAGGTTTTTGGCGGTGTTGATCGAGACGGTGTTGTGACGTGCTAACCAAAAGAGACCCCATCTCGAACCAAGGGTCCCGATCGGACAGGAATCACCCAATCAGACCGGTTTACTGATTCGTGATGGTCGTCCTTGGTCAACCCGAAATCGGTCGTCTCTTTGTTAGAAACCAGATCTTGAACCAACACGACACTAAGAATGAGTAGAAGGTCGGTACAAGCTCCGATTCTATCGGTCTTGTGTTCATTGAGTGTAAAAGAGTTGAAAGAAGGTTGGAAAACCATCTTTTAATCCTTTTATTCATGTTTATGTGTAGATTTGTGTGGAAATGTTGTTTATTCATGTGGAAATCCTTCGGATCTGAGTTGTTCTTGGTGGAATGAGGCCAACACTTGAAGTTCATAAGAACCTTGTGATGACATCACCCTAGAACACCTCAAAACCATTGATTTCACGGTTAAAAGTTAAGATTTTTGGAGCGGAAAAGATGAGGAAGTGCGTGTAGATCATAGAAGTACAAGATTCGAGTTGGAAACTTACAAGAATCGTGAGAAGTCGAGAGAAAATAGCCCAAAAGCGTGCTGGTCGGGTGGAAGCTGTCACATCAAGGCAATTGATGTGAGAGTGGGGGTATTTATAGGCATGAGAGGAGAGAAGGTGGTGCAACCTGTCCGTTCGGCTGGCTGTCCATTCGGATGGCCTATCCGTGCGGATGGCTGAGTTTTGGCGGCTGGGTTTTGACGTTCCGTTTTGATCGTTAAGCGTTGCGTTAGTTTGATTACACGTTTTCATCCACATTTTCGTATATTTATTATAATTAGTCACATAGGGTCGTATGCGTATCCTTATTTCAAAGTTGCGATACAATAACCGGGTTTCATTTCGAATATGCGTTACTTTGCGCTTCACGGTCATCAAGGAGGGTAGAATAGGTCCTTACTCCACGTCATCGTGAACGTTAATGTGTGTGATGCGATGTGCATTTTGAGTAATGAGTTGCACTATGACACATCACGGCTATCAAGGAGGGTAGAATTGGTCCTCACTTGACATCTTCGTGGTTGTCAGCAAGTGCAATGTGATGTGATAGCGATAAAGTATGCGTAATATGCGAAAATACTGCGAAATAGCGGTGTATGCGATATAGCTACATTATGATCCGAATCTCTGGTGCTAGGCGTAATGGGTATAACGAGTAGTAACAACGCACGAACGTGCGGGTTGTTACAGTTTTGATCATGATGATCATTATAACTCTGAACTGCAAAACGCCAGGCCCTTCATTGATGCTGAAGAGGCTTCACTTCAAAGGATGGTGAATGAGGATATAGAAAGTCGGGAAACGATGTTTGAAGTTTCTGCATCAGGAAACCATGCTCTTATCAGAGAAGTAACACAGTATGACAACATTTTTGCTGAAGAAGAACAAAACAAAGAATCTGAAGAGGTATGTTATTCAATAATAAATTAAAAAAAACACCATAATAAACAAAATCCTTTTATATTTATTATAACAGGAAATGGCTGATAAATTGGATGGAGGATACAAAGAATTAGAAGACTGTTACAATAAAATGAGCGCATTGTTAAAGCAGTTAAAGACTGAATACCCAAAGAGCCTCCTGGTACACATTAAATACTCACAATGTATGACATTGTTGGAGAACATCTCAAAATTTGTTGATGAAAACGCCAAAGAAATGCCAGCTGAAACAGAAGAAGATACACAAGAAACTGAGGATGAAAATGAGGTGGTACTAGGAGATGAAAATGAAAAAGAAGGGGAAAAGGAGAAGGCTGAAAAAGAAAACGCCATTAAAGAGCAAACAGTTCATGAAAACACCAAAGAATTTGAAAATGAAGAACAAGGAGAGGAAGGATGCGAAAATGAAAAAGAAAGGGAGAAGGAGATGGCTGGACTTGAAAACGCCATTGAAGAGGAAACAGTTGATGAAAACACCATGCAAGTGGAAATACTTCATGAAAACGCCATTGAAGATGAAAATGAAGGAAAAGGAAAAGAAGAAGGAGAAGGAGAAGGAAAAGGAAAAGCGGAAGGAGAAGAAGAAGAGGAAGGGAAGTGGGAAGGGAATGGTGAAGGGGATGGAGAAAGAGAAGGAAAAGGAGAAAGAGAAGGAGAAGGAGAAAGGCAAGGAAAAGGAGATACAAGGGATGGGGCAGTAGAAAAAAACACCGAACCCTCGACTGCTACAACAGCGCCAATATATGATGATGAAGAGGATACTACATTATCAAATGAAGATGTAAACGAAAAGGATATTGAGAGGTGGAGTTGTGATTTCAAGACACTTGAATATCACATTTCAAGATACAATGGGGAAAAAATAATTAAGAGGAATATTGCTGAGATTTTGGAGCTGCCAGGACAAGATCTAAAACAAATGATTGATATTAAAGAAGGTCTTGACAATTCAAAGATGGCGGATGAAGCAATTAAAGCAATAAAAAAACATCTGCAACTTGCTGAAGGGACCCCAAAAATGTCTGTATTTGATAAGACACCAAACATCGCCACGACAGAAACAAAAGACAGTCAGGCATTCAACACTGAAAAAGAAAAAACTGAAGGGGAGATGGTGAACAAAAGTGTTGACCAAGAAGGGGTAGTGTTTGATAAAACGCCATATGAACAGCCACCAACTATATCTAGGAAAAACCTCTTGAAAAGTTTTGAAGAGGAAGAGACAACAAATAAACCCCATGATGAAAACGCCAACAACACATCACCACCAAAAACGCCAAACATGTCAGATGTGCAGGAGAAAGGTGATGAGGACAACACTCCAGACATCACAAATCTGATGCAAGAAAATAAAATTTTAAACCCTGAAGAGCTGCCTGGTGATGAAAAAGCTGATGAAGATAAAAACATAAAAAATAAGAATGTGGCTGAAGAGGAGAAGAGAGATAAAAAATTGAGCAAGGCATGTTTGTCACCTTATCTAAGGAGGCAAGTGGTGATACATGAAAAAGAACAAACCCTGAAAATAACCTCTCCACATACATCTTCACTGGAATCGGCGATTATGAGTATATACACTTCTCTCAAAATAAAACGCCAAACTTTCAATTCATAACGTTTACTTGAGAATATGCATGCAAAAACAATCAAAACGCCATGTATTATAATAGAATGAGTTTTATAACTAAAACGCCAAATGATATTCTTTTAGAACAGAGCTGTTCAAGATGGGAGAACAGCTCAAAATAAAACGCCAAACTATCCATTCATAACATTTACTTGAGAATATGCATGCAAAAACAATCAAAACACCATATATTATAATAGAATGAGTTTGTATAACTAAAACGCCAAATGATGTTTTTTTTAGAACAGAGCTGTTCAAGATGGGAGAAAAGTTTCTCATGAGGGTGATATATGAGAGCATGAAACCAAGATTTCAAGCACACGTCTCAATTATTCTAAGTTGGGCACATATCCTGAACTATGAAGAAAGATACAAGGCTCAAGAATCACCCTCAAGGTTATTCTGCACAGAAATACTGCTGGTAACTCTTTTTCTATATATATTTGATAACATTATAAAATGACATTGTTTTGTTGTTTAATAATGTGGTACTCAATATTACAGAATACTCCGGCATACTACGAAACAACAACAGAAGATGCACGAAACAATGAATTCAACAGAAACACGGAAACTGTTCTGAAAAACACACGTTTCAAAGAAGACAAGAAACAGAAAACCATCAAGGATTATGAACTGGTCTTCTGCCAATAATCTGGGAAAGACATTTCTATGTTGTTTGTTTCAACATGAAACACAAAAGAGTTGATGTATTGGACAACAGCCGTGCAAGGGATAAAGTAAGCATAAAAAAAGTATGAAGGATGGGTGTAAAAATTGGTAAGTATCTTAAAAACTTTGAAAATAGGAACTATGTTGACAAAACGCCAAACTAATATATGCAAAAAAATGTGAAAATTGCAGCACGGAGCTTTTGCAAACTACTTGCGTATTAAAAATCACCCAAAGCATGAGATCATGAGCAAGGCGAAGGTTGTCAGACAAAAGATGGATTGGAAGACAAAGTCTAACGTCATCGACTGTGGAATTTTCGCAATGAGGCATATGGAAACATACATGGGGGATATAGCTAGTTGGAAAAGTTGTTTGGCAAGAGAAGATGCCCCAAATCAACTCCAACAAAAACAGCTAAATGAACTAAGGGTAAAATACATTGGAAAAATCATGTTTCATAGCGAAGACCTAGTGAAAAGTTGTCTGAATACATTCATGGCTTATGGGGGAGAAAGAATACATAAGTTGTTTGACAAAGCAGAAGAGAGAATAGCAAAACGAATGTCAGAATATGTAGATTAGCTAAACGCCATGTATTTTAATGTTGACTATCATGTTTTACTCTTTAAATTATTACATCTTCTTGTTTGGTTGTGTGATCTACTACCGTATTTCGGGAAATCAAATAAAACGCCATAATTAGAAAAATTAACAAAAAGTAACCATTTAAAACATAAACAAAACTAAAAAAAAGGGTTAAAAAAACTAAATTAAAACAAGTAGAAAACACAAAAATGCCAAATCTATAGGAAATTAATAAAACGCCATTCGTAAAAAAATATCTTTTAAAAAACGCCATGAAAAAACAAGCATAAAGATGAAAACGCCATTAAAAACACAAACGTCATTGTTATGGGTGAAATTCTGAGCCCATATCCTTTGAAATATCTTGGGTTATATCTTGGTTATATGATATCTGTTCACATCCGGGATGCTGATTCAGGATATTGGTAATATCCTGAATGGTATCCTCAGGATCACTAACGGATTATGTGCAGGTACGCGGGTTAGAAGCTGGCAACGTTCACAAGGACTCATTCCGCGGAAGACTCGGTCCAAGTCGTTCAAATAAAGACGTTGAAGCCGCATTACTCGGTCTACAACGTTAACAATGGAATATTCGGAGTATCCCATATTTATAGGAATTTTCGTTTGTAATTCGTTACTATAAATAGGTGGGTATATCAGATCGAATAGGACATCACATCAACATTCACTACACTCTTACACTTGTTCTCTAGCAATTTTCACTTTCTCACAAAAGCATTGTAACACTTAGCGATCTGGTCAATATCCTGCACTGTATCCTGAAGTTCAAAGCAATAAGAAGAACAAGGCAGCTGCGATTGTCAGCTCCCGAGGTTTTATGCCGGCGATCTAGATTGATCAAGGGCTTTCCTCGTATATCTCGTGTCACCCCCTTTACTTTTTGCTCATTGTTTGATCGTAGATACAACTCAATATCCTGAGCCGTATCCTGAATACTGTTTTTCCAAACAACTTAACCAGCATATTTTCAACACACTTTTTAGCACACTACCTCACTTAACTAATTTGATCACTTAATTGCTTCGGTAATTTTTGACCAAAACAATTTGGCGCCCACCGTGGGGCAAGTGGTGCTACTTTTACTAAAAATCTTTGTGAAATCGTTAATCGGTTTTCTATTTTCAAAACTTTTTGCCACATTGTTTACAATGGCATCAAGATCAAACATGAGCTCCTCCACTGTATCTGCTACGACTTCTGCTACTACCGGTTCGGTGCTCCCACCACCTCCTCCAAGGATGCCAGCCTCTTCACAACCTCAGGATATTATCCCTACTCGGAGTATTCAGGGGTCTGCTCCCATTTTAGCTTCTAACGATGAAATTCTAACCTTATTTGGAAGTGTGCAGGAACAAATGAGGCAGCAACAGGAAACAAACCAAATGCTGTTGAGGGAAATACAACTTCTGAAGTCTGGCTCGAGCAGATCTGCTGAGGATATCGTCACTCCACTACAACCCAAAACTTTGAACTTCAGTTCGGCCGTGTACACTGAGGATAATAGGGGGAATATTGTGCCCAACCTTCCTCAGAATCATACTCCTGAAATACCCTCCTCGATCAGGATTTCAACCATGAGGAGCTCAGGACATGCTTCAGGATATGTGCAGAATCCTCCTACGGGTAACGTGTCAAATAATAATAATACTCATGCTGCTAACAATAGTGGATCTTTGCAGGATACAGGTGTAACATCAGCATTTACTAGGGAGCTTCAGAAATTGAAGGACATGATATCCAGTGTACCTGGAGTGGTCCAGCCAATCCCGGAAGTGTCCCAAGACAGCCACATGATATCTCGCTTTGCATATCCTATCTGTGATGCTGAGATTCCAAAGAGATTTCAAACCCCCCAACATGAAGCTTTATGATGGAACAACGGATCCTGAAGAGCATATTGCCCAGTATAGGGAAAGAATGGAGATTAACCCTATCCCACCGGAGCTCAAGGAAGCATGCTTGTGCAAGGGTTTTGGTTCTACCTTAACAGGATCAGCCTTGAAATGGCTCCTGAATGTTCCTCCTCATTCGATCGCATCTTTTGCTCACCTAGTCAATTTATTTAATAGTCAGTTTTCTTGTAGTAGAAGCTTTGAAAAACTAACAAGCGACCTCTACAGGATAACACAGGGGCCTCAAGAATCCCTGAGGGATTATGTGAACAAGTTCAGCCGGGAATCCTTAGACATTCCGCATCTTGATGTTGCAACAGCTGTGCAAGCTTTCAAGATGGGGCTGCAAAAAGATTCTCAATTTTACCAAGACCTTGTAATGAACCCATGCAGGAACTTGGATGAAGCTCGAAACAGGGCCCTAAGATATATTCGATTGGAGGATGACAGAAAGATGCAAGAGAGAATGAACTCATCCAACACTTATGAGGCAACTAACAGGAAGTCAAAATCCTCATTTAAGCCATATCGCCCTAAGCCATATGGTAGAAATGAAAATAAGAAAGTGAATGCTATCGAAGGGTTTAGAAGACAAGGCTAGGTGGCCTCGAAAAAATCAACAAAAAGCCGATTGGAAAGATAAGTCAAAATGGTGTGACTTCCACGAAGATTTCGGACATGTAACTGAGGATTGCATTGCTCTAAGGAAAGAAATAAGCTATCTTCTAAGTAAGGGATATCTGAAATATCTCTTAAGAAGAAAGAAGAATAAGGGTCAGGATACTGAGAAGGATCCTGAGCGAGCAGCGTCACCTCCCGCGGATGCCAAGATAATCAACTTTATTTCGGGAGGATCCGACATTTGTGGGACTTCGTATTCGGCGGCAAAGAGACATGCAAAAGAAGCTAAGGCCGAAAGGGGAGACAAACCTGTCAGGATGACTACCCTCATAACTGACAAAGTGATCACATTTGATGCTGATGACAGGGATACTGTCCAGGATCCTCATCATGATGCTCTGGTAATAACATTATATGTGGCTAACCATTTTGTACGCAGTATACTGGTTGATAATGGCAGCTCCGTCAACATAATCCAACTAGAAACTCTGAAGAGAATGAATGTATCTCCGATGGATATCACTTCGAAGTCCACCGTGCTTGTTCGGTTCAGTGGAGAGGCTAGGAACACAGTGGGAGAGATAAAGTTACCAGTATATGTTGAAGGAGTCAACTCGATACAACGTTTCTATGTGATGGATTCTCTATCCTGCTATAACATCATACTGGGAAGACCATGGATTCACGATATGAAGGCTGTGCCGTCAACATATCACCAATGCATCAAGATCCCTACCCCTTGGGGAGTTGTCAAGGTTGATAGTGATAAGCAGGAGGCGAAAGAATGCTACTCATCCTCGATGAAATCCTCAACCAAGCCTAGTACAGCATAGCAATTAAAGACGCGGGCCCAGGATATCGTGGAAGATTCGGAGCAGGATGTGAAGAAAGTTATCCTGGACTAGGATAATCCTGATATCTCGGTGCTCGTAGGAACCAATATCCCTCAGGATATTGAAGAGCAGTTAACTAACTTTTTGAAATGCAGGATGTCAACGTTTGCATGGAAGCATGAGGATATGACAGGCATATCCAAAGACATTATCACTCACAAGCTTGGAATCGACAGATCATTCAAGCCTGTTCAGCAAAAAAGAAGAAAATTTGCTCCTGAGTGGAATACGATTATCCAAGAGGAAGTTGAAAGATTGTTGAAGTCCAGGATGATCAGAGAAGTCAAGTTTCCAAGATGGCTAGCAAACGTAGTCGTGGTACAGAAGAAAAATGGGAAATGGAGAGTCTGTGTAGACTACACAGACTTGAACAAGGCTTGTCCTAAAGACCTGTTTCCTCTTCCTCACATTGATGCAATGGTGGATGCTACTGCCGGGCATGAAATGTTGACCTTCATGGATGCATCCTCAGGATTTCAGCATATTCAAATGGAGCCTTCTGACCAGGAGGATACTGCCTTCATGACACCAACATGTATTTATTGTTATACGGCTATGCCTTTTGGTTTGAAAAATGCAGGTGCAACATACCAGAGATTGGTAAACATGATGTTCAAAGACAAGCTGGGGGACACCATGGAGGAATACATTGACGATATGGTGGTAAAATCAAGGAAAGCTCAGGATCACCTCCAGGATATTAAAGGAGCATTTGATATCCTGGATCAATATAACATGAAGCTAAATCCTGCTAAGTGTCATTTCGGAGTGGGGGCAGGAAAATTTCTAGGATATATGGTGACCAAAAGAGGAATAGAGGCGAGCCCGGAGCAGATTAAAGCCATTTTGGATATTAAATCACCCTTAAATATGAAGGATGTCCAACGATTAACAGGGCGAGTGGTAGCATTAAACAGATTTATTTCAAGATCCTCAGAGAAATGCAAAGAGTTTTATGATATCCTGAAGAAGAATAAGAAATCCGAATGGGATGAGAAGCTTGAAGCAGCTCTGCAGGATTTGAAGAAATATCTCTCAACTGCACCTCTACTGATGAAACCTGAGAATGGTGAACCACTATCCCTATACCTCGCAGTATCAGGGAATGCTGTAAGTGCCGTCCTTATAAAGGATCATGAAGGTCAGCAATATCCTATTTATTATGTTAGTAAAAGTTTGTTAAATGCTAAAACTAGGTATTCTCATTTAGAAAATTTGATACTAGCATTAGTTATGGCATCAACAAAGCTTAGACATTACTTTGAGACACATAGGATTCATGTTAAAACAAATTATCCTGTTAAAAACGTGCTTAGGAAACCAGAGATGTCAGGCAGGATGGCCAACTGGTCAGTAAAATTGAGTGCTTATGATTTAGTATATGAACCTAGAAATGCCATGAAGTCTCAGGCTTTAGCTGACTTTGTGGCTGATTTCAGTAGTGACATTCAGGATGAGGTAGACTTAGAAGTCCAACAGTTAGGAGAATCCTCAGGATCCTGGACGTTATATACTGATGGTGCATCTAATGTACGAGGAGTTGGATTGGGAATACTACTAAAATCGCCACAGGGGGACATATTACCCCAGGCTATTAGGTGTGAATTCCCTGCTACTAATAATGAAGCAGAGTTTGAGGCTTTAATTGCAGGATTAGAGTTGGCTAAGAATATGAGTATCAAGAATTTGCAAGTGTATGTTGATTCCTTGTTAATTACTAACCATTTTAATGGATCCTATGCAGTTAAGGGTGAGAAATTAATCGAATACCTCGATATTCTCAAAAAATTAGCAGGATATTTCGATGTTTTTACACTTAAACAGGTACCAAGGGAGGATAATGCTGAAGCAGATGCCTTAGCAAATCTGGGATCATCACCCAAATACCAATATTAGATATCTTGTATCCTGCGACGAATCCTCAGGATAAAGAAGTAGCGGGTATTCAGGATCCTGGAGCAGATTATCCTGAAAAGGATCCTAAATCCTGGACGACTCCAATCATGAGATATCTCAAGGAAGGACACATCCCCAGAAATGAAAATCCTAAGGCATTTAGGATGAAGGTATCACGATTCACTATTATAAATAATGTTTTGTACAAGAAATCTCTTGTAGGACCGTATTTGAGGTGCTTGGAGGATCCTGAAGCCAAAGAAGTACTTTAGGATATACATGAAGGGGATTGTGGTAACCACACTGGGGGCAGATCATTGTTCTCGAAAGTGTTAAGGACAGGATATTATTGGCCAACGATGAGGAAAGATGCTGCAGAATATGCTCAAAGATGTGATGCATGTCAAAGGCATAGTAACATACTACATCAACCAGCTGAACCACTATATCCTATAGCCTCCCCTTGGCCATTCATGAAATGGGGGATGGATATAGTAGGGAAGTTACCAAAAGCTCCGGGAGGAAAAGTATTTATGCTAGCAATGAAGGATTATTTCTCTAAGTGGGTTGAAGCTGAAGCATTTGTTCAAGTTAGAGACCAAGAAGTAGTATCCTTCATAAAGAGGAATATCCTGACCAGGTTTGGGGTACCAGCTGAAATCATTTGTGATAATGGGTCCCAGTTTATAAGCAAGCGGACTACTGACTTTTGTAAGAGTTGGGGAATCAAAATGATCACGTCTACTCTGGTACATCCTCAAGCGAATGGACAAGCTGAATCCTCGAACAAGATAATTGTCAATAACTTAAAGAAGAGACTCGGAGCCAAAAAAGAAAGATGGGCAGAAGAATTACCCTTTGTTTTGTGGGCTGATAGGACAACGGTAAAGAATGCAACCGGCCAACCCCCATTTTCCTTGGTATTTGGAGCAGAAGCAGTGATTCCAACGGAAATGGTGATACCTACTGCAAGATCTATCCTACAGGATCCTGAACAGAATCCTGAAGCCTTATGTCGAGATTTGGATACTATAGATGAAAAAAGAGATGCAGCAAGGCTAAGGATGGCAGCATATCAACAAAGAATATCCAGAGCATATAACAAGAATATAAGGACTAGGAGATTCCGAGTTGGTGATTGGGTGCTAAGAAAGGCTTTTCAAAATACCACTAATCCTGCTGACGGTAAGCTAGCTCCAAAATGGGAAGGACCATATGAAGTTGAGTCAGAAGCAGGGAAAGGAGCATATCGACTTAAGAATATAAAAGGGGATATGCTGCCAAGATCCTGGAATGCAATCCACTTAAAGCTTTATTTCAAGTAAGAATAGAATTTAATTTCTATCCCAGAATGGTATGTATTTTATCTCTTTTAAATATATTTGTTTATTATCTTGAACCCAATACTGACTTAAGCATCGGAGGGGTGTTAGCCAAGCTAACACCCACCTTAGTTTACAGTTGTTTTGCAGCATATGTTTCAGGATATGGCTTCAGGATATGCACTCAGGATAAATCGAAAGATTAGAGGATTGGCCCCCTCTCTCACGTTTAAGGGATCCTTATCCCATCAAAGGTTTAAAGGTATTCACCTTTCTTTCGAATTGGGTTTAAACACCTCGCCTGGAGCGCAAGTTATCTAGGTATAGTTCAAGGTAGCGGGACCAGTTCATGTAAAAGTGGCTGACAATTTCGTTACTGTTGGCTATATCCTGGATCCTGAAGGTATATGAGGATTGATCACCCTCTCTCACGAAAGGGTATTTTCATACTCTCTAAGGTTTAAAGGTTTTCACCTTTCTAAGATTTGGAGTTTATACACTCTCGCCTGTAGCGCATGAAAATCAGGGTTTGTCCCCAGGATATCAGGGTTTATCCCCAGGATATTAAGGGTTTATCCCCAGTATGCTAAGGATTCATTTCAGGATATCAAAAGTTTTGCCTCGGGGTGTTCGGAATTTATTCAAGCCAAAGTGTGAATACATTTGCATTTCTGTGTTGTACACAGGGGGCATACATTATACTATTCGAAGGGTGGATCCAAGTTTGTAAGTAGGCACTGGGGACATTCCTAAGGTGGAAGATTGGAATTGACTCTCTAAGAGTCTTTGGTATGATCTCTCCTTTTTCAAATGACTTAAGTCTTCTAAGTTATATGACAATATCCTGACCAGGATATCTCTTAGGATACTTGTCAGGATATTTTCAGAATGTGTTCCCATAATATTCCCAAAAATGTTCAAACAAAATAGTTTTCATAAGTAAAATTTGTGCACTAATAACAACAATAATAAAGTCAAAAGAGAAGTTATATTATTAACATAGCAAAAGTTTGTGCTTTTGGTTTCATCTCAAACCGAGATCCATCCACCAAAAGCACAATTAGTTTTTAAAGATATTTACCCAACAGTTGAAGGTTTCATCTCAAACCAAGACCCATCCACCTCCAACTATTGTATTGTTCAAAAAGCATGCAGGAAATGTAAATTGTTCAGGTGCAGAAAAGTAAAGTGCGGAAAAAGTAAATTGTTTTGGGGATTACAGACCAACATTCAAATTCAAAAAGGTGGGCTCCGGCCTTGGCACGTATATCCATCATTGCCCACCTGAATGCCCTCACACAGCGGCATCTTCTCCAACCTTCTCCGACTTCTCAGCACCAGCATCCTGAGCAGCATCCTCACCAGCATCCATCCCAGCATCCGCTCCAGCGTCCTTCTTGTCTCCAGCCTGGTTCACCACCTCTGCGGACTTAGAAGATTCACCGGCTTCAGCAGGAAGTGGCACATCTTTGCCTCCAAGTTCCTTCAGCTTGGCCACCCAGGATTCAACCGGCCAGGATGGGCATACAAGGCCTGTCTCCTTGGCCTCGTAGGCCATCTTGATGCGAGCTTGTAGCAGGGAGACGATAGCAGAGGCTTTGATCCCTTCCCGGAAAGAAACCATGGCCTGTTTGTGATCCATTTGGAAGGTGGCAAGTTTGAGCTCAACATCTTGGGTGACCTTCTTCAGCATGCCTTCGTAGTGTTGGGTCTTTGCTTCAGCAATGGCACCTTGATCGGCAACGGTGCTTTCAAGTTGTTTGATCCTGGCTTCATGGAGTGCAGCAGTACCACAGGCATCGTTGTACAGGTGGAGCAAATGCTGGAGGCCCTGCACATTAATTTCAGGTATGGGTTAGAATATGTTAGCCAGGATATCCTATCAGGATATATATGCAGGATATGTATCAGGATATTACCTTGTTGAGGAAGGATGTCATTGGCTCTAAGGAGTCAGAAAAACTGAGTTCATCGTAGGAGAACCCTTCTGGACCAGGAGCACTGACTTCAGAACCTTTCCTCTTTTTTGCTGTGGAAGCACGAGTCCTAGGGTTAGCCTTAGGAGCCGGGAGCGGCTTGGAGCTGGTGGCAGCAGGGGTCTCTTTTTTTACCATGACTGGAGTAGGGTAACTATCAAGATCGTCAAGATCAAGGAGGATTGGAACTTTGCTGGAATCTGCATACAGGGAGTAAAATTTCTCCTAAGTATATTAAATAAAAACATGTATGTACAGGATATTTTGCAGGATCCTTACCAGACATGTTTGCACTAGAAAGAGGACTTGGAGATGGTGGAGACGGGTTGAAACTTCTTTCAGCCTCTGGAAGGAGTCTGATGGCGTTAATCCTTTTTTGTGAATCAACGAGGGGAGGTGCAATCTTCCTAAAATCAGCTGCGTACACAACAATAAAAAGAAAGTTGATCAGTTCAGGATATGGAGCAGGATAAGAGGTAGGATCATCCTTAACCACTAAATACTACCCTTTTTCAACCATTTCACCGGATATTCCGTTCCACCAGGGATTGAGTCCCTTTTTACAAAGAAGAACTTGGATTGCCAACCCTCCTCGTTCCTGGTGGCACGAAGTATCAGCGGATCGCCGGAGGTAGAATAAAACAAAAATCTACAAGACCCGTGGCATCTAAGCCGGTATGCTAAGGGGAGGTCATGAACAGAAAGATCAGGGATGTGGTTTTTCTTGATCTGATCAAGAATAGACAGAACACGCCAAAGCATTGGCATTGTTTGGCTAAAAGAGATTTTTGTAATTTTGAAAAACTCGGTGATGAAATCAGGGAAGGGGAACTGCAACCCTAAGGTGAAAGGAAAGGCATTAAAGCACAACCACTCATTGGAGACCATATCTGACCGCATTTCCCGGTTAAACGGCCGGAATACCGTTCCTTCCGGAAAGATACCGGAGGATTTGAGAGCCGATAAGTGGGCACTATCAAAAGAGCATATCTCTTTCTCCGGTTCCTGGAGAAGATTCTGCTGGATAAATGTGGGAGTTGAATCACCAGAACTGGATCTTGTCTTTCTCGGCATTTGATCGCCTGATTTTTTGAACGGAAAAAGAGGATGAAGATGAAGATTAGAGAGAGAATGTTACCTTTTTCCTTATCGGTATTGATTAAAAAAGAGATGAGGATGAGAAGATATAGTAGGCTGAGTAGTTGCAAACGGTCACATCATGTGTCTTATCTCTTAATTACATCGATCTCTGTGAAAAATGTAACCGTTAGTGCCAGGATACTAAACGGTAACATTTTTGGGGACAATTGTTATGGGTGAAATTCTGAGCCCATATCCTGAGAAATATCTTGGGTTATATCTTGGTTATATGATATATGTTCACATCCGGGATGCTGATTCAGGATATTGGTAATATCCTAAATGGTATCCTCAGGATCACTAACGGATTATGTGCAGGTACGCGGGTTAGAAGCTGGCAACGTTCACAAGGACTCATTCCGCGGAAGACTCGGTCCAATTCGTTCAAATAAAGACGTTGAAGCCGCATTACTCGGTCTACAACGTTAACAATGGAATATTCGGAGCATCCCATATTTATAGGAATTTTCGTTTGTAATTCGTTACTATAAATAGGTGGGTATATCAGATCGAATAGGACATCACATCAACACTCACTACACTCTTACACTTGTTCTCTAGCAATTTTCACTTTCGCACAAAAGCATTGTAACACTTAGCGATCTGGTCAATATCCTGCACTGTATCCTGAAGTTCAAAGCAATAAGAAGAACAAGGTAGCTGCGATTGTCAGCTCCCGAGGTTTTATGCCGGCGATCTAGATTGATCAAGGGCTTTCCTCGTATATCTCGTGTCACCCCCTTTACTTTTTGCTCATTGTTTGATCGTAGATACAGCTCAATATCCTGAGCCGTATCCTGAATACTGTTTTTCCAAACAACTTAACCAGCATATTTTCAACACACTTTTTAGCACACTACCTCACTTAACTAATTTGATCACTTAATTGCTTCGGTAATTTTTGACCAAAACAGTCATTCGTAAAAAATACACTTTAAAAAAAACGCCATCTAAACTAGCATAAAGATGAAAACGCCATATATATTTAATTATTTTTGGGCAAAGCAATCATAACGCCATTGTTTAGCGGGAAGTGGACAATGACAATCGTACCCCGGCATAACAATTAGCGCTCCCAGCCACGTGTTGGGCCAGGATCCGTTCTCACCGTTCTCACACTTTTCACCGTTCTCTCCACTGTGATCCTGATCTACAAACAATAAAACGCGGCGTATTTATTAAACGCCAAAAAAATGGGAACGGGACGTGACACGCGTTTAAAAAAAGAAATATGAAATGACAAAAAAGCCCATCCGCTCTTTTCTAGGCCGCGTGACACGTGTTAGGCCAGGAAGCGTTATCACCGTTCTCACACTTTTGAGCGTTTCTGCTGATCCCGATTCTATATATATATATATATAGAGAGAGAGAGAGAGAGAGAGAGAAACGGGATCAGCAGAAACGCTCAAAAGTGTGAGAACGGTGATAACGCTTCCTGGCCTAACACGTGTCACGCGGCCTAGAAAAGGGCGGAGGGGCTTTTTTGTCATTTCATATTTCTTTTTTTAAACGCGTGTCACGTCCCGTTCCCATTTTTTTGGCGTTTAATAAATACGCCGCGTTTTATTGTTTCTAGATCAGGATCATAGTTAATATTTTTGGCGTTTTAAGTATGTTTTGGCGTTTTTATTGTTTTTTTTTTAAATGGGGATGCCTATCTATGATGTAAAAAAATTCAGTAATTTTCTTGATGTTTATTATATCAAAGTAGGATACAGGTCTATAATTTGACAGATAATTATGGCGTTTTGAAAAGATAAATAAATTCAGTTATCCATGTATTGGCATTTAATTTAATTAATGTTTGGTAATAATGTTACTGTCTCTTCATTTTACTGTTTAGCAATTACTGTTTTGTTCAATTTCATCGTTGAATTAGTGTTGATTTTTCATTAATACCTTGTTTGGCGTTTTTTGGCGTTTTATAGCAACATTGTGCTTTCTAGCATCCGTTCTCTCGGTTTTCACACTATCAGTCGTTTTGCTGTTTTTGGCCTTTTATATTAATTTTTTTTAGTCGAGAATTAGATAATAAAATCAGAGAATTAGATAACAAACAATAGAAACTGAAAAAAAAATAAAAATTATAATCTAATTTCTCTTCCAAATCTTCACTGTCATCAGCCTCTTCTGTTTTAACATTTTTGGCGTTTTGAACCTGTGTTTTGAATACCTTATGTAGATCCTTTTTTCCTACATAATGCCCGTCTTCATTAAGGGGTCAAAGTCTTTTTTTCTTCTTTTTTTTATGAAATTTTGTCCATCTCATTCAGCAAAAGCTTATAGATATACCCAACTCAGATTAGAATCCATTCAGTGAGACTTCATGCAGAACAATACTCCATAAAGAAGAAACGACGTTCCGCATCTGTGGCTTTTTTAAGTATCTTTTTTGGCGTTTAAAGTGTTGAAAAGATGGCGTTTATTTTTTTGGTGGTGTGATCAGTTGATTGTGCAGATACGTCTCTCTTATAGGATTATAGGATGTTTTTGGCGCGTAGTTTAAGCGGGATTTTTATTTATCTACTACTTCTAATAAAACAAAATAATCTTTAGCCACTTGTCATAATCTTAACCCATTAGTTGACACTTGGCATTAGACTAATACCTATTTTCTTCTCTTGACCGCCAAAACTACATCCCTCACGCGTCTTTTCTTTTCCTTCTTCTTTCTTTAACCTAATTAAGGCTTCACCGTTTCACACAATAATCTCTTCAACTTCACTCCAATCATCTTCCAAGAATACCTTCGGTTTCCATATATAACAATGAAATTCGCTGGATCTACATATATAGATTGTTTTAGATTCTTCTGGTTCTTCATCTACTTCTACTTTTTCTTAATTCGATTCAGAAATTCTCATATCGATATACAAATCTGTAAGATGTTTATGTTAAATTTCTTCTTTAATCATTATTCATGTGTTCTTTCATTTCTTTAATGTCTTAAAATTATGTTTATGTTGAATTAACCCTAAATCGGATTGTCATTGAAAAATCTGTTGATTTTGGGGTTTTAAGTTATGGTTTTGTATAAGAATATGCTGTTTATGCAAAACCCTAAACCCGATTTGGATGCTGAATAATTTTAATTTCTAATGTTTTTTCATTCTATCAAGTTTATAGGAAACCCTATATCCGATTGTTATGGAATATCTGTTTTAAGTTTTATTTGAATTGATGTAAATTAATATTTATTTGATTGTCATTGTTAATAAGTTTGTGATTGTGATTCAACAGTCTAAATCCGATTTGCATCGAAAAATCAGTTGATTTTGTGGTTTTAAGAATTTGTTTTTGATGCCGAATATTTTTTATTTATCATGTTTTTTTGTATTATATTAACTTTATACGAAAACCTAGATCCGATTGTTATGTAATATAGATTTTTATGAATTAATCAATTCTTTTTTTATTTGATTATTTGATATCATTCTGTTTATAGGATTTTTTCAATCTGATTTTTTGGTTATTTTTATGTTATACAAACCCTGATTCAACTGATTGTAATGGAAAATCAGTTTGTTTTTTTTGTATTTCACATGTTTATGTAATCTATCAATTTTTTATGTCAATTTTGTTGTATTTCCTGATAGGATAATATGATTTTATAATTTAAGGAGTTTTAAATTTTGTTAATTGTGAGTGTAAATCATTTGGTTTCACGATTTTGTTATTTGTTGCTCTAAAATGTGTATACACATATTTATTTTCATGTATTATCATAAGTACATACATCATTATCAGTTGACATAACTTGCTTTGCACATTATGTTTATGATAGATAGCTGCTTTCATATTATTTTTTTCACGAATTTTGTGTGTGATTTCATAATTGGATTACTTTGTTTGTTAATTATGTTGATTGCATAATAATTTATCTGATGTCGTTTGTTTATGTAACCTGTTTTTGTAGGTATTTACTATGGGTGAAAGTTCATCAAGGTATTTTGTGTTCATTTTTTTTGTTTATGTAACATGTCATTTTTGTATAATCTGTGTTTTTTTTCATGGTTTTGATTTTTTGTAACAATAACGTTAACATGTTAAAGTTTATTAACATTGTATTTTTTAAATCAGTTACAGAGTACCCTGGTTCTGTAGGGTAATGAATCGACCAGACCAACTTATTCTGGTAAATGAAAAATTATTACTTGAGTTATTTGTGTTCTTTTGTTTTTCTTCTTATTAAATACAGTTTATGATTATTGTATTGTTTAAATCTTTTGATTATAATTATAATTCATTTTCCATTTCATTGTTTTATTAGTCCATTCCAGATGACGTTGCGTCCAAACTATGGGGTGTTGATAAAGACCCTACTAATGTTATGATAAACACTGAAGATAGCCCTGTCTTTAATGTTTTTTTAAGCGCTTCTAAAGGGAAGTTATTTTTTTTTCATGGTTGGTCCAATGTTGTAGAACACTTGGGACTAACCAAAGGATGTTTGGTAGTATTTAATCCTGTAGATCCTACTATGTTTAAATTAACATATTTCGTTGATGGGGTTAGTTGTGGCTCTTTCTGGACATATATGCTCCCTCCATCATCTAATTTTTATGTAAGATAAACTCTGATATTATTTTTCCTAATGTATTGAATTATTACTTTAGTTATATTAATAGTAACCTTTTTTTCTTTTTTTTATCATCCTACAGGTCATTCCTCAATGTATTTTGCCAAAAAGTTACGATTATTCCTCAAATGATGTAACCTCTACTGTAATGATAGACAATAAAACGTTTAACGTTTCTATTGAAACGTCTGATGGTAAAGTCGGTTTTACCATTGGTATGGACGTAATTGTTAGTTTGTTTCAGTTGGAGGTTGGTTGTTTTTTGTTATTTACAAAAGGTTTTGGTAATTTTTTCTATTTAAAAGTTTTTGGAAAAAACGGTGTTGAAATAAATTATCCTGACGTAGATGTTGATGAGGTAAATTACATATTGGTACTTATTTATATATTTTATATATGCTAATTTAATACATGTTATATATTTAATTTGCAGGCTGAAGTTGCACCTGTTGATGCTGAAAATGAAATTGATGAACAAATACATGGTGGTGTTCGTCGGTTTGTTCGTATGGCTGGTGAAGATTATTTTGTAAGTTTGAATATCATTTTACAGACTGCTAAAAAACAAGTGTTCTCATTTTTTTACTTAATAAACATTCTTCTTTTATTTTTACAACAATACAGAGGATTCCTGATCCTGTTTCACGCATGGCTAAACTTCATGAAGGTTTAAAAGATTTGACCGTAAGATTTTTGCATCTGGATCCGCCACTGCAGATTACCAACGGTACCAGACGTGAAAGAAGAAGCAAGGGTGGTTTTCGATACGCTTTAACCTCTTGGAAGAAGTTCATGAAAACCGCTCGAATTAAGGTCCGTGACCAGGTTCACTATTCTTTTAATGAAAATGAGCAGGTTTTGAGTGTTGAGAGGGTTGTACCTTACGTTAGGCGTAGTAATTAGTTATATGACAATTACGGCATGTTTTTTGCCTTTCAAGTTTTTTGGTTTTAACATTGGTTTTGGTTTTGAATTTCAAGTTTTTATATAATTTTCATATCTTAACTGTTATTTTAACCACTATATGCCATGTCTTTAAAGTTTAATCTATGTTTTTAGTAGTTTTTATTCCCACTACATGTATGATAGATCAAAAACGATATAGAAACTACTTTTAAGGATAAAATTAAATTGATATATTCGCATATTAAGATTGCTGATTATTGTTTACAAATAATATAGTGTTTATGGGTGGGAGTTGGCTACAAAGTTCATTTTTCCTACAAAGTGTAAAAAGTCATAAAACACCATAATGTCAACCATAAAGCACACTCAAAACCCACAAATAACAAAGTGAAGATTACTAAAACGCCATATTTGTGGGTTTTGTGTTGTGTTTTGAATGATAAGGCTTTGATTAACGAATGACTAACATTAGTGTGTTTTATGTTGATTATCATGTTGTGTTTTATATTCATAGTTCTACGATGGTGTGTTTGAAGTTTTTATGGACTGTTAGGGTTTGGATACTGTGTTTTAGTGATCTTCACTTTGTTATTTGTGGGGTTTGAGTGTGTTTTATGGCTGAAATTATGGTATTTTACGACTTTGTACACTTTGTAGGAAAAATGGACTTTGTAGCCGAACCTCACCCTAGTGTTTATATAACTCACTGTTCAATGTGTTATATATATCGAATAAATTTACACATATAATATATAACAAAACGATATATAAACTACTTTTACATATATAAAGAAATTAATATTAAGATATTCAGATAATAATACTGCTGTTTATTTTTTTATAATATATTATTATGGCTTTAAAAAAATATACACAAAATTTAAATTTTAATCATGAAAGTCAATCATATTTATATCTGATTGATATCATACCTTTAAATTTTAACCATTTAACATGATTTAAAATAATCACGGTCCTATTCGTTATTTTATCTTTTTCTTTTTTGCACATAGATTATAGTGTTGTTATTTGTAGAAGATAGTATTATGAACTTACTACTACATATAGAATATAACACTATGTTGTTATTATTAGAAGATATTAGTATGAAGTTAGTACTACATATAGAATATAACACTATGATTGTCATTTTTAAACCTTGTTTTATATTTTTGACCTGTTACATTATAAGATTTTTATATAAGATTTAACATTTAACATAAATAAGCTATTTATATTCTTTTTAATTACAGAAAGTCAACTTTCACTTAATAGGTTGCAAATTCAAAATTTCTTCCTTACTTTGAAACTTATTAATCATAAAAATTATGTCCTTACTTTGCAATTTCATACCTTTAAATTTTAACCATTTAACATGATTTAAAATAATCAGGATCCTATTCGTTTTTTTATCTTTTTCTTTTCTGCACATAGATTATAGTGTTGTTATTTGTAGAAGATAGTATTGTGAACTTAGTACTACATATAGAATATAACACTATGTTGTTATTATTAGAAGATATTAGTATGAAGTTAGTACTACATATAGAATATAACACTATGATTGTCATTTTTAAACCTTGCTTTATATTTTTGACCTGTTACATTATAAGATTTTTATATAAGATTTAACATTTAACATAAATAAGCTATTTATATTTTTTTTAATTACAGAAAGTCAACTTTCACTTAATAGGTTGCAAATTCAAAATTTCTTCCTTACTTTGAAACTTATTAATCATAAAAATTCCGTCCTTACTTTGCAATTTCAAACTGATAATTATGGAAACTGATTAATCATAATAATTTAGATTAATCTATTTTTTATATTTTAGTAAAGGTTGTCAATTATAATTAAAATAAAAATTATCGCTACCATAATTATGTGCTCACTTTATTTTATAAACTAGGTTAATGCCAGCGCGATGCGCGGCTTCATCCAAAACCATATTATTTACTTTGAAATATATTATTTTGTACAAACGCATAAAAACCTATTAAAATCCATATATAATCTCATGAGTAGGAGTTGGGTGAAAAGTCTATTTTTCCTAGAAAGTCTAGGAAGGAATAAGAATTGGACATGTGTCATTGAGGGATTTTAAGTAGAAGGGCTATCATGTAATTTCACATTTTAATTTTATTTTTGGAATGTATCTTCATTAACTAAAATTCCATGATTTTCGGAATTTTTGTTATTTTCGAATTCAAATCTGGAAGTCAATGTGTTCATTAACTAAAATTCCATGTCATATTACATCGCAGATTCCATTGTTCAGAAGATTACTAGAATTTATCGGCATGTTCTTGGTGCTGTGTTTTAACAGTTTACAGGGCTAAAGTCAATTTTTTTTTATAGATCCCACAATATAAAGATGGTAAAACACAGTGTATGAATCTGATTGCTGTTAAAACACAACTGTATGAATCTGAATGCTAAAACACAACTGTATGAATCTGATTGCTGTTAAAACACAACTGTATGAATCTGTTTGCTGTTAAAACACAACTGTATGAATCTGAATGCTAAAGCACAACTGTATGAATCTGCTTGCTGTTAAAACACATCTGTATGAATCTGGATGCTAAAACACAACTGTATGAATCTGAATGCTAAAACACAACTGTATGAATCTGCTTGCTGTTAAAACACAACTGTATGAATCTGTTTGCTGTTAAAACACATATGTATGAATCTGCTTGCTAAAACACAACTGTATGAATCTGCTTGCTGTTAAAACACATATGTATGAATCTGTTTGCTGTTAAAACACATCTGTATGAATCTGAATGCTAAAACACAACTGTATGAATCTGTTTGCTGTTAAAACACATATGTATGAATCTGAATGCTAAAACACAACTGTATGAATCTGCTTGCTGTTAAAACACAACCATATGAATCTGTTTGCTGTTAAAACAGATCTGTATGAATTTGAATGCTAAAACACAACTGTATGAATCTGCTTGCTGTTAAAACACATCGTCAAGAAAACGAAGATGATAACTCGGAGATGGTGATGATGAACTCGGAGATGGTGGAGATGGAGAAGTGTTTTAATTATATCCGGTGCTCTCCATCGTTTCTAAAGTTATCTTCTTCCATGATTGTAGTTATTTTTGGTAGGGATTGGGGTTTCCAAGATGGGTTTGGAGAGAGAGAGAGAGAGAGAGGGTTAGGAACTGGGTGGTTATATAATTGATTTAAAACACGGCCATTGACAAAATTGCCCCTAATCATTTAAAACAATTAATTAATTAAACTCAAATATTACAAGATTGCCATTGATTTAATCTCAACCCTTAAACACACCAATCGGATGGACCAGATCGCTTCCTAGACTTTCTAGGAGAAACACACTTTCCGTGCGAACCCTACTCATAATCTCATATTCTATAACACGCCTGTAAAGTTTAGTAATACGTAGTCTTGTACTGTTGCATAAAAAATTCTGTTGATCAATATACACCGGTCGAGTAAAAAAGAAAATATCAAAATATGAACCAAATGTAATAAAATGTGAATGTATTATATGGTTGAAAATAAAGAACATTATATAAAAAAGATAAAGTCATTTATTCATGTATAACAACTAATTATAGAAATTTTATCTTAAATATATTTTCGAATCAAGTAGTAAAAGGGACTAATCATTCATCACAAATTTGAATCAAGTAATTTTAGAGAATTAATACACAAATCATATTAAGTAATAATTGTTATAGAAAGTGCTTAAGAGCATGAATATCATCCAAACACTTGCTAGTTGCTTGAACATCTTGACAATTTGAGATCATTCGGCTTCTTCTTTGTACCTAATATGAACAAAATAAATGTCACACATAATGAATCTAGTCATATAAAAGAATTGAATTTATAATTATAATAAATCTATGAAATGAAAGGTAAATGAATAAAAAAATTTTAAATGTTCCAAGGACTTACATATCATTTCCCAAAAATCGCAGCTGAAACATAAATGTCGATTAAGATGGCTACACAACTGAATTAATCCTGAAAGTTAAAAGAAATAATAAAACGAAAAAAATTTGATATTCAAGAGCAAGTAATCAATTCAGAAGAACAATAAATCAAACCCGAAAGTTGCAGCGTAATATAACCAACCCGACCCAGATGACAACTTGTACACATCAAGCATCAACTTGAATGATCCAATCATATACCCGAGCCGACCCAAATGACCAGTTGTCCTCATCAAGCATCAACCCGAAAGATCCAGCGTGATATATAACCAACCCGACCAGGATGACCAGTTGTATCCATTAAGCATCAAACAGTCAATCTTGGCCCGTTTAGTACAAACAATTTTTAACAGAATAATCCAAACATAAAAACATATAAAAAGATGCCAAAAAGAATATACCTTCTTTAATCTTTTTGTAAGGCTTCAAAATTTAGCAAATCATGTGAATTAGTCAGGGTATAAAATAAAGTGCGTGGCCATTGGTCAAGTATAGGGGTGCCCCTGGTGCAGTCAAGCAACCCAACCCATTTTGACCTCCCAAAATTACCCATTTGACCTGTATGATGTATCAAATCACATTGAAAAGCATATCGCATTTTAAATGACAAAAAAAACTTACAAAATAAGAATAACTCACAACAAATATCTAGATCAAAATGCAGTTGAAGGTACCTGAGAGAAGGATAGATAATCAAAATACATGTTGGTGGCTGTTTCTTGAACACACAAACACAAAACAAAAATCTTGATCAAAACATGTGGGAATGACCAAAACCAAAACTTTGACAGAAGCGTCAAAAATCTTCTTTCGATAAGACGTTTGCCATCTGTAAATGCAATCAGCAAAGTTAAAAACAAACTCAAACTGAAACTATTTTTTTTAATAAATAAGACCAATGTAAAAACCATTTCCATTTTTATACTACTATTTTCATTCTCTCATTTGTTTACTTTCCATATAATACCCCTCAAATCTTCGCCTTACATGTCAGTTTAAAAAATAATGAAATTGTGATTAATCTTCATTAACACCTACACCTGAGGCCTTGCAACAAAAAATACTCCTTAATAACATTTTCGTGATGCTCCTTAATAACATTTCCGTGATGCTCCTTAATAACATTTTCATGATACTCATGGTTTTTATTTGATTTTCTAAACTTTACTTTTAATTTTGAGTTTAAATTTTATAATATATATTTCCTTGGTCGGTTGGACCAATCCAACCAACCCATTTTAACTTGTTAAAATAGTATTAATGGCAAAGGTTTGTAATCTGCAAATATGTGGTGATTATGTTATGGATAGCGTTACTATTCAATTCTTCTATATATTCTTCTACACACCATACATATTGCATACATATTGCTTATGTGTGTATATAGCATTGCCCGTTCTTATTTAGTCAAGCAGTCATTACCTATTCGTATTTGACTGTTTAAGCCATTACACCAGCATGTAACTAAACTAAATATCTAGATGCATACGATACGCTGTAGTACAAAGTGGTTATTATGTGTTTATGACAATAATGATATAAGCATTAAAGTTCTATAAACAAATTCCTGTTCAATAACATAAACGGTAAAGTAGATATAATATGCTACATTGTCTATGCTCACAAATTAAAAGGCTGACGTAGAATTGTACCAAAATAACCTTCCCCATATCCTTATAATACCTATATGGACTTGGTTATTTAATTATATATTTGTTATGTGTAATATGTTGACCGTTGAATTGGCATCTTAAAGTATACACATCTTTCATTATGAAACTTCATGATCCTTATTTTCTATTTGTATGTTTTCCATATATTTTGTGTTACGATAATTTTTATTTTATCTATTAAGTCTATACAACTAATATATGCTTCCGATCTATGTGTTATATTATTACAAATTTTACAAAAAATAAATAATAATTACCATTATAATATGTAGTATGATTCAAGGAAATTAGGTGAGTTAAAATATCATAAATTGTTAATTGTTGTTGACTTTACAAAATAAAAACTTTCCTAAATATTATATGAAATGAAATAAGTTACATGTCAAATTTTTGTTGACAAAAATAGAGTTTGATTTTCATTGAATTTGGAATTAAAAGATTGTAATTGGAATTAAATGATTATAATTTTAGTCAAAAGGTTATTTTGATATAAATATAAATAATTAACTAAAATATCAAAAGTACAATAATTGAAATTACATACCATATATATGGAAAATATTAAATCATCCTAAACATACGTAATGAAATAAATTATTTAGTAAAGTCTTAACATATGTTAACAGAAATAGGAGTAAATTAAGCCGAAGATCTATTAAATTTGGAAATAAATGATTATAATTTTAGTCAAAACCGTTATTTCAACAAAAAAAATATTAAAAGTACAATAACAAATGAAAATGTATACCATACATGAAAACATAAAATTCAGAAAAAGATACTTTTGAATCAAAATTATTCAAATACATTCTAGTAGAAAACAACAAAAATATAACATATTGAGCAAGGGATCAAAGAAAACCCTAACGAAACAGTTAGAATTGAAATAAATATTAACAAAATTAGCAATAAATATTACTTAAGAGTTAGAACCGTACCTCAAAGTTCATGAACAAATCGGAGTGAAAGATTTGGTGATGGAGGAAAGGATGACGATCGTATACCGTGTTGGTAAGTTTAAGAAACTGGAAAGAAAAAAAATAAAGAATTATGCTTACTGGCAGATTAGGATTCATAGCTTGCAACTTTAGGTTGTTAACAAACAAATTTAGCTAATTAGATAATCCATAAACTTGATACAAATTGTCTAACAAATTACATAATTAAAAGTGACCTAATTTGGAACATATTATAATACCTGGCATGAAAAAAAAAAGAAAAAAAAAGTACTCAAAATGTGCCATTTTAGCAAAAATTAAAGATGCTATCACAATATCAAATCAAGAACAATATGGATACCAAACCATCAAAATAGCAATCAAACCAGCAAAATTACAATCAACATCCTTATAATACCTATATGATCACTAAGCAACTTCAATTTCAATTTCAATTTTATTTAGGTTTTTATATGGATGAATGATCAATGATAATACCTATATAATCAATTTCAATTTTGTTTAGTAATTAAAGGTGCATCACGGTCGGAGACTAAATCCTAGTTGTTCACATTCACGTGTAACTGGTTGTGAATGATACTCTTGCTCCAATTGCTCAATAGCCGAAGAAAAATAATAAAACCTACAAAAAATGATACACTCACAAATTACTACAAAAAATGATCTAATGATATTTTGGTTACCTCTATGTGTGGAATTTCTTTCATTGGCCTATCAACAAAATAGGCATATAAATCTCTTAGAACAGCCTGCAATGCACAAATCCATTAAAATTCATGTTTACATAGATCAAATATTTCAATGAATGAGTTGGCAAGCGTCATTTACATATGAGTCAGGTCAGATCTACAAAAAAAAAACTCTTTATTTCCAATTTCTTTTAAGATGTTAATAAAGAGGGTGTCCAACCAACTCGGACCTGCAATAATTAAGTAAGTTACCGATAGCAATAGTGCAAATTCAAGAGCTTCTAGATCTTTAAAAAGGATTAAAAAGTAAGTTACCGATAGCAATAGTGCAAATTCAAGAGCTTCTGGATCTTTAAAAGTCAGAAATGCAGTCTTCTTTCTTCCAGAATCACTAAATCAAAACAAACAAAATCAATTAATCACACCCTGAAAGAAATAAATTGTCTAGTGAAGCTTTATTTTTTGGGTGCTTTTAATCTTATAAATTGCTTAACTAATGATTTTCAATTCACTGAAGGGTATCAATCGTTTATTGAATTATTCAGAAAAAATAAGTGAAAGATTACTTTTTAGCTGACCTTGTTCATGTATCCTTTCAAAGTGAGAATGCCCACAAGCCTTGTGTTCTTCACCATAATCAATCTATCGCCCTATCAAGTAATAAAACATTTCTCTATCCCCATAAGAAACGCAATAATCTATCATCAAAACCCAAGAATTATTCATGCCCATAACACAACACGATTACACCAAGAAAACAACAATTTGGATGCACGTTAAGAGCAAAGCTATCGTAGATACTGGTTAAATAACCCAGATGAGGCACCAGATGCTTCTCAGCTTTCTTCTCTACCACAACAAAATTAGGTATTCCACTACCAATATGCAAAAATAGATTTACAAATCAAAAATAGATTTACGCCCCGCTTGCGGTATGCTCATATAATGTATATATGCGTGGGCGCTCGGGGGGCAAAAGTGAAAGTGCACTAATTTTAACGTTATTTTACTAATTTCGTGAAAATAACGTTAAAAGAGGGGGACGGTTAATCATGCATCATGTGGTGGCGTTGATAGCCAAAAGACAAGGGGGTGCATGCACTAATCGGCGTTTGTCTCAATTGCTGAGTGTTATGTGCCTTATGTCCAAGGCTTGATGCAAAACCACAATCGAGCCGGGGGTCTCATTGGAAGCAGCCTCTCTATTCCTACGGGGTAGAGGTAAGGCTGTCTACATCTCACCCTCCTCAGACCCTACCTTAGCTTTGCTATTGGTGGGATATACTGAGTATGATGATGATGATGATGAGATTTACAAATCAAAAAACAAAAGATGAAAATCTCACCAGTTGGATCCTAAACGAATGTTTATTCAAGAAATCGTATGCAATTGAACCTGCATTATATGAAATCGAACCCTAAACACATGGTAAAATATGAAATCATACGAAATCGAACCCTAAATTATACGAAGATCCTAATTGAAACCCTAAAAATCACCTTGAACACCCTTAAACTCAAAGAATTATCCGTCAATTTCGACAGAATGCTGGATTGAAATATCCGATTGAATGTTGTCGCCGATGGTACTGAGAGAGAGACGCAGAGGATTCTTATTCGCCAGAGAGAGATTAGGGTTTTCGTGTAGATGAGGAACGATTAATGAGGAACGATTAATGAGAGAGAGAGAGTATAATTGAAGCGTACATGAGAAGCCTTGTTCAATCCTCAACTATGAGGTGTGCCACATGGATGATGACATTGCTGCTTAGTTGGCTTGCACCATTGGGTGACATGTGTCCCCCAATGGTTTGCTTTATTAGATATATAGATAAGTCTCATTTGTTATTCTTCATACATATCACAACTACTGACTTTGTATATTTCGATATACATATCTTCTGGTATGAGTTTTGTGAGTTTCATTGTATTTCATATAGTTATTTTATTCCTCAGTTAACATACGATGTTTTTCATGTACTTGTCTTCAAAGATTGTGGTATATCATTATCAAGTAACCTATTTTAATTCTTTTTATTAATTTCAGAGATGGAACAGGCTGCTATCACACTTCTTAATAATGTTGATCTTAATGTTAATGATTACACTATCAGAATCCGCATAGTCCGGCTATGGACAAGACCTACCTTCAACAATCCTAGGAAGATTTATTGCCACGACATGATATTCATGGACCAGGAGGTTTTTTTAGGCCAATGCATACGTTTTTTTGAATATAAAATTAATTTGTTTATGTTTATAATTAATTATAAAACTTTTTTTAGGGCACAAAAATGCAGGCATTTGTTTTACAAAAAAACACTACTGGTTATGAGCATTTGCTGAAAGAAAATCAATGTTTAACTATTCGTAACCCTTCCACGGGTGAAAATCGTCAAAAAGTTAAATATGTTCATAGTTCGTTCAAGATCAATCTAAATGACAACACTACTGTCCAAGAATGCAACGAGCCTGTTGGTGCTGAATGGGGATTTGACTTTTCTCCATTTGATTCTGTTGTGGATGATCCTCATGATGATAGCAAGTCTTTCAAAAGCCTGATTGGTACTTTATTTTTAATTTTTTCTTCATTTTTATCAATTTAATATTATATATTTTATGTAATATTAATTTCATTATTCTGTAATCTTTAGATGTTATTGGTTTTGTGGTTAAGTGTCTTCCGTCAGATGATAAAAATGATCATAATAACGGCAAAGACGAGAAGAAGACTACCTTTATTTTGGAAGATTTGCAGTACATTCTTATATATATATATACCTTCTTTTACTTATATATTTCTCCCATTTTATATATTTTTGACAACTACCAACTTAATTATTTAAGTCTTATTTTGTAGACACCATCAGATTTACGTCACGTTATGGGGTTGTTATGCTGATCAGATTTTAGATTTTGAGAAGAACAATAAGGATGAAAAGAATGTTGTGGTCGTTGTTCAGTTTGGGAAGTACAGATTTTGGGGAGGTATATTCTATACCGACACTCTCACTTTTCATTCAACTACATGTTGCTTTTTATACAAGTTGTCGTTTTATTTACATGTTGCTATAATTAAACAGGTAATTTGTTTGTCTCCAATTTGTATAATGTAACTCTAGTCTTCATAAACTCTGAGGTAAAAGAGATTTTGGATTTCAAGAAAAGGTTTGTAATCTTATTACCTTTTTTTATAATATCTTTTGGATATGTATTACTTTTGTAACATTCCTTATTTTTTCTGTACAGTTTCCTTGCTCAGCTTAATGTTTCAACGTCTTTCGGTTATTCTGGATTGAGTTCTTCTGCTATCAAGTCAACGACTGAGGAATATCTATCTGATGGTTCCTTTAGTACAATTGGAGCATTAAGCGAAATCTCCGAAGTATGGTTACAATACTTTATTGTTTTATTTTTTATACCTATTATTTTTATCTTTAAGAATGTTCTAAATTATCATATATGTATACAGCAAAAGTTTGTTATTATCCTCGGAACTATTAAGAGCTTTGCTTCAGAAGAGTCATGGTTTTACAATGCATGTAAGAGTTGCAACAGAAAGGTTATGTACAACACAATTTGCAAGGCAAAGCAAGATGGAAGTGAAGGCTATGATGAAGTAACTGTCTTGGAATGTCAGACTGATCGTTGCAATAAAAGGACCGTTTCCTAAACAACTTACATGGTTATTAACAAAATCTTATTTAATATTTTGACAGGATAAAAGTTCAAATTCGTGTTCAGGATTGTACCGGGATTGTCACTTTGACGTTGTTTGAACGTGAAGTTCTTAAACTGTTAAAGGTTAACGCAAACCAGCTTTTGGATAAAAACATTGAGGTAAGTTATATCGTGTGAATAACATTTCGTTACTTCGTTTATACATTTTAATGTTTATATTTTAAACTGCTATGTTTATAAATTATCTATCGAAGTTATGTAATATGACAATGTTAATGTTTATCAAACAGTTGGCCAGCGATGGTAACTTTCCCAAGGAGCTGAAGGCATTGTTAAATCGGCGTTTTGCGTTTAAGATAACCATAGCTTCCTTTAACATAAAAAACAAATCAGATGGTTACTCAGTCTCGAAGTTGACTGAAAATCCTACAATCATCTCCGAGCTTGATAGGCATTTTGATGACTTCCAGGTTCGACATACCTTCAATACGTTAGTTGTACTTTGTTGTTATAAAAACTTATACCATGTTACAATGTTTTTTTAAATATATGAGATAAATACAGCCTGCTGATGATGATCATTTAGATGTTGTTCTGTCTGATTCAAATGCAAATGTTAACTTTGATGTTAAGGTATGTCTTACAAACTAATTAATTCACTAATGGTTCAATATTATGTCATTCACCTTATTTTATAATTTTTTTTATAACTTTTTAGTTTTTGTTTACCGGATTCTGTATCCCTTACTGGTGATGAAGACACTCCGGTGTCTAATGTGATCAAAAGCATCTTTAGCACACCCTCTGGAGCTTAGATGAACTGTTCTGCGGAGATGGTTGAGAATCAACTTAAGCGTAATTTGGATGCTGTCTATGATGTCGATTTATCTTCTTCGCAGTCGTCAACTAAACCCCGTAAGAGTGTCGGTGATAAAGATGAAGATTTGAATGTGAATGCTGGGATTTTGAAGCCAAAGATTGAAAAGTAGTGTGCCGAATATAATAGTCATCTCCGTATTTTTGAAAACTTTTCTATGTTTATTTCTTTTTAATCATATTTAGAACATTTTATGGGCAGACTTTATGTTGGTTTTTGAATAACTATGTTGTGTGGTTTAACTTCGTGAACTTTATATTATTAAGAGATGACATTATAAATCAGTTTTTCGTATGTACGTCTATTTGTATTTAATTTTTTTTTCTATGATATGACATGATGTTACTTTTTTAACAACTATGTATTATGTTTTGTGTTTATTGTGGTATTCCATTGTTATATCAATTCAAGATGATATTATTAAACACTATATTGTGTTATGTCATAATAACATTCTTATTATATTAAAGTTTTATTTAAAATCTTAACCTGTTTCCATTATTAAAAAAAATAAGCATAATATTTATATTAAAGTTGTAATGTTGGAATGTTGCCATATAAACCAAATTTATATTTGGTAAATACTAAGCATAATATTTATATTAAATTTTTAATGTTGGAAAGTCATTTATATATAGTAACTTTTATCGGTTTTTTAAATTTGATTTCAAAAAGATTATTTAAACTATTGACTTTCCAAAATTAAGATATTAATCATTAAATATCATAATGAATATACTTAAATGTTCACATTACTAATGTTTCCTTAAAAACAAATTTTACAACATATAAATCTCTTCATCTCATTTCAACTCATTTGTAGTTTTGTGTTCAACTACTACATCCCTTTCACTACAAGGGTATTGTAAGCCAGTTTGAACAAACGATTAATTTCTTATTCCAAAAACTTATTCCGCAATGTATAAACGGTCAAAGCATGATTCCAATACTTCGGGAAATCAATCAAACCAGGGAAACACTTCAGGTTGTGTTTTTTGATTTATCTTTCACATTGTTTTGTTTGTTTATATATAATAATAATTTTAATTAGAATGTAATTCATTTTTATTTATTACAATGATAGCCATTTCAAGAAAATGCAAGCGTAGATCTTCAGTTAACTCCAATAATGAAGTTAATATAAACAACTCAACAGGTAACACTTTTTGGATTATTGTGATGTTAGTCTATTTTGTATATCTAGAATAACCACCTCGATATGCGATATTTATGTTATGTCTCTTTTATTTAGATGTTGCGGCTCTTATCTCAAGAAGTCCCTTTTCAGACATTACCAATGGTATTGAACTACTCTCATTTACTAACTTATGTTCCTAATATTCAAATTTTATTTAAAAATGTATATCGATTTTATAGTTTTCAATTGATTTGAAGGCCCAAAATATGTATTAAATATTAAATATAAGCTATAAACTAAAAGTAGAACATGTAGATATTTATAAACACGGTAAGATAGTAGCCGCCCAAACTACATAAAGATCGTAACTATCAAACATGTTAACCACATACAAAACAACTTTTAACACTACATAACTTACGCTACCTTACTTCATTAGCCAAAACAACAATATGTTATGCTTCTACCGTGATTCCAAGTTTCAAACATTACCACTAGCGGAAAACATTGGCAAGGAACAAAACACCAATATCTGGAAAGTACTGGAACTTGCAATGATCACCTTCTTTTATGTTGTTATCTTTAAGCCATTTCGCCCAGCCTTTTACAACGTACTTGATACTGTTTTTATTTGGCTCTGTCCTAACATCATGTTTTGTCTCGACATTCTGCCTGTTGGCGATCTTAACTTTCAATGTTTCGTCAATTCCTGTAATCCGTGCTACCCCAACTGGTATGCGCTATAAGTTTCAAAACATAGTAATAATTTCCATTAATGATGTCAAATATTTAAAAAAATACCAAACTTCTTCAAATTATGTAAACATACTAAACGCCTATTAACATATAATTTTGTCTGAACTTACAAAGCGTTTGGTGTATGACACAATGAATATCAGCGGACCAGTTTCATCATCATCAAACTCCTCTGATTCAGCCAAAGAGTCTTCAGAATCCGATATAACCACAACATCGTTTTCAGCTCCGGCCATTCTAAGAAACAGTTCAAAGGTTGACCCATTTTAAATAAAACATAGACTCATAACATATAATGCAATCTTTTGATGTAGTTTAAAGTAATGTTAGTTGACTAACTTTCATTAACTTCACACAGTTTAAAGACATTAGAAGTAATGCTAACAAACTTTGTTGTTCCATTTCATCTTACCCAATAAATGTATTGACCAAAACCATAACAAATAACATTCATTAACTCCACAAACTTTAAAAACCTAACAAGTACGCCTAACAAACTTTCTTATCGCATTTCATCTTACCCCGTAAATGGATATTCGAAAACAACTTAACTTTACAACCTAATCGCATAAAACACCTCATTATTATTTGTTTTTTTTTTACTTTAACAAAATTATTCTTTCATTAAGTACAACATTATTCATACAATCATTTCTTCTAACACCTGGTGTGCATCGTATTCTTAATGTCTTCGTGCATGTGAGTGTATTCAAATCACTACCTAAATCTGTTTTTTTTTTTCATACCCGAAAACATGTATGCATTAAATACACTAAGAACATCATGTATGTTAACTAACTGAATGAAGGTAAATATGTCAATGAAACAAGTTACATTTAGTTTACTGTATTCAGATTTGTATTTTCATTAAATAAATCCAACCAACAAATCACAGATGAACATCAACATTGAAAAAATGATTTAGTTTACCTGATTTTCGTAGAGTTGTGAACCGTATGATGCACAAATTCAGAATGCAGATGAGAGCAATGTTTGAAACCCTTATTGAAACTAAATGAAATTATAATCTGATTGAATGATAGATATAAAGATCATGAAGTATGATGGACAAACAATTAGTGAATCTTGACTATTTGATATACCTATCACTATCACAATTTTGAGCACAAGATTCCATGCAATCAGATTCATTTTTAGCCGCATATGTGTCTTTGTTTGGTTATTTTTTTTATTTTATATATTCATATATTTGTTTATATAGTTATTGTGGGATCAATTATTAAAAGTAAGTTATTATTTTTTTACCATAATAACATATATCAAATATGATAACATATTTATATAATCTTACAATATTACCAAAGTTTTATTTCTACTAATTGATTTATATATAGTAATTTTTTTAGACAACTAATGCTATTATATGGTTTCTTTGGTTTTACATGTTAATACAGTTTTAACTCCGGCAGTTACACAAGACGAGTGCAGAGAGAGGCGTAAGCTACGGAAATTGTATTTGGATAGTAAAAGATCTAATGTATCACACGTGTTACCGGTTTCTAAGAAAAAAAATCGTCGACCTCTAATTTGTCTTCCATTTTGTTGCACACTTCCACTACTTCACAAGATGCAGCTACTATTTCACCAGGTTTATTTATTTATTTTCTTTAAACTTTTCATAGTTTTTAAAATTGCATACTTAACTATTTTGATACATATATATGTCTAAAATAATTAGATATATCAAAAATCATAACATATTTATATAATCTTACAATATTATCAAAGTTTCCTTTCTGCTAATTCATTTATATATAGTTATTTTTTTAGACAACTAATGCTATTATATCGTTTCTTTGGTTTTACATGGTAATACAGGTTTAACTCCGGCAGTTACACAAGACGAGTGCAGAGAGAGGCGTAAGCTACAGAAATTTTATTTGGATAGTAAAAGATCTAACGTATCACACGTGTTACTGGTTTCTAATACAAAAGAATCGTCGACTTCTAATTCGTCTTCCATTTTATTTCACACTCCCACTACTTCACAACATGCATCTACTATTTCGCCAGGTTTATTTATTTATTTTGTTTAAACTTTCCATATTTTTTAAAATTGCATACTTAACTATTTTGATACATATATATGTCTAAAACTATATATATATATATATATCGTTTTTCTTTTATCAGTTATTTTCACGCAAAGTTATCAAAGTTACACTAAAGAGAGACGGAGATTAAGGAGACTTTATTTAGATATTAAAAAATCTCCTATCTTACGAGGCAAATCCAGGGCTATGAACAGTTTACAATCTTCTTCTAATACAACATCCTTTCACTGCAACACACAAAATGGTAATTCTATACTTTTGTTAATATTTACAAGTAATATTATACCCGACTTTCTAAAGTCATATTTTTTTAGGTGATGACACATCTGCTTCAAACAACCAAACACTTTCAACAAGTATCCGTCGCTTTTCTATTTCTCCAAACATAACAACAGCGACTACAACTCCTATTTTACGCAAAACGTCTCCAAAGCTATCTCCTAGAAAATCTAAGTTATTAGGCAGACCACGAATTACATCTCCTATTCCAATGGTTGATTTGACTACAAATGCAGCGTTAGATGAAGATCCTTACAAAGGTGTTTCACCTGGTAGTCGCTTAAGTAATATATTTTCGACATTATTTTGTATACCATTGTTTTATCTTGAAATACATCGATTAATTTCATTTATTTTTATTTCCATGCTAATCTACAGATTACTTAGATCATGGTGACCAGTGTATTACGTGTCAAGTATGCATGGCAAAGTTATGGGATGTAGAAACAGCGAGAGGCAGAACCAATAATGGGAAAACAAGTTATTTTTTATGTTGCGGTTATGCCAAAGTAGAGCTACCCGATTATTAAGATGCACAACCAAATTATCAGAAACTGTTTACATCTTTGGATAATGAAAGCAAACATTTTTTGAAAAACATTCGCCGTTATAATTCTATGTTCGCATTCACTTCAATGGGTGGTAAGGTCGATCCGACTGTTAATAGAGGTAATGGCCCATTTTGCTACAGGATTAGCGGTGAAAACTATCATAGTATTTGAAGTTTGTTGCCGGAGAATGCCAATAAACTAAAGTTTTGCCAGCTGTACATATACGATACAGAGAACGAAGTTTCAAACTGAGAATCGATTTTTAGGTAAGTATCGTACAGTAGAATTTTTTTTCAATTGTTTCTCAATTAATAATTAATAATTAATAATTCGTTGATAAAAAATGTGTCAAAACAGTCGATCTAAGGAGTCACCTGCATCCTCTTCTGCTTCTGTTGATCGTCAGTTGATCCAACATATCAAGTCTGTGTTAGACTCCGATAATGTATTGGTTAAAGTTTACAGGATGGTTAGAGATTGTTTTCATGACGATCCGCAGCTTAGTCTTAAGGTACGTCTTATTGGAAAAAGGGACAAGGGTGGTCAAATGTATAACTTACCAACATGTGGCGAGGTTGCTGCTCTAATTATTGGAGATGTTGAAAACGCAATTGAGAACAGAGATATTGTTGTTGAAACTAAATCGGGGACTCTTCAACGAATAAGTGAATTACATCCTTCTTACCTTGCTCTTCAATACCCAATTCTCTTCCCATATGGAGATGATGGTTACAGAGTTGACATCCCTCATAGAGGTGTCATAGATGTAACCAACAAGAAGCGTCCAAATTGTACGATGAGAGAGTTCTTTTCGTATCGTATTCAAGATAGACTAAACCAATTTTCGCTGATTCTAAATTCAAGGAGACCCTTCCAACAATTTTTGGTTGATGCTTATACGATGATTGAGAGCGAGAGACTTAACTACATACGTTTTCAACAAAAAAATCTAAGATCTGATACCTATGAAAGTCTCCGGAAATTGAGAAATAATGGTCAGCAAGATATATCTAATGTTGGTACACCTCTTATATTGCCTTCTTCGTTTACCGGTGGAGCTAGATATATGATGCAAAACTATTTAGATGCGATGGCTTTATGTAAATGGTTCGGTTATCCTGATTTTTTTATAACCATTACATGCAATCCCAAGTGGCCAGAGGTAAAACGGTTTCTTAAATACACCACTCTGAATCCAGAAGATAGGCATGATATCCTATCAAGGTTATTTAAAGTGAAGCTGGATGCAATTTGTAAAGATTTAAAGGAATGTCATATGTTGGGAAAAGCAGCAGCAAGTACGTAATGCAATCTTTTTTTTAAATATATTTGTTACATTTTCATTTATTGTTTTTAAATAATTTTTTTGCAGTTATTTATACAATTGAGTTTCAAAAACGTGGGTTGCCTCATGCGCATTTGTGCTTATTCATGGAACCAGAAGCTAAACTTCCCACTGTTGACCAAGTTGATCCGTTCATATGTGCCGAAATTCCAAACAGAGATGATGACCCAGAGTTGTATACGCTTGTGAAGGATTTTATGATTCATGGACCGTGTGGTAATGCTAATATGAACTGCCCATGTATGATTGATAAACAGTGTTCAAAAGGTTTTCCAAAAAGATTTCAATATACTACGACAATTGACGCCAATGGTTTCCCATTATACAGAAGGAGAGATGATGGAGCAACAGTTGTCAAAAACCGGATTGAGTTAGATAATAGAAGTGTTGTACCATACAACAAAAAGTTATTGAAAAAGTATCAGGCACATATAAACATTGAGTGGTGCAACCAAGCTGGGTCAATTAAGTATTTGTTTAAGTATATCAACAAAGGTCCTGATAGAGCAACAGTTGTTGTTTTGCATAGCGATAATCAGAATGAACAACATGAAAAAGATGAGATTAAAGAGTATTATGACTGTCGGTATATCTCAGCATGTGAGGCATCATGGAGGATATTTAGTTACGATGTAAATTACAGATATCCTTCTGTTATCAGGCTTCCATTCCATCTTCCAGGTCTACAACCGGTTGTCTTTGGACCAGACGAAGACATCAATTCTGTTCTTAACAGGCCATCTATCAAGTGTTCTATGTTTCTGTCTTGGATGGAATGGAACAAAGACCCTGATGACCATTTGGCGTGTACACTAACTTATGTTCAGTTTCCAACTTGGTATGTATGGAAGATTGAAAACCGTTATTGGCAACCTCGGAAGAAAGGTAACTCAATTGGCAGAATTCATAATGTTGCTCCCTTTCTTGGAGAAGCTTATTTTTTAAGAATCTTGCTCAATAAAGTAAAAGGACCTAAGTCATATGACGATATCAAAACTGTTAACGGTCATGTACATGATACATTTAGAGATGCTTGTTTTGCACTTGGTCTTTTAGATGATGACAAAGAGTACATCGAAGCAATTAAAGAAGCAAACGAAACAGCAACAGCTTCTTATGTACAAAATTTATTTGGCATGATACTATTGTCCAATACTATGTCAAGACCGGAGATCGTATAGGAAAGCATGTGGAAATACATGACAGATGATTTCATCTATAGATATAGTAAATTACATCGTGTTCAAGGTACATTATGAAACTTTAGAAATGCCATTTTGCTTTTTCAGTTTTTTTCATACATGGTTTAAATAAAATTTTATACTCATTGTATATGTATTTGAACATGTAACAGGTTTATCAATTGCAGACGACGAACTTAAAAATTACGCTTTGTTGGAAATTGAAAAGTTTTTAAGTATGAATAGCTCATCGCTACGGAACTTCTCAACAATGCCTTTTCCAGATTCTTCTTCGTTATCTGATCTCGACAATCGTATGATTAACGAGAAGCGTACTTACGACGTATTAAGTCTCGCAGAGGAATATGTTAATCTCTTTAATATGTTAACTGATGAACAAAGGTCGGTGTTTGAAGATATAATGAAATATGTTGATGGTAACATTGGAGGGATGTTTTTTGTTTACGGATATGGTGGCACCGGGAAAACCTTGACGTTGTCTGTGGCACTTCGATCAAAAAGAGAAATTGTATTAAATGTTGCTTCGAGTGGAATTGCATCGCTGTTATTGACAGGCGGCAGGACTGCACACTCCAGATTTCGTATTCCTTTGAATCTTAATGAGGATTCGGTATGTCATATAAAAGCAGATAGTGATGTCGCTAAATTGTTGCATCAGAACAAACTTATTATATGGGATGAAGCACCTATGGTCCATAAAAATGCGTTTGAAGCCTTGGACCGGACAATGAATGACATTTTCAATTTCGACACCTCAAGAAATTCTGAAATCTCATTTGGTGGTAAGGTTATTGTTTTTGGTGGAGATTTTAGACAAGTACTTCCCGTTGTTGGAAATGGTGGAAGACAAGAGACAATGAACGCATCATTAAGTTCGTCTTATTTGTGGAGTAAATGTAAGGTGCTAACGTTGTCAAGGAATATGAGGTTAGCCGTTGGAAGATCTCCATCCGAGATTGAGGAAATAAATAGTTTTGCTAAGTGGCATTTGGATATAGGAGAGGGAAAGGTTGGTGGTCCTAATGATGGAGAAGCTACAATTGAAGTGCCATCTAGTCTTATAATTAATGATACTTCCGATCGCATTTCCAGCTTGATCGAATTTGTTTATCCTTCGATTCTCGAGAACTTTGGCAGTCCTAATTATTTTAGTGATAGGGTTATACTTGCGCCGAAGAATGAGGTTGTTAACGAGATTAACGATAGGCTTTTAGCGTTGTTTCCCGGTGAAGAAAGAGAGTATCTAAGCTCTGACCGTCTTTGTGCAAGTGAAAATGTTAGTTCAATACAAGAAAGATTATACACACCGGATGTTCTCAATGGTCTTAAAGTTTCAGGCTTACCAAATCACAAGTTAGTGCTAAAGTTGGTGTGCCAGTCATGTTGTTACGTAACATTGACAAAAAAAAATGGTTTGTGCAATGGTACAAGGTTGAAGGTTACAAAGTTGTATAACCGTGTAATAGAGGCTGAAATAATATCTGGAGCTAATATTGGTACCCGAACCTATATTCTCAGAATTAGTTTAGTACCTTCAGACAAGAAGATTCCCTTTTCATTTCAAAGAAGGAAATTTTCGGTTGTTGTTTGCTTTGTTATGACTATCAATAAAAGCCAAGGCCAATCACTTTCTAGAGTTGGTCTGTACCTGAGACAACCGGTTTTCACGCATGGTCAGTTGTATGTCACGTTATCGAGAGTTAAAACAAGAGACGGTGTTAAACTGCTAATACTGGACAAAGATGGGAAGCCTACAAATAAAACAACTAATGTTGTGTATAAAGAAGTCTTCAATGACTTATGATTTTTCATTAATACATAATATGTATATATTAAACATGATTATTTACTGAGTGTTAACTTTTATAATAAAGAATTTGAAAATAATAACATTTTTTGCCATTTGTTGTCTTATTATTCCTGTTATTTCCAATACTTTTAACAATTATATATATATATCGTGAAAACCTTACTTCCGGTTTAGTTTTTCATAACTTCATCTTCATACTCACATGACTTTATTCTTTTGAAATCCATTTAAAAAAAACCACGCATACAGTTCCCCTGTTTCCTATTTTTTCTTCCAAAAATTATCATTGCATCTCTCCAATCTATACATAATCACATCATTCATTCCAAAATTACGAAGATCAGTGTTTTAAAAATATTTAAAATGATGAAATTTTGGGATTTTCATACCATCATTCATCCTTACTCTCTAAATCGGTTATCTTTCTACCATCGCCTTCATCATCTTCGCAATTTTCTCTGTCGTTTTTGGCTCAGGTAAGTTTCTTAAAGCTTCGATTTGTAATTTTTTGAAGCTATGATTGTTGATTTAGTAACTGATTTTAAGTTATTTCCGGTTAATTTTATGAACCCTAACCTCTTTGCTACTTGATTTTTTAGGTGATAATGTTTATTGTAACTTTGTATTCATTTATTGTAGTTGTTTTAGTCAATATTTGGAAACGATTGCTATCATTATGTGTTAGAACTTTTAAGATCGTTGATACTTGTGCTGGATCAGTTTAGTCATAGGTTGTAGCTATTTTGAATGTACAAGGGCTTATTTTGTAATTCCCTAGAAGATAGTTTCCTGACTTAGTGTAGATAAGATTCCAGCAAATTTATAAATTTGCTGGCTAATCAGGAACACTATAAATAGCCCTCTCATTGTAACCTTGGCAAGCTTTTGGCTCTTGAATGAATATTGGTGTTGTTACATTCTTGTGTTGATCTTGTGCTCAAATCTGATATCCAAGGTGGTTTATTGTTATATCTTATTGTTTGGATTCAATACAACACTTGTTGTATTCATTAATCCATAAGCTTCACCTTCATCTTTGATCTTTCTTAACTTTTTATATCTCAAACACCTAATCAATAGGTGTTATGGGTTAAAACAACCAACCACTGTGATCCGGATTCGTTTTGTGATCTATCATTTGGTATCAGAGCCTCGGTGGCTCGTTTCAGTTTTCGGTTTGGTCGGGTCTTTATCGGAAATCCGCCTGAGACGTAAAACATATGCAGATCTGTGTTTGATTGTTTATACTTTCTCAGATCCGATGATTTTATTGTTACAATTTGTTCATATCAGCGACCTTGTTCTTAGAAAGGAAAGCAGATCATAGAGAGAGAAACAGATCTGGTGACTGTGTTTTCATAGAGAGAAGCAGATCAGAAGAAACAATGGTGCTTGGGTTTTCGAAGGTGAGCAAACGACGGTGAACTACTGTGGTTTCGATGAAAATGGTTAAAGCTTGCCGCTCTAATTTGGTTCATATGATGGCTCAAAGACGGTGTCTTCTTCATCAGCAATGTCGGTAGCCGTGTATCTTCTTCTGTTCAGTGATGGTGAAGTGGTGGAGGTTTCGAAGACGGCGACGGTTACGTTTCCGGATGGACGGAAGAAGACTGTTGAACCGTTGAAGCTTGAATCGGAAGATACGAGAGTTAAAGGTGGTTGGTGGCGAGGTTTCATGGATGGCAGTCTGTTTTCGGAGCTATAATGGTTTCCGGCGACTTTTGGGTGGTGACCGGTTCTCTCTACTTACTGGAGTGTATGAACAATAAGTGAAACACTACAGATTACTGGAACTCCGGCGAGCTTCATCTATTTGATTTCCGGCAATATTCCGATCTCAGATGGGTACCAGCGGTGACGGCTGTTATTATGATGCAGCTAGGGTTTGTTTGGTGTAAGTTTGCATGGGCTAAGGAGCATGATGGGCCAATAATTGGATGACTGATTGATTATACTATGGGCCCACCTGATATATGCAAAGTTTTATTCTTTTTTGGTCCTTGATTGTGTGTTCACCCAGGTACGTGGTTTGTTAAATTGGTAAGTTTAGCAAGCTGAATTAATTTGAAAAGTGGGCCACGCATGGATGAATTTTCCAAGACTCTTGAACCATTTTGTTTATTAGGCCACATGCTTAAGGATGGTGAACGTGTCTGTCATTTTTTTAGGCCACACATGAGAATATCCAAGAATCTTGGAGTGTTATTGCTAAGGTTAGTCTTCAGTTAATATTTGTTTAGCGAATATTTTGCTGTGGAAGCTTGGAGATTTTGGTTATTGTTTGGAACGGAAGTTCAAAAGGATTTTGGCGATTTTAAATGATGGATGGGTCTAGGTTCATGTTTGAACTGGGTTCTTGGATTATTTTTCATTGGGGCCGGGAGTACAAGATTATTTTATGAGCCAACGACTTTGGTGGGTTTTGCGTTTTTGTCACCAAAGAAATTATCGGCGACTTTAGCATTGGATCGGGAGCTAAATGCAATCTGACAGAGTTGAAGATTCTCATGATGAAGCTAATTATTTAATTTTTATCATTGGAGTTCGAACCCTATCATATGCCTATTACAGTTTTATCTTTAATAAGATACGGAGCTTTGATTGACAAGATATAGGAGGGTCTACATTTGCGGGGGAAAACGACAATGAAGATTTTGGGTATTTAGCCGATTTGTGAAGATTCGAAGACGACGTCAGATTTATTTTTGAAGACCATTTGAAGAATTGATAGCATCATTCTCGGGGGAATATTGTTGGGTCAAAATGGAGAATGATGTTATCAATTACGCCGACGTTATTTAGCATCTTTATTGTTTTGTATAGGATGACGTTTTTATTTATGATAGTCGGATGTTTTAGTGAGTTTAGTAGGTTCTCCAAGCAAGAGGCGGCTTTCTTGGAGGACAAGGCTCAAGGGGCTATAAATAGAATACTAATCACCACTTGTAGGGTGTGCATTCGTGAGCCACCACCCTGGGGGAGCTCACCCGGGGTGGATGAGTATTTTGTATTTGTTCTTATCCAGTCATTGAAACATTTCTATTGTTCAAATCATTAAAGTTTCTATCTTTTTTGTTCATTATCGATTCTTCTTGGCTCGAATCACCCGTCTCGCTATTTTTCACCAAACCGAGACTAAAATCGGATCGTTACGGACCTACAATTTGGTATCAGAGCCTTAGTGCTCTTGGTTGTTCTGTTCTTGTTGAGATTTTTCATAGTTTTGAAGGTTTTTCAAGAGTTTTAAAGTTTTCAAATTTTTGGACTTAAAATGGATTGATTTGGTGTGTTTAATCGATAGGTTGTTGTTAATATATGATTAGGGAGTCATTTTGGACATTTTGATGTATCAAAAGGTGGTTTTTGAGCTGTTTTCGAGAGATTAGAGGGTTTTAGTTCGTGTTAAACCCTCTGTCTAGCGAAATTATTTTGAACACAGCGAACAATTTTTGAAGATAGCGAACTTATTTTTTTGAAGATAGCGAACTCAGTGTTAAAGACAGCGAACATAATCAAATCTTTTAGAAACTCATCGCAGGATCATTAACTTCGACGATCGTCATTCGAGCGAAATTAGTGATCATTTGCGAAACAGTGTCCAGTGACCCTTGAGCGAAATTATCGAAGGCGACTTCGAGAACCGTGATAGCGAACCACAGCGTTCTTATCACGGTAATCGGTGATATTAACCTAACTATTGTTTGTGTTGTGTTTTGTCAGCGAAATTATCGGATTCGCTCGTGCAGGATCTCTTATAGCTCCAGCGAAGGTTGAGCACGTGTCAGCGAAGTCGATCAGGATCCTTCGGTCATCGGCGAAGTTAATCTTTTCACCGGCTTTCTGTGACTTGTCAGCGAAATTAAGTTCTGTTCAGCTCCTTTTTGTCTAAAACAAGCAAAAATGTCGTTGAATCAACTAAGTCCAATTGCTCAAGCGGAACTTGAAACCGGAACCACAACTCGGCCACCAAAGTTGAAAGGGGCTGAAGACTTTAGCACTTGGAAGACTCGCATTCAATCGTTCTTCGAGTACACGGACTACAATCTGTGGCTCTCTGTCACCGCTGGACCCCACATTCCAACGGTGGTCCGAGGAGATGCGGTAGTGGCCAACAATGATGCCACCACCTTCACTGATGAAGACAAGGCTCTAATCCAACGTGATCGTCATGCTCATGCTGCTTTAACAATGGCACTATCAACTGATGACTGCAACATGTTTGAAGAACACCGAACTGCAAATGCACTCTGGAATGCATTGATCGAGTACTACGAGGGAAATGAAGAGTTGATTGAAAGCAAGAGAGATATGGTACAGAAACAATATGACATGTTTTGTGGAGTTCGTGGAGAAAGTCTTTCTGATCACATCAGTCGCTTTCTGAATATGATGACCAAATGGAAGAAAGCGGGAAATCCTGTCACAAACCGTGCTGCAATAAAGAAGCTGCTAGATTCACTCCCCAAGGAATGGAGCCTACAATGCATGATGATCAAGAAGGATTTCCTCAACAATCCAAATCCTGTCACTCTGTCCGACCTGATCAACACCTTAAGAGCCTTTGAAATGGATGTCAACAAAAGAGAGATGAACACTGCTAGTCCCACTGCCAGTTACCCACCAAAGTCTACTCAAACATCTGCTGGATTGAAAAATGTAGCATTTCTTGCTTCAGGTGGCATCACTCCACAAGCTTCTGACCTAATCTACGCCAACGCTTCTGCTAGCACATCGAAAGCTCCACAACTTGTTGAGAAGACTATCACTGTTGACACTCAAGCTTTGAAAGTGTCCACTGAAAACGTGGCACTTTTCAACACATTTCTGAGCAGCTATGAAGCCCTGATGTCTGGAGAACTGAAAAAGGAGATGTTCACTGCTGAAAACATGTATCAGGTTGATCCAGATGATATGGAGGAAATGGATCTGAAATGGCAAATGGCCATGATCACCTTGAGGCTAAAGAAATTTCAAGACAAGCCAGGAAAGCGTCTGGGTCTGAGAAAGGCTGGTTTTGACAAATCCAAACTTAGGTGCTACAACTGCAAGAATCTTGGCCATTTCAAGCGGGAGTGTCCTCTGTTGAAAGAAGGAAACAGTGAAACTACTCCTGCTGTAAAGCAAATCACTGTTGAAGAAAACAAGAACAATGCGTCTCCCAGCACACCAAAAGCTTTAGTCGTTGAAGACTATGATTGGAGTGAAGAAATTACTGAAGCAAAGGAGCAAGTCAACAAAGCTCTGATGGCTAAGATTTCAAGTGAATCCTCATCGAGGCAGTTTGAAAAGCAGACACCCGGAATTCCAAAAGGAGACAATACTGCTGACAAAGGGTTGAAAAGCATTATCACTTCAGTGGAGCCTGAAAATGAAAAGAAGTGTGGAGAAGCTGAGGAGCATGTTTCGAAAGAAGCATCTGATCAAAAGAAAGGTAAAGAAAAATTCCCAGCAGCCGCCATGAAAGCAGATTCATCAAAAGAAAAAGCTGACAAGGACTTGGTAAACAGCATTCCACTCAGTTTCAAAGAAAAATTATGCACACCAGCATGCGTTGATGTCGTGGCACATTACAAGTCTCTTAATCTAGAATTTGAGAGACAAAAAGACAAGGCCTTAAAAATGAATAACGAACTTAAACTGAACGAGGCCGCATACCAGAGAAAGTTGAATTCAACTTTAGCTGAGATGCAAACTCTAAAAGAATTTGTGATTAGAAAAGATTTCATCATTAACGATCTCACAGATAGATTAGAAAAGGCCTTAAATGAAACTAACAAATTGCAAATTATCATTGATAAATGGAATGTCAGTCAAAAGGCCTTTACTGACATCAAAAACTGCCAACGACCAACGTATGTGAAAGACGGGATCGGGTATAAGGATAGGCAAGGAAACGAACGAAAACTCTTTCTTCCACCACATAGCAAAAACTATGTGCCTATACCTACTCCTCATCCCGAAAATGATCTCATTGATGAAAAGGCCTCTATAGAACAAAACGACTCTTGTAAAAACAAAACAACCGCTAACTTTTCTAAAAGTAATGCAGATCCAATTGTGTGTAAAGAAGATGTGTGCGATGAGGATGGAGACTGCGGCGGTTCAAAAATAGGAATCGGATATTCAGGCGACAGTTATTCCACCGTTAACTGGTTCGTCTGGAATTGTTCTAAGAAAAACAATGTTAAGGATGAATGTAATAATTTAAGTAGGATGGATAACTGTAATGGCCGAGTGCCTAAATTTAAATCTTCGGATGACTGTAAGGGCCATGTGCCTACATTTGAGACCCGTGATCGTGAACATGCTATGTTTGAATGTCATGATTTAAATTCTGCATTTTGTGATGATAAAGTTGTCTGTGAATCTCCTGTATTTGTGCCAGAATTGAAAAAGAATAGCTTTGGAAAATTCCTCACTGAGGAAATTCCAGAATTTATTCCATCTCGAACAGGTATGACAGATTCTGAAAAGAAAGTCACTGAAGATCAATGCACCGAAGACTCAAGCACTGCTTCAAGCCTTGAGGATGAGCAAAAGTCAGAAACAACAGACAGTGAGAGCATAGAATTCTCAAGTGAAGAAACCTTGAAAACATCAAGTGAAGATCTCACAACAAATGATGAAAGCTCAAGTGTTGGAACTATTGAAGACCAAAATCCAGAAGGTTCAAGCGAAGATCAAAGCTGCAATGATTCAATTTACGAAGCAAGTGAAGAACAGGACTCAAGTGAATACCAAACGTCTGAAAGCTCGTCTGATTATGACAATAATGAAGAATGTTCAGAAGATGAAAGCAGAATTGACAAGAAAATGAAGAAAGCAGAAAGCTCAAGACACTCATCACATACATCATCTTCTAACACCAAAAGACCCAGACATAAAAGATGTTTTCGCTGTGGTCATTTAGGACATACAGCGAAACATTGTAAAACCAAGAAGTTTTCTAAACCAGAGCATGATTTTCTTACAAACGTCACATATCAGTTAAATTATCTTAAGAAGTCTGTTAAAAATCTGGTTGAATCAACTGCCTATTTTTGGAAACAAAAAGAGGCCAAAGTGGGTCAAAATCACGATAGATTCGAAATGAAGCAAATATGGGTTCCCAAAACTAACTAATTTGTATATTTGTGTTTTTGTGTATATCAGAATAAACTCCAGAAATGGCTACGCACGCTCATGGAATACATCTGGCACGTAGACAGCGGATGTTTAAGGCACATGACAGGACTGAAGGAACTCCTGAAGAATTTTCGCTTCATTGATGGTGATTTCGTATCTTTCGCTGGAGACGAGAAGGGAGGAAAGATTGTTGGAGTAGGAGATGTGGTGTCTGAAGCCCTCACTCTGGAGAATGTCAACTATGTGCCGGAGCTGTGCTACAATCTCATGAGTGTCTCACAAGTCTGTGATAAAGGAATATCGGTGCTTTTCAATGACATGGAATGCTTGTTCCTGAAGCCCGGATATGTTGTTCCTGCTGAAATGATCATGCTCACAGCTCCAAGACAAAACAACACATACGTGCTCAACATGAAAAACGCCAAGACAAATGACAACTTAACCTGCCTGATCTCTAAGGCTTCAGAATCGGAATCACTGCTTTGGCATAGGCGACTGGGGCATGTTAATTTCAAAAATATGAATAAACTCTCTAAGTTAAACTTAGTTAGAGGTCTTCCAATTAAGGAATTTCCATTTTCTGAAAAATGCATTGCATGCGCCCAGGGAAAACAATATAAGAAACCGCACAAGTCCAAAGCAGTGAACACGATTACGGCACCTCTTCAGTTGTTGCATATGGATCTTTTTGGTCCAATCAGTGTTAAAAGTCTTGCTAAAAGTTCTTATTGTTTGGTGATTACAGATGATTTCTCTCGTTTTTCTTGGGTTTATTTTCTTGAGGCTAAAAGTGAAGCAGCGGAAATTCTCAAGGCATTCATTCCCTTGATCGAGAACGTGACCAAATTAAAAGTGAAGTCAATCAGAAGTGATAATGGCTCGGAATTCAAAAATCAAACTTTCATATCCTTCTGTGCAGAAAAGGGAATTCATCTTCAATACAGTGCAGCCAGAACTCCTCAACAAAATGGGGTTGCTGAACGCAAGAACAGAACATTGATTGAAGCCGCAAGGACCATGCTAGTGGATTCAAGGCTTCCAATCATCTTCTGGGCAGAAGCAGTTAATACGGCTTGCTACGTTCTGAACAGGGTTCTCATTGTAAAACCACACGGAAAAACGGCGTATGAACTTCTCTTCAAAAGAAAGCCGCTTATTGATTTCTTCAGACCATTTGGATGCTCTTGCACTCTTCTAAACACTCAAGAGAATCTCATCAAGTTCGAAGCAGTGGGTGATGTCTGCTACTTTATGGGATATTCATCCACTCAGAAAGCTTACAGAGTTTACAACAAGAGAACAAAGATGGTGATTGAATCATACTATGTTGATTTTCAAGAAGGAAACTACACCAACACCGGAAGTACTCCTGATTGGTTCTATGATGTGGGCGTGATTTTTAACACCTTTGAAATTCCGGAAGTAGTGCCAGACACTGAACCTGTTGAAGACACTCATGTTGAACCACTATTTGACTCATCCGACATTGGTTTAACTCCATTTACTACCCGTCTATCTCCATCAACTGCTGACCCTATTTGGCTGTAAATGAAGCAACTGGTGACACTTCGCCTGAGAACACCCAAGAAAACGGTGATTCTTCTTCACAGGCGAATGTGAATGAACCAACTCAAGAAGATGATCCACCAGTGATTTACGTGGTCGAACACTTCACCAACCTTCCGCAGCAAATTGAATCTCTGACAAATGCCGGATACAAGACGAATCGAAATCATCCTCTTGAAAATGTTATCGGCGCAGTTGAAGAAGGAGTGCGTACACGCGGGCAATCGTCAAGCATCAACAAAGGGCTATTTGCAGCTTTTCTGTCACAATCAGTTCCACGGGACATCGAAGACGCCATTCAAGACTCCAGTTGGGTTCAGGCGATGCAAGAAGAACTATCTCAATTCAGGAAGCTTAAAGTTTGGGAGCTAGTAGATTTACCAGAAGGAAAGTTTCCAATTGGTACTAAATGGGTCTTCCGAAACAAGATGGATGATCGTGGAGTGGTAATCAAGAACAAGGCTCGTCTGGTGGTCCAGGGTTTTCGGCAGGAAGAAGGAATCGACTACGAAGAAGTTTTTGCTCCGGTTGCACGACTGGAAGCCATCAGAATATTCCTAGCTTACGCGTCATACAGAAATTTCAAAGTCTTTCAGATGGACGTAAAGAGTGCCTTTCTGTATGGGAAGGTAAAGGAAGAAGTCTACGTGTGTCAGCCTCCGGGTTTCGAAGATCCTCATTTTCCAGGACGCTACTACAAGTTGGACAAAGCCCTCTATGGTCTTCACCAAGCTCCACGTGCTTGGTACGAGACTTTGTCAACTTATCTTCTGAAGTGCGGATACACCAGACGAACGATCGACATGACTCTCTTCACCAAAAGAGTCGGGGAAGACGTAATGCTGGTTCAGATTTATGTGGACGATATCATCTTCGGGTCGACCAACGAAAAATTGTGTAGAGATTTCGAGTCTGTCATGAAGGCACAATTTGAAATGAGCATGATGGGAGAGCTGACGTTCTTCTTGGGGCTAGAAGTGAAGCAAAAGGAAGACGAAATTCTCATTCATCAGGCCAAGTACATTCGGGATATTCTCGCAAAGTACAACATGAACGACTGCAAAGTTGCAAGTACTCCATTTGCTTCTCAGACAGAGCTTACTCTAGATCCTCAAGGAAAACCTGTAAACAAGTCATTCTATCGCTCGATGATCGGATCTCTGATGTACTTAACGGCTAGCAGGCCTGACATCATGTGGGCTGTCTGTCTCTGTGCTCGCTTTCAAACTAATCCCAAGGAATCTCATGAAACCGCTGTGAAGCGCATCTTCCGCTATCTTAAAGGAACTCCGAAACTAGGTCTTTGGTATCCTAAAGATAGTAATTTTGACCTTATTGCTTATTCTGACAGTGATCATGCAGGTTGTAAAGTAGATCGCAGGTCTGTATCAGGAGGATGTCAATTCTTGGGAAATCGTCTGATCTCATGGCAAAGCAAGAAACAGACAACTGTGTCCACCTCCACCGCTCAAGCAGAATACACCGCGGCCTACAGTTGCTGTTCACAAGTTCTCTGGATACAAAATCAGTTGTTGGATTATGGAATCAACATCATGAAGACTCCTATATTCATCGACAATGAGGCATGTCTGGGAATTGTGAAGAATCCCATCCACCACTCCAGAACGAAGCATATCGAAATTCGTATTCACGCAATTCGAGATGCGTACGAGAAAGGATACATTCAAGTGGTACCAGTGGATACAACCCAGCAACGGGCCGACATCTTCACCAAAGCTTTCGATAAAACGCGATTCAACCAGCTGGTAACCTGGTTGGAAATGGTAAATTTCCTTGAATGGAAATGAATCTTGTGTCCAAAAGCTTTCGTAAATATCCTATCCTTGTTATAAAAAAAAATCCGTTCGTTGAAAGTAAAACAAGTATCGTAGAGCGTTGCCCACCAAAAAGATTTTCTGATTCTTAAAATTTCATTTTCGGGCAAATGGACATTCGAAAATAAAGATTTTAGGGGGGATATTCCAGAAAATCAAAATGCGATGCTTGTTTCTGACTCCTGCTAGAGGAAATGATAGAAAATTGCTAACACTTTGTCATTTCTTGCAAAACAGAAAACAAAACAAAAAGAAATCGGGGTACCAAGCAACGACGTGTCGGTAGATTCAGCAACACCAACGAGTAAACTGCTGTTAGGGAGCAAAACATAACATCTACACAAGGATTCTGGCTTTTCTCAGGCATTACGCATCTTGTGGGTAACACGTTGCGGCATATGGCTTAATGGTCTTAAATCTTGTGTTGATAGATTGCCAAAGTCTGAAATCTCGGGTCTTTATATTGGTTTCCATTCGGGGGGTATCATAGTTGGTCTTCTGCTGCATCCAGATACATGCTGACCTAGAACTTCTATGATATCCCTTCATAATAAGCGCCTTAAAAAAAAGGCCAAACCCTTTCATAATAAGTGCCTTTTGTGGCCAGAAACCTTTTGATGGATTAGTTTCGGTCTCTCTGCTGTACGAAAGTACTGACCTGTTCACCGAACTATCTGTCTCGCCCTCGATAGATCTTGGAATCTCTGTTGTACGAAAGTACAGACCTGATCTCTGTTCTATCGTTGAAATGAATGGATTCAATATACTCACTTGTTATGAAGAACCTTTGTGCATACCTTGATCACGGGGGTATGTCCTAACGTGGGACTCACGGGCGTAATGTTTCTATTCTCAATAGCTTGTGTGGGGGCCATAGAAGTCTTGTCAATATTACCAAAACATGATAAAAGCGCTCACCGAAGGTATGTTGAAAGAAGGATGCATGGATTTAAGCGGACAAACATACTGGCAGTTTTTTCTTATGCCTTGGTTAGTACTTATCAATAATAATAATAAATAAGGAATTGGCAAGTGTTGGCGATATGATCTTTTGCAGGTAAGTCACTGAGTGTCGTATGTTTCAAGAAGTTCCGCATCAAATGAAACCTCCCAGAGCTGAAATTTCAAAATTCGGAGTCTAATTGGCCCAAAATTTTCTCTGTTGTGTAAATATTTAGTAATCTTTAGCGTTTTAAACAAAACTGGGCATGCTTTTCGAGAAAGTTTAAAATTTACGAGCGAAATTAAATTTATTTTGAAAATTTATTAAAGGTAGCGAAATTAAGATATTGGCGAAATAGTTATTTCGCCCAGTACGGATATCAGTGTATAAATATCTTGTAACCGTCATATTTCAAAACCTTTCAAAAATAAAACCTCTTCATCGTCTCTCTCGCTCATCTTCGGACACTCTCTCAAATCGACACAAGATTTATTTTCGTTCAAGGATCATCAGGTAAGTCTTCGATTAACCATCATTTGCAACATTTGTTGTCATCGGTTCACAATTTCGGTAATCTGTACATTGTTTGAATTTCTTTGACTGATTTTTGTGTTCATAAGCCCTAGAAATTCTGAATCCGAAATCTTTGCCCGAAATCCTTGTGGTTTGTTTTGGATGTTTGTTTTTGAGAACCGATCAAACATAGTTTCACAATGAACTCGTTGCTTGAACTTAACTAAATCGGTGATGAACAGTTAGGGTTTTTAATGGGTTTAAGAAGAAACTTTTGAAGACAGCGATTTTAACATGATAAAAGCGATGATAGCGAATTTAACCCTTAATCACGGTAGTTCAAAAGTCTCGAACGCGAGTTCGAGCACCCAGCAAAATAGTCTAATTCGCTCGTGTAGCGATTTGGTCTATTGTGTTCGCTGGTGAATCGTTTCCGGAAAAGAAACGTTGTCATCGCTATGTTCGCTAGCGAAATTAACCTCGACACCTTGCACATGTTCCGATTTAGTTACCGTCAAACTGTAACCGGACCACTAGCGAACTTAGCGAAGATAATCAGTGACTGATCTACCAGCGAAGTCAGCGATGATCTATCTTCGTTGATTGATCTTGTTTCTGATCTCGATATCCAACATCAGCGAAGACAGCTTGACCTGGCAGCGATTTTTATGCTTATTTTTCTTGTAAATACGGTTTTTATGCATAGCTTTTTGTGTAAACTTCCATTCTAACTTGGCGCGTTTTTCGTGTTGTATGCAGTATGGTGAAGAATCTCGAGTGGGATAAAACGTCTAAACATAATCAAAGTATCAATCTAGATGAAGTGCCTCAAGATTTTGATGATGTAACCAGATGGGTGCGTTCCAGCAGAATCGGTTATGCTGTGGAGACAGCTGTTAAAGTCTACAAGTTTCACATACAACAATTCTGGGAAAACGCAAAACCGGAAGCCATCAACAACAAAAGAGGGATAGTGTCAACGGTTTGCAACAAAAGAATAGAGGTGACTGAAGACCAGATACGCCAGGTTCTGAAGCTTCAAGACAATGATCAAGATCCGTTAAGCCTGAGTCAAGATGATATCCTGGATGGTTTTCGAGGGATGGGCTATCCTGGAGATTTCCGTCAAAAGAAAGAGATCAAGAGAGGAGGACTCACCAGAGACTGGAGATTCATTGTTCATGTGATTTCTACGAGTCTGGCACACCGAAAGGGTGGCTTTGATGGTTTGAACTTGGAATGGTCGGCAGCCATGCTAAATCTGTGTATTAAATAGAAATTTAATCTCTCGGGCTTGATATTCAAATACATGCTTGAAAATGTAAGTGGAGCAACGTGGGCGATGTATCCAAGATTCGTTCAGATGCTGATAAATAGCCAACACAAAGACCTTCCAACTGATGGAGATCTTTACAAGTTCCACATCTTCACAAGCCGTCAGTACACTGAGATAAAGACTAAGGAATGGGTGATGTTGCATGATTGGATGTACCGAGCAGAGAGACTCCCAATAGTAAAGGAAGCTTATAAGAAGTACAAGGAAGCTGTTCAAGAAAAACAACAACGAGATGCTCTCGCTCAAGCCGAAGCAGCCGCAAGAGAAGAACGCGCTAAAGGAAAAAGGAAAGAAAAACAAGCGGCTGAAGAAGAACCACCCAAAAAGAAAAGGGCATCGGGAAGCACCGAACGATTCATGGAGGCAGGCATAAGGGCGGCCGAGTCAGATGAACACCGCCAGCACATTAAAGATTTGAAAGCGATTCACGCCCTGCAAGAAAAGGAGAAAAGAGAAAAGAGGTTGAAGCGAAAGGAGATATCTTCCATAGAAAGACCAGAGATTGTGACTGAGGAAGTTCAATCGTTAAATGACTTCATCGATACCTTGATAATAGATCCAGATGAAGCTTCAGCGAGCAAGGGCCCTTCCAAAGTATCTCCTGTAAAGCCAACGAGGTTTTCAAAGCCTCCAGTCCCACCTCAAAGGATTCGACCCTTTCAAGAGCTTTACGATAAACAGGGAAAGGAAAAGTGACGTGGGTGATCAACCCTGCTAAAGTTGTCACCAGAATTAAGCTACCTGAAGAAAATCCTGTTGCACTCAAAGATTTCAAGAAATGGTTCTATGATAGCAAGACTGGCGAAGCTGTGATAAGATCAATCGAAAATGTGGATATTCGGATCTTGGATCCTATGGATGTGTTTATGTTTGGGTTCTCGGATCTAACCATGTTGAATGCAAGCAGCATAAACGTGGGAGCTGGAAATGCAAATCTTGAAGAGGCTATGCTATTTCAGAGAGCGGTAGAAAGAGCCTGGAAGTTAAAGAGGGAAATGCTGGATCTGGTAGACAAGATTGAGAAAAGAAAAGAAAAAGAAGAAAAGAAAAAAGAAGCAAGGAAGAAAAAGAAGCATGAACATAAGAAAGAAAAGACCCCTGCTTCTTCAACTGAACCCACCACAACGTCACCACCTCCGGCCTCATCCACATATGAGGCCACTAAGGAGGACCAACCAATTAGTGAAGCTGCAACAACTCAAGAAACTCAAACTGTGCCAATCGAGACCGAAGCACCAACAGAAACGACAACAAGCATCGAAAAACCAACAGAGCCTGACAAGCAAGTGACAGAGAATCCAGCGGCCACAACTGAAGAATGAAACGACAAGTATGCAACGATCTAGGGGGGATATTGTTAGAACTTTTAAGATCGTTGATACTTGTGCTGGATCAGTTTAGTCATAGGTTGTAGCTATTTTGAATGTACAAGGGCTTATTTTGTAATTCCCTAGAAGATAGTTTCCTGACTTAGTGTAGATAAGATTCCAGCAAATTTATAAATTTGCTGGCTAATCAGGAACACTATAAATAGCCCTCTCATTGTAACCTTGGCAAGCTTTTGGCTCTTGAATGAATATTGGTGTTGTTACATTCTTGTGTTGATCTTGTGCTCAAATCTGATATCCAAGGTGGTTTATTGTTATATCTTATTGTTTGGATTCAATACAACACTTGTTGTATTCATTAATCCATAAGCTTCACCTTCATCTTTGATCTTTCTTAACTTTTTATATCTCAAACACCTAATCAATAGGTGTTATGGGTTAAAACAACCAACCACTGTGATCCGGATTCGTTTTGTGATCTACATTATGTTTTTGCATGTCCATTATTAAAACCGAAATCTTCGCCGTTAATTTTTGTTGATATGCTCATCTTTTACTGTTATTTTTGTTTAAATTTTTGTATTCTTATGATAATGTTTTTTTCAGGTTGATTTTTTTAAAGTGTTTTTTATATTGAAAGACTTAATTGTTGTGTTCTTGAACAATAATTGAACCATAACATGTATGTTTCTATTTTTCTATACCTGGTGTTATAAAAGTTTTGTTCATGATGTTTTTTTTTTATCCCAATTAGGATAATATATTTGTATACTCTGCATTTGGTTGTATTGATTGAATTTTATTACCTGTTTTTGCAACCACTTAAGTCTTTTAACATTTGTCAGTGGATCTGTTAAAAGTATACTTTACGATTACTTTATGTTTTTAACATTCTATTAGATCAGTTAATGTTATGTCTGTTAGAATAAAGGAACTTTTACTATACAAAAGAGGCTGCAATGCTTTAATAAATTTGCAATTTTATGAATACTGTTAAAGATCCTACCTTTATATCATTTGTTGGGCTTTTTATTTTAGTTGGTGGTGGATTTATAACCTTATTCTATTTATATTAATGTTCTTTATAAATATCTTTACAGATATGGATCGTGGTTTTTTTGTTTACATCGAGGACAGGAAATTAGAAGAACAGGTTATACGTTTGTTCATAACGTGTTATATATTATTATATTGTTAAGTAACAACCTAACTTTTAAGAAATGTGTAATTAGCATTTTATCGTGTTTTTATCATTTAATCACTTAAATGATGTTTGCAGCCTTTACCAGCTTGGTATAACAAGCTAAATGACTTAGATGGATATCCCGTTAGAACTGTTTTGTTAATCACTTATGATAAAGCAATATTTGATGTTAAAATCAAGGAGTCTACGAACGGTTATTGTGTGTCAAACGGTTGGTCAACTGTTATAAATGTTCTTGAAGTAGACAATGGAGACTATGTTGTATTTGAACTTATGGATGCATTGACTTTTAGAATAACTCATTTTAAGAGTTATCCACACCCAGTTCAAGGTTCAAAGTTCCACATTGTTATATCAAACCCCAAGAGCCGGAATCTGGTATGTTTTAAACAGTTTTTTTATGTTCAGTAAAGATTTACATTTTGTACTTATTCAATGTTTTTTTAATCAACTGCAGTGGTTACCGAGAGACTTCATGCAAGAGCATTTCAACGGTGATAATCTGTTTAACAATTTTGTTATTGTTTTTGACAAAAACCACACGTGGACTGTTAGTATGAGAAGACTCTGGGATATCAACCATTTCTTTGTTGATTTTACTCAAGTTTCCAATGATCTATGTTTAATAACTGGCGATGTTATTGTTTTTGAGTTGGTTGATGATTATGTCTTTACGATTAAACTGTTCCATACTAATGGTCTTCAGTCGCTTAGTCCCGACCTTGTCGTACCAGTGGTGGAATCCATTAAAAAGGAGGTGTAATTTTTTTTTAGACCGAGGATTTTATATTGTTATTGCGGACTCCTCAAAAACCGAACAGGTAATGGTTTTTTAATGAACTGGTATTTTTTAATCTGTCCAGCGTATTAGCATCAACTAATGTAATCCCTGTTTGTAATTTACAGTCTCTTCCTTTATGGTATAATAAGTTTGACAACTTGAAGGGGTATCCGATTGGTCCTGTAGTTATCACAAATGAAGAGGGCAATGAGTGGACTGTTTCGGTGAAATCCACTGCCAATGGGTATTGTTTCTCGAATGGTTGGTCTGCTATGGTTCGTGATGTTGGTCTGGAGGATAAAGATGTTATTGTTTTCCATGTTGTTGATGCTCAGATGCTAAAGTTCACTCATTTTAAGGCTGATTGTCTTTCCTGTGTTAAGAACAAGTTTTTTGTAGAGATGTTATTTCCCAAGAACGCTAACTTGGTAATTTATACTTTTACTACTTAGGATGAAGAACCAACTGACCTTTTTATTGACAATTGCATTTATTCTTTATTTAGTGGTTGCCGAAAGAGTTTATGAACAGGTATTTCAAAACGGACACATTGGACGATAACTTTTCAATTCGATTTGGAAGTACATACATGTGGAGTGTCAAAGTGAATAGGCTCTGGGGATCCAACTACTTCATTCAAGATTTCTCACAAATCACCAAAGATCTTCATCTCATATCAGGTGATGTAATCTTTTTTGAGTTGGTTGCGAGACGTATTTTCAACATTCTGCTTTTACGTCCTAATGGAATACAGTCTGTTTTTCCTGAGTTTGCGAATAGTGTTGGTGTTGAAGAAGAGGAAGACACAGAACAAATGGATGTTAGTGAAGATTACATATTAGACGGGGGAAATCAAGACATGGAAGATGACATTGTAGACGTTGTACATGATGTGCCAGTCATTGAAGCTGATCCTGTCTTGGAACCAGGCTTTGTTGACGTTCCACAGATTCCGGCCGTTGTTCATGAAGCCAACGTATACGAACTAAGATGGTGTCTTTTCGTTTTGTAAGTTTTTCATACTTTAAATGATTTATTTTAATATTATGTAACGCTTTCAAGGTTGTTATTTTTTTTAAATTTGTTTATTGTTCCAGACTTTAATGTAGCGGATCCCAAAGGACTTTGCAGCAAATGTAGATTTCTCTGTCCTTGATGACATGGTCGTTCAAACTGAAGACGGTTTTTCAATGACACTCGAGATCCGGCAGGAAACGGCACGTGGGATACCTCGGTATGCTTTCAGAGGATGGCAGAACTTCATGCTGCAGGCTGGGTTGGAAAATGGAGCTGAGTTTTTGCTGCGATATTATAGGGATCAAAACACGTTGCGAATTCTTAATCCGGACCACTAAGCGATGTATGTATTGAAAGATGTCGTCAGAAGTAAACATATAATATCGTTACCAACGCTATCCTATGTGTGGTAACAGTTTTGGAACAATTATTACTATATATATGTTTTGTTTACCAAGGTTTAATGTGTAACGAACATTTTGTTGATGTACTTTTGGGACACGCTAAAGTGTCTCAAAATATTAGGTTTAACAATCAAAGTTTAACGGTTCTACGTTTAAATTATTTTATGTGTTTAGTTGGTGTTAAGCCACCCGCGAAGCTGGCGGGGTCTTAGGCTAGTAATAAATGATATAAATAAAGTAGCGGTCTTTTCAATTACTGTGTGTATTTTTTACTGGTTTTGTTCTAGTTTTTATGAGTTTTTATGGCCTTAGACATTCCATCTTCCAAGTTTGGCGTTTTTAATGGCTTTAAGTAGTTTTTGGCGTTTGTTTCCATTTTAGCTTTTAATAATTCTTCTCTAAATTACTTTATTATAGGTTTGGAGTTTTTGGCGTTTTACTTCATTACGGCGTTTCACAATAATTAAGAATTTTGGCGTTTTATTAATATAATGTTATTTTTTTTATTCTAAGTTGGAAAATACATAACAAACAACAGAAAAAGAAAATTAAAAAAATAAAAATAGAAACAATTCATCTTTCAAATCTTCACTGTCGTCAGTCTCTTTCTTCTTTGAAACATGTTCACTGGCGGTTTGGCTTTGTCATGCTTGTGTTTTTTAGCCATTTGGAAAGGCAATATGACAAGAGTTTTTTGTTTGAATATGTATCTTCAAACCACTCATCAGTGTCATTCGTTTAATTCTTGCCATTATAATATTCATCAATAACAAAACACAAAAACTGCCATAAGTCTGACCCCAGTATCTTTTTCTTGAAGTTTTGTCCATCTCATTCAGCAAAATGTTATTTGAGTCGCAGCACCTCAGGAAAGAATGCATTTTCCGAAACTTCGTGTAGAACAATATTGAATATACAATAAACGATTTTTGGCGTTTTTCTGAGGAAATAGTGTATCTGAAAGAGAAGTCCATTTTTTGGAAATTTTTGATATTTGAGAGATTTGGCGTAATCTAAGATGATTAGTATATAGTAAAATATGGCGTTTTTGAGTAGGTGTGTTTGATGTTTTGGATTTTTTGGCGTTTGTAAGATGAATGTTATATAGTAGAAATATGGCGTTTTCAGGGGGGAGCTGTGTTCTTATGTATGAGAATGTTTTGTTTATATAGGGATGCGTTTTGGTCAATAATGGCGTTTTATTCATTAGTTGGCGTTTTTGGTATAGAAGAGTAAAGACCTTTTTACCCTTAATGAAGCGCGTCGACTCAATAGAATTCGTGTTATTTACAAAAACGCCACCGCGCTAATCTAGTCCATAGATTGTTTTGATCGGACGATCCATAAGCGTTCTCACTGTTCTCACACTTTTCATCGTTTCCTCTAAATCCTGACCCTATATATATATAGGGGAAAGTTCAAATGAAAACCACTAGTTATTGTGAAAACTCGAAAACTAATTAAAAAAGCCAAAAAAACATACCAATTTTTTTGCATACCAATTTACGCAGCTTTTTATATAAAAAAAATAAAAAAAATTTTGTAGTGCACATGTGTAATACTACACATGTGTATTACAACAAAAAAAATTATATAAAAAAGCCTGCGATTTTTATAAAAAAAATTGAAAAAAAAATTGTGTGTTTTTTAGGCTTTTTTTAGTTAGTTTTCGAGTTTTCACAATAAAAGATTTCAACCTTCCCCTATATATATATATATATATATATATATATATATATATATATATATAGGGGAGGAGTTGGGTAGAAAGTGGGTTTTTCCTAGAAAGTCTAGAAAGCAATAAGAATGTGACACGTGGCATGGAGGGATTTTAACTAAAAGGGCACTTGTATAATTTGACATTTTATTTTATTTTTGGAATTTTATCTCTCATTAACTAACAATGCCTATAATTATGGAAACTGTTTCTCCAAGATTTTTTGTATTTCGCAACTTTCCCCTTCTTCATCTTCGTCATCGTCAAACACTTCTCCATCTCCACCATCTCCGGGTTCATCATCACCATTCAAATACTGTTTGTATCATCTCCATTTTCTGGACGATGTGTTTTAATAACAAGCAAATTAATACAGTTGTGTTTTAGCAGCAAGCAGATTCATACAGTTGTGTTTTAGCATTCAGATTCATACAGTTGTGTTTTAACAACAATCAGATTCATACAGTTGTTTTTTAGCATTCAGATTCATACAGTTGTGTTTTAACAGCAACCAAATTCATACGCTGTGTTTTACCACCCATGCTGGTAATGCTGGAGGATTTTTGACGCTGTGTTTTAACAGCAAGCAGATTAGCAAGCAGATTAATACGATGTGTTTTCTGGATGTGTTTCTTCATGAAGGATAGAAGGAAGAAAGAGAGAGAGAGAGAAAGGGAGAGAGAGAGAGAGAGAGAGAGAGAAAATCGCATGAAATGTGGGGTGGTTATGGAATGACAATTATTTCCATATTTAAAACAAGCTAAATGACATATCTACCCTTGATTAATTAAATAATCCTCTTTTTAAGAAACACATATTACCAAAATGCCACCAAGATCATATCAACCATTAAACACACCCATTGGATGGCCCAAATCGCTTCCTAGACTTTCTAGGAAAAACACACTTTCCGTAGGATCTCCACTATATATATATATATATATATATATATATATATATATATATAGGGGAATGCTAAAATGAGAACCACCTCGAGTTGTAAGAACCGTGAGAACTACACCGTAGGGGGCGCGGTGGACCAATTTTTTTTTCATAAACGTAGATGCATGTATAAAAACAACATTTGTAAAAAAAATTCAAAAAAAAAATGTCGTGTGTGTAGTTTTGAGCGCCACAAGTTTGTGTTTACGGGACCCGTAAATCTGGCCGGAAAATTTACGGGTCCCGTAAACACAAACTCGTGGTGCTCAAAACTACACCCACGACATTTTTTGTTCTTGATTTTTTTTACAAATGTTGTTTTTATACATGCATCTACGTTTCTGAAAACAAATTTTGGTCCACCTCGCCCCGGATCAAAAAGTTATCGCGGTTCTTACAACTCGAGGTGGTTCTCATTTTAGCGGATACTTACATATATATATATATTATAGAATTACTAATTTACCCTTGATACATATATATAATAACAAAAAAACAATAAATCCATTTAATAATAAAATGCATGTGTGTATATATATATATAACAACCCATTGCATAATCAATTGTCAAGTATACTACAAATATTTACGTTAACAAAAAATACTGTTTGTTAATACATTCCTCGACACCTAAAATACGGTTTGTCACTTAAAAATAAAGGTAGCCGCATAACTCGACCATTCTTTGCGAATGTCATTCATATCCATAGCCGAGTATTCTTCTACCCTTTCCCACGACCTAAGACAACAATTAAATAAAACAAATCTTAAAAATCAGAAAATTTCAAATATTAATCTATGAATTTATGCATTTGTTTGGACATAAATGTCATATTTATCTAACATAGAGACTAAAATTTGCATAAACTTACATTGTCATTATCCAGTATTTCAACTCCTTCGTAAGCTATCTCCTTTATGAACTTCATCACATAGTAGCCACATTTAGTATTTCCCGGCTCACATGGACACTAGTCAATTAAAAATATCAAGAAGTGTGAAACCATTGCGATTTAAGTTTAAAGGGTTCCTATATTTATAGTATCACTCCAACTACAATATTAATAAGGAATTAAGTGTTTACCCTAGCTTTGACCCAATTGAGTTTAACCCTCATGCTAGTACCACTTTGTGCAGCATACACGACCATTGCCCTATAAAAAAGTCAGAAATATGTCAAAGCATATTCCAACTCTTTGATCATACATTATGATAATTTGTATTACTTGAATATCAACAATTTAACACGTTAAAGTTTAACCACGTATATAAAAGTATAACTAATCACCCACTGACCCGTTCATCCGCTGATTATTTAACCCGAATACAATCACACTCGTTCTCTCGCTGACCAGTTCAGGACTGTTTTAGGATGTTATGTGTTAACACACTGTTTTAGGCAGTTTATGGACAATACACTTGCCCTACATACCCGTTTAACCCCCGACCATTCAGGGTAGTTTTATAGTAGTTTATGGACAATAGGCTGGCCCTACGTATTTTGTGTTAACTCTTTGATCATACATTATGATACATTCCGCTACCGGTTTTGTATGTCAAAACAATTGTTCTTAAAAATTGGTGGTGATGTGGAAGCGCAATATCCTTGATTTCAAAAGGGATTGGACGGTAGGTTTAAAAAAGAGTTTAAGGTAACACAAGAAAATTACATCCGTTGTGAAACAACTCGCGAGCGGTAATCCTCTCGATGAGGCTGACGGGTATTTACAGATGTCCAAAAGGACTTCGCGGGAATGCCTACAATTTTTTCTGTAATGTCGTGAATCAATTGTACGGTGATGAGTTCTTGTGTAGGCCGACAAGTCACAACATAGCAATTTTGTATCAAAGACACGAAGAAAAACACCACGTTACTAGGATGTTATGTAGCATCGATTGTATGCATCTTGTTTGGAGGATGTGCCCCAAACCGTTACGAGCCCAATATATGAGAGGTGATCACGAATACCCAACGGTCATCAACGAAGCGGTTGCGTCACGAGATTTATGATTGTGGCATGCGTATTGTCGTCCGCCTAGTTCACTCAACGACATCAATCTTCTCCAAACATCTCCAATTTTTATCGCTCAGTGGAATGGAACTGCACATAAGTGTCCATTTCAAGTGAATGGACATACATACAAACTTGGCTACAATCTAACCGACAGGATCTACCCTACTTGGTCAACGTTTGTGAAAAAGTTTCCATATCCGGTCGATCTAAGTAAAAATAAGTTAAAGCAATTTCAAAAAGGGGCAAGAAAAGATGTGGAGCGTGCTTTTTGTGTACTAAAGGGAAAATGGGGCGTACTTAGGAGACCCATTCGTGCTATGAATGAAGAAAAGATTATTAGAGTGAGATATACGTGCATGATACCGCACAAGATCTTAAAGGACGACAAAAATGTTGAATCAATGACGCTATTCGCGAGTTGATGGATCGAGATACGCATTTTCGACTTAGAAATGATCTTGTGGTCCATCTTACAGCTCAAGATCTACCGTACCTCGAAGAGGAAGACGGGGAACTGCTTTGTTTTATATCTATGTTTTTCTATTTTATTTTAATTGTGTTTTTATTTAATTTTATTAGTTTGTTTAATTCGAATTGTTATATAAAGAAATTTATGTTTTAATTAAATTTAATTATAATAAAAAGTTCTAGGGTACTTGCGGGTAGGCGTCTCGAGTATTTTGCCCCATCTAGGGTACTTGGAGTTGGAAATGACATGGCAACGCAGGATTGGACGGGGCTAAGATGCTACTCTAGAGTGCCCTTCCACCCTAAACAAATGAATACTTAGGAGGGTTATACTTGTAAGAAGCCAATGTACTTTGTAAATTTTTTTCGCCAGTTACCTATATAGCTCAAATGACATTGAAAGGTGTGTGAAGATTTAGGTTTGAAGCCGTAGGTCAAGTTCAATCCGATCTCAACCGGGTTCTATTTTATCATAATAGGACTTCAGGCGATGGATTTTCTCCAAAACTAGAGATAGTATCCAACATTGTCGTGGTAACATTGCCTTTTGCCAAACTTTGTAGGGTTTTACTCTTACTCATCCATACACGCATGAGAAAACTTTGGTCTAAATGGCTTGGAAAATCCCAACTTGGATATGCATGCAACTTAGGGACACGAATGTTGGACCAAAATCAGGTCATGACTTGGAACATGGGTGTTGAGAAATTCAGGGAAATAGAAAGGTCTCTATGTACTTGTCCCGTTTCACAAAACCAAATGATCAGGGTCACTTTTCGTAAGAAAAAACCTACTCCACGTATAAGTAATTTCAAAAATAAAATATTAAAAAAAACTAGTGAGTTTATACATTTATATCATGAGAGACAGACGTGAATACTGAATAGTCGCAGATCTGTATATAAAAAATAGAAACTAAAAAAAAAATTGGCCACAACTAATTCAATTCTTTCTTCATGAATTGTTTGATTGTTGCAACTGTAAAATTGGTATTAAACATTGCTACTTTTGTAGATATTGTATAATTTTCTGTAATAGAAACAATGTATTACATATAAAACATTATTTTATTTTATAAAGAAAATAATAAACAATTTTCTCAACAGTTACATAACTTCTTAATGACGCAAATTAAGTAAGTCCCTTCATTCAAATGAAGTCTTAACAACTCAGTTATGATGTACTGACGGGAGAACGTAAAAGCCATAGAGCACACCATACATAATGGGCAAACAAAAGGAGAAAGTTGTATTAATAATATGTGTAGAAGATGATGGTCTGATTATTGCGAAAGTAAACTCCTGATGATTGAAGCCTGAGCCGAATCAGTGTTCTCGAGCAACTCTGATAGTCGCTCGCTTAAATCGTCAACCTCTCGATGCAAGCTTCTAATGTAGCTGCATGTCTCTTGTAGCACTTTTGACGCTGATACCTGGATGCAATATTCAAAATCGCTACGTATTATAAATTTATATCAAGACATACATAGAATATTAAAATACAGTACCACTAACTTTTTAGTCAGGGCTCATCATAAGATCATATTTGCTACTTGTTACACTATCATAGTATTTTTTTTATTATTTCATGGTTTTGATTGCATTATACATGATCCTATTTAAAAAAACACCCTCAAGGCTAAACTTGTCTTATGTATTATAGTCATTTTACCAAATGTTGCTAACGTACCTTGTCAGACGAACGAGCGGGGATTTCAGGAAGAAGTTGTTGCAACTTGGAAACGAGATCGTTGATCTGATCGTCGCTAATCCTTGAAGCCGTTGGTTGTCTTGATCTTGATGTTGATTTTGATCTTCTTGACGACATTTTCGTTTACCTTTGTTTTTGGAATAATTGTGAAGACTTATCTAAATAAAAATGGGATGGAAAAATTGTAGAAGATGAACAAGTTCATGGGAGAAGGGTGTGGGCTATGCTTCTATTTAAATACCTCACACTCCCACAGTCCCCACCTTCCTACTTTCAAGATATTCAAAAATCATAACTAAAGTCTAAAACTTCATTTAAAGTGTTTTTTTTTTTCCATAAAGGAATAATGATCATTAAAAACATAAAATAAACGAGTTTATAAGATTTGAGGTTTAGGTCCATATATTAGTATAGTAATTTTCTGTTTGTTTCAATATCTTTAATATATTTATAAAGAAATTAGTACAAATATATATATAGGTAGAGGATCCTGTAAAAAGTGCTCAAAGTGTGAGAAGTGTGAGAAGTGTATTATGACACTATATATAATACTATATAACACCATATAAACACCGTATAACAATATGTAAGACCATATAATACCATATAACACTATGTAACACTATATATCATTATATAACAAATATAACACTATAGGTTGTCTGATAGCATGTCTATGATAGATGTATAGTGTTATATTTGATATATAATGTTATATAGTGTTACATAGTGTTATATGGTATTATATGGTGTTACATATTGTTATACGGTGTTTATATGGTGTTATATAGTATTATATATAGTGTTATAATACACTTCTCACACTTTATGCCCTTTTTACACTATCCTTACCCTATATATATGGGTAAGGTTATTGTAAAAAAGACCAAAAGTGTGAGAAAGGTAAGAAAGAATCTCAGCCATTAGATCTAAATTAATTGAAAAGGGTAAACAAGTAATTTTATTATTAATTCAATTAATTAAAAACTTCCCATAACCGCCACCTTAATTATAGGAAGTATATAACACCATTCAGCAAGTATATAACACCATTCAGTAAGTATATAACACCATTCAGCATTCAGCAAGTATATAACACCATTCAGTAAGTATATAACATCATTCAGCAAGTATATAACACCATTCAGCAAGTATATAACACCATTCAGTAAGTATATAAACCATTCAGCAAGTATATAACACCATTCAGCAAGTATATAACACCATTCATTGACTAAACATCTGATCGAAACATATTTTTTCTCTCTATATAAGTATAGCAATATGGTACTCATATTAAAGATAAAAAAACGCTCGTTATTATGGTGTAATTTTTTTTTTTTTAAAAGTTACGTATAAAAAGTTATTGATGTTTAAAAAACACGGAGGGGGGGGGGGGGGGAAGTTACATGTGCATTACCTAATTTCTAGTGAGTTTAAAAGACTATATTGTCCCTAGATATTTCATATCAGTCCAAATTAATGAAAATATTTTACAATTTGGTCCCTATTGATCTCAACCATTAGATCAAAAGATCTAATGGTTGAGATTCTTTCTTACCCTTCTCACACTTTAAGCTTTTTTTACAGGATCCTCTACCTATATATATATATATATATATATATATATATATAGTGTGTGTGTATAGATTTTTTCAAATTACATCCTAATCGATCTAGTCATTAAGATGACCTTTGACCCGTAAAAACCGAAATCGTAACATATTTTAGTTATTTGATTAGTTAATAACAATAATTAAAATGAATATAAAAATAAACCCCCAACAACCACCCAAAAAAAATCCAGATGGCTCCATATACCTCCACCGAGGAAGGATCCACTAAAAAGTGGATTTTGGCTAATTGCCTAAGAAGGATTGTGATGATGACATGTGGCACTCCTAATAAGTAGGAATGAAGGGCATTTTGGTCATTATAAATAAGAGTGAAAATGACATGTGGCACCCATTTTGTTTTTTAAAAATACAACAAAAAAATCTAGTACAAAAAAAATTATCACAAAAAATATAGTACAAAAAATATAGCACAAAAAATGTAGTACAAAAAATATAGTACAAAAAATGTAGTACAAAAAAATATAGCACAAAAAAATCTAGTACAAAAAATATAGCACGAAAAAATTTAGCAAAAAAATGTTGTACAAAAAAATTCAGCACAAAAAATTGGGAAAAAAAATTTAAGACAAAAAAATTCATCACAAAAAATATAGCACAAAAAATATAGCACAAAAAATGTAGTACAAAAAATGTAGTACAAAAAAATATAGCACAAAAAAATCTAGTACAAAAAATATAGCACGAAAAAATTTAGCAAAAAAATGTTGTACAAAAAAATTCAGCACAAAAAATTGGGAAAAAAAATTTAAGACAAAAAAATTCATCACAAAAAATTTAGCACAAAAATATAGTACAAAAATTCAGCACAAAAAAATGTTATAAAACACATTTTAGTGGATTTTTTTAGTCTTCATATTTTATATAGCAATATGGTACTCAAATTAAAGATAAAAAGACACTCGATTTTACGGTGAAATTTTTATGAAAAAATAATGTCATATAAAAAAGTTATTAACGTTTAAAAAATGGGGGTGGAATATGCATGTGCGCATGTGGAGAGAAAAAGTCCATAAATATGATTTTCCTAAGATACCCTTACACTCCTCCTTTCTCCTACACTTTCATTTTAACCATTGATTTGAAAAATGAATGGTTAAGATTCCTTCTCATCCTACTTAGGCAAAATAAACTTTTTATTTGATCTTACCCCTACCCCCACCATCTCACTGTTATTTATATATCTCTATAAATTATATTTTGTCATACAAATTATAAACATGTTTTAGTGTGGGTCAACTTTCATGTTTTATAAATTACATGTTAAACTCAGTATTTTAGCAATATAGCATTCTTAGCTTTACTTTGAACGCAGTTTAGCTAGTTAAGAAGCTATAATAAAGCAGAACACAACCCCTTAAATAATTAATATATAAATAAAATTATTTATGTTCAGAGTAAGTGAAAATCACATTTTTAACTAATTTTCCAACACAATCAACATGTCCAACATATTCTATATGGGTCTACATATTTACACACCTTTATGCCTATTTTGACACCCTTCAGGACGCCTCGTATAGACCTATACGAGGCGTATAGGGTTACTTTTCCGACCATCTCTGCACCAAAGCACAATGTCAAATCAGTCACATCAGACGGGGAGTATAGGTCTGTACGAGGGATGGATACGAGGTACTCAGACGCCTCGTATAGCCCTATACGAGGCGTCTTGAATGGCTGCTTTACTGTACATTTGACAAGTGACTAAAACGTATACGAGGGGTATAGAACTATACGAGGCGTCTAAGACTTATGAAAAAGTGCAACATACAGTTATGCTTTGTCCACACCCGAGCATCCTCAACATAAATGTGCTTCATCTTTCTGCTTCTTATTCATCGTTCTGCTTCTTCTTCTTCTTTCATTACAGGTACTTAAATGTCATCATACTGGGACGGTAACTATGTCTTCGGGCAGTATTATAGCGAGAACTGGGTGCCCGAAAGCGATCCGGTAACGGTACAGGTACTTAAATGTTTTAATTAGTTTTTGTTTTAGTTTATTATTTACTAATGATGATACGGTTCTTTATTTTGGAGGAGTCTTGCGTTCCCGATTCTAATGAGCAAGAGGAGGTTGTGTCTAGTATACAAGGAGAACAAAACAAACCGTTTCTAGATTTGAACAATCATCCCCCTGTTGATGAAACAGCCCCTGTAGATGACTCATACCATGCTTGTCAACCAAGTTATCTGACGCAACAAGGGTATCCGGATTATAGATACGGGTGTGAATACGGAGGAGACGGTGGATACGGAGGAGACGGTGGATACGGAGGAGACGGTGGATACGGAGGAGACGGTGGTTACAGAGGAGATGGTGGATACAGTGGATACGGAGGAGACGGTGGTTATGGTGGATATGGTAGATATGGTGGTGAGACACCTCCCATCCAGGACAGTCCGTACTTAAAAAAGCAGGTATTAATTACTATTTTTGTATTATTTAATTATTTAATTATTATTATTAGTATTATTGTCTTAAATTGAGATAATACGGAAACAAAATATGTTTTGAATATTTGAACGAGATAAAATTTTAATCGGAAGAATAATATTTAAAAAGGTAAAATGTAAAAAACATTATAATATTTAATCGATATAATATATTTAAAGAGCCGATTTTTAAAATAGTTCATTTTTAAAAAACAAAAACTTTTTTATAGTGTAAAAAACAAAAAAAAAACATAACTTTTTTTAAAAACAAAAAAATTTTCAACAAAAAACACATCTTCAAAAACTATCCAAAAACCATACCAAAACCCACCAAAACACCCCTCATTTCAGCCAAAAAAAAAACCCAATCCTAGACGCCTCGTATAGCTCTGTACGAGGCGTCTAGGGTTCCTTAAACTTTGTGCCTGACACTCTCTCAGACCCCCTTGAATTCAGTGCGTAGACGCCTCGTATAGACCTATACGAGGCGTCTAGGGCACCAAAGGTGTGAAAATAGGCGCGATGGGTGTCCAAATATCTCCAGCCTTCTATATTGTTTAACATATAGCTAGATTAGTTTATAAGCTCAGTTTTTTTCTTTCTTCGTATATACTTGCCCCACCTACTTTTCCTATTAGCAAACAGAAGAATTACGAGTGTCAGGATGTTCAAAATGAAGTAATATCAGATGAGAATAGGATTCTTATCATTAGCTCTTAATGCATGCAATAGGGACAAAAACACACTTGTGATTTTATACTACTATATAAGCGTGTCCTACATAATTTAAAAAAGTTCAATTGTGATGAAATTTCAGGTGCTAGAGCAATCTGTAACTATCACTACAAAGAATTTTCGCAATAGCAGCAACTTTTGTCGCCACTATATATAGTCGCTTTCTCTCATATCATGTCCCGTATTTCTTTGGTTCAGAATTTTACCTATACTTGATAAACATATAGTTAAATTAACACTTAGATATACCTGTGTGGTTTATACTTAACTATATATTTAATAAAAATGTATAATTTGCCGTAAGGTGTGCCTACATCCCACCCTCCCCAGACCCTACCAATAGCTTTGCTATTTGTGAGATTTTACTGGGTATGATTGATTGATTGTATAATTTGCTGTAAACATATTATAGTATACAAATTAGATTGTGGAGTACACTACAATTTTTTTTTCTTTTAACGGCATGTAGAAAACACATGGCTGTATCCTATAAATTTCATGGTTACTTTGTCAACATACAAATAACTAGTCCTTTAACAGGTTTGATTAATGTTATGAATATTAAATATTAGAGGAGGCAAAATTAGTTTAAGGTAAACTCTAAAGTTTGAATATTATCATAAAATAATTAATATTTTATCATCCCATCTTTTTTACCCGCGCATGGGACCATTTGAAAAAAAAAAAATCTGTGAAAATACTTATAGCAACTAGAATTAAGAACCATTGGTCAAATAATTTATTTGGTTTGTTCACGTTGTTCTCATATTCTGATAGAATTTGTTAATGATATGATATCTTCTTCCTTGCTAAACTTTCCCCATATTGCACCTTGGAAACCCTAGTTACAGAAACAATAACCTCAAGTCATATTCAACAGCCCAACATTCTTAAACTGAGGTAAAAGAAATAAGAAATAAATCACCATGCTATTGTAATAACTAAGATCAGGGGCGCGCAACTTTGTAGGGCCGTGGGGCGCCCGACCCCCCCCCCCCCCCGAACTTTTCACTCAGTAGTGTCCGGTATGTAGTTTTCGTATAGAATTTTTGAGGTATTCGACCCCCAGTTTTATAATTTTATTAGGTATATATGTTTTCGACCCCCAGGACGGAAATCTCAAGCTTCGCCACTGACTAAGATAACTGTCACACCCCCAAAATACCACATGCGGAAACCCCGCTAAGCGTGTGACGTACCAGGATCTAGCCACTAATCACATTGAACTAATTGTTATGAGATTAAACAAAGTTTCCATTCATTATGGTAAAACAATCATAAACGTGATCCAAGTTTAACATGTTCAGCGGAAGCAAATAGTAAATCACTGTTTAAACGTTTCAAAACCAAATGTATGTGAAATTAGTAAACAAGTCATGCATATCCAAGCAGGGCGACCCATGACCACTCCAGCAATCCCAGATAGCAAGTTCCTTGTCCATAGTACCTAACGACCTGCGAGCATGCAACAAGTGTATCAGACAACGCTGGTGAGTTCATAGTTTTACGAAAACGTTAGTTACCAAGTGTTTAGTTCAGTTCATTGATTATAATGTTGATAATAACTCGAGTACCGTACAAGATGGCTTCCAGATTATTTTGCCCGTCCCCAATGCCCCCTATCTAAGCATTGGTCATGATTAAGGTCATTAGTTCACGCTCGTCCTCTCAGGTACGGTGTGAGGTTGCCAAGCCTAATAACGCTATCAACTAATACCCCGTTACCTCTTAGGTAACTATTTGGTAGAAGATGGGACTTAAGGTGATAGGAAATGAGTGTATTATCTAACATTCCAGTTTTTACCCAAAAGACTTATTCCTCTCAGGAATACCCATTGATTGTCCCACCCACCGGGACGCATGCTCAAGAGGAATGAACTCACCTTAGATTTTCTCGGTATGTTTAGTTACCCATCCAAGTTGGTCAACCCAAACCCTACCGTGGTTACCAATCAAAATCAGTTTCACAGTCAATCAAGTCACGTATATTACACCGTTTGCATCTTACACAAAGATCACTGTTTAGCATGTAGCACATATCCAATTCTCATACAAGTCAACATCCTATGTGCATGTCACTTAACAATATATAACAGAAGTGTGTTCTACTTACACAAGTCAAGTCAGATTTCATAAACATAAGTGACAACAGTATTTCATAAACATAAGTCTCCATCATCACACACATTTCAAACTGTTACTGTTCATGTGCACAACGAAGAGTCCTCACGGCGAAGAACCATTCTTCGCCAAAAATGATTATGGCGAAGTCTTATTCTTCGTCAGGAGTGAATGTGACGAAGGACTATTCTTCGTCGCTAGTGGGTTTGGCGAACAACCCTAAGGTTCGTCAGGACATGGTCGACGAAGAACCAATCTTCGCCGCACCCTTGTCATTTACAATTTCCTTTTGTGATTCCCCTCATTCTCGTAACATCAGTTAACATGTTTTGGCACGTTTCATCAAATCAAACAGCAGTTATTTTGCATAATCAACACAACCCTAATTGTCGCTATTTATGTTAAACACAAATCCCAATCATGATCATTGATTTGAAATCATGCCTAGTCTTTATTAATTAACATGTCCCTATTCCATTTGGTTTTTTGACAGTAAATCACAATACAACCAACGTTCAACTCAAATCGAATCACACCTGTATAACATCAACCATTTATTTATGCATCATGTATTCACAGATCATCACAACCCTTTTCATAAGTTTAACACCACATCGACCCTAGTTCCTAGCATGAAAAGATATGATTTAACACAACAACATGTAACAACTACGTTCACATATTACCGGGAAACCGAATGAAGCAGGGGTAATGATAAACTAACCGAAGGAAACAAGGTGTAGGTCACGCGAATCTTCGAGAGAGAACTAAGGCAGCCGTCGAGTATGTTTAGGGTTTGGTGTTTTCGTTTTACAGGGTATGAAGAGTCATACAAATAAAATAATAAAAATTCTGGGCCTCAAACAACCTGGGCCGAAGGCCCTTTTGGCGAAGATCCTCTTGGCGAAGAGTATTCTTCGCCGTGCTGAGAGTGTGACGAAGGTTCAACCTTCGTGGAAGGTTGACTGTGACGAGGTTCCACTCTTCGTCGAGGAGTGAGAGTGACGAAGAATCAATCTTCGTCTAGGGTTTCTCAATCGAGTAAAAACATAACACAATAAACATTACACAATACTTAAGTTTTCATGCAACACTCAAACGTAATAATACTTTAATCACTCTAATATCATGCACAAGATACAGTATAAAATGAATTGTGGAACAAGTAATGCGTAAAGAAAAGGCCTTGAAATCTCGAGTTGTCACAATAACAGCTTTATAGTTTCTCTTAGTTTCAACTTACAATCTATAGGAATTCTTCAAACAAATGAAGAGATCAAGTTGCAATAGATATTCTTGGTTAAATAACTATATTCAATGAAACTACAATCTGATGAAGAACAGGAATAAGATGAATGGGATTATTTATTATTAATTACTAGATGTAAAACCCGTGTAAAAACACACGTGGTTTTTAGAAAATTTACGTACAACATTTTATTAAACGACAAATTACTATACATTTTTTAAGGTTTAATTAAAAATGGATTATAAAGAAAAAGAGCATCTTTTAAATAACCAATAAAAAACAAACATGTTTAATCATTTTAAAACAATAAAGCAAAGCTTAAATACAATCGAGCAATAATGCTTTATACACATATGTGCGTTGCAGCATGCTAAACCAATAATATGTTGTTCTCGCTTTGAACATGTTACTTGTACAGTTGTACCAATGAATACTGACATGTTGAACATATGTACTGACAGTAGACACAAAATGAGATGGTACCAAAACTTATTATCTATTATAGACAACTATGTACCTAGATTATAAGTTAATACATCACTTACATAAGTTTACTTCCCTTGTCCTACCCAAAAAAAGGATTTACCACCCATTCACAATGTACATGTTTATAGACATAACCACATATAAAACATGTCTAAGAAGCTAAATTACTACCACCAAGGAAGCAAATGTACAACCACAAAAAACTACCACCAAGGATTAACCACCCTTTCCACTAGCTAAGTCTCACTGGGACTCACATGGACCCCAAATTATTATTACATGTGCACCAGTAATGATAATTCGATTTGCATGTTTACCCCAGTTCCTCCTACCTTGTGTTAAAAGATCTGGGGGGTTTGGGTGTCAAAAGCAAGTGTTGTTAAACGATAAAGGTCACAAAATGGTTTAGAGATAATGGCATACTAACGATTCATCATAGTATAAGTAGGTAACACATGTAATCGTGCTATAATGTTGTGTATGTAACTATATGCAATGTAATACATATGTGTATGTTAGGTGTATAGTGTATACGTTAAATAAAGACGAACCTTGCAATCTAGAGCGTAGTGCCATGGTCGCTTTCGGAGGTGAATCAGTTATAGTATGGTTTTACAAAAACCTTTTAAAACCTAGTTCGCTATAACAAGTGGCTCTGATACCAAACTGTCACACCCCCAAATTACCACATGCTGATTTCACTGTGAGGCGTGTAACGTACCAGGATCTAGCCACTAATCATGTCGAACTAATAATAAGTAATATTAAACACTAACATCATGTCCAACATGAATAATGCATTTCAAAAATAAACATTTCAAACAAAATACTTATTCAGCGGAAGCAATTGTAATTGTTTAAAAACAACCAAAACCATTTTTTTTAGAAAGCATAAGGGGACCCGAGGTAGGGAACTATTTCCCCGTGATATTTATTTTGCACGCGTGATGGAAACAAACAAACCATCGCCACTCCTCAAAGTTAACACGTGAAATGGAATTCCCGTGATATTATTGGCGCGTGATAAATGGAAGGTTGTGAGGGGATGTGAGGGTTTATTGTTGGGTGTTGTGAGTGATGAGCATTTCCACTAAAAAAGGTTGTGAGTGATGGAATAATGGTTGATGACATGGTGGAAATTGATTGGATATTGTGAGTGATAACCACCCCTACCCCCCTAAGCATAACATTAAATGTTCATCAAGCAACACGCCCCATGACACTTCTAGCTCCTCAGATTACAAGTTCCAATTCATTGATATATCCAACGACCTGCAAGTATGCAGAAAAGTGTGTCAACATAAAGTTGGTGAGTTCACAGTTTTATTCAACGAAAATAATGTAAATGTTTAGCTTTAAAGACATGTCAAGAAAAAATAAACTCGGTACCAATATGAATGATTATGTTTGTTGTGCTCTAATCAATGTCTATCAGCATTGATCAAAATGTTTAAGGTCCTTAGTTCACGCCCGACTCCCAGCATGGTGTGAGGTTTGTCAAACCTAATAGCGCTATCAACTAATACCCCGCTGCCTCCCAGGCAACTAGCTCGGTAATAAGTGGGGACTTACATGATAGAGATTGGCTTTATTAACCGACATCGAAATTAAACTACAATATTTATTAAAAGTATTCCTCCTAGGAATAATGGTTTGTCCCCCCGGGACACATGCTTGTGAAAGAGTATTTAACTCACCGTAGTTTGCTCGGTATGTGTTAACGTGCTTCTAAACGCTAAATAAGTGTTAGGTCCATTACACGCGACCAAATATACGATAAGTGTAAGTATGTATGCATGTAGGGTTTCTGGTGACTTATTGTGAAATTCTAAGAAACCCGGACATAGTCAAGTTGGCAAACTCGGATATATTGTTTTATTAACAAACAGAAACGTACACATATAAACCCGAAACAAACACCAAGAACTCGGAAACACCTAGCAAGTTCGAATCTATCATGCATATGCATAAATTCGGAAACTTTCATGTGTATATATAAACTCGGAATCATCGAGCTTATATATATATATATATATATATATATATATAAATTCAGAAAATATCAAGTGCTTGTGTATATAACTCGGACATGTAGTCAAACTCGGAACCCCCTTTGATTCCTTCATAAATTCAGAATACCTTTATATATTCGGAATATGTATTAACTCAGAATACGTGTTATTAAATTCGGAACATATAATAAGCTCATGATAAACTCGGAACAATACAAGTAAACTCGGAACCTTATAACCCATTTATAAATTCGGAAGCCTGAAGACACCCTTATGAATTCGGAAATCTCATATACACTTTATAAATTCAGAAATCTCACATAACATTTATAAATTCGGAAACCTTATAGCAACCAAACTCGGACCCTTTTCTTATATACACAAGTTCGGAACTCTTTTATCATATAATCAAATTCAGAACTCTTTTATTATATAAACAAATATAGAGTCACAAATCCGAACGACTTTGTGACTCCACAAAGTCGGACCATGGTTATTCCCAGACTAATAATGCACAATAACAAGCAAAAAGCACATTTCTTTAATGTAATAGTTTCAGATCATCGACCAAACCCTAATCTCAATAATGTTACGAATTAAAAAAAAACCAAATAGCAGTTCTATCATATTAATAGCATCCTAGTATTGACAAACAAGTACACATTCGTTCACCAACACACATTCAGTCGTTCAACATGATCCGCTAACCACAGATTAATTGTTTGGATAACTAGGGTTTTTGCATGGAATCAAAATAACAAGAATAACAACGTTTAACATAGAGCATTACCTTAGATTCGATTTAGTGTTGTTCTTGATGGATTGAAAGATCAGAGAGTATGTCGCAACCCCCGATCCCTAATCCCTGGGAACGGGTGGCCGCGAGCCAGTTTCGGTGGTATCGCGTATTGTCTAATTTGGCAGCGGAAATTTTCATTAGGACCATAGTTAGGAAACATTGATCAGAGTAAAATACCACATTTTCATAACATTAAACAAATGGGTTAAAACCCAAGTTCGTAGTACATACGTTTTCATAGGAATAAATCCTATTTTATTTAATAAAAATATCTATTTTATTTTAGGTAACTTTATTGCCACTTTTCCAAGCCTTCAGTGCTGTCCAGCTGGCTTCTATTTGGCTTTCACAGTTTGTTACCTGAAACGCGTTTTAAAAACATTTGTCAGTGGGAATTACTGGTGAGTGAATCCCAGTTTAATCAAGTTTAAGTAAAAACCCATTGTACAGTATTGACGGCGATCTCACAATTATATTTGTTTCCAAGACATATCAATTAACATCCATGGTACTGTTGACGTGATGTCACGGTCACAATCAAATTTAATCCAATTACTACTAATAGCTAGCGGTAAGTGGGTATCGAACACAGGGAGTTTGTGGAATATGTGTTATTTAGAAGTGTATCTAAGTTAACTAAGATTAATCTAAATTGCAAAAGAAATAAGATTCGAGAGTTTATGTGAGTGAATTGGTTTTAGACTAAATTAAACTAATTAATTTGCAAGATGAGAGTTGAGATTGTAAATAATTTGGAGACGAATGACCATCCTAAGTTTCCGGTTTGTTTCAACAATTGTGTTATCATCCACTAGAAAGAACTACATAGACATAGTTCGTGTGTAATTACTTATTGTGATAAAAGGGAACGAAGTACTCAGATTCCGAGAACGTGAGGTTGTTACCCGATGACCAATTGACCCTTACCCATCCTAACTTTACCCATGATATCTCGATTGCCAACGGCACCAAGAACGTATGGTTTCAAACTAGAAAAAAAAAATCATAAGAATTAACAATTTACAACTAAGCAATCACACACCATGATAAACAAAACATAGATAAAGTTTATCATTCTAGAAATATGGAATCAAAACACAACCGTCTTAAACAAACCTTCAACCTAGGATGATCATAGAGTACTTAGCCACGCATAGCTTCAAACAACATCTTAACAAAAGTTTTAATGTTCATCAAGATCAAAAACAATAAACCTAATGATTCCCAAGTGTTGTTGTTGTGGAAAAGTCTCCAAGATTGCTCCAAAAATCGTCCACAATGATTGATAACCGAAAACAAGTGAAAAGCCTCCATAAAATCCATCAAATTGGCCATTAAATGAGGAGTTACACATTTTGGATCAGACGGAGCCGTAAGCTACGCCTCTCAGCCGTAGCTTACGGCAGTCAACCAGCCCAGAAAGTCAACCCAGAGCCGTAAGCTACGGCTGGGTGCCGTACCTTACGGCTATCATCATTCCTTTACGGCCCGAACTTCCTGTTTTACGGCAACCTTTTTGGATGATTATGAGGGCCGTAACCTACGGCTGGGAGCCGTAGGTTACGGTGCTGAGCATGATAATTCTTCTTGTTCTTTATCAAAACTTGATTTCTTCAACACTTTGATTCTTCAACCTCTAGCATCCATTCGTGCCTCCTAAAACCTTCATCTTGAACACTTTAACACCTGCATCATCAATATCTTGTGATTACCTAATTCACGCAAATAACCGGATAAAATATGGGTGTTTATTCTATTTAAAGCACTTAAGGGTTGTCCTACGGACCACCCGTCAACTGTCGAACCCGACTTATGGAAATGTTACTCCTTGACCAGGTGGTAACAAATTTTGTATACAAAACCCCAACATACTCATGATAATTGTATTCTTACAAATACTCAATAACTGTTTAATATATAATTAATTAAATGAGGTTTTGTAAAAACAGTTAACAAAAAGCGGATCAACTCACATTGATGTCTTAGATTTTCCGTAAGGGTTTCCTGGTGATAATCTAAAATTTACACAAATGCACACGTGTTAGTATAATAACTCATTTTAACATTAGTAATACCCTCCCCGAGACGGCATTCCAACGACTACGTCGGGCAGAACCACGACAACCGTTACGGAACCCTAGATCAATCGGGCAGCGTATCTAATACGTATCCAGGGGTTATAATACTTACAACGGAGCAGAACTTCGCTATTTAGGGGGGGGGGTATAATACCCAAGTATTATGCCTATAATTCAGTTTTGAGAGAAAGAAAGAAAGTTTGAACGATTCTCGACTGAAATCCGATGGCCTCTTTATATAGGGCCTGTCTTCAACTTTTACGCGGCCCGCGTAAGAGTAGGCAAAGGCCTACGTGGCCCGCGTCAACGCTGGTCAACAGTGTAGCCCATCCGGAACTAGGCTCGCCATGTGTTGGGCCATGTGGCGGCCCAGGGTCGTGCCAGGTTTTAAGTTTACGCGGCCCACGTAAGTGTTAAGGGTGGCTTACGCGGCCCGCCTAAAACCCAAAAATCAGATTTTTAATTATTTTTTATAATATTTAGGGTATTCGGGGGCCGTTTTCATGTATGGGGTGTTTTTAGGGACATATTGGGATATTTAAAAAAATATATTAGGGTGTCAGAAATAATTCGAGGGTTTCGGTTTTTCTTTGAGGTTGTTATATCCTCCCCACCTTGTTTTAGAGCTCGTCCTCGAGATCTACTGGAACAAGTGTGGATATTACCTTTGCATTTCAGATTCAAGCTCCCATGTGTACTCAGGTCCTCTTTTGGAGTCCCGCTTCACTTTGACAAGAACTAGTCTCTTATGCTTGAGGTTCTTGACTTTCCTATCTTCGATCTGTAGAGGTCTCTCTACAAACTTAAGTTGTTCATTTACCTTTATGTCCTTAAGAGGTACCATCAGCGACTCATCGGCTAAGCATTTCTTGAGATTCGATACATGAAATACATCATGTATTCCTGCCATTTCCTCTAGCAGTTGTAGCTGATAGGCTACAGGTCCTATTTTTCGAATAATCTCAAAAGGTCCAATATGTCTGGGATTTAGCTTTCCTCTTTTGATGAATCTTACCACTCCTTTCCAAGGAGAGACCTTCAACAACACTTTATCTCCTACTTGAAATTCCAATGGCTTGCGTCGGTTATCAGCATAGCTCTTCTGTTGATCACGTGTTACTTTTAGTCGTTCCTTGACTTGAATAATCTTGTCAGTTGTTTCTTGTACTATCTCAGGTCCAGATAGTTGCTTTTCCCTAATTTCTGCCCAACAGACTGGGGTTCGGCACTTTCGTCCATAAAGTGCTTCGAATGGTGCAGCATTGATACTTGTGTGATAACTATTATTATAAGAAAATTTTATTAATGGTAAGTGATCATCCCAATTACCTCCAAAATCAATTACACAAGCTCTAAGCATGTCTTACATTGTCTGAATTGTTCTTTCGCTTTGTCCGTCCATTTGAGGATGATAAGTTGTGCTCAGATTTAACTTGGTTCCCATTGCCTTTTGGAAACTTGACCAAAAATGAGAGCTAAAGCGGCTATCTCTATCAGAAACAATTGATAAAGGTATTCCATGTAAAGAAACGATTTCATTTACATATAATTTAGCTAACTGTTCCATACTGAAAGTTTCTTTCATTGGTAGGAAATGAGCGGACTTGGTTAGCCTATCTACAATCACCCAGATTGTATCATAACCTTTCTTTGTTTTGGGTAATTTGGTAACAAAATCCATTGTTATCAATTCTCATTTCCATACTGGCATTTCTAGTTGTTGTAGCAATCATGAAGGTTTCTGGTGTTCAGCTTTAACATGTGAACAAGTTAAACATTTAGAAACATAGGCTGCTATGTCCTTTTTCATTCCTATCCACCAAAAATTCTTTCTTAAATCCTGGTACATTTAATCATTCCCTGGGTGCATCGTATACTTAGACTTATGGGCTTCTTCTAATATACGATGACGCAGGTTTCCTAATTTAGGTATCCACATTCTCTTTTCATGTAATCTCCAAATTCCATCTGTTCCTTGTTCTAATTCCTTAATCATGCCTTTTAATTTTTCAGTATCTTCCTTGATTACTGATTCTTAGGCTTCTCTAATTTGATCATTTAAATCTACTTGCAGATTTAATTTAAGAGAACGTACCCTTTTTGGCTGTTCATGATACTTTCGGCTTAAAGCATATGCCACTACATTTGCTTTTCCTTCATGATACTGGATATCACAATCATAATCACTAAGCATTTCCATCCAGTGTCTTTGTCTCATATTCAACTCCTTTTGCCTGAAAACATATCTTAAACTCTTATGATCAGTGAATATGGTAAACTTACTACCATAAAGATAATGTCTCCAAATCTTAAGGGCAAAAATTATAGCTCCTAACTCTAGATCATTGGTTGAATAATTTTTTTCATGATTCTTAAGTTGTTTAGAGGCGTAAGCTATAACCTTTTGACGTTGCATTAATACACATCCATAACCTAACTTAGAAGCGTCACAATAGACTAAAAAGTCTTCAGTTCCTTCTGGTAACGCTAGTATGGGTGTATTAGTTAATCTATGCTTAAGAATTCTAAATGCTTCTTCTTGTTTTGGTCCCCGTTCAAACTTAATGGATTTACAGGTTAACTTAGTTAAAGGGATGGCTATTCTAGAAAAATCTCGAATAAATCTTCTATAATAACCGGCTAATCCTAAGAAACTTCTAACATCGGTTGGTGACTCATGGGTTTTCCATTTAGTAACTGCCTCGATTTTTGTTGGATCCACATGAATTCCTTCATGATTAACTAAGTGTCCAAGAAATTGTACTTGTTCTAACCAAAACTCGCACTTTGAAAATTTAGCATAAAGCTTTTCCTTTCTTAATAGACTTAAAAGTGCGTGCAAATGCTTTGCATGTTCCTCTTTACTCTTAGAGTAAATTAGAATATCATCTATAAAGACAATTATGAATTCATCCAAATATGGCTTACATATTCGGTTCATCATGTCCATAAATGCGGCTGGGGCATTGGTTAAACCAAATGGCATGACAGTAAATCCATAATGACCATACCTTGTTCTAAATGCGGTCTTAGGAATGTCCTCTTCCTGTACCTTTAATTGATGATATCCTGATCTTAAATCGATTTTAGAGAAAAATCAAACTCTTTGCAGTTGATCGAACAGATCATCGATTCGTGGTAATGGATACCGGTTCTTAATCGTGACCTTGTTCAATTCACGGTAGTCAATCCACATACGCATTGATCCGTCTTTCTTTTTAACGAACAGTATCAGCGCTCCCCATGGTGATGAGCTTGGTTGTATGAATCCCTTCTCTAATAATTCATCTAACTGTTTCTTCAGTTCCTGCATTTCGACGGGTGCCAAACGGTAAGGTGCTTTGGCAACTGGTGCTGTTCCTGGTAGCAGGTGAATTCTGAATTCAACTTCTCTATCTGGAGGTAGTCCTGGTAATTCTTCTGGAAAGACATCTGAAAACTGAGTCACTACTGGAATGTCTTTTAGTTCTTTTCCTTTAGTGTTAGTGATTATAGAAATCAAATACACTATAGATCCTTTTCTTATATAACTTGCAGTTTTCATCACAGAGATGAATTTTGTGGATCTAGAGGGCTTATCTCCTTTAATTGTGATCTTTTTACCTTTTGGTGAATTTACTTGAATTGACTTTTGATCACATAAAATACTAGCTTTATTGGTTATTAACAAATCCATTCCTAAAACGACATCAAATCCTGCCAGATTCATGGGATAAAGGTTTGCCATAAACTTTTGATTTAAAATTTCTATTCTTGCTCCCTGCAAGATTTCAGAAATCCTAACAGTTTCTCCATTAGCTGTCTCTACTAGGCATTCTTGTGGTAATTTAGTTAATGACTGATTTAAAAGTTTGCAAAACGAAGTATTAATAAAACTTTGGTTTGCACCAGAGTCAAATAATACTTTAGCAAAAACATCATTAACCAAAAACGTACCAGCTATCACGTCTGGAATCATCTTGGCTTCATCTGCAGTCAGAACAAATGCTCTGGCATTTTTAGTGTTCTTGTTGTTCGCAGCTGGAGATAGTTTTGGACAGTTTGGCCTGATATGACCTTTTTCTCCACAGTTGAAGCATAGTCCATTACTGGATTTTCTCCTGCAATCTTCTTCCTTGTGTCCTGGCATCTTGCAGAAATTGCAAAGAGTGGAGCATTTTCCCGAATGTTTTTTTCTTGCAGACCTTGCAAAATGGTGTAGAGGTAGAACCCATATTCCTACGGTTGTAATTCCCAGTACGGAATTCTTGAGTAAGCCTTTGGGTTAGGTTTCTCCTCTGATCTTCTTCTCTAGTGCGGATTAATTCATCTGTCAAGGTATTTGCTAGTTCTACAGCTTCTTCTATAGTTTGAGGTCTAGCTGCCTTGACTACATGCCTAATCTCTCCAATTAATCCCAAGATGTAACGGGAGATTAACACTGATTCAGGTGATGCAAGGGTTGGTACTATTCTAGCATATTCAAAGAATGTGGTAGTATAACTCTTACTATCTACCCCGGTCATTCGTAAGTTTAGGAACTTATTTGCTATCTGTTCTTTTTCATTGGGAGGGCATAATTTCCTTTCTACCATATTTTTAAATTCCTCCCATTCCATGTTATAGATCTTATCACTTCCTCTTGATTGGAGGATAGTGTTCCTCCATTCTAAGGCTGAGTTCTTAAACAAATTAGAAGCAAACATTATTTTATCTTCTTCAGCACACTTGTTTATTTTTAAAACAGCCCCAGTCTTCTCTATCCAGCGTAGAGCTGCAATGGGTCCTTCATTGCCCGAGAATTCTATTGGTTTGCAGGACCAGAATTCTTTATAAGAACAACCATAAAGCATGGTTCTTCTTCTTTTGGGAATGGGTACCTGAAGTACGGGTCCATTGTTCACGTTGTTCTCTGGTTCAATTGGTCGCTTACTGCTATGTTTACTGTTATTATTCGCTTCTTGAACCATTTGAATAATAAATGGCATTGCATCTATAATTCCTTGTGCCACTATGTGTTGAACGACACTATTATCCATTTGGTTTCCATTGTTATTGATGCTCGGATTCTCATTAACCACGTTAATGTTACTTTGGTTATCATTATTCAGATTTCCTTGATTTCCTTCGTTGGCCATCTGAATTTTAAACATTTAACCCGTATTAATATCACAAAATAATATTTAATATAGTCAATCACATGACACACATTTTTGCCAAAAGCGTCGATCATTGCTACTTTACTCTATTCATCTATTATGCATCTATTACACACCAGTATTGAAATAAAAATTACAATACCAACTGAAATAAAATTACACTAATAATAGTAGGCATCCGTACACACATATTTTATTTTATTATTTTATTATTATTATTATTACCGTCTCCATCCTCACATTCACAGATATGGATTCATCCAAAAATCCATATTGCGCTCGTCGTACTTCCAGACGAGTCGCTCTCCCACATGCCTCATTCTTTCACTACTCTCTAGAATTTCCTCACCAAAAGTCCTAAGTTCTTGTATGTTTTCTACACTCATTGGGGGTGCAGGTTCTAGGACTGGGTTCGGAATCTGGGGTGCGGGTTCCTGGTATGGGGGTGTAGGTGCCTGGAATCGGTAAGGATCTTCTAAAATCTCCCTAATGTATTCATCGTGGTAATAGGGATCTAAAGGATCCATACCTGGGTAGGCTCCTATGTTCTGCATGGGTGTGTCTTCATGTATCGGGTAACATTGCACATAGTCCCTAACGTCATCCCACCAGGGATCGTAATTTGGGTCTAGAGGATTTGGTGCTGGTACCCTAGGTATTTCTTCCGGATTGAAGTCATGCATTTCTACTTGGTTTTCAGGGTTTTCTATCTCCATGGGTTGGTCAGGGATAGGTGGCTGTGGTTGGGGTGCTATTAGTTGCTCCAGATTAGGGTCAGCTGCAGTGGTGGCTAGGATGTGAATATTGGCTATACCTCTATTTATCATATCTTGGGCATAGGCATCCGTTTCTCTTTAGCTGCTGCTAACACTCTCAGTTCTTGTAACTTTTTCATACGCTTCCTACGTTCGTGTGCCCCACGACTGAACCATCCCCTCTTTTTCTGAGGAAATGGCTTCTCAGACTGAGCCTTAAACACAAAGATTCCTTCTTCCGTATCAGCAGAGTACCCTGAGAGGGCAGGCTGAGAAAAGGAGGTGCCTTCGCTTTTAGGCGAACCAGACAATTGACGGTACGCGTCAGATGGTCCTTGGTCGCTCATACTGTAAACTAACAAATAGTCAAATAACACATAACAATAAATACAGTTATGCACGTATTTTCGTAATTTATTTCCTAACAGATTGAATTTTGATATCAGTAGAACACTTCTGTGGTTGAATCAGTGGCTTAGCTCTGATACCACCTTCTGTCGCAACCCCCGATCCCTAATCCCTGGGAACGGGCGGCCGCGAGCCAGTTTCGGTGGTATCGCGTATTGTCTAATTTGGCAGCGGAAATTTTCATCAGGATCGTAGTTAGGAAACATTGATCAGAGTAAAATACCACATTTTCATAACATTAAACAAATGGGTTAAAACCCAAGTTCGTAGTACACACGTTTTCATATGAATAAATCCTATTTTATTTAATAAAAATATCTATTTTATTTTAGGTAACTTTATTGCCACTTTTCCAAGCCTTCAGTGTTGTCCAGCTGGCTTCTATTTGGCTTTCACAGTTTGTTACCTGAAACGCGTTTTAAAAACATTTGTCAGTGGGAATTACTGGTGAGTGAATCCCAGTTTAATCAAGTTTAAGTAAAAACCCATTGTACAGTATTGAGGGCGATCTCGCAATTATATTTGTTTCCAAGACATATCAATTAACATCCATGGTACTGTCGAACCCGACTTGTGGAAATGTTACTCCTTGACCAGGTGGTAACAAATTTTGTATACAAAACCCCAACATACTCATGATAATTGTATTCTTACAAATACTCAATAACTATTTAATATATAATTAATTAAATGAGGTTTTGTAAAAACAGTTAACAAAAAGCGGATCAACTCACATTGATGTCTTGGATTTTCCGTAAGGGTTTCCTGGTGATAATCTAAAATTTACACAAATGCACACGTGTTAGTATAATAACCCATTTTAACATTAGTAATACCCTCCCCGAGACGGCATTCCAACGACTACGTCGGGCAGAACCACGACAGCCGTTACGGAACCCTAGATCAATCGGGCAGCGTATCTAATACGTATCCAGGGGTTATAATACTTACAACGGAGCAAAACTTCGCTATTTGGGGGGGGGGGGGTATAATACCCGAGTATTATGCCTATAATTCAGTTTTGAGAGAAAGAAAGTTTGAACGATTCTCGACAGAAATCCGATGGCCTCTTTATATAGGGCATGTCTTCAACTTTTACGCGGCCCGCGTAAGAGTAGGCAAAGGCCTACGCGGCCCGCGTAAGAGTAGGCAAAGGCCTACGCGGCCCGCGTCAACGCTAGTCAACAGCGTAGCCCATCCGAAACTAGGCTCGCCATGTTTTGGGCCACGTGGCGGCCCAGGGTCGTGCCAAGTTTTAAGTTTACGCGGCCCGCGTAAGTGTTAAGGGTGGCTTACGCGGCCCGCCTAAAACCCAAAAATCAGATTTTTAATTATTTTTGATAATATTTAGGGTATTCGGGGCCCGTTTTCACGTATGGGGTGTTTTTAGGGACATATTGGGATATTTAAAAAAAATATTAGGGTGTCGGAAATAATTCGAGGGTGTCGGTTTTTCTTTGAGGTTGTTATAAAGTAGATGACTGTGTGTGTGATTTGTGTTGCCAGAAATGATTAGAGAATGAAATTGCCTTATGATGAGAATATGAGTGATTATGGTTGCAATGCTTTATTATAACTTACCTAATAACCATAATACACCCTTAATTATTTAATTTTCACATAAAAGCACATAACATCTTGTAGTTTGCAGTTACAACATATAATTCACGTATTTGTCATGCAACGTATAAGTTTCCTATAGACCGTTCGTTTATAATTATTCGTGTTAGTCACCAACGTTCGAGAATTAACTTGTGTGTGTGTTCTGGTAATTCCCCGAATTACCAATGTAGACTCATTTAACTAACCCTAGTTAAATGCAGTGTTATGAATGTATGTCTAAATTAACTGTGGTTAGGTAAAAGTATTAACCTGAAATTGCAGGTTGTCACACCACCACCAGTTATTTTAGAAGTTTACATACGTTAAAAAACAAAAAACCTTCTTTTTACAGATTACAGATGTTTGCAGATATGATTCACAGACTGTAGACATTTTACCTTTTAAAAAACAAACAACACCTAAGTAATTTGATGTGTCTAAAAGTCTACCACGTAAAGGCATAAAGCTACTTAACAAAACCTAAATCACATTGTTATGTGAAGAGGCGATTTTGTTATAAAACAATGAATATATAGATTGTCTATAGGTTTAAATTTGATGAATCACACAAAGATCATTTTGTTATAAAACAATCATAAGATGTGAATGCTCTTAGTAACTCTTTAAATTAAGTTTAGTTTAAAATCAAAAAAGAGATGACAAAGTCTGAAGTCTAAACCTAAAGCTAATCAATATCATCATTTACATTAGGGAACAAGGTAACGTGAATGTGTGTTGACTAGTCAAAAACGTTGACTAGACTTGAAGTTTGCCATGAATAGCATAGTACTACTCCACATGACACACAGCTTCTCTGAGGAACAAACCCCACTAACAGCATCACCGACCATATCCTATTTTCTATAGTACTTCCAAACAATATATGGGTTCTCGGTTTTTGCTTAAAAAGTTAACTTTTTGTTTTTTTTTATAAACCCACATGTATAGTATGGTGTTGTTGTCAGTGGCGAAGCTTGACGTTTTCGATGAGAGGGGGGCCGAAAAACGTATATACCTAAAAAATTCTATAGAATCGGGGGTCGAAAACGTATGAACCCAAAAATTTCTATACGAAAACTACATATATAACACTAATGAGCGAAAAGTTCGAGGGGAGGCCCCTTCAAAGCTGCACCATTAGCTGTAGTGTTTGTTGGAGTAAACAAAAACAATATATGTTCAGATTTTCTATTTCGTTTAGATATCTCTTTAGAATTAAAATCACCATCATTTACTAGTACTACAATTATAAAATGTTAATATGAATGTTTAATGGTGGATCCGGTAACTTTTTCTGGTGGGTTCGTTTTGGTATATTGTCACTATTTGTTTCAAAATCATACAAGTTTCTCACTAACTTTTTCAACTTTTTTTCCAAACCGAGTGGGTTCATGTGAACCCACATAACAGGGCTGAATACGACACTATGACAATGTTAAGTAGTCAACAATTTCTAAGAGAGTTAATTATACAAATGGGTCCTGTGGTTTATACCTAATTTCGCCTTTGGGTACTAACTTTTTTTAACAGGTTTATGTTTTATGGTTTCAATTTTGTAACACCTTTACCAAATTAGTTAATTAATGACTAAAATACCCTTGCATTTTTTTATGTTTATCAACGTAACACGTTTGGGTACTAACAACTAATTTTATTTAAGTTTAAATCAATTTTACAAAATCTATTTATTTTTTTTATTTTCATCTTTTTATTATATCTCTTAATTAACATAAAATCTATTTATTTTTTTATTTTCATATTTTTATTAAATTTCTTATTTAACATAAAATCTACTTGTTACACCGGTATTTTTTTAAATAGATTTTTTAAATAAAATCTACTAGCTATATAGTTTTATGTAAATTAAATTTCTTACTCGTTTTAAATAATGTAAACCTTACTCGTTTTCAATTTTGGATATAAATGATTGATAATAATAAACATCTTTCATGTAAACAAATTTAAGCCTTTTTTTAACTCGTTTTTTTTTGTTCATTTACATTTTACTATTTTAGAAAGATATTTAATTTACATAAAACTATATAGCTAGGTATTTTAGATAAAACTATATAGTTAGGTATTTTAGATAAAACTAAAAAAATTTAAGCCTTTTTTAACTCGGTTTTTTTGTAAAACAGATATTTAATTTACATAAAACTATATAGCTAGTATATTTTATTGGTGCAACTAGTAGATTTTATGTAAATTAAATATCTTTCTAAAATAGTAAAATGTAAATGAACAAAAAACGAGTTAAAAAATGGCTTAAATTTTTTTTTACATGAAATATATTTATTATTATTATCAATCATATATATCCAAAATTGAAAACGAGTAAAGTTTACATTATCCTATATATTAATAAAGGAAGCTTGTGAATAGTAATACTCACCACTTTCAATACTGTATATATACAATTGCTGTGGTATTTGTGATCTGTATCAATCATTAGTGAACTGGTTGGTTAACACTATCTGTATCCCTGTGAACTTGGGTTCGACTCTTCGCATCCCTTTTTAACAATCTTTCTTTTTGCAAAGAGAGAGAGAGAGGTAAAACCTAACCGTCTCTCTCTCTCCTTCAAAACCCTCTCTCAAGACACACATCCCACACTCATCTCATCTTATCTTCTTCTTCCTCTTGATTTTTAGTTATAAATCTTCAACCCTAGGCATCTATTGGAGATAACTGTTCGAGAAATCGAAATCTACAAATTGATTCAGATTAAGAGAGAGACTCTAGAGTTTGAGCAGGAAAGAAAGCGGGGCCGGTTCCCTCACCTGTCACCCATCTTCGGTCGGATGTCGATTTCTGCAACCATTGTGGCTGAATTAGGGTTGGCGGTGAACATTGACCGCAATCGTCGTTGAATTAGGGTTCTGACGGAACCTTCTATATTCTGCCAGAAGTTACCTGCGACACAGGTAAGTTCTATGGTGAAGTTCATCAATCGAACAACAACAATGGCGGATCCTTATTAGCGATACACCGCTTCCGCTGACAGAGGTATCTGCACACCTTCTTCCTCTCGAATAAACCCTAATTCGTCAAATTATTCATTAAGTTATCATATTCGCTGTTTTGATTTTGATAATCGGCTTTGTGATTAACCTAATTCCAGTTCTATTCAATCTATCGTATCGTGAAACCGTAATTTCATACAATTAAGAGTTTTTCGTGTCAATTTACGGTTCATATATGTTTCAGCATGATGAATTGCATGTTATTAAGAGTTTTTTAGTCAATATAGGGTTCATATATGTTTCCGTAGTATGAATTACATATGATTAAGAGTTGGTTATTGATGTTTAGGGAAAAGAATCAAATAGTTTGAAGTTTAAACAATCTAGGGTTTATATATGTTTCAGTAGTATGAATTACATATAGTTAATAGTTTTTGAGTCAATTTTGGAGAATAGTTATTAATGCTTAGTGAATAGAAGAAGTTTAAACAATTTACGCTTGTTAAATGTTTCAGTAGTATGAATTACATATAGTTGAGAGTTTTTGAGTCAATTTAGGGGAACAGTTATCGATGCTTAGTGGAAAGAATTAATTAATTATGAGGTTTAAACAATCTAGGGTTCATATATGTTTCAGTAGTATGAATTACGTATAGTTAAGAGTTTTCAAGTCAGTTTTGAGGAACACTTGATGATGCTTATTAAAAGGGATCAAATAGTTACAATCTAGGGTTTATATATGTTTCAGTAGTATGATTTTTTTACATATAATTAAGAGTTTTCGAGTCAATTTTGCAGAATAGTTATTGATGTTTAAGGAAAAGAATCAAATACTTTTGAAGTTTAAGTTTAAACAATCTAGGGTTTATATGTGCTACATCAGTAAGGAATTTTGAAGTTTTAAAATTGTGTTGTGTCATGTGAAAAACCCTAATTTGTTTCACTAACCAAATCCAGTTTATCTGTTGCAGGTGCCTATTCTGGCTACTTACAATCTGATGCATCGACATTATCGTCCCAACCTTGACGGCCGTCATCTGATTATTTACAGAAGGATGTAAGAATTGCACATGTTGATATGTTTATGTCATGTTATATGAAATTTTCATTGGTGTGTTAGGCAATAATGGGTCCGTTTTCTGTTTATTATTTAAAGATCCTAGGAGAGAGCTCTGGAGCGGGCATGGGCGCGTGCCCTGAACCTAGCTCTAACGGCTACCCGTCTACTTGGGAAGATCCGTATTCGATTGGAAGAAGAGGTGTTTTACATGGAACTGGGCCCGGGATTCCCGACATATTAAATGGCAGGCCTGATTCCTTGAGGAAGGCTTATAGTATCCTAGTAGGTGGTCCGGAATCCAATGTTTTGTTTGTGGATGGGCTCTCGTCTGATTGTTCCCGGAGAGAAGTATCTCGTATCCTTTCATATAGAGGTGTCAGTTGACTCAGTTTCAATCAATGTGTTGTTTAGGGAAGGTGAGTCTCCATTTATTAACTAGAATCAATAATGCCACAAAGATTTAGTGATAAAAAAGGCAAAAAAAGTAGTTAATGTTGACATGCGTTGCCATTTACATTGTAAATATATTGGGAAAGAAGTGTTAAGAAACGCAATGGGTGAATTTTATTGTTAAATCATCGACAAAAACGTCAAGTGCGGCGCAACGCGCGCACGGCGAAAACCCCTAGTTATTTAAAACGAGTAAGAAATTTAATTTACATAAAACTATATAGCTAGTAAATTTTATTTAACAGATCTATTTAAAAAATACTGGTGTAACAAGTAGATTTTATGTTAAATAAGAAATTTAATAAAAATATGAAAATAAAAAAAATAAATAGACTTTATGTTAATTAAGATATATAATAAAAAGATGAAAATAAAAAAATAAATAGATTTTGTAAAATTGATTTAAACTTAAATAAAAGAATAAACTGCCATTTTGGTCCCTGTGGTTTGGCCAGTTTTGCCACTTTAGTCCAAATCTCAAACTTATTACATCTGGGTCCCTGTGGTTTGCATTTTGTTGCCATTTTAGTCCAAAATCCAAAAAACTCCTTTTTTTACTGTTGAAAGCTGTCTATTTTGTCCTTTAGTGCAGGGGCATTTTTGTCCATCTCAATTTATTATGACATATTAATAATTAAATTATTTATATTTAATTCCCTAATAAATTGGTCAGCAGATTATCTTCAATTTATCCAGATCAATCCTTGCTGTTCAGGGGAGAAACATTCAAAATCGAAGCAAATGCCAAGATCTGTGTGGCTGAACAAAAATCCTTGTTGTTTCAGATGAAGAAGTGAACAGGAAGGAGAAACATTCAAAAATACGAGAAACATATTCTAATTCCACACAATCGAACATCTATTCCAATCAATTCATATACAAATCCAATCAAAATCACTTCAATTATCTAGATCAATCCACAAACACAACAAGCAATCACTCCAGCAATCATACCTTGGCACAAGCAGAATCGATCGAATTGGAGAGGCGAAGAAAAGCAAGTTCAGATCCAATCAATCCATCATCGTTCTTCTTCTTCTTTAGCACGAGACACCACCCCCACTGCCTGTCACCATCGTTCTTCTTCTTCTTCAGCACATGACAAAACTATTTCTCTCTCTCTAACACCCCTCTGCTTCTCTCTCTTCTCTCTCTCTATCTCTTCTCTGAACTACAACCACCACACCCCCACCCCCACCCCCACCCCCACCACCGCATCATCCCCACCACCACCATCCCACTGTCGCCAACTATCTCTTCTCTCTCTCCTCTCTCTCGAACACCACCGCCACCGAACTCCACCACCGCCGTCGTCCCTGAGTTTCAAGATCTGAAAGATTTTTCAAGATCTGAATCGACTTGGGTTGATCTGAATCGACCGAAAGAATTTTCAAGATCTCTCGAACACCACCGCCACCGAAAAAATTTTCAAGATCTGTAATCGGATTGATGTTGTTGTTAATCGGCTTATTGTATTTATCAAATATCCCGTAAAAGTGATCAAGATAGTTGTTTGTTTAAGCTTTATTAGTTCTTGAAAGAGATGAGGATTGAAATGAAGAAGGTGAGATGTAGAGAGAGATGAGGATTGAAAGAATTTTCAAGATCTGTCTGTAATCGGATTGATGAAAGAGAGAGAGAGAGAGGAGAGAGACAAATGATATTATGTTTAATTATAAATAGAAAAAGATTTAATCAATATTTAGTTATAATAATTATAAAATGACTAAAATGCCCCTGAGGGTAAAGACAAAACAGAGGGTTTTAATTTGGGGATTCTGGTCAAATTTCACTTTTGGACTAAAATGGCAACAAAATGCAAACCACAGGGACCCAGATGTAATAAATTTGAGATTTTGACTAAAGTGGCAAAACTGGCCAAACCACAGGGACCAAAATGGCAGTTTACTCTAAATAAAATTAGTTGTTAGTACCCAAATGTGTTACATTGATAAACATAAAAAAAATGCAAGGGTATTTTAGTCATTAATTAACTAATTTTGGTGTTAGTACCCAAAGGTGTTACAAAATTGAAACTATAAAACCTAAACCTGTTAAAAAAAAGTTAGTACCCAAAGACGAAACTAGATATAAACCACATGACTCATTTGTGTAATTAACTCTTTCTAAGATTAAACATGTTTTTTTAGATAGCAATTTGGTTATTTGATATAAATTTAACATATAGTTGTTAAAGTTTATTAATGAAAAGAATCGAGTGTGTGCTGTGATTTAGCAAACCCTAGGATCAAATACGTAATTTATAGAAAAAGGATGTATAACTTACATCATATAATCATATATTTGTTTCTTGAACTCATGGGTGACTCAGCTATAATTAAAAACAAACAAACAAAGAAGCTAAAACATAGACCCCAAATTTTCTTGATTATATACTGAATTCTTACATCGTTTTCCCATTATTTGGATCTTGTCAACCTATTATGAAATGTTGAGGTAAGACCATGGGTATGGGGCTTGGGTTGGGGCTTGGGTTGGCTGAAAACGTCCAAGCCACCACCCCGGAGGTTTGGGTTGGGGCGTGGGTTTGGGCGTGGCCACATTAGCGTGGGTTTGAAGCCGGGCGTGGGGCGGGCTAGTAAGTGACATGGCAGGCTCTCAATGACCAAACCAAATTCATGCCCCCCAACCTAAGCCCCACCATACTCCATGGGCGTGGATTTTGGTGGTGGGGGGCTCCCATTCCACGTGTCAACAAATGCCCCAAAACCCAAGCCCCCCATACCCAACGGTCTAAGGATTTCCTATCAGATATCTTTTTGATTTTTTCTTTTACATTCTCATAAATAATAGGTGATTTGGGATTTAATTGTTTTTAGTTTTCAAGTTTTGACAAATAAAATAAAAGAATCAATAGGTTTTTTTTTCACTCAAACTCTAATGTGTTTTTTTTAATGGTAACGCTTGCTTCTTCTTGCATCAATAATCGGGTTACTCTCGGAGTACTCCGTTTGTCCAGTGGGTGCCCCAAGAATGCTCGTGATTGACTCTATTGGCCGTTAAAAAAAATATGTGTAATTATACGTAGTTTAAAATCATATACAAAAGAATGTGTGTTATCAAGTTCCCAACCCTGGGATTTTTTTTTTTTTTACAAAAGGGGCCAATATGTTAATCCATTTTAGACTCAGAAATACGCTCAAAAAAGTAAATCAGCTTGACGTTTAAATTATAACATATTTATGTTTTAAAGAATACTTTTGTAACAAAGTATATCAAATGACCTTTTTGTGTTAGTTTAAACAGGATATCAAGTGTGAAAAAAACACTAAGACATTTAATATTTGTTTTTCATAGATTTTATAACGAGGTCCTCTATTTGTAATGTTTTGGAGTTCTTGAATTGTTTCCACATTCAAACAAGTTAACCATCGACTTTTGTATCAGAAATGAGAAATCCTTTATTCTCACAACATGATAATACACGAGGTAACCATTGACTTCTGTATCAGAAATGAGAGTACAACTAAATCGTTTATTTTCACAATATTATCATACACGAGGGAATTTTTTTTAGAACGGCAATATTTTTGTAATTCTTATTATATGTGAGACTTGAACTTAATACGTCTTCCTTTTTTTAGAACGGCAATTTTTTTTGTAATTCTTGTCATATGTGAGACTTGAACTCAATACCTCTTCCTTTTTAAATCCAGGTGTTTAAAGGTTTTACCTTTACCAATGGAACACCACCTCATTGGTATAAACAAGGGAATTTACATTATCGTTGTAATTTATTTGAGAATACAACAAAATTGTTTATTTTCACAAGGTTGTCATAAATAAGGCAGTGAAAACACGATCCATTAGGAGAGTGGGGGTGGTCACTAGTGATAGAATTTCATCACTTACAAAATTTTTTTAATTTTTATTTTTAAATTATAAATTAAACAATAAAACACTAAATTATAAATTTCATTAAAATTAAAAAATAAATTACATAGCAAAATAAAAAACAACTTGGAAAAAAAAAACTTAAATTAAACGGGTGGCATCTCCCAACCCCACCTTTCTTTGTTTGTTTGGCCTCGTTGTATTGCGCCAATTTCGCCTCTTCCATTCTAAAGATCGACTCCGCCACCGCTTCCTTTCCTTTGCTTGACGATTCACCACTTCTCCTTCGGCGTGGACTTATAGGTGTATCTTCTTCAACGGGGTCGTCAACGGGTTGATCGGGGTCGTCAACGGGTTGATCGGGTTCGTCAAGGGGTCGTCGTTTAAATTCATTTGGGGCAAGTTATCCGACGCCGAAGTCGTGTAGTTCCCCGAATCGGAGGTCTTTGATCTTTTCGGACCTCCTCTTTTTTTGGAGCTGTAGGCCCAACCACGTCGACCAAATCAACCGGGACCCATTTCGGGTGATGCCTCGCAACCTCCCATGCCGCCACGTGTGGAAAACTCCACTTTTTGTAGAGGTGGCAATACTCTTCGGTGGCTTGTCACATGATTGTCGCCTCACTCGCTCCACTTTGTGGATTTCGGTTCTACAAAAAATATAAAAACTTATATATTTTATAAAAAATTCTGTTTTTTATAAAAAATTATTGTTTTCTGTTTTTTTTTACAAAAACTGTTTCTGTTTTTTATAAAAAAAACTGTTTTATGTTTTTTAACAAAAACTGTTTTCTGTTTTAAAAAAAAAACTGTTTCTGTTTTTTAAAAATAAAACATTTTCTGTTTTTTAAAAAAAAATACAGTTTCTGTTTTTAAAAAACTGTTTTCTATTTTTTAAAAATAAAACTGTTTCTGTTTTTTATAAAAAATAACAGTTTCTGTTTTTAAAATAAATAACAGTTTTCTGATTTTTTTTAAAAACTGTTTTCTGTTTTTTAAAAATAAAACAGTTTCTGTTTTAAAAAATTACAGTTTTCTGTATTTTTTTTAAATAACAGTTTTTTTTTAAGATTTAAACTTTATAAAAAATACCTTTTGAATGAAACAACCGTTGAACTTACAGGATTTTTATTCGTACCCGAACCTCTTTTATTCGCTCGAACCTTGAGTCTTACGGGATTTTTCTTCGTACCCGAATCTCTTTTTTTCGAACCCCCACCTCTTTTGCTTGAACCTTCCTTGTTTGTTGTAAAATTATTTTTGAAATCAAACGGAGAATTGTTTGATTTTTTGAAGTGAGTTGGATAAAATTTTTGATATGAAATGGATTGGGTTTGATGGATTTTATATAAACATTCAAAAAAATAAATACCGCAACGTTCAACCCCCCCCCCCCCCCCAATGGTCACCTTCAACGTTCCTTTTTTTATTTTTCCACACGTGATTCCTTCCACGCGTTAATATTATCACGCGTGATACTTAAGGTGGCGGCGGTGTGCTTGTGTTGTTTCACGCGTTATGGAACGTCCATAAAGATCAATTGAATAGACCGACACTTACTTCACAGGACTCACTTGAATCGTCTCGGATGTAATAACAGTACGTTTAGCATCCGTGTCTACTTGAATTGCAGAAAGCAAAGGATAACGAAGATGAACATTGTATTTATCATGAAAGTACTGAACAACCGAGATAACAGCTCCGGTTTCATCAGCGGCATTGGGAATGGAAGAGTTGAAAAAACTGCAATTGGAATTGATCTTGGAACAAAATACTCTTGTTACCATATTCTTGGTTCAATACCAACTCATCTTTTAGTAGTGTTTGTTTGAGAACCTGATTCAGATACACAACGATTTCTTTGCTTCGTCCACTAGAACTATTTGTGTATGCATTCTTTTGGTAGTTAACAACGCTAATTAGAAAAAAAATCTGTAAAATTAATCATATTGATTGCTATAACCGGATGGATGTGATGCAATGATTCCTCTCAATTGAATAGACTGACACTTGCTTCATAGGACTCACTTGAATCGTCTCGGATGTAATAACAGTACGTTTAGCATCCGTGGCTGCTTGAATTGCAGAAAGCAAGGGATAACGAAGATGAACATTGTATTTATCACGAAAGTACTAAACAACCGAGATAACAGCTCCGGTTTCATCAGCGGCATTTGGAACATGAGAGTTGAAAAAACTGCAATTGGAATTGATCTTGGAACAACATACTCTTGTTACCATATTCTTGGTTCAATACCAACTCATCTTTAGTAGTGTTTGTTTGAGAACCTGATTCAGATACACAACGGTCTCTTTGCTTCGTCCACTAGAACTATTTGTGTATGCATTCTTTTGGTAGTTAACAACGCTAATTAGAAAAAAAAATCTGTAAAATTAATCATACCGATTGCTATAACAGGATGGATGTGACACACACAGATAGATAAGCTGTCACAGTTGTCAAATTCGTTGCGTGCATTCATACTGTTTAGACAACAAATGGATAATAAACGGATTGTTGGACTTCTTGTTCCAAATGCAACTGTGAATATTGAATGTGCAAACTGAAACATCTTGACACGATATAATTGCAAGACTGTTTGTCGGGCTTCCTATGCTCACACAGGGTGATAAACAATGCTGATACGAACACATGTGATTTGAAATAGGCTTTGTTCTTGGTTTAATGAAGTTACACGTAACATCTAGTTATATTCAGATTTAAACAATGCACGCCTCAACTGAGATAACGGACATCCATCAAGCTCAAAAAGAAAACTTGTGTTTCCCATAGTCACAAACGATTGCGGTTTGTATTTCGCATAGCCACCGTTTCCGTAGTAAAAAACGGCTGCGGTTTGCACATTCAATCTTCAATACTTCATTAAAATACCACTAGTAGAAGAACCGACACGTCTTCATGTTACGGAGAATGTTCTCGAAATTGAAGGAAAAGGAAAAGGAAAAGAATTGTTGAAATCGAAGAAAAGAGTAAAAAAGATGAATTGATGCGGAACAAGAAGTCCAACAATCCGTTTATTATCTATTGTTGTCTAAACAATATGAATGCACGCCAAAATACGTTAAAATACGCCGAAATACGTAAAAATACCCTAAAATAGGTTAAAATAAGCTAAAATGCGTTAGAATACGCTCAAATACGTCAAAAAAATACGCAAGAATACGCAACAACATGTTAGAATACGTCAAAATATGCAAAAATACGTCAAAATACGCGACTAACGATATTTCCACACACGTATACATATAATACGGCACTATGGAGTACAAGTGGATTTCAAACAAAACTGTACGTAATCATAGAATACGATATTCGCACGCAACCGAACGACACCGAAACGACTTATGTTGAAGGTATACGTAATAAAACGTCAAAATATGCGAAAGTTCGGCAAAAAACGAGACGTATACGCGTCAAACCGAGGGAAACCCGATAACACTAAATTTGAAATAATGCCATATACGATCGTATAGGCCTATGTTGTATCGTATATCAGCATTATACGCATCGTATAGGCCTATACGATTCGTATTAAACTTTGAATTTTCTCAAAAATACCCCTGAATTTATCAAAAAACCAGGGGTATTTCAGTAAAATCATCGATTAATACGCATCGTATAGGCCTATACGATGCGTATTGAACTATAAATTTCTTAAAAATGTTTTTCAAATCAAGGGTTCCATCATTACAACCACTTGTTTTCAACAGGGATGTAATGCAATGATTCTTCTCAATTGAATTGAAAGACACTTGCTTCATAGGACTCACTTGAACGAGTCTAGAACACTCGTAATCCTCAACCGGCTTTGAAACCGGACGGAATCTACGAAGAAACTGTTCGATTTCACGGTGAGTGGAGAAATTAGCGACGGAGAAACTGTTGGAATTTGTGGATTTCGGTTGGTTTAGAAACTTAACAAGAGAAGCAACTAAAAAAGCGGTGAATGGTATTTAACGTACACACCGCATTCGAAGATCCTTGCATTAGACACAATTTGTTGGAATTTGTGGATTTCGGTTGGTTCAGATCTCTATTCGGTCATCTTTCCTCTCAATTGAATAGACAGACACTTGCTTCATAGGACTCACTTGAATCGTCTCGGAAGTACTGAATCAACAGAAGGATGAATCAACAGGCATGCCTTGAAGTACTAAATCAACAGAAATAACTGAAATAACAGCTTTGGAATCTATTAACCCACAATTTGTTGGAATTTGTAGACAGACACTTGCTTCATAGGACTCACTTGAATCGTCTCGGAAGTACTGAACAACAGAAGGATGAGATATCGGCAGTTAGCTCGAAGAAGTTTCTCTCAATCAGGTGTTCCAATAGATTCTCCCTTTTTAACAATGTCCTGTTAATTGTTGGAATTTGTGGATTTCGGTTGGTTCAGACAGACACAATTTGTTTTCAACGGGGATGTAATGCAATGATTCCTCTCAATTGAATAGACAGACACTTGCTTCATAGGACTCACTTGAATCGTCTCGAAAGTACTGAACAACAGAAGGATGAGATATCGGCAGTTAGCTCGAAGAAGTTTCTCTCAATCAGGTGTTCCAATAGATTCTCCCTTTTTAACAATGTCCTGTTAATTGTTGGAATTTGTGGATTTCGGTTGGTTCAGACAGACACGATTTGTTTTCAACGGGGATGTAATGCAATGATTCATCTCAATTGAATAGACAGACAGTTGCTTCATAGGACTCACTTGAATCGTCTCGGAAGTACTGAACAACAGAAGGATGAGATATCGTTACGAGATTCTTCGAGAATTAGAAAAGGAGAAAATACGGAATGACAGGGGTAGTATGAGTCTGAGTCCATTGTGGTTCGTGTCAGGTTTGTATTTCCCATAGCCACTGATGTGTGGTAAAATACATGTATTTGTCCCGTGTAAATTGTATAATTTTTGTATAAGTTTTATTTGTTTTTAGGTATTTTTAGTATTATATTATATTATGTTGTGTTTTGGCAGGTCCTGGTGCAAATGAAGCGAAAGTGAGTAATATGAAAATGACCAGACAGTTGAGCAGAATGGGGTGCCAGAGACCGAATTAAAATTACTGCTATTTTCCTTGATTGGGTCGAGGTCACTTATCTCTATATTATTAAATTTGAAAGCCATAAAAAAATTAATCATTTTTTGAAATGTGAATCATGGAAATTGAAAAGGCTGCCATCATTTGTGAGGAATCCAATCTAAACGTGAAGTAATAATTAGGTTGCAATGTTGCATGTTATTATTATTTTGTGGAGGCTGGCAGATAATTAGAAAAGAAAAAAAAAAAAGAACTACAACTATCTATACTATATAATAAAAGAAACCATTTGAGTGACACTTGTCATCATATTAAGTCATGTCTCTCATGGATAATTATTATTTAGTTTAATTTTTTCTAATTAATTATAGATAACCCCCATACTAAATATTATTTAGTTTAATCTCTAATCATAAATAATAATATTAAATAATAATCTTCTTAATTTAGTGATTACCTATTTAACTAATATAAAAATGTACCAAATAGTTACATCATCGTAAAAATGTATGAAATAGTTACATATCTAACATAACTTCAATGATTATCTGCAACTAATATAAATGTCTAAAATAATATTCGTTACCAAAATCTTATTATACAACAAGTAACCTATATTATATATTTAAATTCAAATATAAATATACCAAAATCTTACTGCTAAACCTACCAAAATCTTACTGCTAAACCTCGTCACATAAATAACATAATTGTATTTTTATGAACATAATATTTAAATTTAGCTAACAGTATCTATTTATAACTACTACAGTGGCGAAGCTTGAGATTTCCGACCGGAAGGTCGAAAACGTATATACCAAAAATTTCTATAAAACGGGGGGTCAAAAGCGTATATACTAAATAATTTCTATACGAAAACTAAATACTCTCCACTAACGAGCGAAAAGTTCAGGGGGTAACTAGCAAACATAAAAAAGTAACCTAATTATGTGACATCGAGATATATGATATTAACAAGTGACCTAAGATATACCAAAATCTTTCGAGCTGTACTGGTCCAATAAAAAGAATCAACGAGTCAATTTGTAATTTAAAATAACGTAAATGTGGGTTAACTCTATATTTATGTTATTTTACCTTACATAAAAACGTTAATTTCATGGGTGAAATCGTGGGTTAATTCTAAATATGGATTAATTCTTCATTGTCAATGCAAATATGGACTAGCTTATTTGATAAAGACTTATGTCTCTTATTAGGGAGATAGTAGGTTCAAAGCTAGGCACAAATGTAATTTAATTTTATTAGTGTAATTTATGGTAAAAGTAACATTTTCCATTAAAAAAAAATTTCTTTGTTTGCCACACAGACTCGCCTTTTTTTTTTGTGTTAATTTAGCTAACATTTTCTCGATTAACATTTTTGGCAAATAATAAAAAAATATATTTAAAAAAACTAGCGGATTTTTTTATATTTAAAGTAGGATAAGAAAGAATATTAATATTTATTTATTTTGTTAATATAAGATTGAAAAATCATATGATTGAATAGGTGGGAAATTGTATGATGATAAATCAGTTAACCGTATTATAATGTCATATGTTTTTAGTTATATATATTTTGAATTATTTTTTTAAAAAATTAAGACTTTGTTATTGTTAGTAAAATCAATGATTTTATATTTGTAATTTTGTTTGGTATCATTTCATTAAAAAGTGCATATTATACATATAATTATATTATGTCTTTTTTTGGGTAAAGAGTTACCCCGATGAATTTTATAAATGAACCAAATAAGTACAAGGATGTGTCAAAGCGACACACCAACTAGACTTGGCAACCCAAGACTAGGACAACAAAATGTCTTAAGTTATTGATATCATTCAAAATGTTTTTTGACTTTATAACTAGCATTATATATACTATGGTAAAAGTTTAAAGTTTATTAGAGATAACTAAATCATCGAAAAGAATAAGAGTAAATTTGTATCTTACGAATAAAAAGTAGGTGTCTGTAAAAAAGAAGTAATAATTTGGGTAAAAGGAAATTAAAAAATGTAGTTGTATATATATAGGGTAAGGTTTCTGTAAAAATAACATTTTTCGTGAGAAGTGTGAGAAGGCATAGAGACACTAATTAGGAAGAGAAGCTAATAATATAATTCTGTTTTTGATTTTTCAAATTGGGGTTCTAATCAATTCGAATTAAACTTAACCAAGTTTGTGATTTGATTCGAATTAAACCGAACCAAATTTATGATTTTTTTAATTGAATCCAATTGCATATTATTTACTATACAAAATTACATTTATTTAACCCGTGTAATACATGGTGTTTTTAAAGATATAACTTTTTATTATTTAGTATATATTCGCCCCGCTTGCGGTATACAAGGTTACAAAATTACATTTATTTAACCCGTGTAATACACAGTGTTTTTAAAGATATATATATGTATTTTTATTATTTAGTATATATAATTAGATTTATTCAACCCGTACAATACACGGATTTTTATTATTTGGTATATAAAATTGCATTTATTCAGTACAATACATGGGGTTCTTAGAGATAATTTTTTTATTATTTAATATATAAAATTACATTTGTTAAACTCGTGTAATAAACGAGATTTTTAAAGAATATAAATATATAAAATTACATTTATTCAATCCGTGTAATACACGGGGTATATAAATATATTTAGTGAGATGTTAAATAAAAAATAAAGTGAGATATTACAATAAATAAATAGTACCTCAGAGTTATTTTTGTTAGAAAACACATCTTGATGACTAAATGTTTTAACGGATTATATTATTCATGTAAGACATGTGTTTATTCAAATGGTGCAATACCCGAGTTTTTAAAAGATGTAACTAATTTATTAATTAGTATATAGAATTATATTTATTCAACCCGTGTAATACACGGGGTTCTAACCTACCTAATATATAGAGAAAGGCGGCAACAGTTGTTTGGGATCTTGGCGTGACATGTTTCACTATAACACAGTAATGGGCCGTCAAAAGAGGAACTTGGGAGACCACGTCAGCTGGCCAAAGTGTTGTCTAACAATTTTCTTAAAGCCCAAGTAATGAAAGATGAATTGTAGTCCAATGATGACACTTGCATTTATACATTGAGGGTATACAATTCGGAAGGGGACGGCTACTATTAATTGGGAAAGATTGTATTATATAGTAATGGACAGAAGGCACAACTTTGGGGGGGGGGGGGGGGGGGGGGGGGGGGGGGGGCGATAAGGGCTTTAAGCCCAACAGCAATTACTCAAATTGTGAAGGATTTTTTGTGGGCTTGGCAAGAATTTTGGGAGGCGGCAAATATTATACTTGGAAGAAAAGGAACAGAAATAAGGGAACCATATATATCATACAATCACGCAACCTACTGGACGAATTGGGGAGGCTGCCATATACAGCGATCAGATCATCAGACGATCGGAGATATCAACTGGGACAAATTCGGAGGTGATCTTTTGGCAAGAAGTCAAGCTACGGAATCGTCGGGATCGAGCGGGAAGCTTGGAGAGCAAAGAATAAACGGGTTCTTCTACTCGATTTCTTTAGTTTTCTATTTTTCTTTGTTCGTTGTCCATGAATTCTTGTTTGAGACTTTGTTTGATTATTTTTAAGACTATGTTTCTTGGCTAAAATTCTTAAACTACCTAGGCTATGACAATTGTTTGACAAAGTTTGGATTTTTATTCGTTATTAACGTTGGTTATGGATTTTCTTGAAAAGTAAACGATTATGATATTGTGATTTGGTGTATATGCATATTTGATATTGTTTGATCATTGATTATTGTTTCGTATGATTCTTGGTGGGTCTTTATCACATAATAGGGTCATGCTAGTGTTTTAGATTTTGGTGAGTGTCTATATCACGTAATAAATCTTTAATTCTTTAGGGTGAAATCACGTGAATAACTTTAGTAGTAATATTCGGTAATCTTATAAAATCAAGTGTTCTACTAATCTTGTCGCTGTAAGGCTCGGGGTTGTTAATAGGTCTTGGTTTGGTATATAGCTATGATTAGGTTTTGTAAGAAATCGGTCTTAGTTCCCTAATCATTCTCTTGTCTATTAAACCAAGTTAGAATCCATAGTTGCCTTAGACTTTCGCGCTGTAAGGTAGATTGTCATATTAAGGCACTTTTCAAGAAGTTAGAGGACTGTAAGGAAATCTAACAACCGGTAGTCGTAACAGCCTAGATAGTGCCATAAGTTTCACCTCGAGAAGGGTTGAGGGGCTTAGTTGGTGTCTTAATAGGTTTAGCATTAAAAGATCCCGATTCCATACCACGTGAATTTCGAATAGAAATCCATTCCTAGTTGAACATGAGTCTAGCCTAGGTAGCCTTCATCATCACTGAGTTAAAACCTTCGTCCAAAGTCGCGTCTAGTTAGTCTAGTTAATTAGTTTAAATTTAATCGCAATTTTAGGATTTTTTAGAAACCCCCAATCAAAAGTGGTCTAAAATATCTTTTAGTAGCCTTTAAATATCAAATATCATTTTACAACTATAAAATAGAATAATATTATAGAATAGGATCCAGTATTGTCAATCCAATTATGTAACTTAGATTTGGAATACCATCAAAGAAAATTTTTGTAGTTTTACCTCAGAAAGAATTCTGCAGTGTTTTATTTATACTTTTTTCGTATTTAATTAACATTACTTATGAATGTGTTGACAATTATGGTTTCTCTAAAGGGTTAAATGAGACAAAACTTGGTTTAATTCAGTTTTCCGTTTCCGAGCTAATTGTTCGTACTCCATTCTAAGCCACAATGACCACTGCTTATCTTGGTATGAGGACGATTCATAAGCTCATTTTTTATTGATTTCATTGTTTATGTGATTATACTCAGTTCAGGTCACCTAACTTTGGAAATCATATTAAGTTTTTGTACAACTAAAGATGGTGTCGATAAAAGAAATAAAAACAAAATAAAAGTGTGACTGCTTATTTTGACTACTTATCATAATCACGGATAGAGACAATAGTTGCTGTAAATTTTGGATTTTGTATTTACACACATTGCCCACGTATTTTGACTTCTTATTTCATTTTAGTTTTTCCACTTCAAATATTTTATATTTTCTCTAACGTTTATTTTCTCTTGGACGTTGTCAATTAGCCATCTAAACTTGGTTGTTGTAGCCGTGTGGAAATGTATACTTTGATGATAGTAGTTTGGTGAGCATTTTTTCACTTTTCATTACTTATTTATTTTTAGTTTTAATCTATTCAAGCACTTTACACGTTTGATGGCTTTTCAAGCGATTTGAACAAACGTTTTGCTACCTTTACTGAGAAGAAAGGTACATCCTATTTTCAAAATATAAATACATAAATAAATAAATAAATAGCCAAAATAATCGATTTGATATCTTTTTTTTTTTGCGCTAGATTTGGTAGTACAAGGTTCACTTTGGTAGTAGTTTGAGGTGGTTCTGAAGTTAGTTATAAAACACAAAACGTAGTAGGGTCTTGCACCCTTTTGTTTTCAAGCAATTGAACTCTATAAACATTATTAGTTTCTAGATTTAAGGATTAGGTTAAAAAAACCACTTAAACTTTCTACAGTAGGAAACTAGGTTGTTAACACTTAACAAATGGCCATTACTACATCTAGAATATGTTGGAGCTTTGCCAATATATCAAAATCATGTTGGTCGGATGTAACATTGATGTGTGCAAAATGCAACATATAAATTACATCAATTGTGGCATAAAACTAACCATTTTTTAGTACTAATGTTGGAAAAAGTGTGCTTTTGTCTTCCTTTTGTATTTTCAGGATTAAATGAGCTCAAATTAACAAAAGAAGCAAAAAGACAGCTAAATCTAACATAAATACAAGGAAAGGAACAAACGTGGCATGCCCAACCTCCCCGACAGCATCTTCCCAAGCAAAACAAGAGAACAGAAGGCTGAACACGCCCCGTGCTCAGTGAACACGGGGGCGTGCCCAAGTGCCAGCATAAAAAACAGCTATAGAAGCTTCTATCGCCCACCACGGGGTCGTGCTCAGCGGACACGGGGCCGTGGTCAACTATAAGATTCGCAGAATCCAGGCAAATCTTGATAGTACAGATACGCTTCTGCACACGGGGGCGTGGTCAACTAATGCAGACAAACTGCAATTAATGAAGACAGAGAAGAGGATGGACACGGGGCCGTGCCCACTGGACACGGGGCCGTGCCCGAGCTACTGTTCAGGCTATAAATAGGGGTGCTTGGCTCATTTGCAAACCATCCCTTGGCACACCACCTCTCTCACACTTCACCCACCACCCACCACCATCACAACACCATCATCCATTGTCCATCATAGAGTGTGTGAGTCGTCTCGGGATCCAAGATTGATCGTAAGAGTTCTTGACAATCAAAGGCCATGTTTGCCTAAGTCTCTTACATCACTTGGTGAAGACAAGTGTCTAGTGTAATACTTTTTATTTTTAATCTTTTCGCACTTTTTACTTGGTTATGTATTAATGACTTTAATAACTAGTTTCTTATGTTGAAGGTGATTCTTCCTTATCGTTTGTCCGTGGTGTCTTGGCATTATTTTACTGTCTATATAAAATAAAAGATTTTCACCATTCATATCTCCACGGTCTATATGGAGGTATGTTGGCTACCTGGTCGGGGGTTAAGGAAACGGTTTGGTAAGAGTCTTGCCTTGTTCAGTGTATAGATCCTGCAAGGACCTGGGTCAAATTTAGTAGGACCTCCTTCAATACCCTACGGTATTTGATGGCGGGGGTCCAAACTCTTTGATCCCCTCATATGTAAGCTACTATTAATACTTTAACCCGGCTACTTAGGACTGTATCCCTGCTGACTCAGACTACTTAGCCGAGGGTAACGTCACCTTCAAAAGAAGGGCCTACCATAATACGCAATAATAACTTAATTAATTATCTTTCAATAATCCGACCCTTTAGGATTGTATCCTTGCTGACTCAAACCACTGGGTTGAGGGTAACGTGTAACACCTCGAAAATTCACGTCCTATAATGTGTTGACACGTGTCATAAAGTTTGAACGTGTGAAAGAATGTTATAAAAGGACTAAAGTTGACAAACATGGAAAGTATGTGTTTATACGGATTCTAAGTGTCAACTGTGAATAAATATAATGAACATTAACCCTACACAATGTTCATACCTTCAAACGAATGAATCATGGATCATACGAAGCTAAACGTGAGAGATTACAAACTACAGGGGTTAAATGTGTCAACATGTTAAAGATATACCTCTGAGTGACCTTTTGACAAACCCGAAGCTTTGTAAATGTAAATTATGCTCACTAGAATGCACGATTAAAATTTCATAAAGTTTCGTTATCGTATGAGAAAGTTGTGATCAAATTCGTGTGCGAGGGGTTAAAGCGTAAACATTGGAAATTAAGACTTATCGGGTAACCATAAAGTTACCCAAGGACTTAACAAAGTATGGTTATGTCTTAAGGCCCATAAAAGTCAAGTTAGAGGACTCGAAGTGCAAGAAAGCATGTTAAGATCAAGTGTAGAAGGATCAGGGACTAAAAGTGTCAAAAAGTGCATAAGTTTGCATTTTCGCGCATAACCTACGTTCTGAATACATCCGGACATCCAAAAATTTATGTAAGCATGACTACATTATATTTTAGTGTTCGCCTTAAGAAAAATCCATTCATCGCGTCATTTGGTTCGTTATTCCACTTTCGGGACCAGATTCGATGTATTAGCCGTTGTTTAATTCACAACCACACATTCTAACATGCTTAGTCAGCGGATAAGGATGGAATTTAGGCACCATGACTTTGCAACACATGTATGGATGGAATTTAAACACCTAAACACCATAACTTTGCAACACATGTATGGATGGAATTTAAACACCTAAACACCATAACTTTGCGACACATGTATGGATGGAATTTAAACACCTAAACACCATAACTTTGCGACACATGTATGGATGGAATTTAAACACCTAAACACCATAACTTTGCAACACATGTATGGATGGAATTTAAACACCTAAACACCATAACTTTGCAACACATGTACGGATGGGATTAAGGCACGTTTTCCATGAAACGATCTTAACGGTTCGGGTATTCCTATAAATACCCCATGCCTTTCATTGTTTTAAAGCACTAGAATTCTGATTTGAGAGCTCTAAGTTGAAACCATTGTTTCATACCTGAGTTCTTGGATCGGGATTAGCATTCGGGGACCCTTCGTAAGTATTCTTTCGTTCTTTTCCTTATTTTATTGCTTTTCGAGTCAGAAAGTCAAACTTTGTTTGACTTTCAGCGTTGACCAATAATGGTCAATGCGAAGTTCTTTTGAACTTCGCAACGTGAGTGTAATCACGTTGGTTATAGTCCCTTGGGACTATGCCTACTGATTACCACGTTGTCTAGGGTCGTAGGGTAAGCAATCTGATGAATCGCTTATACCTCGAACCCGACCCAGTTTGGTCGATCATTAGGATCCGACCAAATACATTAGGTGACCATAGTGTAGGGAATAACCTTCCGAGGTTATACCTTATGGTCACATCGTTCGAGTAGTGGTATGACAGGTAGTATATATGCCTTAGGTAAATGACCAAAATACCCCTACGGGGCTTAAATTGAGATTAAACTCGTTTTGGGCATAATGGAAGGTATCCTACGGATACCACAACATATTTAAGGCATATTAACTTAGGAAACCTGTTCGTGATCCATTCGGTTACCCGTTACGCTTATTACGCGATCGGTTAGGTTTATGTAACAAGTTTACATAAATTAGCCGAAACGGGTCAAACCTTATCGGTTTTATCTCAAAATCCAGAAGGTGTTGAGTTTACCCATATTATACAAGTCTCCAAACTTGTCGGGTCTAAATCACATTCTATTCCGGTCTTCGCTTAAACGTGCGTAAGAACCGTATATTCCCTTAAGACTAACCGGTCTAAGCTTAGGCTTAATTAAAGACCCGTTAGCATTCTAATTAATTATTAATTATACCATCATTCCAGACTAGAGCTTTCCGGTAAATTGTACCTACGCTTACTTAAGTGACTACGGCTGAGTTATTAGATTCTTGCTATTTAAGACAGGAGCTAGCTCAGGTAAATACTCTTAACTTATTTTCCCTATACGGGCTTGGGATACGGTGCTATAAAAGTACCGCTTGGTCGGGTATGTAGACATGTAAATCGGATTGTGATTAATGTATTACATAACTCGCTTTATTCTGTATTATTTGATGTATGGCCCTTGGGGGTTAAATGACCATGTCCCGGATATCCTTGGCATCATTTTACGAAATGGCCACGACCTAAGCACGGGGTGTAGGCATACACCTGACAGCTGCATTATGTAAAAACTGGTAATCCACTCCGAGGTATCATCCTTGTGGGCATTATACCGGAACTGGTAATCCACTTAGAGGATGATAGCCCGTGGGCATTATACCTGTGGCGTGTCAGTTAATCTAGTCCGGCCCTACAAACCGGCCCTAACGGACGACAAATAAGTAAAACTGTATACAAGATTATATACAAATAATTTTCCCAAGTTATAAAAGGTTAATTTTGCCTCTGTGCATTTTAATCGAAGTGTCAAAAGGTTTTGTGCCTAGTGCATCTAAATCAATTTTCTTAAACTCTTTTCAAAATGAGTCGGTTGAGTGTATTTACCAGTGAAAACTGACGTATTTTCCAAAAGGGTTAAGTGACAGGTACTGAACGTAATTGGCTGGAAGCTCAGGGCGCTAATAAGGAATCTTGCAAGTTCTAGGCGTCTAAAGTCTGTTGAACAAATGATATGTTTTAAGATCCGCCTGTGGATCCTTTACTTTCCGTTGTAATACTTTGATATTACGTTATATTCGGAATGTAATAATAAATATCCTTTGCTTCCGCTATGCATTCATATATATTGTGTTGTTTGACTATTATGTTGCCAACCACGTCACGATACTCCCCCACCGGGCCCACCGGTGACACGTGGAAAGTCGGGGTGTGACAGGTTGGTATCAGAGCCAACACTGAGTGAATTAAACACTAGCCTTTTGTGTTTAATCTCAGTTACACAATTGCACATATCTAAACTTCTGAGTCTAGACTTAACATAGGAAAAATCTCAATCCTAATCTGGAAATTTTACTTCCAAATTTTTATTGGATACGTCGCCAAGCGAAGAAGCCGTAATAGGAGTTCTCCACACCCGGAGCCCTGGGATGCTGAGCTTCGTACCACGGCCAGAATGAAACGAGCATCCAAGGAAAAAGCATTCAGAAATAGAATGAAGAAGAAACTCCTTTTGCTGAAGAACGTTTCCGTATAGAGTCCTTATAAGGACATATTTATCATTCAGTCCCTCCGAGGACGACATTATTCTTTTGAAGTCCCATTTAGGGCAACCCTATACTTGTTTAAATTTTAAAGGAACGATTAAGTTTAAAATATCATTCCTATATTATAAGATCTACCATTATAATAAAATGGCAAAATCTAAAAGGACAAGACCTAGCTTCGGGTCATATTAAGACCGGCCAAGATGGCAGTTCCGCAATTTAGATTCAGATCCATATTTACACCTCAATTTAAATTTGTTCTGCGTTAATTATAAATTAAGAATCTTAAGTGTGAAACCTAGCCTAGGGTCAATTATAAGACCAGGCCAAGATGGTAAGACCTATTTAAAAAGATTCAATTCCCTGTTAACATCTTAAAACATGTTAACACTCCTGGCAGATGTGATTCATTTAAAATCACACACGTCATTTTTATATAGGATTCTTCAAAAGATCCCTAACCCAGTTTAATGATCCCTGAATCCTGGGTTTATGTCATCAATTAAGATGATCATATTTTAACCATACGTGGTAATATAGTGCATACGGGCCTTGCTCATTTCTACATGAGCCAAAATACAGTGGTAGCTATGACTCCCTGTCAGATAAAGGTAATGAACTAGGTTCAAACCTCAAATGCTTTGATTCTCTGAAATCCTAGCATATAATTTAAAAATGTGTCCTCGTGACTAGGCCTATTGTGCCAATATACCTTCATGCTTTGATTCTCTGAAATCATAGCTTATAAATTATATATGTCCTTGTGACTAAGCCAGTTGTGCTAATATACTTAAAGACCTTGATTCTCTGAAATCATGGCTTATAATTTAAAAATTTGTCCTTTGTGACCAGGCCATTTGTGCCAGTATACTTTCATGCTTTGATTCTCTGAAATCATAAGCTTATAATTTATAATTGTCCATGTGACCAGGCCATTGAGTGCCACTAATAAAACTGTTAATTAGGATAAACTATAATAGAAATCCTAAACCTATATGATTAATAAATTAACCAAATATGGTCTCTGCTTACCATGGTTAATGAATTTCTCTAAGGGGCAATTCCGTAATAAACATCCCTTAGAAGAAAAGTGCCTATGGGCTATAGTTAATGTCCTCTGAGACTAAAGACAGTGGTAGCCTACGACTCCCTGTCAAGAAAAGGTAATGAACTTTGATTCAAACCTTAATGCCTCGATTCTTTGAAATCATGGCTTATAAATTAAACCTGTCTACGCGACTAGGCCATTTGTGTTATCATTAACTTATGAATTAGGATTTATGATAAAAATCCTGAATGAAATAAATATCCTTCCTTCCCTATCAGTATGCATTTTAAAAAGGGAATCTTAAAGGTGAAACCTAGCCTACACGGCCAAGATGGTGAAACCTACTCTAGGGATTTAGATCCTTGTTAACATATACGAACGTGTTAGCACCCTCGACAAATGTGATTCAAGAAAATCGCAACAGTCATCCTTATATTGGATTCTTCCAATTCCCATATCTAGCCTAGTGAATTAGGAATGATGGCTTATATCATCCTATAAGATGAACGTATTATGAACATCCGTAAGTGATGAAGTGCTTACGGGCTAAACTTGTTGTCCGATAAGACAACGACAGTGGTGGTCTTTGACCTCCTGTCTAAAATATTGGACTATGTCCAAACATAATAGTCTATATGATCAATGCGGTCATGACTAATATCATCTAGTACGATGATTATATTATTTGACATCCTTTAAGGATGTCTTGCCTACGGGCTATAATATATTGTCCATTTGAGACATTGACATTGTTATCTTAATGATTCCTTGTCTAAGGTGGTGAGCTATGCTCAAGCCAAAATAGTCAATATGATTAATGCAATCAAGACTTATATCTTCTAATAGGATAAACCAATTATAAACATCCAGGAGTGATGTTTTCGCCTATGGGCCAAATTATACTGTCCATGTGTGACAAAGACAGTTGTGACATTATGGTCCCCTGTCAAGCAGGTATTGGACTCGCTCCAAACTTCGCATGCCAATGACGGTCCCGTTGTGACCTAGGCTAAATATAATAGAAATACGTTCAAATAACGTTCACTATGAATGTTCGGAACAAAATAGCCCATACGGTTTATGAATGCCGTGGCTAACCTAAGTCTGGTCATCAGGATGATGACTAATAATGGTTAAATCTTGGTGATTGGTACCAAGTTTCGAGTATGGAAAACTCGGATGAGGTAAACGAAAGTCGCAATGCTAATAAGACGATGAAGGTTGATAAAGCTACAAATGTAAACCTCAATATTAATGGAGTTAATCTTCAAGCTGTGGTTGACGCAGCAGTTGAAAAGACCATGGAAAGATCATGAAATAATCTAAAGAGCCGAATGCTCCTCGCTCTGGATTTCATTTAAAAACCATGATCAATTACTCATGAGAAGAGGTTTTGTTCACACTTCGTATATGAAGGATGAACCAAAAAGAAGGAGAATAACTCCCAGAAATCTGAGAAAGAGAGCTAGGTGCCTAGTTTGTGAAACTTCCATTATTAATTAGATATAAGCACTTGTACAATAAACTTCCTTATCATTTATCAATGATAATTTCTGCTAAGTGTCCTGATTTAATACAGGCAATAATAAATCTTCATAAACCATAAGCTTAGCAAACTTTTATATTATCCATAAGGTATAACTTACCAAGGAAACCATAATAACCGATTCTTCTAAGTATCGGCAAGAAATCCTTCTGAAAAATCTAAGAGTACTCTTTCTTCGCATAGAGTACGACAACATACGTTATTTTAATTATTTTTCTCATTGTTTTCTATCGCCTGCGAATGCCAAACTGTGTTTGACGAAAGTGTCATATGAGGATTGGCGTATCCTAGTGCGTCCCATAGATTGCTTCCATGCCTGATCAGTATGGAGGTTTAATGCATGGAACCCCTGAGATATCCCAATGGTCATATTGTACTAAAGTCGACTAGTAATATTCAAAGAAGATATCCATAATATAATTGTCCAAGTAAATATTCCCGATTAAGGAATTCGTGGACTAGTAACATAAATGTGTCACTTATTCGACACAAGCAGCGATGAGTGAACTGGAGCCTGAGATATAAAAATCTCTGCAACCTCCTTGTACTTAGATTATCTTCTCCTAGGTTTACCCTGTTTACCTCCCTAGAGGCAGGTGGAGTTAAGATTTACATCCCACTTTGGGTTAGAGTGTTGTAAGAACTCCATGTTGATTATGGAATAACCGAAAACCTGATTAAGTAAATTTTAAGATAGAAGATTCATAGCCTAACTCAATATCTTGAGAATTCGGTATAGGAAATTTTAAAAGACGGTTCATTTTGCTAAGGCATTGTTTACCGCAACCCTAATTAGGCGACGATTAAGAATCGCCATCAGCTGCCCAAAATCGTCGAATTGTTCGACTAACTGTAAAGATTAGCTATTCCGTAAGATTAATTTGGAGCAATGGTTGGAATAATCACCTCACCTTAAGATAAGCTTTCCTATAATAACTGCCATATAAGTATCAAGGTGGCTCCTTGGAGACCTTGTATAAATGGCATGTTAAACGTTTATTGTTAGGACAATAGATTGGTAAGTCCAATTATAAGGATCTGAACGTTGCCCAGGAAACAACAAATAAGATCATATAAATCCGTACTCGATTGTAAGTTGCCATTATTAGGCAGAGAATACTTCCTTTATTTCAGTAAATCTCGGGTCGAGATTTATTTTAAGGGGGTGAGGATGTAACACCTCGAAAATTCACGTCCTATAATGTGTTGACACGTGTCATAAAGTTTGAACGTGTGAAAGAATGTTATAAAAGGACTAAAGTTGACAAACATGGAAAGTATGTGTTTATACGGATTCTAAGTGTCAACTGTGAATAAATATAATGAACATTAACCCTACACAATGTTCATACCTTCAAACGAATGAATCATGGATCATACGAAGCTAAACGTGAGAGATTACAAACTACAGGGGTTAAATGTGTCAACATGTTAAAGATATACCTCTGAGTGACCTTTTGATAAACCCGAAGCTTTGTAAATGTAAATTATGCTCACTAGAATGCACGATTAAAATTTCATAAAGTTTCGTTATCGTATGAGAAAGTTGTGATCAAATTCGTGTGCGAGGGGTTAAAGCGTAAACATTGGAAATTAAGACTTATCGGGTAACCATAAAGTTACCCAAGGACTTAACAAAGTATGGTTATGTCTTAAGGCCCATAAAAGTCAAGTTAGAGGACTCGAAGTGCAAGAAAGCATGTTAAGATCAAGTGTAGAAGGATCAGGGACTAAAAGTGTCAAAAAGTGCATAAGTTTGCATTTTCGCGCATAACCTACGTTCTGAATACATCCGGACATCCAAAAATTTATGTAAGCATGACTACATTATATTTTAGTGTTCGCCTTAAGAAAAATCCATTCATCGCGTCATTTGGTTCGTTATTCCACTTTCGGGACCAGATTCGATGTATTAGCCGTTGTTTAATTCACAACCACACATTCTAACATGCTTAGTCAGCGGATAAGGATGGAATTTAGGCACCATGACTTTGCAACACATGTATGGATGGAATTTAAACACCTAAACACCATAACTTTGCAACACATGTATGGATGGAATTTAAACACCTAAACACCATAACTTTGCGACACATGTATGGATGGAATTTAAACACCTAAACACCATAACTTTGCGACACATGTATGGATGGAATTTAAACACCTAAACACCATAACTTTGCAACACATGTATGGATGGAATTTAAACACCTAAACACCATAACTTTGCAACACATGTACGGATGGGATTAAGGCACGTTTTCCATGAAACGATCTTAACGGTTCGGGTATTCCTATAAATACCCCATGCCTTTCATTGTTTTAAAGCACTAGAATTCTGATTTGAGAGCTCTAAGTTGAAACCATTGTTTCATACCTGAGTTCTTGGATCGGGATTAGCATTCGGGGACCCTTCGTAAGTATTCTTTCGTTCTTTTCCTTATTTTATTGCTTTTCGAGTCAGAAAGTCAAACTTTGTTTGACTTTCAGCGTTGACCAATAATGGTCAATGCGAAGTTCTTTTGAACTTCGCAACGTGAGTGTAATCACGTTGGTTATAGTCCCTTGGGACTATGCCTACTGATTACCACGTTGTCTAGGGTCGTAGGGTAAGCAATCTGATGAATCGCTTATACCTCGAACCCGACCCAGTTTGGTCGATCATTAGGATCCGACCAAATACATTAGGTGACCATAGTGTAGGGAATAACCTTCCGAGGTTATACCTTATGGTCACATCGTTCGAGTAGTGGTATGACAGGTAGTATATATGCCTTAGGTAAATGACCAAAATACCCCTACGGGGCTTAAATTGAGATTAAACTCGTTTTGGGCATAATGGAAGGTATCCTACGGATACCACAACATATTTAAGGCATATTAACTTAGGAAACCTGTTCGTGATCCATTCGGTTACCCGTTACGCTTATTACGCGATCGGTTAGGTTTATGTAACAAGTTTACATAAATTAGCCGAAACGGGTCAAACCTTATCGGTTTTATCTCAAAATCCAGAAGGTGTTGAGTTTACCCATATTATACAAGTCTCCAAACTTGTCGGGTCTAAATCACATTCTATTCCGGTCTTCGCTTAAACGTGCGTAAGAACTGTATATTCCCTTAAGACTAACCGGTCTAAGCTTAGGCTTAATTAAAGACCCGTTAGCATTCTAATTAATTATTAATTATACCATCATTCCATACTAGAGCTTTCCGGTAAATTGTACCTACGCTTACTTAAGTGACTACGGCTGAGTTATTAGATTCTTGCTATTTAAGACAGGAGCTAGCTCAGGTAAATACTCTTAACTTATTTTCCCTATACGGGCTTGGGATACGGTGCTATAAAAGTACCGCTTGGTCGGGTATGTAGACATGTAAATCGGATTGTGATTAATGTATTACATAACTCGCTTTATTCTGTATTATTTGATGTATGGCCCTTGGGGGTTAAATGACCATGTCCCGGATATCCTTGGCATCATTTTACGAAATGGCCACGACCTAAGCACGGGGTGTAGGCATACACCTGACAGCTGCATTATGTAAAAACTGGTAATCCACTCCGAGGTATCATCCTTGTGGGCATTATACCGGAACTGGTAATCCACTTAGAGGATGATAGCCCGTGGGCATTATACCTGTGGCGTGTCAGTTAATCTAGTCCGGCCCTACAAACCGGCCCTAACGGACGACAAATAAGTAAAACTGTATACAAGATTATATACAAATAATTTTCCCAAGTTATAAAAGGTTAATTTTGCCTCTGTGCATTTTAATCGAAGTGTCAAAAGGTTTTGTGCCTAGTGCATCTAAATCAATTTTCTTAAACTCTTTTCAAAATGAGTCGGTTGAGTGTATTTACCAGTGAAAACTGACGTATTTTCCAAAAGGGTTAAGTGACAGGTACTGAACGTAATTGGCTGGAAGCTCAGGGCGCTAATAAGGAATCTTGCAAGTTCTAGGCGTCTAAAGTCTGTTGAACAAATGATATGTTTTAAGATCCGCCTGTGGATCCTTTACTTTCCGTTGTAATACTTTGATATTACGTTATATTCGGAATGTAATAATAAATATCCTTTGCTTCCGCTGTGCATTCATATATATTGTGTTGTTTGACTATTATGTTGCCAACCACGTCACGATACTCCCCCACCGGGCCCACCGGTGACACGTGGAAAGTCGGGGTGTGACATAACGTCACCTTCAAAAGAGGGGCCTACTACAATAACTAAGATAATCTCTTAAACAGTGCAAAAGTGTGGAAATAATCAAAGGTTACACTAAACACGAGTCGGAGCCAAGTGATTCATCTTGTCTATCTGTTTTTATTTTTCAGCATTTTAGTTAGTTTTTATTTTTCTAGTTTAAAATCTTTTTCTAAACTTTTTGATTTGATTAGACGTTGAGGATAAACCGGTACTAAAAGCTCTTGTGTCCTTGGCCGACCTTGGTATCTTACCAACACTATACTACGCTCACGATGGGTGCACTTGCCCATATGTGTGTTTAGTGTTAGTAAATATCGTGTTTTATAAATTTAAAACTTGGCTAAAAAGTGTAAAAGGTCTTAAAATATACTTAAACTTATATACACACTTCACACGCATCAAGTTTTTGGCACCGTTGCCGGGGACACAAGGATTTTAAGAAAGTTAGGAATCAACAACTAGAGGGGCCAAGGTTGTCAAAAAGGGGAAAGGTTTATGTTTTAATTAGTTAATAAGAGGGAATGTTACTAGAAATAAGCAGGTTGTGGCCTACTTAATATCAAAACAAAACATGAGGGACTAAAGGTGGGTAAATAGGAAAATGTTTTAATTAAAACATTTTTAAAAGAAAAATTAAAACACACACACCAGTGTGTGTTCTAGTTCGATCGACCAGGGGAGAAACAAAAGGGGTATAACCCTAATTTCAACAAAAGCATCAAATAGAAGGTCCAAATCAATCCCAAATCAAAATCTGAGCACGAATTAGTGATCTCCACTGAAAAAGGAGTCACAAGGTATGTAAATTTCATGAGAAATCTCTAGTTGAATTTCTGAGTAAACCTAGAGAATTCAAAGATTGTTGATGCATGCTTGTTATATGGATGAAATAGGAACATGTAGTGTTTAGGAGTAAACCCTAGACAAGTATATATTGAAATCATGCTTAGCTCAAGTAAATTCAGATTTTGTTGATGCTAAATTCATGTATGAGATGTTTTTAGGGTTTTGATTGCTAAAAAAATAGTGTTATGATGTCAAGAACATGCTTTAATTGAAAGCTGAATTCAAACAGCCCCTGATAAGAATTTACAGCCGACTTGTATTGGCTGTAACATGGAACAAACCTGACAAAAACATGTGTTTCTTGAATCTAAAATGTAATTCCAGGAAATATCTTTAAAACCCCACTGGAATCGCATTTTTTCGACGAAAATTGAGCGTTTTATGAATTTTTACGTATCGAAGATTCAAGCTGCGTTTTCTGGCAGAATTTGCAGCCCGTTACGAATGTCATAACTCAATTTAGGAATTTAGTTATGATCTCAAATTATTACTTTAGATAGTTTTAACACTATGTTCCCGAGTCATTTAACAGGGGGAGGTGAGGGGAGGGGAGGGGAAGGAAAATTCTCTCCTAATCTCTCCAATTTGGGAGGATGAATATATGTTCATATTTGGTCATATTTTCTTCCCTTTTCCCTCCCCTCCCCCTGTTAAATGAAACTCGGGAACATGGTTTTTCATGTAATAAGATATAATGACCCAGGTACGTAAATTTAGCATATGGGTGCATGTAATGCTAAAATTTATTGAGTGAAGGAAAATTTTAATGAAATATAATAATAGAATGGAAACGAAGTTATGAAAAATGATACACGTGCCGAAACCTAATTCTTCGGACATAAGGTGACGATTACACAAAGACACGAAACTAGTATGTGGAATGTGTACCTGGCCAGTACACAAGAAACATATGACGTTCGTGAGACTGTGATGATTGTTACAGGTATGTCCGTTAGAATTAGGTAGTAGGTGGACGTGAGGGTAAAAGGAAATGTAAGACTTTCAGGAATGAAAGTATGAATGATATGTTAGAATCCACGAGACGGATTCGAAACATGAAGGGAAGGAAAGTATGAATGATATGTTAGAATCCGCGAGACGGATTCGAAACAAAGAAGGAATGAAAGTATAAATGATATGTTAGAAACCGCGTGACGAGTTCGAAACATAACAAACGATAAGAATGAAAAGATTCGAATGTGTAGGTAATCACAGACTAAGCAATTAAATATTCTTTAAAAAGAAAATATTATTCAAGTTATGTCTTAAACTTATACATATACAGATATGTTTGTATGCAAGAATGGTTAAAGAGACGAATGAGTCATGCGAGTTAAATGGTAACCGCCACTTAAACCTGGTATTTAATATTTTGATTTGTTTAGTTTTATACTTGTAGGTGAGCATAATGTTTGGCACGTAAACTTAAATCTTGACGAAAGAAAGAAGTTTTGAACATGTTATGTGTTAGATGTGTTAGTAGTCGACTCTTAGGAGTCGTAATAAATGATGGGCTACGACCCAGACAATAATTTAAGTATAATTGGGAAGGGTAAGTTATGGTAAGAATACTGAATTGATGTAATGAATGTCTTGGCAAGTAAGCATGAATGAAAAGAAGTAAGAACGTGTACTTTAATACTTATACGATAAATAAGAAATGTCAGTTTGACCTCGAAAAGTCAAACTGTAAAGGTTGACGAAATAAAAAAAACTGGAATAAAAGAATTTCATGTAAGGGATGAAATGTGGGATGTATTATAGCATGTATGTAGGAAGAATTAAAATGATAATAGGTGGGTAACCATCTAGAATAATGAACGTTTGAATGAAAAGTGATAATCGCCGATTTTGTAGATGATAATGGTGGAATTCTGAATGTGATAAAACCAATCGAATTGGTGAAAGAAGGTGTACGAGTGGGAGCCCATTACAAGGATGAATGAAAACTGGCCCGGTACGGTTAGTACTTGCGAAGAAGCGGATCGATCTAGTTTACGGATCGCTGATGTATGAAATGAAATCAAGGTGAGTAAAATGTTTTAACTCATGTCAGATAGATATGAATTAGTAAACTAAAAACGACTTACGAGATGAATGATGGAATAGGTATAGTAAGGTATGGAATGTTTGACTTTAATAGTTGACGTTAGAAGAAAACTATGCCATTAAGAACTAAATCTTAAAGGTTTTGGAGCAAAAATTTCGGGTATTAATTAAGCTCTCGTCTAATGAACTTGCATGACATGCTTGCTTATGCAACTTAAGTAATGCATGAAATGAAAGGAATAGTAATATAGAATGGATGATGTGAGTTGAAGGTAACATAAGGGTATGTATGGTACAAACCACTATAGGAAATGTAGAATGATGTTGACCTTGGTGTTGAGCACGTATGCGTAACCATGAAATAGTAACTTCGTAGTGATAACAAAATAATAATTAAATGTTATGTAATAAATGTAAAGAATGTAATCTTAAAGGATGAAATGAAGGTATTAGATCTGTTATGAACGGATCATACGAATGTAAGTATTATTACAAGTTTGAATAAGTATGTTTATTAACTTATTACTAACGGGTCAAGGAAATGAGGATGTTAGGTGGAAGCATGGTATAGAAAGTATAGACTTGTTAGAGAAAAGTCAATTGAATGAATAATATATGAATTGAGATCGGGTGGTTACTTATAATTATGATGCAACTGTTAAAGTTAAACATAAAGGGGGTAGGTATAAATTACGAAGGGAAGATATTAGTGTCAAATGGAAACGAGAAAGAGGTTTCGGGGTCGAAACCTCCTTTAAGGGGGGAAGATTTGTAACATCCCAAAACGCGAATTTTAAAATTCCTTAGAATGGTACCATGTTTAATTAAATAGATATAATAACTAAGTTAGTAAACTTGGTTAAATGTCTAAGAAAACAATCAAGGAAAGGAATTTACTTACAATTGTGATCAAGTAACAACTAGAGGGGCCAAGGTTGTCAAAAAGGGGAAAGGTTTATGTTTTAATTAGTTAATAAGAGGGAATGTTACTAGAAATAAGTAGTTTGTGGCCTACTTAATATCAAAACAAAACATGAGGGACTAAAGGTGGGTAAATAGGAAAATGTTTTAATTAAAACATTTATAAAAGAAAAATTAAAACACACACACCAGTGTGTGTTCTAGTTCGATCGACCAGGGGAGAAACAAAAGGGGTATAACCTTAATTTCAACAAAAGCATCAAATTGAAGGTCCAAATCAATCCCAAATCAAAATCTGAGCACGAATTAGTGATCTCCACTGAAAAAGGAGTCACAAGGTATGTAAATTTCATGAGAAATCTCTAGTTGAATTTCTGAGTAAACCTAGAGAATTCAAAGATTGTTGATGTATGCTTGTTATATGGATGAAATAGGAACATTGTAGTGTTTAGGAGTAAACCCTAGAAAAGTATATATTGAAATTATGCTTAGCTCAAGTAAATTCTGATTTTGTTGATGCTAAATTCATGTATGAGATGTTTTTAGGGTTTTGATTGCTAAAAAAATAGTGTTATGATGTCAAGAACATGCTTTAATTGAAAGCTGAATTCAAACAGCTCCTGATAAGAATTTACAACTGACTTGTATTGGCTGTAACATGGAACAAACCTGACAAAAACATGTGTTTCTTGAATCTAAAATGTAATTCCAGGAAATATCTTTAAAACCCCACTGGAATCGCATTTTTTCGACGAAAATTGAGCGTTTTATGAATTTTTCCGTATCGAAGGTTCAAGCTGCGTTTTCTAGCAGAATTTGCAGCCCATTACGAATGTCATAACTCAATTTAGGAATTTAGTTATGATCTCAAATTATTACTTTAGATAGTTTTAAGTCATTAAAAGAATCGCCAATTGGAATTTCGTCAATCGGATAAACGGCGAATTTTAAATGAATTTTTCCGTAAGCTACAGTCAGAAGTGACGAATCTGATTGCAGCTTAGTAAATGAATTTTTACGAATTTTTGGTAAAGAGTTAGATCTTGAAATTTTAACACAAGGCCTAACCCTCCGAAAGGTACGCCACATAAAAAAATCATAATTTTTGAAGACTTTTAAACATGTTAAACAAAAACCAAAAACAACCCATTTTCAGTGATACGAAATGCCTAAATGAAATCGCGGTCTACTTGGTTGTGTGTAAAACGTGATTATATTAAGTGTTCGGATGAATGCATAGAAATGTGTAAGGTGGAAGATCATATTAAATTATGGTTAATCGAACCACCTTGTGAACATTGGATAATAGTTTGGCGCTTAACAAGCTAGGTGGAGGCTTGTGGATGAAGCGGGTCAAACGGAGCGAGTATGGAAAGAAAAGTGTGGCATGGATGCAAGGTAAGTAAATTCCTGGACTTTCTCTTCAGTAGTAAATGAAAGTATTGGAATATTATTGAAAATTGTTAGTAGTTATGTTGAGATACGCTTTTAATGATGATATCAAGTAAGGGTATTAAGTAAGTGATTTCCGTAATCGTTAGTAGTTATGTTGAGATACGCTTTTAATGATGATATCAAGTAAGGGTATTAAGTAAGTGATTTCCGTAATCACTTCTTAGATGTTTACGTAAAGATATGTGTTAGTTAATTAAAGTAATGGTAGTCGAGGCCAAATAAGGATGGATTATATGAAATTGATGATTTTCGTTAAGTAGAAATAATGGGGCCTTGTAGTTATATTGAAATGAAAAGTAAGAATTGGCTACGGTTTATTAACCGGGTAAAAAGGTAGAAATGCACATAGGTACGCTAATTGGTAAACGGAAATGTGAATAATGTAAAAGTATTATGGCTATAGTGTTCACGTAAGTTTTGGACTAAAATGAATGTGTTGTTGGATGAACACATAAACTGGTCGAATAAATCGTAAATGAATAATAAGCCGATAGCACGTAAGTTAAGAATTTCTTTAATCCGGATATGGGATTGTAAGTTCACATGATAGATTGTCAAATTACGGTCATGTAGGAATAAACGTGAGGTTAAACGGGTAAACGGGTCAAAAGTTATGCAAGTTTTAGCATTTACGAACGACAAAACCGAGCTGCAGAAAAACAACATTTAGAGGGGCCGTCGCCGACGCCCTGATGGGCCGTCGCCGACACCCTCTCTGGCCTCCATTTTTGCCGACGCGCTATTTAACTACATACGAAGGTTTCTGGCTATGCAAAAATCCAAGGGCCGTCACCGACGCCTTCCCCATGTCCAAAAACCTGAAACTTGTTATTTTAGTTGATTTATGTATAGTAGGCTTCGATATGATATCCGTGGACTACGGCGGGCCTCCCAAACATGATTTCAAGTGTTCCCTTGATGTTTACGGGCTGTAAACCCAAGTCTAAGCCTCATGTAATTAATATAAGAGTATGATAGATGTATGTAATAAAGTTGGTCATGTATTACATGTAAATGGTATACAAGAATGCGTACGAAACACGTAGGTATGAATACATGATTGTAGGTATGATTGAATGTATATAGGTATGTAGATGTGTATGATTGTAAGTATGTATGTGTGTAAGTATGTGCGAATGCATGATTTAGATGCATTTGAGAATTAACGTTACTAACAATGCCCTTGAGTTTGGAATATAATGCAGGAATGAGAATGTCGGATTCTTATGAAGTTGAAGCCGAACTCGGAACAAGAGACTTCGAGAGAATAGTCGAATGAATCAAAGCGATATTGTCGAATGTCATTGGTGAAAGTTAATTGTGTGAGAATAGTGTTGTATGAGGTTGTCAATGACTAATGATTAAGTTGTATGTGATGTTCACAGGTACACACGGATTTCTTCTACTACTAACGAAGATGAACGGACGTAGATCGAGTCAAGAGCAAGGATTGTACGGGAAGGATCGATCACATAGTTTAATAAATATAGGTCCGAAGAGTTAATATAATGGAACGTGGTAAATCTTTTTTTTATGAGTGTATGACATTTGGTATTCGAACCTTCCTGTAAGTATTATGTCTAATAAAAAACGAATTTTTGGGTTCATAATTTCCGTTGTGTTGTATTTTTGAGTTATTACAAGTTAGTCTTACAGGGAATTGTTCATAATATGAACGGGTCATGCCCGATTTTTGTTAAATTATAGTATGATAATATCACATTTTGGAAGGTGAAATCCGGGCGTTACATCGGAAGAACATGATGGTTATGACTTATGATGGGAAATCTTTGTTGTTATTACATGCATTGTGAATGTGTAATTATGTGATTATGTATTTTGTTTTCGTTAACATACATGGTTCGAAAATCCATTCCTTATATAAAATACTTATTTTCAGTATTGTCGTATTTGATTATTATTTTAGTAATTTAACATTATGAATTATGAGTTTTTATGGTTTAGATTATATTATTCGAAATCGATTAAAAATTTTACACACTATTTTCATGTTGTTTGTTGGGTCGATTTGAAAAATCTTTTTAATACTGTTTTATCTTTATTTTAATTTAAACATTATATGACATATATAATATATAATAAAATTGACGGATACTTGTCATCATATTAGGCCATGTCGTTTATGGATAATTATTATTTAGTTTAATCTCTGCTAATTAATTATAGATAACTCTTTAACTAAATATTATTTAGTTTAATCTATTCTACTTAACTATAGATAATTAAAATTTAGTTTAAATTTAATGTGTACTTCTCATTTATAATATTATTTATTTGATTCTATATCATATTATCTTCATTGGTTATATTACCTAACGTGTTATGTATCAATTACAATTTTTAGTTCCTTTTACCCTAACTACTCAATCATATTTTTTCTATCTTATACAATTTTTAGTGTCCTTTTACCCCAACTATTCAATCATATTTTTTTCTATCTTATATTAACTAAATAAAAAAATCAATATTAAATCTTATCCTACTTTAAAAGTCGAATAAAATACTTCTATTATTTTAATAAAATATTATCCTTAAATTTAAATTGTTCATTTAAGAAGTTTTTAAATAGCCAAATTATTTATCACCAAAACCAAACTTTGTCATAATATATTATTTATTTTTATTATTAAAAAATTATTATATTGATTTTATTACATAACTTTTAAACAAATTGTATATAACTTTTATTATGGGTTTTTTAAAAATAATTTATATTTTATCAGTTAAATGGCTCCTTATTTGCTTCTTGAATAACATGTTTGACCACTATATTTTCTATTCAATAATCATCTTCGTAATCACCATATCTATCGTTATTCAACCCGTGTAATAAACGAGAGTTTTTTAAAGATATAACTTTTTTTACTATTTGGTAAACAATATTACATTTATTCAACCCGTGTAATACACAAAGTTATAAAACCTCGTAATTATATATTTCTCTACCCGTGTTGCACACAATGGTGATTACCTACTAGTGCATTGTATATACCGATTAAAAATTAATGATACGGTGTTTAATTTGGATTAAAACACAATTCTCATGACTTTGGGCCCATTTAGCGAATCACTAAAGTCAGATGGGTCACCCTCGCAAAGCATCCAAAAACCCAAACTAACAAAAATGTAGGCGATGGCACAAGTGCAATATTGGTTTATTATTTAGGGGCATTCGTGTAATTTCATGTGCATATTAATTGGGTGCTACTTTCTACACCCCCTATTTACTTTTTTCACCCCTCTCCTCTCACATACTTACAGGTGGGGCATGCGTGGAACCGACAGTTTTCCTCTCACAAGGAGGTGTAATCAGGAATGGGGGGGGGGGGGGGGGGTGGGGGGTGGTGTATAGAATGAGCCTAATTAAATCCATACATCTTGATCCGCTGCTTTTTTTTCTTTGTGTAAAGATGTGTTTTTAACAACTTTCAAAAAAATGCAAATTTAGTCCCTTGACTTCTATGCCTAGCTCCTGAATGCTCGTTTATTAACGGTTTTAATTCGTTTTTACTTTCTTTTCACACCGGGACCTATAAAAATATCAAATAATATAATACAAGCCTATAAAGACTAAAAACATGGATAAATGATAGTGTTTTGTAACACATCATGTTTCATATGGGATCATACAAAACGGAACCGATTTTAAGAAACGTGTTCGTCAAACCTTCCACAACATCTTGGAACACGATCCTTATCGCAACCCGCATCAAAATTCCAGCAAATGGAGAGAAATGCGGTGAAAAGTAACCACCTTTAACGCCATCTTCAACAACCTCGCTAACCAATGTGTTGGTCGAGCGAGCGGTGCAATGATGTAGATTTGCTTATCGAGGCACACAAAACCTACAAACAAAATAAAGTCCTCACGTTTACAATGGATCAACCATGGCAAATTTTAAGTAAAATCACAAAGTTGCATCTTGTCCCGCTTGTGGACATGCGGGAGCCATGGTCCGAACGATCGAAGAGCCTATCGTCCACCGACGTAAGTTCGGATGCATGGTCTCATTTTAATTTAAATGATTCGGACGAAGAATTTTATATTCTGGATGATCCGGTTGATGTAACCTGCTCTATTAGGAGGGATCGCGCAAAAGCAAAAAACAGAGGTGCGAGTTCGTCTCCAAGTCAAGTGGATCTCGAAGCCAAAATGGATAAATCGACGAGAGTATCAAACAATTGTTAGCCCTCAAACAACAAAAGACTGATGCCGTTGATTTTATTGTTCTTGGTATGAAAGGCGGCAATATGGACGAGGTGGACAAACAAATACGCGACCATAAAAAAATATGTTTCGCGAACGATTTTATGTAATGTATTTTTATTTTAGGACTTTTAATTTCAATGTATTTTTATTCTAGGACTTTTATGTTTAATGTATTTTTTAATTTAGGAATTTTAATGCATTTTTATTTTAGTTATTTTAATATTAGTGTTTTTTCATTATTTGACTATATTAGTTTATATAAAAAAGATTTAAATAAATGGATAATGATAAATAAATGACTGGGATAAGGTGAAAACTAGTGAAACCATAACACGTGTTAGTGAAAAAAAAGTGAGGGAAAGTGATGTAAGGATATGTTAGTAAGGTAACAATTACTTTATGATGTGGTGTGGAGTGAAAATGTGTGAAACCATAGTAAATAAAATAAACCTTATGATACAACTAAATTCATACATATCTCAAGAGGATTAAGATCGAAACTTAACCTTGGAAGGAAGTTATTATTACATTTCTAATTTTTTTCTTATCGTTAATATATGAAAACAAAGAATACTTAACGTTATAGGTACACAAAACAATTCGTAACCCTAAACCGGTTCGAGTTAGTCAATAAAAAGTCAACCCCAGTATGGGTTTCAAACCAGTTCGGCTTCAGTCAGTTTGTTGACTGGTTTTATCTTTTTTACCAGGTTTTTTACCGGTTTGATTTGGGTTCAAACCGGTTTTGAGTTGTTTTGACTGCTTGTTACCAATTCGGCTCGGTTTCAAATAAGTTTCAAGAAGAGGAACCCAAACCTAAGCATTTGGGCCATTCCTTGAGGCCCATACGTACGTTTTACAGAATTAGAAAAAAAAAAAAAAAAAACAGTATTTGGGCTATTGATAAAATAAGCATTTGGGCCATTCACTGCAGAAACACCGAATCCGATACCGGAAAGTGAGCGGATCGTGAACGGAATCGTCTCTGGCGACTGACGCCATCATCGGCTTTAATCTTCTGTGTGTACTCGATACTTTATTGCCCAATCAAACGGGATCTGAACTGAATCTAGCACAATCTTTGTGGCCAGGTAACTATCCCCTTTTTCATAAACCTTATTAGTCGACTTCACTCAGCACAAATCTCATAAATTTGTGATTTTTTTGGGTGGATGGTGGAGTTATAAACCATCTTTCGTTTGTTCAGGTTGAAATTTAACTGCCTTGTTATTCCGTTGTGGTGGTAGTTTGTTTGCATACCAAGTGTTTGATGAAATGCTTGAGTGAAAAAAAATATTTGTTTTTTAGTTTAAAAGAGTATGTGTTGGTTGTAGGAATGATATGCCATCATCTTTGAAATCTTTACTTAATACCCATCAATTGTATTCCACTATTCCTTGCTAGGGCTGACCCAAAGGGATTGAGTGAAACAAGCAATTTAAGTTTTCTTTTTATGTACATGTAATTTGGGATGGAAGTTAAAGGTGAGATGTATGGTATTTGGTGAGTGAGTCCCATGTAAGATGAAGTGTATAGTTCAAATCAATAGATGATTCGGTCTGGGCAGTTAAATAGATAGTTCGATAGAAGAACACATAGAAATCGAAGTGTCCAGTTCTGTAAGATGGGCTTCTATTGATTCTTACATGGGATTTCTATATCTACTTTATGTAACTTGATGCAATATCTAAAACACCTATCAACGAATAATGTAGTTAATTTTAGTGGCATACTTTTTGAACTAAGGAACTGAGAACGAGAAGCGATTTTGTTGAGTCTTCACAGAACAATTTTCATCGACTAGGTTTAATTTCAACACTCCACTTGATTCTCGTGTCATTGAGTCTTCACAGAATGCCCTTCAAGATTTTATCTGAGTTATCCTTAAAAACAAATACGGGTTCAAAATGGATAGTGTGAATGAGAATTGTTGCGATTTTCTATCATATTTTTTTATGAAAACAGATCGGGCAATCTTGATATGTTAGACTCTCAATAAAGTTGTTACTTGTCAATATAGTTTTGTTTGACTTATTTTGGTTCAGTGCTTTTTATGTTGGCATTTGGATTCAAAGCTCATAACCAACACACTAAACTTTTGTTAAGATGTAAAGAAATCTGATGTCTAGTACTCGCTGTAATTTTTGTAGCAAACAGAGAATCCTAATTGTTTGGTTTGGGCTTCATGTGAAGCTAACATCAATCTGATCTAGTCTTTTTAATCGAATTTCTATAATCAATATAAAGGTAGAAATCAGTGTGACTTTTGTTGTATGAGAAAAAAAGGACACAGTTGATGATACCTTTAATGGTTGCTGTGAAATAAGACTAATTTTGAATGCAGTCATTATTTATTGAACTCGATTTATTCGGTTAATCACCGAATAAACTTCCTAACCTAGTAACTCGAAAACCGAACCAATGAACACCCCTAGGAGTGAGTATTTGATATCAATCTATCATGTAGACCCAGCAATTCCAACCCAAACAACATAAAATGGGTTCATTTGGACTTCTAAATATTACATCATGGGTTATTTTGGGTAATGGATAATCTACAAGGGGGTTTGAAAGGGCATACTTGAAAAAAAGGTATGGGTCAAGAATCAAAACGGGCTGAAGAAAAGAGCTTGTGGGTCTAGGGGTTTAAATGGGTAATCGATGCCAATATGGTGCCAACAACCCAACTTTGGTAAGTTACTCCTCATTCACCCATTCACAACTCACTATCATTCTCTCTGCTTACAATTTCACTCAAATTTGTTGATTTAGTGGAGTTTCAGGCTTGAATTCTGTCAAAGTTCATGATTTTAGGTATTTTTTTTACCTTATCTATGTGTTTGATTTTCGTCAAATTGGGGATGATTATGATGCTTTTTGATGGAATTAAGCTTTAATCCACTTCAAGTTTGTTGTTATAGATCAAAATATATGATTGATTATGGGGATGTTGTTTGTGTTGTGTCTGTTACTAAAAATTAGGGTTAGCGATGTTTTAATTTAATTAAATTTTCAAATTGTTGATTTCCCTGAATCTCATACGCTTTTGTTGTGGTATAACAGGGCTGAACTGTGTTTTTAGGTTAGGGTTTCAATATGATTAGTGTGATGAAATATGTGAAAATTGCCATTAATACTGAGTAGAAAGTAGGGTTTTGTTTACGAATTTGATGTGCCATCCATGAATAAAAAGAAATATACAAATTTGTTGTGGTTTTACAGTGCTGAAATTTGCCATTAATTACTACTATTTTTTCATATTTTAGTTATCGTTTGATATTAGCATTCTATTAACATGCACTAGTTTTTAAAACCTTGAATGTGTCCAAACTCCTAATGCAGTGTCAGCTCTTGTGTATTCAAGGTTTAAGCTATTTCTCTTGTGTATTCAGATTTGCAGTTGATATTAAAATTTATCGAGTTATTGCAATGTTTGTATATACTGACTCAAAATGTTGGAGAAAACCAGTGATTTATACCCTGCAAATATGAGAAAAATGTCCAGTGCTAACTGAGTTCTTTCTTGCATTTTAAGTTTAGAAATAGTTTTAAAACCAAGGCGTTTTCTCGTTTCATCTAAAAGCTTATTTGTCCTTCACTGCACTTCCACTCATGGCTCCTATGTATCAGTTGAGATTTGTTATTAATAAGTTATTTTGATATGTTGTGGTCTTTGATACTGATGTTGAGTACTTGAGTCTTGTTGTTTTGGTTTTTTAGTTGTCAATTCAACCTACAAATGAACCTTGATCTATTAGCCGTTTGGTACCCTCCTTTGCATCATCTAATATGTTCTGTACTTCATTCAAATCACAATGAGTGGCAATTGCTTCCACTTATATAACTTATATGGTAAATATCTTTTTCGTGGATGTAATTTTTCTTAAATAACTTAATGCTTATGTCATCAAGCTTTTCGGCCATTTAACATATTGTATTTTAAATCCATTTTGCAGGATTAAAGTTATCGATATCTGATATAGTCATCAAGACTAACAAAGACTATGATTGAACCTCTACCGTTAGTTTCGTCTCTCTCTCCTTCTGTTCTCACCTTTCTAGACACCAAACTACACACGCCTGACAATCTTCTAGAAGCTTCTAGACTTGTTTCTGAGTTGCAGAATGACTGTCATCTTTTGGATCAAAACCTCGCAGATTTAAACAAAAAGCTTGGTTCCTGTTTGGTTGCTTACTCTACACACTCAGATCAAGTAGGCATCCTCTTCAACACTATAAACGCCAAAATAAACAGTTTCCGATCTTCTATATCAGGTCAGTTATCTACATATTAATATAGAGATTGAATATATCATTATTTCATGCACATTATCATTGTATTTATGATATTTTTCTTTTATTTACTTGTAACGTGCGTAGATGGTGAGGAAGGAAAGCAAAAGGAAAGATCAGAAACTTTCTTGGGGAAGGAGTTACCCGCACTTGCTCGCGAAGTGGCTCGGGTTGAGGCAGTTCGAGTGTATGCTGGTGATTTGCTTTATTTAAAATCCTTTTCTAATAAAAAATTGGTTTTTATATTTGAGTAATATGCCATTTTCGTTCCTGAGTTTTGACCAGTTTTGCGACTTTCGTCCAAAGGTTTGTTTTAACGTAAGGTTTGTTTTTACGTATCTAGATCCAAAAGGTTTGAAATCTTGCCAATTTTGTTTCGGCTCGCTCCGTCCATTTTTCTCCGTTACGTCAGGGGGTATTTTTGTCTTTTTTGTTAACTTGAAGGGCAATTCAGTCTTTTTCAGGGAGTATTCGGTCTTTTTACATAAAGTGAAAACGACCGAATTGCTCTTTAACTTAACAAAAAAGACGGAAATACCCATGACTAACGGAGAAAAATGGATGGAGTTAACGAGCCCGGATGAAAATGGCAAGATTTCAAACCTTTTGGATGCAGAAAATAAACCTTTGGACGAAAGTTGCAAAGTTGGCCAAACCTGAGGGACGGAAATGGCATTTTACTCTTTATATTTTTATGGCTCTCATATCGATTTCTTTTTTAACCATCTAATGTGATTTTATTACGTCTTGCAGAAACTGCATTGAAACTTGACTCCTTGGTTGGGGATATCGAAGATGCTGTTTCATTTAGTGTAAATAAAAACTTAAGGAAGCCAACATCCGCCCAGAATTCAACGGTAAAACAGTAATAAAAAAATAGGATTACATTCTACTTTGGTAAAAACTAATATTTTTTTATAACTTGTAGGAGGGAGTGCATTTTGCTGCTATTAACGCTCTCAAACTAGCGGAAAATGTTTTAACCACAGTTTCGAAAACACGCCCACAATGGTCCCGCCTAATCTCAGCCGTTGATCACAGAGTAGATCGAGCATTAGCCATTTTACGACCACAAACAATCGCTGATTACCGATCTCTCTTGGCCTCACTTAACTGGCCACCACCTCTATCCACCTTAAACCCTTCTAATTCGGAACAAAAAACATCATCGGAATCCACAAATCCCCTTTTCACAATGCACGGTGACCTAAAAAAACAATACTGTGACGGTTTTCTCGCACTATGCAAACTACAAGAACTGCAAACACAACGAAAATCCCGACAACTTCAGGGGCATGACGGTCAATTTACATTTACTCTGCATCAGCCACTTTGGGCCATTGAAGAGCTTGTGAACCCTATTTCGATTGCATCTCAACGACATTTCGCGAAATGGGTTGATAAACCCGAGCTTATTTTTGCGTTAATTCATAAAATAACCCGGGATTACGTCGATTCGATGGATGAGTTGTTGCAGCCGCTCGTTGATGAAGCGATGCTATCAGGTTATTCTTGTAGAGAAGAATGGATTTCGGCTATGGTTACATCTTTATCGACGTATATGGCGAAAGAGTTATTTCCCGTTTATATAAATCAGCTAGATGACGAAAATCGTTCTCAAGCGAAAGTATTTTGGTTGCATTTCATTGACTTAATGATTTCTTTCGATAAGAAAGTCAAAACTCTCGTAGCGCAATCGGGAATCACGTTATCCATTGACGAGGATGATAACATGCAAAAGATTTCGTCTTTATCGGTTTTCTGTGATAGGCCCGATTGGCTCGATTTATGGGCCGAAATAGAACTCAGTGATGCAATTGACAAGCTGACACCCGAAATTGAAGATGAAAAGAAATGGTCAACCGAGGTCAAAGAATCTGCGCTTGTTTTAGGTTCGGAAGCTTACAGGTCACCTGCGATTTCGAGTGCGTTTCTTCGGCGTTTATCATCTATAATCGAACGTTGTAAGTCGATTCCGAGTGTTCAGTTGAGATCAAGGTTTATTAGATTGGCGGGTGCACCGATTATACATCGGTTTTTGGATTTCTTACTTTTGAAATGCCAAGAAGCCGAAGGGCTGACCGCTTTGACCGACGACGATGCTTTGATTAAAGTGACGAAATCCATCAACGGTTCGCGCTACTTCGAGTCGGTTTTAAAGGAATGGTGTGAAGAAGTATTTTTTCTAGAAATGGGATTAGACGGTGAGTATAACTCCGGTGGTATAATCGACGAGGAAATACGTAAACTGGAAACGTTTAGAACCGAATGGGTCGAGAAGCTATCGAAGGTCGTTCTCCGAGGTTTCGATGCTGCTAGTCATGAATATATTAAAAATAAAAAACAATGGACGGAAAAGACGGAAGAAGGTTGGGCGGTGTCGAAATCATTCATCGGGGCTCTCGATTATTTTCAGGTGAAAATGTCAATACTGGAAACGAATTTAAACAAGATCGATTTTGTTGCGGTTTGGAGAAGCCTTGCGTCTGCTGTTGATTCTTTGTTTTTCAATGGTATTTTTATGAGTAATGCTAAGTTTAATGATGCTGGTGTAGAAAGACTCGATAACGATATGATGGTTTTGTTTGGCGTGTTTAAATCTTGGTGTTTGAGACCCGAAGGGTTTTTCCCAAAATTGAGCGAGGGATTGAAGTTATTAAAAATGGAGGATAAACAGATTCGCGGCGGTCTAGAAGGTAGTGAAAGGTGGATCGCGATGAACATGATAAGGCATCTGACGGTAACCGAGGTGGAAAGAATCTTGAAAAGTAGGGTTTATAGCAATTAAGCTCTGTGAATGCGCAGGTATGTTCTTTATTTTTAATTCTTATATTATCTGTTTCATTGAATCCAACATTTTAGAAGGAAAGGTTACATACATGATACAAGCAACTTAAAGACATACAATATGCATCTGCTTGGCTCAGTGTCCTATACACACGGCTGCAAACGAACTGAACAAACACAAACACGAACAAGTCTTGTTCGTGTTCGTTTGTTAGGAAACGAACGTTGATGAACACAAATTAACACAAACTAATGTTAATGAACACAAATGGAAATAAACGAACACAAACAAGCGTTCATGAACAGAACATATAATAAATACACTTGACACTTTTTAAATATTTTATTTGACAGAATTTTGAAGTATTTAAATAAAGTATAAAAACTAAAAACACTATTTGACGGAATTTTGAAGTATTTGAATAAAATATAAACACTAAAAACACTAATGTACTATCAAACACAATCGAACATAAATAAACATGTTAACGAACGTTCACGAACATAACTGAACGAACACGGCTTCTGTTCGTGTTTGTTTATTTAACTAAACGAACGAAACACAAACGAACTTTCCGCCGAACTGTTCATGAACAGTTCGCTGAACGTTTGGTTCACTTACACACACCCTATTGTTGCAGAAGATCTCTGATTATATTCACATCAACCGCATTGTGTTCCATGGAATCCAACAGTTGAGATAATCTTTCGCCTAGATTGTCCCCTTTCGTTCTCAAGCTCTGTATGTAGTTGCACGTCTCTTCAAGAATCTTCGGCGCCGGCACCTATTTCATCATATCCACACGAATCAGTTTCAAATGTTGCTTAATGACATGTTCCAAAGATTAAGTTATATATGATAAAAAATGAAATTACTAATGTACCCTTGTTTTACTGCAGCGAGAACTCAAAGCTGGTAGTAATGCTTGTAACTTGGACACTAGATTATCGATCTCATGTTCTCTGTTCTTAGGAGTTCTTGTTCTTCGGCTAGACATGATTGGTTTCACGTTTGTTTTTCTCACTTGTTTTGTAAACAGTTTTAGCTTAAAAAGCCAGTGGAATTTGTAGATTGGAGACATATGTAGCTACAAAAGAACTATAATATACCAGCAGATTGCTGTTTTGTCTGCTGCTGATAAATATAATATTGGTCTGGGCCCCAAGTGTTTCTTTCTACTGCACTTTATGGGCCCACAAAAATTATTGGTCTTTCCAATTAAGGGTCTTTTGGGGGCCCATTTTTGTGTTAAATATGACCTGATTGGGACACGTGTACATTTTAGAATGAGGGTTGCTCATAAATTACTGAAGATGTGCAAGTGCCACCTAGAAAATACTATGTTTCTGGTATGGGGATAGTATGGGTTCTCCTACCAGCCTTTTGTTATTTCAAGTTAATGTTATCTATACATACAAACATATACATTAGGCCTATACTTATAGCATACATACAACCTATGCGGCTATGCATATGACATACACACAACCTATCGATATTACCTTTACATGATACGAACCATACTTGCAACCTATACGTATGAAATGTGCACAAGTGATACAACCTTTAGATGCGCACTATTGATACTTGGAACATAACCATTTTAACTCGTGACATGATTGACTCGACCCGTCCATTTTTCTAGACTTCATAGAACCTGATAGGAAATGACACCTGCGTGTCACACTCATACTTTAGTATGGGGTCCAAATTTCTAACTTTAGGCGTTTTACCCACGACACATAGTACTATAATAGGAAATAGTGTTGAATACGTTTTTGCATTTTAAAGTTATAATATAATGAGTTTTTTGGGTGACTTTTCTAAAATATAACAAGTTCTGCTGAAATTTATGTTAGTTTAATTCTGGAATGATACAAGACATTCATGATCGCTAATTTAAGTCACATAAACAAAATACCGAGTTGCCAACGCACATATGGACTAATATCGATTCAAAACGTTTAGTCTTGAAGCAAAAATACTCGAAACATGAAAACCGACGTAGATATAGAAAATGGTTTGCGAGTCCAAAACTAAGAAGATGAAAGATGTATGGAGTATTGAATAAGTTATATTGTTTTTTAGGTTGATTTATTATTAGACATATGTTACTTTGAGTAATGATCAAAACCGTCTATTGGTTGGTGGTATCAAACATTAAAAATTGAATTCGTAAAACCTAAAACCAAATTGTGCCAATCTTGACCCAATCTACACTTGCTTAAAGTTTACGTGTAATCTTCTAGAAGAACTCTATCGTGCATCACCAGACGGTTATAACCGTCTGGCCACGTGTCATCATCCCAGGCTCCCTTGAAGTCACGATGATGGCATGAAATTGAAGAGTAAACTCCACTTGCCCACTTTCCACGTGGCAATACCCCAACCGTTGATCAAAATCGCAATCCGTGTGCTCTCACACTCGTTAAGTGATTAACGGAGGGAAAAATAACTGCTAACGGAAAATACTATTTCCGTCAATATTTCACCAACAAGTTTTCCCGCCCAAACTTCGGCTATAAATAGAAGGATAATTCAGGTATAATCTTCAAGTTACATTCACTTCACTTATACTTCTTCTTCTTCATATACCGATACTTATTCTCACGCCGGATGGTGGTCACGGAGAGAACCCCCATTCTCCCCGTGGCGAGTCTAACGGTGGTTGTTTTGCAGTTGTCGTGAAGAGAAGAAGATCTGTCACCCCTGAACCGAACGAGGAGAAACCAACCCTTTTATGCAGAACCTAACCCTCTGGTTTATCTGATTCCGGTCATTTAACCAGTGTTTCTTCATTGGCGCCCACCGATTTCTCAGTTTTACTCGTTTCTTCTCGTTTCATTTCACTTTTTCTTCTCTGTTTTCCTTATGGAAGAAACTCCGACGAATCGTCAAACCGGCCCTCGGCCAAATTTTGTTCACAATACCCAAGTTGAAGGGGTTGTGGAAGAAGCTTCAGATGATAATGAAGTTCAGTATGCTGATAACCATCCGAATGATCCTGTCACTCCAGGAATACAGCCTGAAATTCCAATCAGCTCAATTCTACCTCCTGGAGAAACCCCAATTTCCTGGTATGTAAGATCTCAGAGAGCGATCAACGCTGTGTATGCACAACTTTGTGTACAAACGACTCCTCCTACTCAATCGCGAAGGCCTGTATCCCGTACTCGAGCACCATCGGTACCTCATGTTTCCCAGCATGATGGACCATCACGGGTTCAGATAGAAGACACAGAAGTTTACTCGAGGTCTCCAACGAGATATGAGTATACTCAGTCTGAAAATCGCCGAAGAGAATATCGTGATGAGTCTCATCGACGGCAGTCAGTTCACACCAGGTTGGGCCCGCGACGGGACACCCACACCAGTGAGTACGATAGGACTTACCATGAAGGAGACAGTACAAGCGTGTTCAATCGGTTGCAACCGAATTACAAAACTTGTAAACCCCGCGCGGTTTACAATCCTGAAGCTGAACACGATTATAATCTGATCTATCGCCTTGCGGAAGCAGCGGAGAATTCCAAGTTCATCAGCGAAATTGCTTTGGCTCCCCTGGAGAAAGCAAAACTCCCATCCAATGTTAGCAAGTTTAATGGCATGACGGACCCAGATGACCATCTGCGGGTCTTCACTAGTGCAGGATTGGTGGGAGGGTGGACCTTATCGATGTGGTGTCACGTGTTTATTCAAACCCTCACAGGCGCCGCGAGACTCTGGTTCGACAACTTGCCTGTGGGGAAAATAACATCATGGGTAGACCTGCGAGATAAATTTCTAGTTCACTTCAGCCAACAAAGGCGGTCTATCCGGGATACTACAGATGTCATGAACATCTGGCGACGCGATGACGAGAGTTTGGAAGACTTCATTACTCGTTACAACAAATAAGTGCTCGAGATAGGAGATGTTCATGAGCACCTAATCATAGCTCAGTTTAAGTATGCCATCCGATGTGACGACATGATAAAGGTCTTATCCGGAACGGAGGGGTTGCCGAAAAGCTGGGAGAAGCTGATGGCGGCAGCTAAGGTGTATGCCCAAATAGAAAAAAACCTCAGCACTAACAGGCCACCACCACCGCACAGTCGTCCAGCAGACTTAGGCTCGAGCAGCGGAAAAAAGTATAAAAAGAACTGGTGCGACTCAGGAAACTACTCCTCTGAAGACGCACGAGCTACCATCAATAAGCTCACTACGCAAAGAGAGAAAAAGCAGGAAAACAGAGAGAGGCAGTGGACTCCTCTGACCAAAACCCCGGCGGAGGTCATGAGCACGGAGGACTACCAGTTCAAGGCACCTCCACCTATGAAGAATAAGTGCGGCCAAGACCCAAGTCAATACTATGACTATCACAAAGACAACGGTCATACTACCAACAACTGTATCTCCCTGTGCACTGAAATCGAGAAAGCGCTTAAAAGCGGTGAGCTCACTCACCTATTGCAGAATGTGCGCAAGGAGATAAAACAAATTACTCGTGGCGACGAGGACCCGAGTAAGAAGGCGAAAATTTAAGAAGCAGTTCTATAGTCTCCTTGCAGGTTGGTCAAGCTATATAGTTTATCAATTCTCAGCAAGGACTATAGCATAAGTTAAGTCCCATGTAATTATTCTAAAATAGACTTTGTACGGCCTCTGCGTCTTATCCATGAATAAAAAAACAAAGTTTCTATTATTTATGTGTTTTTTACAAAGTGCATGCAATTCCTTTTGGTAAGCGCAAAAACATTATGGTAGATATAATACAAGTCTCATGAGCGGTCAGCGATTACACACATTGCCCAAGACCTTACGTTCACACATGAGCTTTATACCACCTTTATTCGCCTTACCTATTCAAAGTAATTGTACTCATTCAAAATATTGTAAATTGAAACACATATCATATCAAGTTACTGGCGCACCACACGGCTTAGAAAATTACAAAATATACACGACAGTGTACTAATCAAAGTTACTTGCGCAACAGCGCATTAACAGAACAGGGATCCACATACCGAAACCTACAAATTGTTCATACAAACACAGAAGGGAAACCTACGCTAGGTCTTCATCTTCATTTTCTCCATCTGTGAAGATTTCTTTCAATTGCGCCACATGGTCCTCAGATTGTAACGCAACGTTGATCAGATCTATAACCGAGAGCTGTAAGTTATTAAACTCTGTCTTCGCAGCAGCAAGAGCAGCATCTGTATTTACGCCATGAGTAGCAGACTTGCTAGTATCCCAGTCAACATTCAAAGCGTTAACCACATGGTGCGAGCATTCAGCATACCCTTGGGCATATCCATCATTTCGCACAGTAACCAACAAGCGCGCAACCGTTTTGTCTAGCTCTTCGGAATTCAGTACTGATTCAGCAACCTACAAAAACAAGAAGAAAAGCAAATAAGGAAAAAGCGCAAAACACCTTTAAAGAGTTACAAACAGAAACTTACACATGCGATTCCGCGCTCTTTCAGCCATAGCATGTCGCTTTTCAGCGGTTCAAGCTCGCTCTCCGCTGTCGCCCGCGCAGTTTCGGAAGTTTTTAACTTCTCTTCGGTTTCAGCAACACGGCGGGAAGTTTCAATCTTCTCAGTATGCGCAAGCTCCAGATCTTTCTTAAGTTGTTCCTGATCAGATAGCAAAGCAATAAGTTCTTCTATCTGCTTATCTCTAAGAGCAAGAGTAGCACAGGTATGTACCTCTCGTTGTTCGCTCCTTTCCCTATGAGAACGCGCTTCATCCCGCGCAGCTTCAGCATCGGCTTTTTCCTTCTTCAACTTCTCAATCTCCGCATCCTGTTTCTTCACCTTCTCAACCTCAGCCTTGAGATTATTGATAACATTGCGGAGACCCATCTTTTCGGCATTATCCTTCTCACAAATCTTCTTCCATTTTTTGCGTTCCTCGGAAAGAAGGGCAGGTTCGGCCTCCGCCTTCCTCTTCCAACCCGCAACATACCACTCTTCAGTTTTTCGATCATTCTCGAACTTGGCTTGGCCAGCTTCTAATTTAGCCCTCAACTAGGCAACACGGTTCTCATCCTCAGCAGTTTTTTTCTTGAACGCCTTAAAAGCAGCCCACTCCTTATGCATGTTATGCCACTCGCGCACTATGCGGTGCGTAGTGGATGTATAAGAAGCAGCCTCTTCAAGATAGGCGTGATAAGTTTGATCATGCAGGCGTCCCTCCTGAAATTTAATCTTCCCAGGTGGGAAGGTTCCCTGTAACCAATCCCGACACACACGCCAATCTGAGAAAGTGTCACCCTTCTTCATATTCCAAACAGGAACATGAATTTCAGAAGCATTCTTCTCCGAGTAAGTCCTATAATAATAATCCCCCAAAGTTTCATCTGGGCGGATTGGAGAATTTTTATCAGCATTAGAGAACGAGCCTTAGTCCTCAGCAGAGACCTTCTCAATATTCTCAGGCATGAAACCAGAAGCCATGGAAGGAGAAGCTGTTACAGGGATATATTGAGCAGATTTCCCTTTCTCCGAATCCTGAGCAACAAATTCAGGAGTTTGTGGATTACCAGCACAAACATCCACAACCTCTGGGTTAGTGACTTTTCCAGCATCCACAGCAATGTTAAGAGGATGTTCAACCCCGGAATTCTTTGCCCCAGCAGTCTTCTCCGCCTCATTCCCAGAAGCATCAGCGTCCTTTAACTGCTCAACAACAGGGGCTCGAGGAGGAGAGGGCGGAAGCTCTTCATTTACCACAGATAATGGCTCTGTGTGGACAGGAGAGTTTGGTTTTTCTGCAAGACAAACAAATCACAATTATTCAAGGCATGAAAGAAAGAGAACAAAGAGTAACACCTACCATGAACATGTTCTGAAATGAAGGCATCAAGGTTGCCCCTTCTGGTGATCTTCTTCCTCCGGACTTTCTTCTCAGGCTGCCCTTCCGCTTCAGCACCATCTTGTTTCCTCTTCCATGCTTTCTTCCTCAGCAGATGCTCAGGACTCGACTCTAAGTCGATAGGGTCATCAGGGTTCGATGGAGGAATGTCAGCAGTATCCCTGGGTTCTGGCTTAGGCCTCCTCACAACAACAGGCGCAAGACCCTCCAATGAATCAGATACCGCCACATAATCACACCAGGAGTCAGAGGAACGGCGCGTACCTTTCTTCTCTCCTCCAACATTTCTGCCTCTGGAAGGTTGAGCTTTCTCTGCTTCATTCTTCTTTAGCGCGGCAGTAACAGCAGGCGCACGCTTCTTCTTTTCAGGATCTATGCCCAAATTAGACAACTCGCCTACTGAAAAGCCCACAAATTGAATTATTCAACCGCGCAAAGATAACAAACAAAAACAACATTATGATAAAAAATTACCAGCGCCAGCAGCAGGTTGCGCAGCCAAATCATCGTCCCGCGGAAGAACGAAATTTCTCACGATGCGGTGATACCAAAGTTCCTCATCAGGCTTTTTGGGAATGGTAGCCATCTTCCCACCTTCTCTTTCAAAAGCAACAACGTACAGAGAAACAACTGCACAAAGGAGAAGCAAAGGCAAATTCAAAAAAAAATATAATAATCATATACAACACAGCAGGAAAGGAGAGCAAAAAGGGTAAGCCCCAAATCTTACTCTTGTCGCCTTCCATGTACACGGGCTTTTCTTCCCGATTCATTCGCCAGTTCAGACTTATACTGGCACCAACAAGGGCTTTTTCCGGGAGAGCAATGGACGGAACATCTTTCAAATCCTGGTACCAATTTTCATCGGTAGGAGTCCGAATCGTCTCGGTCGGAACATCCTCTTTTCCCCTAAAGGTCATTCTCATCGGAATAACCCCAACTTTGATAAAGAAGAATTTATGTTTCCAATCATGAAAATATTTTGGGGGTTGCAGCAAGATTTTCTTTGCAGACGCTCTTTGCATAAAAGAATAAAATCCCTGAGAACAGTGAACTTGATGGAAAACACGAAATCGAGGAACCGTCGGTTCGATATGCATTGTACGGCACATGAATTCAAAATGACGAACCCTAACCATACCAATAGGGTGCATCTGGAGATGTGGAACTTGTAATAATCAAGGATTTCAAGAAAAAATTTGGTTGCAGGCAATCGAAAGTTTCCTGCAGAAAAGAAGTCCCAAAACAAAGTTATGTACCCGGCCGGAGCATCCGCCGCCGTCTGATCCTCGTCAGGGTACCGAGCACCCCAACTTTCTGGAAACTTGAAATTCCGGATCAAGCCATCAAAAGTTGCCCTAGACCACTTCAACGGTGGAAGTTCGGCAGCCATCTCTTCAGCAGAGTCTTCGTGATGGTCTCCGGTTGACATAAGAAAGAGAGATTTCAAATCCTTTCGAAAACTGACGAAGGCGATGAAGAAGATAAAAGGCTTCAAGAAAGCAACGATTAACAAAAATAAGCAATCGAGAAGGCTTATATACTCACCGCCATAAATAGCCTAGATAACTGCAACAACACCTTTTTCGGGAGGGTAAAGTTATCCAAGCGTCAGGGGCGAGTGGGGAAAACGCGAGTTCACGCGTGCGTGGGGAACACGGTCAGTAACGTACATTTAACAGTGACAGCCTGTCACATGTCAACAATCATTACTGAACCTGCGCACACACCCAAAGTCAAAGATTTTCAAAATCATAAGGATAAGCAAGAGTATCTTCTCCCCAAAGATTCTCCAATTTCGCGCCAAAAAAACCTCTATAGCAAAAAGCACCTCTCTCTTATAGTCCAGTGCTCCACTTATTTGCATAAGAGCAGCACTAGACTGGGGGGACTTGAAGGGGTAACGTCCCAAAAACCTTGTGCCAAGTACTTGGGACCATACCACCATCTCATTCTCCTAACCCTCTTTAGACCTTGCGCGGCCGCGCATTGGTCATACAAAGAGAACTTAGAAGGAAAACCACAAGCAACACCTGCGCGCCAAAAGGAAACTAATCCTTGCGCCTCTCTCCATAACAGATAAGGATAAAAATCCTAGTAAGCACTCCCGCATAAGCAGTATCCAGACTTGGATAAATTATTTACTTCACTGATACCACATGACATGGTTGCAAAAGTCGCTAGGCACTCCCTAGTCGGTCGACCGGCGAGTTGAGAGTACTCGGTCTAGGCGGAGAGTACTCGGGGAGTACTCGGACATGTTAAATTATAAAGAAATTACTTTTTGGAGATTAAATATATGTCAAATAACATAAATTTACTAATATTTATAACAAAATATGTGAAAATGATATTCATTCCTTAATATGATAGGCATAGAAATTATGTTTTATTATTATTTAGGTCAAACTAGGCCCGAGTTGACCGCGTTTGACCGACTCCGAGTAATTAGGCGGAGTCGAAAAAAGTCGCCTCGGCAGCCTACCTTGTAGCGACTACTCGGGGAGTACTCGGCCTTGGAAACCTTGTTTTACAACCATGTCACACGATAAGGAACCACACAGGATTACAGCTGTAATCTTCTAGAAGAACTCTATCGTGCATCACCAGACGGTTATAACCGTCTGGCCATGTGTCATCATCCCAGGCTCCCTTGAAGTCACGATGATGGCATGGAATTGAAGAGAAAACTCCACTTGCCCATGTTCCACGTGGCATACCCTAACCGTTGATCGCAATCCGTATGCTCTCACACTCGTTAAGTGATTAACGGAGGGAAAAATAACCGCTAACGGAAAATACTATTTCCGTCAATATTTCACCAACAAGTTTTCCCGCCCAAACTTCGGCTATAAATAGAAGGATAATTCAGGTATAATCTTCAAGTTACATTCACTTCACTTATACTTCTTCTTCTTCATATACCGATACTTATTCTCACGCCGGAGGGTGGTCACGGAGAGAACCCCCATTCTCCCCGTGGCGAGTCTAACGGTGGTTGTTTTGCAGTTGTCGTGAAGAGAAGAAGATCTGTCACCCCTGAACCGAACGAGGAGAAACCAACCCTTTTATGCAGAACCTATCCCCCTGGTTTATCTGATTCCGGTCATTTAACCAGTGTTTCTTCAATAACGGTATTCTATTTTTAGTCATATAGAGTATATGTTATCTCAACCAATCATCCACACTTCACATATTACCTATATAACACATTAACACATGTTGATGGGTGTGAAAGTGAAACCTCCACCGACTAGTGACTCGAAGGTACACTTTTTTCACATTCCACATTAACGCATATTAAGAATCTTCATCAAAGTTGCTAAAATTCATCGTTTTACTAAAGGTATAAATGGTTAATATAAATAAAGGGTTATTGGATTTTAATAATCCTAAGTTTCACTTGTTAGCCGATAATAATCTCAACGTTAAAAATTTTCTCTAATGATCCCAACTTGTAAGAATTTGATCTTCTTAATAGATTGAAGTGCATCTGTAGCCTTCTTAATAGATGCAAGTGCATTGCAGTTAGAAAAGTATCAACGAATGCCAAATTATTTCAAGTTGTGATCGTTGAAGAGAATTTTTAAAGTTGAGAATATTACCGGCCAACTGGTGAAACTTAGGGTTATTAAAATCCAGTAACCTATAAATAAAACATCGAGTAAAGCAAAAAAGTGGGCATGGAGTCGTTTGGGGAGAAGTTCGCAGAAATTCTTTTTCAAAATATTAAGTTAAGTATGATAGAGTTGGTTGTTTCGGTATACTTTGGGATGCTGTAGTAGTTTAGTTATTGAATTGATTTTAGTCAGTTTTGGCTCGACTTAAGCGGGATGGTTTGACTGGTCCTTTTATAGGGAGCTCGTCGGATCCAACTTTAGTGGGCCACGACTAACGGGGTGGGGGTGGTCACTAGTGATAGAATTCCATCACTCACAAGCACCCAATCAAGTTCCGCCATGTCATCAACCATTTTTCCATCCCTCACAATCTTTTTTAGTGGCATTGCCTATCACTCACAACACCAAAAAATAAACCCCCATATTCCCTCACAATTTCCATTTTCCACGGCGTGATAAAATCCACGCGTGGAATATTGCACGCGTTATAAACTTGAGTGGCAGTGGTCTTCAAAATTGTTCTACGCGTTGAAATATGCTATCACGGTGGAATAACGTTCCACCCCCACCTCTCTAAGAATGGTCGCAATCAAGTTGGTCTTTTTTTGAATTGTTTTCGGTTTTCCAAAAATATACTATCAGGCAATGTTGTAGAAGGCGCTAGGCGCTAGTCGGGCGGTGAAGTACCGCCTAGGGATTAATCGGGATTTATAGGGATTAATCGGTATTAATCGGATTTGACTTTTTAAGTATAATTTTACAAATTTTTTTTATATATATAGATAACTTTATACTTTTTATTAATAAATTTACAAGTTTATGAGATAACTTTATAATTTTTATTAATAAATTTAAAAGTTTAGGAATCATATGTAAACTAGTGAAAGATAAAGGGGGTTAAATGTTAAAATACCTAAAATTAAATGTTAAAATAGGTTTATAAGTAATATTTGGGCTGTAAAACAATGGGTCAGATTCAAAAATGGGTCAATTTTTTTGTTTAATGGGCTGTAAAACATGGACCGATTAGTCCGATTTTGACCGCCTGGGACCGATTTTGACCGATTTTGACCGCCTAAGACCGATTTTGACCATATCCGCCTAATTGGACCGACTAACTAAAAATTAGTCAGTAACTCACCGCCTAGCGCCTAGGCGCTGATTAATCGGCCGCCTAGACCGATTTCTACAGCATTGCTATCAGGTAACAAAACGAAAAAAAATATTATTACCACAAACCTAAAACTCAAAACATTATTTACGTCATTTGTTTTAACTCAAAATCAAAACGAACATAACAGTAAACAAATGATTAAAAAAATAATAGAAAATAAGCTTCAAGTTATTTTACAAAGCCTTCTAATTGTAAGAAGTGTAAAAAGGATTTATAGAGTGACAAGTGTCCAATAACCTAAAATTAAACCCACTACATCACCACCCAAAACCTAAACACCCACCCACCCCCACCTCACCTCACCCCACCACCACCCAAAAACCTACCCCCCCCCCCCCCCCCCACCCAAAAACCTAACCCCCCCCCCCACCCCGGCAAAAAAAAAAAAAACTATACCTCACCAAAAAAAACCCCAAAAAACCTAACCCCCCCTCCCCCTGCAAAAAAAATATATATATATAAACCTACCCCCCCCCCCCCCCCCAAAAAAAAAAAAAACCTTAAAAAAAACTAAACACCCACCACCCAAAAACCTAAACCCCCACCCTCACACCCTCGGCAAAAAAAAAAAAATTGGGGTGGGTGATGAGGGAGGGGGTGGGTGGGGGTTTAGGTTTTTGGTGGTGGTGGATGTTTAAGATTTTTTTTTGTTTTTTTTTTTTTTTTTGTGTAGTGAGTTTTTTTAGAAGTCTTTGTACCATTCTAACAATTAGTATCCTTTGTATTTGATCCTAATCCTAGAAAATAAATAAGTATTTACTTTTTCTCAAAAATCATTTGGTGGGTAATAATGATTTGCAAGACAATATAATAAGATATTCGGAATCAATTTGGGACATTAAAATATGTGGGTTTGCGAGGGACAAGTCACAAGTGTTGTTTATTCCTAAGTCCATTTTGTGGGTCTTTTGAATAATTTATAAATTAAAGTTTACACGATTTAAAAGACGTGACATCCACTTTCGTCTTATTCCATATAAAGATATATGAGTGTTCATATGTATTATTTATCTTTTTATATGTGATTCTTATGAAATAGTTTTATTAGTTAGTCATCTTTTTAGATTGGTAAGAAATAAATGTACAACTTAAAGTGTTATTAAATTTTTAAATAAGGAGCATTTACATAGTATTAATTTGTAAGGTTTTTTTTTTTTTTTTGAGTATAATTGTGTTGTACCTTATGCTTTGGGTATTTTTCTTATATAAATTGATCTTTTACTCTTAACCCAAATTTTTTCTTCTTTTGCAATTTAACTTGACAAAATTTGATTTTATACTTTTAACTCAAAACTTTTCATCTTTTACAATTTAAACTTGCAACTTTTTTACTTTTAACTTTGATTATTATTATTATTATTATTATTATTATTATTATTATTATTATTGTTATTATTATTATTATTATTATTATTATTATTAAATTGTAAATATGTAATAGGATTTTAAGGTCCGTTAGAAATGGGTCCAGCCCTTTATATGCACGCGACATGATAAACTATATGGATAATGGATAAATGGATATCCTCTTGATTTGCTATCCTTACGAGGAGCAAAAAGTGACCCTCTTCCTACTTACCTCCCTTTTAAATTAAAGAAACACAAACTTTTTTAAAGAGTTTGTAATGTAATAAATAATAATATATGTAGAATAACAAGAGCTTTGTGATATCTTTAATTAGGTTAATAGGTTTTAACTTTTAAGCCTCAAATTTCCATACATTTCGGTTTAACTATTACGGTTGTTTTCATACTACTATTTCAATTTTTTTGTTTTCGTAACGAAAGAATAATTTATACCCTTGAATGCATGTGTCATGTGTGTATTATTAATTTTGGATGTATGTAGCAGACACGTCTTTAGCAGGGTTTTCTTATCAAAATTCAAAACAAGTACTGTTCGAGTATAGGAATGAATTCTTATGAAATGTTGTATAGTAGAAAGTATAAAGACTTCGAGTTGTTGAGATGAAATCAATCAATTTGATCATGATAGTAAATAGAATGTGAACTACCATTCAAGAGATCAAACAAATTCGTGGGCTATCTTTAAGTCGTTCAGGAATAGCAAAAGTCTTATGCTAATGAAAGGAGATGACCAACTCAATTCCAATATAGAGGTCCCGTGATATTGAAAGTCTCTTTGTGCAAAGACGTCATTTGATTCCAAAAACGGGGCAAGTTGAGCTCACGCTCCATTGCCCCATTAAATATACTAGAGGTCAGAAATAAGGCATACCCGTTAGAGTTGTTAGAAAAAAAAAAGTGAAATAAATAACACTTTCCAAGTGTTTGTATTTATGAAAATGTTTGGTTGACAGATTCATTTACGTAACACTGAACGATATTGATATTGTGATTATAATAAATTGGATTCATTTGTGGATAGATGAAACTGATTTAAAAGAAAGAAAAAAAAAACCCCACTAATTAAACTATATTGGAGAGACCACGTTTTTAGAATATCAAACTCAAGGATTTAACTGTGTGCGAGTTCTTGGATATAAACAAACAGAGGAGTAGAAAAATCAAACTATGCCACAAATTAAAGCTTCAAATCTTACTCTATTTCTAACTTTATAAAGTTATAATCTTTTGCAAAACTTTGATTTTTTAGTTATCAACAAACTTTTGATCATCCTCTTCTTACAAATTATTATCACTTTGACCATTTCTGATTTTATAAACTTTAATATATATTGACAGCTGAAGAGGTATGGTCTCAATTCATTGTCTACATGGCAAGGACCACACCACTTTTTAATCATACATGGCGTCTGCATCAGCAAGCAAGCCCAGAAGCTTCTGGAATACGTCAGGGTGGCACCAAAGATGCTCATCCCGACATAAAGGACAACACGTGTCACCACCAATCGAGCGCCATGTAGACCTGCAGCAAATCAAGGAGCAGACCGACAACAGCAGTACGATGTTTCCAGCATGGACAAATATGGGCGCGCCACGTGTACCACTATCCTGACCACAGCAGAGGAAACCAAGAGGATATTCCCCTTGGTCGGACAGCTGGCGCCCCATAGCAGCTGGCAAGGTCGCTCCTTCCTCTCTCACCCTCCGGCTATAAATAGGACCCTTCATCATCCAGGTTGATTCATTCTATTCTCCACTCTCTCACTCTTAACACACACTGTTTTATTTCCTCAGAACAGAACTTATTCTCACGCCGGAGCCCGGTTAAGAGAGAAACCCCCATATTCCCCTCTTAGCGAGCTAACGGTGTTGCTGTTTTGCAGGACCCGCTGTTTGGCGAGCAACGAAGGAGATTGAACCCCATAAAAGAGACAAACCGGCTAGTTTCACCACAGGTGTTAACCAGTGTTTCATCATTGGCGCCCACCGCAGTTTTTTGCAAACCTTTTTCATCTCCTTTTCGTTTAAAAAACTCTTCAAATGGCTGAAACAAACCCTTCCCACCAGGTGGACGGAGAAGTTTCTTCTTTTGAGCTCGTTTCGGACACCGCGCACGTCCAAAGGGGCCAAAGGAACGAAATCATCCAAGAAGGGCAAATGAACAACGATTTTCCTAGTATCTTTGGAAGTGCATCCAGGGTTGTTAGCCAAAACACAACTGGAGCCACTTTCCAACCTCCACCTAGGATCATCACCCAAACTACAAATGGAGCCACTTTCCAACCTCCGTCTGGAATAGTCCAACAAACACCCCCACCAGTGCAGACACCAAGCCATGGAGCTGGCCCCTCAGCTCCATCGGACCAAGCACAACTGAACTTCTCTGCACTTTTAGGGTTACCCGAAGGAAAAACTCTGGCTTCATGGTATACTGAACAAATGGCATCCATAAATCTTGTTTATACACAACTCAGGGCGCAACAAGCTCTGCTCCAAGCGTAAGCCAACCAGTCCGCATTTGTTACCCCACCGCAAAGGTCTCTGAGTATGCACACAACTCAGCAGACCAATGCATGGAACTTGCGTCCAGAAAAAGGACCTGTGCCAAACATCAGGAAACCAAGTGCGTAGGACACACGCGACACTTACGGCGAAACGGAAAGCAATTACATGCAGTATCCTCACCCACCAAGGAAGCCAATACAAAGTCGTTTAGGTCCGCGCAACATAAACGACGAGCTTGATAACTATAAAGAGGAAGACGACGAGGCATACAAAGAAAGCACAGTGTTCAGCAGACTGCCACCAGAACATGAAGCATACAAACCTCACAAGTGCGCAGGTTATAACCCAAAAGCAGAGCATGATTACACCTTGAGCTATCGTCCGGACGACATGGCTGAAAATTCAAAATTCATCAAAGAGATTGCCACAGCCGCTATCGACAAAACGAAACTGCCACACAACGTGGGCAAATACAACGGCTTGACAGACCCATATGATCACCTCCAAGTTTTTAATGGCGCTGGGGCAACGGGCGGATGGAACTTACCAACTCGGTGCCATCTCTTCGCACAAACCTTCGTCGGCGCAGCGCGCGTCTGGTTTGACAGCCTACCAGCAGGAAGAATCAAGTCATGGATCGATTTTCGAGACAAGTTCCTCGCGCACTTCTCTCAACAACGCAGGCATATGAGAGACAGTTGACCGGTGATGACAACCATCAGTGCGGATACAACCATCACGACCGGCATAACAAGAAGGGCAGAGGCCAACCATGGAAAGCATCCGGTCACAGAGAAAGAAGCCCAGCAAAAGAGGATGCGCGTCATACAATCAATCAGATAGCCCATCGCAAAGAAGTGAAAAGAGAAAACAGAGAAAAACAGTGGACACCCCTAACGAAAACCCTGTCAAAAGTCTTGTCAACTGAGAATCACCAGTTCAAGCCACCACTACAAATGCGAAACAAGAGGGGCCAAGACCCAAATCTTTTCTGCGAGTTTCATAAAGACACAGGCCACTTAACCGACGACTGCTTCAGCCTTAAGCAGGATATCGAAAGGGCCTTACGAGAAGGAAAGCTCACTCATCTGATAAAAGGTGGAAAGCGCGACTACCGCCAGATTCAAAGAAGAGAAGAAGGGCCGGATAACAAAAAACTCCAAAAATTAGAAACCCACATGGTTCAAGGGGGTCCACGAAAGCCAAGGAAAAATTATAACAAGCACACGCAAGATGACTCATGGCGCGAAAGACAAGTTGTTTTCCCGGTCGTAAGAGGAGGTCCAAGAGAAAGAAGACCCATAGTTATATCCGGTGTAATTGGTCACTATCAAACCGATTACATTTTCATTGATCCAGGGAGCATTGCCGAAATCATCTACGAGCAATGTTTTAATCAATTCGACCAAGAGGACAAAGCGCGCTTGGAACCGGTGGATTACCCGTTGACCGGTTTATGCAATGAAGCCGTTTTTCCTCTAGGCCAGATATCGTTCCCAGTGCTGCTCTCGGACGGAAGAAATTCAAGAACGAAGGAGGTCACGTTCTTGGTACTACCAGCGCACTCAAGGCATGACATCTTGTTGGGAAGAGAATCCCAAGGAGACTTCAGTATGATCTGCTCCGGACCACATTCAGCCGTGGGATTCCCAACAGAGACAGGGGTAGCGTTGATCTATGCAAGCAAGGAAGTCTTGGCAACAGACGAAATCAGGCCAGCAAAGGCAAGCAAATCTGTACCACGCGCAGAGGCTGGAAAATGGGTGTTAAACAGTAAATACCCAAAACAACCAATCACATTAGGCCCCGCAATGTCTAATCTTACGCGTGCGGCGCTAAAAAAGTTGTTATTTGAAAACATGGATGTGTTCGCCTGGACACCAGCTGACATGACCGGTGTTCCGCGGCATATAGCAGAGCACAGGCTCAACGTCTCAGAGGCCGCCAAACCTGTAGTACACGGCAAACGTCATTTAGGAGACATAAAACATGATGCCATGAAAGAACAAGTCACGGAGCTGTTGAATGCGGGCATCATCAGAGAAGTCCGGTACCAAACTTGGGTGGCAAGCCCCGTCATGGTTCAAAAAGGGAACGGTAGTTGGAGGATGTGCGTAGATTACAAGGATCTAAACAAGGCATGTCCGCGCGACTGCTATGCCTTACCAGATATTGATGAGAAGATCGATTCGCTGGCAACATTCCGATGGAAGTGTTTCCTTGATTGCTACAAAGGGTACCACCAGGTACAGATGGCCGTGCAAGATGAAGACAAAACCGCATTCCGCACACCGACAGGGTTATACTGCTACACCAAAATGCCGTTCGGTCTAAAGAATGCGGGCGCGACCTATCAGAGACTGATGAATGAAACGTTCCACGATGCTATCGGCAAATACATCGAAGTGTATATGGACGACTTAGTCATCATGATCAAAGAAGAGAATACGATGCTGATGAACATCCAAAAAAACGTTTGACACATTGCGCGGAGTAAGTATCAAGCTAAACCCAGCGAAATGCTCTTTCGGAATGGAAGAGGGGAAATTCCTGGGTTTCATCGTCACAAAAGATGGTTTCACAGTAAATCCTGATAAGGTACAAGCAATCGAACGCATGCTTTCACCTTCGACGATCAAGGAAATGCAGAAGTTGGCTGGAAGGTTAGCAGTACTCAACCGTTTCTTAGCCAATCACACTGCCAAATCTTTCCCGTTTATCAAGACGCTCCGAAACTGCATGAAGAAAAGTCAGTTCCAATGGACTCCGGAGGCCGAAAAAGCATTCCGTGACATGAAAGACTGCCTCATAAGGTTACCAACACTGACAGCACCAGTAAAAGGAGAACCTTTAGCGATGTACCTGTCAGCTTCTGACAAAGCAGTCGGCGCGGTTCTGCTCGTAGACAGACAAGGCATACAAACACTAGTTTACTATGTGTCTCGCACTCTCAACGATCCAGAGACAAGGTATGCTATAATGGAAAAACTAGTGCTGGCTCTAATTCATGCATCAAGGCGGCTGCGCAGATATTTCGCCAACCACGTAATTCATGTCTTAACAAATTACAACATCGGCAATATCCTTGCGAGGCCCGAGATTTCCGGAAGATTAGCAAAGTGGGCGATAGAACTGGGAGGCCATAATGTGGTTTTCAGACCAAGACCAGCAATCAAGGGCCAGGTGTTGGCCGATTTCATGACAGAAGTGCCCGATGACAAGGACCGGGAGTGCAAGGCAATGGAAAGAGCCGAAAGGCAACATTCGGAAGAACCGTGGCTACTGTATACAGATGGCGCGTCTAACGAAGACGGCGCAGGCGCAGGGCTTAGACTGGTAAGCCCAGACAAACACGAATTCACGTATGCCATCCGGATAGACTTCAAGAGCACGAATAATGAAGCCGAATACGAGGCCTTCCTCGCCGGTCTGAGGTTAGCGATAAAGATGGGAGTCAAGCACATAGAGGCGCATGTGGACTCCATGTTAGTAGCTGGGCAGATAAATGGGCAATATGATGCCAAAGGAGATGTAATGGCGTTATACCCAGACCAAGCGAAAGCATTGCTGCAGAACTTCAACTCTTACAAAGTGCACCACATTAATCGAAGTGAGAATAAACCAGCTGACGCACTCAGTAAGCTAGCATCTACAAGTTTCCAGCACTTGGCCAAGGATGTGCGCATCGAAGTCCTCAGCAACCCATCGGTACCGTGGAGGCAAGTGAATGTTATTCAGTTGGGGACGACGTCTTGGATGACCCCGATAATCATGTACCTCCAGTCTGGGATACTACCAGAAAACAAGGCCGAGGCAAGGAAGATTCAATACAAGGCCGAACATTACCAGATGGTCGATGGAATCTTGTACCGAAAATCATATCTCGGGCCCTTGTTGAGATGTGTTGACCCAGAAGACGCGAACTACTTGATCAGAGAAGTGCATGAGGGGATCTGTGGGATTCATGCCAGACCAAGAATGGTGGTAGCAAAGGTGATGAATGACGGGTACTATTGGCCCGGCATGCATCTAGACGCAGTAAAGGCTCTGAGAAAATGCAGCGGGTGCCAACGACACGCTCCTAAGATGATGCGCCCCAAGAACGAATTAGTCCCATAACAACGGCATGGCCGTTCCAACAATTGGGAATAGATATGGTTGGCCCCTTCCCCGAAGCCCCGGGTGCAGTGAAATTCATTATAGTCGCGGTAGACTATTTCACAAAATGGGTGGAGGCGAAGGCACTGGCGTCAACCACATCTACCATAGTTCGGCGATTCATCTGGGAACAGATAATCTGCAGATTCGGGCTGCCCCTGAGAATCATCACCGATAACGGAACGAATTTTGTTGCAGAAGATCTCCAACGATGGTTCAAAGAGTTACACATAGAGCATACGTTCTCCTCGATTGTGCATCCGCAGGGGAACGGTCAAGTGGAGGCCGTTAACAAAAGCATCGTAGACGGCATCAAAGCACGACTGGGAGAGCAAAGAAGAGGCTGGGTCGACGAATTGCCAAGCATCTTGTGGGCCCATAGGACGATGCCCAAAACAAGCAACGGAGAAACACCGTTCAGCTTAGTCTATGGGTCCGAGGCAGTGATACCAGCAGAGATCGGGCTGCCATCACCAAGAATGCTCTCCATGAACATGATCAACAACGAGGAAGAAAGGAGGTTAGACCTTGACCTCCTAGAAGAAAGGAGAGAGATGGCGGCAATAAACGAAGCAAAATACAAAACAAAGCTGGAAAAGTATTACAACTCCAAGGTCCGAATCTGCACCTTCAACCCGGGAGATTATGTCCTGAGGGGCAATGAGGCGTCTAATGCAGAAAAACCCAGAAAACTAGCTCCCAAGTGGGAGGGGCCTTATGTTGTAGATACAGTACTCGGCAAAGGGGCATACAAGCTACGCACCCTTGACAACAAAGAAGTCCCAAGAACATGGAACGCTCAACAGTTAAGAAGATGTTACATGTAAACGGCTGAAGTTCTTCTATGTACTTGTAACGGCCGCGCACCAACACATTTAACATTAATACAAGAAGTGTTTGGCTATCTATTCTCATGCGAATTTCTTGTCACAATTGCATATATTACTTTGGGTATACACGAAAACATCAACGGCTCGACCTTAGGAAACGTTGTAGACCTCCAAGGCCTGTCACAAACAAGTGCACAGTCGGGTCAAAAACACAACTAAAGCCTAAAAACGCCAAATAAACACTTCGTGCCCACATAAACACGAAAGCATCGAACACAGGGTAAACAAACATTGTAAAGACCTCCAAAGCTAAAACACAGCTGGGTCCACACAGTAACCTGTAACTCGATCACTTCGTATTCATGAACCAACCTGCGCACACAAACGACAGAATAAACGTTGTAACTAACACAACACAACCTGTCAGCGCCGTCATTCATTCGTGATACCTGAATCAAAGTAATTACACATGCACATATTGTAACGATAAACAAAATTCACAAGAAACTAAAGTGCATATTAAGCATTAAACATATCAACGATAGCAGAACGTGTCACAGACACCACAACGATAAGCAAATTGTTCACGAAAACACAAAGTAAATTGTTCAGGAAATTGTCAAATCGATTACAAGGCCGTCAAAGCCCATACACGGCATGCAAGCCGGATTCCTTCACTCCGGATAACTAGGACCAGAACCCCCAGTCACGTGCTCTTCATCTCCAAGGGCCTTTTTCAGTAAGGCAACACCATCAGGCTTCCGAGCCAATTTTTGGGCAGCCTTAACAACACCAAACTCTAAGGATGCGAACTCTTGTCGTTTTGCGGTATAAGCAGCACCACAATCTTCCTTATAAAACTCGAAGTGATAGTCCTTCTCATTGTTGGCAGCCGCAGCTCTACCCTCACTGTAACCATCCTTCCGCCCACTATTGTATCCTGCTTGACCCAACTCAAACATGTAGTTGGCAAGCTCATGGGATTTCACTATACGATCAGCAATCTACGGAAAACACACAGCAACATAAGTAGAGTAACCACCACAAACCAAAAGCAAAAGCAAAACATAAACAAAGGAAGTTACCAGAGGTACAGCACGCGATAGCAACCACTTGCAATCGGCAGATATCTCTTCAGCAAGGAGTTCAGAGGCCTTACACTCAGCAATCTTTTTCTCAACAAATTCTTCCAATGCAGCTATACGCTCAACATACGTTACCTCCTTTTTCTCAAATGCAACACGCCCTTGCTCAGCTTCCTCGCTAATCTTCTTCTTCTCACCAGACAACCTGACAATAGCATCACGCTGAGTCTGCATTTCCGCATTAGTACGTTCACATGCAGCCTCCCAATTTTTCTGTTTGTCAACATTGACCTGTTTCCCTTGGGCAAGTTTCTGCTCCGCATCAGAAACTCTCCACAACAAACCTTTCTTCTCAGAATTAAACTTTTCTCTTTCTTCCGCAAATAACTTCTTCTCATTTTCAAACTCAAGTGTGTCCTCCCCCATCAGCTTCCACTCACGAACAATCTCCTGAGAGGTAGACAAAAAGTTAACCCCGGCACGAACGTGATCATCTAATAGTTCTAACCGGCGGCGCTTCTTCTGAAATAGCCTCTCAGCTCGGGGCGAGAGACAAAGAGAAGAACTCATGGCAGTTTTCAAGCTAATTCATCCGGGAGCCTTGGGTCAGATTCCAGCGAGGAGGATGTGGCAAATCATCACACGCTGGGTTTTGAGTATCCCAAGACCCACCTTGAACATGCTGAAAATCGGGACTCCGAACCACTCCGGAAGTTGCACCACCACCACCTGGGGGACGCTTGGTATATATGGTTTGATGAGGAGTAGTCTCACTTGACTCCACCCCGATTTCAATACCCTTACCACGATCAACACCACCAGCGCCACCGGTATCACCACCACCTTCCCCAACATGCTCAACATTTACATCATCTTGCTTCCTCTTCTCACCCAGATCATCACGTGGGGGAGACAACTCAAACGTCCTCGAGGGCGAAGAAGCAGGAGGAGTGATTTTTGAAATGTCAACTTTGTGTGAAGTCTTGGCTGGCTTAGCACCTGCTCCAAAATGAGCAAGACATTTAGAGAAAAGAAGGTAAAATAAGCAACCAGAAAAGACAAATGGGAAAACTGATAAAACGAGTACCAGAAGCCTCAAATATATTCTCCAACAAATTCCCATGTCTCTCAGTAAAAACACCCATGTCAACCTCCGATTCCGAGGGAGAAGGAGGAGCCTCCTTCTGAAGTTTAGCCTTCTTTGACGCAAGCATAGCAGCAGCCTGCTCGTCAAGCTTCCGCTTCTTATCTTCAAGAGCCTTCTTCTGCATCATCTATGTCAAAGTAGCACGGTCTTCAGGAACAGACCCACGATGTTTCTCTCTGGTCCCTAAACCGGACAATGTATCAGAAACTACAACGTAATCTAGGACAGGAAGAGTAGAAGGTCGCTTTCGAGGAGTTTCGGTGGCATGTTCCTCAGCCTTCTTCTCCTTCCCCTCCGGCTTGTCAGCTTTTGTTTTTTTTCCTTGTTTCCAACCGATCGGCAGTCTCAATCGGAATTTCCACATCATCATCAATGGGTTCATTAACAGGCTCATGCGCAACCCCCTGTCCTGGACCTACACGCGGGGAATGAGAAGTTAGGCCTTCGAAAGATCTATCAGATCCATCACTCGAGAGAACAACAACTTCCTCTCGAGTAGGATCAATAGCATCATCATCATCCTCACTATCTTCACCTAGAACAGTGTTGGCATAAGCGGTAAAACTCTCGTTGGTCGGATGCAAGAAACGGTCGCGAATCTGATCCAGCCACGTCGATTTCCCATCCTCCTGCACCGCCTCAACCGTCGCTCCATCGGCTCTTGGGTCGAGAACATTGAATAAGCTATAACCAACTGCAATATACGAAGAGAGGAAGAAGAACACAAAAATAACCAGCAAAAAGAACGAACAAACGAAGAAACATCACTTACATTTACCCTGATAACCATAAACGGGAATACCCAAGGGGCTCTTCGGACGCAACAACATACTCATACCAGCACCAACCAACGCCCTCTCCTCAATTTGTGAAATTGCAGTTGCTTTGTGGGTCACCTTCTTATAACACTCCTGTTGGGCGTAATCCACCGTCACATCCACCTTCGGGATCCCCTCACTCGCTGACCGGTAGTGCATATCCATAGGGATAACACCGCGACGAATGAAGAAGAACTTTTGTTTCCAATCGTGCAAGCTTTTCAGAGGATTGGAACAATAGGGGATAACACCACCGGTCCGAGAGTTAAAGGAGTAAAAACCGCTGGTATAAGTCACACTGTAGAAGACGCTAAACATTTCAAAGGTCGGCTCAACTCGGTTGGCTTTACAAACAAACTCGAAATGAGTAATGCGGGGAAGTCCAATCGCATTAATTTGAGAAATATGGAGTCCATAATTCCTCAACACCTCAGCTGTAAACTTGGTCATCGAAAGTCTGAAGTTACCTTCCCGGAAAAAAGTAGCGTACAACGTAATATAACCAGGAGGAGCGTCCATGGCAGTAGAACCTGGAGTCGGGAACTGGGCTCCCCACTCAGGACGGAAACCCATCCCCCTCACCAAGTTGAGGAACTCTTCTTCTTTCCACCCTATCGTCGCTTGATCAGGGCGCGGAGGATGCTTACCCTTGTTCCTTTTTCTCCTCGACGAAGGATTCGTCCCAGACATACCGAGAAAAAAATAAGAAAAGACAATATGGATGAACTTAAAAAAGGGAGAGAAGGAACTATGAGAAAATCCTGGAGTTCAAATTTTGAAAGAAAAGTGAAGAAGGTGAGAGAACCGCCTCATATTTATACCCATCGCATTTAATGCGATGGGTAATGGGCCGTCAGGAATTCAGAAGGTCACCCAAGGGCGAGAAGACACGTCAGCGGAAAGAGAAACCGTCACCTCTTTTTCCGGGAGCGTGGACGGCACACATCTGACAAAGGGATGGAAAATAACTGACACCACTGAAAAGGCGACTGTTCACCTCAGACAAGACAGAGACACCAGACGGTCACATCAATTCTCTTTGCCCCAAGTACAGAAACTTCCTCCAGAAGGAAACACCAACACGCCATGCGCCATACGTCCAGTTGGCTCAACTTTACAAAGTTGTCAATACGCCATGCGCCATGCGTCCACTTGGCTCAACTTTACAAAGTCACTAATACACCATGCGCTACGCACCCAGTCGGCTCAACTTTACAAAATTATCAGCACGACACGCGCGATGCCACCATCAGGAGAAACCGCATAAAATAACATGTATCCCGACAACTACAACAACCACTTCCCTTATAAGTCCAGAATCCCTCCTAGATGATCAACTCGACTAGAAGGCACACTGGACTGGGGGGACTTTAAGAGGTATGGTCCCAATTCCTTGCCTACATGGTAAGGACCACACCACTTTTTAATCCTACATGGCGTCTGCATCAGCAAGCAAGCCCAGAAGCTTCTAGAAGCTTCTGGAATACGTCAGGGTGGCACCAAAGATGCTCCTCCCGACATAAAGGACAACACGTGTCACCACCCATCGAGCGCCATGTAGACCTGCAGCAAATCAAGGAGCAGACCGACAACAGCGGTACGATGTTTCCAGCATGGACAAATATGGGCGCGCCACGTGTACCACTATCCTGACCACAGCAGAGGAGACCAAGAGGATATTCCCCTTGGTCGGACAGCTGGCGCCCCATAGCAGCTGGCAAGGTCGCTCCTCCCTCTCTCACCCTCCGGCTATAAATAGGACCCTTCATCATCCAGGTTGATTCATTCTATTCTCCACTCCCTCTTAACACACACTGTTTTATTTCCTCATAACAGAACTTATTCTCACGCCGGAGCCCGGTTAAGAGGGAAACCCCCATATTCCCCTCTTAACGAGCTAACGGTGTTGCTGTTTTGCAGGACCCGCTGTTTGGCGAGCAACGAAGGAGATTGAACCCCATAAAAGAGACAAACCGGCTAGTTTCACCACAGGTGTTAACCAGTGTTTCATCAACAACTTAAATTATATTAAACTTATTATATATATATAGTTAAATTTTTAAGTATACAAACAATGAAAGTAACAACAAAGTAAAGTAAGCGGTCCGTTTGGTTCTCGCAATTTGTAAGAATGAGATGACAAACCTATTATAAATTTAGTTTAGTTCAAATATAAGACCGTGGGGTATGGTGGGCTTGGGTTGGGGCATGGGTTGGGGCATTAGTTAACACGTGCATGTTGAATATTAACAAACCCAAAGCCAAGTTTTAAGGGGTATGGTGGGGCTTGGGTTGGGCGTGGGTTGGCTGGCGTGGCCAAGCCACATCAACATTTTTTTTAAATATATATATATATTTATATTTATAACTACATAAATAATAAAAATACATATTTTTTTAAACTACATAAACATACATAATAATTATCAAAATAAAAAACAATCATTCTTCGTCGTCTTCGTCTGTTTCGAACCCAGGAATCGTTGAAACATGATCCACCAAATCAGATCGAAGGTTGTGATGTATATCCCTTGACTTGATCAAAAATTCATTTGCCGCTTTATCTTCGTCTGTTACGTTACCTGGTTGGGGGTCATCGTCATCATAGTAGGTAACGACCGCTCTACCTTCATCCTCCAAAATCATGTTGTGAAGAATGATACATGTGTACATCACGTTTCCAATCTGATCCTTGTCCCATAGTCGACAAGGCATTGCCAATATTCGCCACCTTTTCTTCAAAACACCGAATGCTCGCTCGACGTTTTTACGTGCAGCCATCTGGACCCTGTTAAACTTTAATCTCTTTGGATCTATGGTACCGTGTTTTGTGAACGATTTTACGAAAACCCCCCACTCTGGGTAAATCCCATCAACTAGGTAGTACCCATACACGTACTCAACCCCGTTTACAAAGTTTTTTTTTTAAATAGCACCCAACGGCTAGCCCAACAGCTAGTTTGGTTTGGCCATTCACAGCCCGCCATGTCACCTTGCTAGACCCGCCCCACGCCCGGCTTGAAACCCAAGCCCCAAGGGCCACGCCCCAACCCAAGCCCACCCGGGATGGTGGCTTGGGCGTTTTCCCCCAACCCACGCCCAAACCCCCGCCCCATACCCCACGGAAAAGAACGCGGATATAAAAGGAATGCGGTTGAAATGAATAAATCCAATTTTCTTTGGCAATTAACATTTCCTACATATATAAAAACAAGTTAGGGGAATAGTGCCACACAACATATATAAAAACAAGTTAGGGGAATAGTGCCACACAGCTGTGTGACACTTCCCTATTGAACCAACCCATTTTTTAATTTAATTTTATTTCCAACTGAAAATTACGCTTTCGTCTTTCATTTAAAATTACATTTTTTCCCCAGCTCAAAATAAAATTCTAACTTTGCCCTTAGCTCAAAATTACGCTTTTGCCCTCGGGCAAAAAACTCTTTTTTTATTTTGATCCCAGTTTAAAATTACGGTTTCGCCCTCCTTTTAAAATTACGTTTTTGCCTCCAGCTCAAAATAAAATGTTGTTTTTTCCTCTAGCTCAAAATTACAATTCTGCCATCAGCTCAAAATTATGTTTTTGCCCACAGTTCAAGTATTTTCAAATTGAGGGAATAGTGCCAGACAGCTTGCCTGTCACTTCCCTATTTGACCAACCCATTTTTAATTTAACTTTATTCCCAGTTTAAAATTACGCTTTCGTCCTTCATTTAAAATTACGTTCCCCCCCCTTCAAAATAAAATTATAATTGCCCCTAACTCAAAATTACGTTTTTGCTCTCGGTTCAAAAACTCATTTTTAATTTTGTTCCCAGTTTAAAATTATGGTTTCGCCTTCCGTTTAAAGTTACGTTTTTGCCCCCAGTTCAAAATAAAATGTTGTTTTTTCCTCTAGCTCAAAATTACGATTCTGTCCTCTGCTCAAAATTACGTTTTTTGCTCACAGTTCAAAATAAATTTATGTTTTCCCCCTAGCTCAAAATTATGATTTTGCTCTCAGTTTAAAATTATAAGTTCGCCTCCAGTTCAAAATATAATTACGATTTTGCCCTCTGTACAGACATACATGTTATGAGAGAGAAATATTCGACTTATTGCCCCGCAACGCGGGCGTGGCAAAAACTAATTGAAGGTACGTTTTAAAATCAAGAGAAAATTGCACTTTACTTCCTTTATTTTTCAATGTTTTATGAGGGGTGGATGTTTTTAATTTTATGTTTCAATATTTTTTCAGGGGTGGATGTTTTTAATAAAGGGTTATGATAATATAAACAATAATATAAACAGGAGATGACCATAAAACCCTAATGTGCAAAGCATGTGGGATGTTAACAAGAGAAATTAACCAAGTTATGTGATAAGGACACCGTCTATTATGATGTGCAAACGTAAAGAACAACCAGTGTAGTTTTAATAATTAAAAGACAGCGTCTGATGAAACGTTGAACCATAAAGGACAAAAAATGCAATTTTCTCTAAAATCAAAGGAAAACAAAAAATGTTTTCATTCTTTCTAGTCTTTCTTATAGACTTTTTAATCGATCTACACAGTAAAACTTTAGCAATCAAACACGATAAAACTTTCATCAGACATTTTAATCGATCTACACAGTAAAACTTTAGCAACCAAACACGATAAAACTTTCATCGGAACCATTCGATACTCGTTTGAATTCCAACTTCCTTTATACAATCCAAGGTTTTCACAAGGATGTGAATCAAACAAGCCCATGCGTGTTGACCGAAAATCTAAAGACTAATTAAAAAGAAACATATGAATATTATCAATTTATAACCAATATTTATTATGTTTTTTTTTGAAAGTCGAACTTCAATAAAACACAAAACCGGCGGAATGTCCAAGCTAGAGAAAACCGCCTAAAACCAAAGTTACATCATAGAAAAAGAAAACTTACACCAATCTCTCCACTCTACCGTACCCTTTTTATATCTATTCCTATACCAAAGATACCCCAAGGATTTAATATCTGAAACCATTTGGACAACGTTCGGATCGATGCTAGAGAAAACCTTCTCGTTCCTTGCCTTCCAAATGCGCCAACACGCCACAATAAGAATACCATAAATAACCTCTTTTTTCAATTCCGACTCGCCCATATAATCTACAAGCTGAATCACATCTTTAACTGAAAACACAAAGAAAGGCGATATTTTGCACCATGAAGAAACTCCAAGCCACACTCCACTCGAAACACTACAAGCTGAAAACAAGTGGTCCGAACTCTCATCCGTTTCACCACATAAGGCACATAAACTATCTCCCACATATATGTTTCTCTTCTGAAGAGCCATCTTAGTCGGGATCCTATCCATATGAGCTCGCCACATAAAAACATTACATTTGTTTGGAATCCATTTACACCATTTAAAATAACCATAAATGTCCCTCGCTTCAACACCTTTAAGCCACTTCCGAACTTCACTAACTGAGAAATCCTTGTGCGCATCCCCATTCCAAAACCAACCATCTTCATTCCCATTAAGCCTTATATTAACAATCTTTCTGTGCACAGCAATGAGATCATCGATCTCGATAGCTGAGGATGGGTACACCTTCCAATTCCAATGAATCGAGGTTCGATCATTTTCCATACCAACTCTATCGGCCACCGAACACCATTTGTTTAGCTCTAGCCGAAATAAAGAAGGATACAAATTCTTTAGCGGCTCCCTTTCTATCCACGGATCTATCCAACATCTAACAGAATTACCATTACCCACCGAACCTCGGATCATATTCACAAAATAATTATCTTGCACCTTCAATCGAGAGCCGCAAGCCACAATTTTACTCCATGCTCCGGAAAATCTTTTGTTACAACAAAACGCTTCCCATCTTCTATTCGAGCCATGCACCGAATCAACCACCTTTTTCCACAATGCATCATGTTCTAACCGATAACGCCATAACCATTTAAGCATCAAAGCCTTGTTGCTATCGTCGAGTTTGCTTAGACCCAAACCACCCTCGGTTTTAGACTTCGTGACAATCTCCCAAGCAACCCAATGAACCTTACTCCTATCTTCTTGACCACCCCAAAGGAATCGCTTAATAATACTTTCAAGTTTATTAATGATGGCCACCGGTGCTTTATATAAAGAAAAATAATACGTAGTGTTGGTGCACGAAATGTCTGTTGACTACGTCTGCATTAAGCCTTAGGTCAAGATATGTCAACATGGGAGCTTAAAAGACAAAATTAGGTTTTATGTTAGAGATTTCGTTTATATGAACATTTTTATAGGTGGTTTCGCTTATATGTCATAGAGGTTTCGCTTATAGGGTTTTTAAAGGGGGTTTCGCTTTTGTGTCATGTTCATATAAGCGAAACCTATCATACTATATATAGGTGCATGGTTCATTCAGTTGGTAACGTGACTTCCAGAATTGTAACGAAGTGCTGCCAACATCTGTCCAGGTTATACTCGCTGTTAAATGAAATACAAGTGACAGTTATTAGATTATCAAGCTGTTTCTGTGTCCGTTTCTCTGATTCCGCCTTTGAATCGGACTTAAAGCTCTTCTGATCGACTCAAATGGGTCAAACAACGATCCTACAAGTGGTATCAGAGCTGGTTAAGAAGAGTTTAGCTTGATTTTGTTCTCATTTTGTCTTCTACACCTTCTTTCATCATTTCAGGAAGTTTTATCAGTCATAACCGGATCAAAATTTCACAGATCATAGATAATCATGTATTAATAAACCCTTGAAAATTTCAAAGCTAAAATCGACCTAAAACTTAGTATTTTTAAGGTTTCGCTCATAGTGACTCGTGCATTTGATGATGTCAGCAACTATTTGGTCTTGATTTCGCTCTTAAGGCACAGTGTAATTTCGCTCTTGTGTCACACATATCTTGGGGTTTCGCTTATTGTGACAACTCAGGGTTTCGCTTATTGTGACAACTCAGGGTTTCGCTTATTGTGACAACTAGGGTTTCGCTTTTGTGACAACTAAGAGTTGATCAGTGATTCTGCTCCTGAGTTTAAGTCTAAATTTCGCTCTAAAAGAAGATTGTCGATTTGCATGTGTGTTGATCAGTTTGCATGTGATAGACATTTAAGTGTGTCAGTTTGTTGGGACTAGAATTCACGAGTTTGTGTCAGTTGGTCACATGAGAGCTTGGTTCAAGAATTGCATGTGATCAGATTTGAAGTATTTGGTCCAATCAGATTCACAATTAAAATTGTCGGATATTAATTGTCATCGAAAGGTGTCAGCCCACTAAGAGTTGTTGGTTTGGTGGATAATTGAAAGTGTCTTTGTCCAACTGCCGGTTTGCATAGCTGGTGAAGTTATTAACGGCCCAAGTCTCAACATCATTTAAGACACATTTTGCAAATAGAGCAAAGTCAAAGGTTTTCGGCCCAAGTTAAAGTGTCAACATTTAAAGCAAGTGCACGGCCCAAATCATTCTAAGGCCCAATTGAATTCTTTTCATTCAGATCAAGTCAATTCATTCAGTGTTCTCACTTCTACAACTTTGAAACGAGTCTATGAATCTTCGACACGAGTCATAGATCAATTTCACCCTCACATTTTTACGTATACAGTTCGTTTAAACTGATTGTTTGTTTGTTTGTGTTAAGGTGATTAAAAGATACTGATATTCGAGAGGTTTACATCATGGCTGAAGAATTCTACAACACGTTTTTCAACGCATTCACATCCGAATCGTCTGAGACTACAAATGTTACACCAAAAACCATCACGAAGGCGCTCAACGAGAATATCAAGCATGATAATTTCTATGGAGCAAATTCAAAGCCTCCAACTCTGGAAAGCATTGAGGATTATACATGGTGGAAGGAACGGTTTATTAACTGGGCAAAAGCGTATGCTCATGAAAGCTGGTTCTGCCTGGAGTATGGATATGAAAAACCAAAAGATGATAAAGGCGAATATCTTTCATTCAAGAAGTTTTCCAGAGAAGATAAATCTGAATTCGGAGCTGAACAGAGAATGATAGCGTTGATCCAATCAGCAATCAGAAATGATATCTTTGCACTGCTAAATCATGATGGGTCATCTAAGTCTGTCTGGGAAGCTTTACGAGTTAAAGCTGAAGGGGGAAAACAGATTAGAAAGAATAAAATTGCCTTACTTAAAAAAGAATTTGATCTGTTTGACAATATAAAAGGAGAGACAGTGAGACAAATGATAGAGAGATTCTGTCACCTTAAAATCGAACTTGAACGTTTTAAAATTGATAAAACAAGAGAGGAACTTATCGATAAAGTGATTGAAGCGTTACCACGAGCTGATCAGTGGCAAACGTTTGTTTTTATTTTAAAAAATGATGCTTTATATGATACGATTTCTCTTGATGCATTGTTTGAAAAGATAGAGAGTCATGATCTGGAACTACAAAAGCAAAGCAAGATGACTGGTTCTTCACATCAACAGAACGTTGGCTTGTACTACAAAGGCAGTGTACCTTCTGATAAAGGCGTTGGTTCACCAAAGACAGCATTCAGTGGTGAGAAGATGATAGAACCACAAACAACGTCAACAAGTCATCATTCTGGATATCATTCATCTTCAAAGTCAAATTCTGATGAATCTGAAGAAATTATGTGCAACATTGCTCTCAAATTGAAGAATTCTCCTGCAATGAGCATCAATGCAGCAAAGTAGCAAATGAGTTTTCTTGCATCAGTTCTAGAGTCATATGAAGGTCTTCTAGCTGGCAAAATTGGAAACTCCGAATTAACCAAAGAAGACTACGACCAGATTGATCCAGAATAGATGGAGCTCATTGACATCCGTTGGTGTTTAGCTAGTTGTATTCGAAGAGCTCAAAGGTATATGGAGATTACTGGGAAACAATCTCTTGGAGGTGCGTCAACAAAGCTTGGATTCGACAAATCCAAAGTGACCTGCTTCAAATGCAAGCAAAAGGGTCATTTCAAAAGAGAATGCAGAAATTATGAAGTTGCTGAAAGAAATGAACGTCCTTTCAACGATGATTATTATCGAAAGGCGATCTACCATCGAAGCAGAGAAGAGCCAAAGTTGATTGAAGATAAACCGATAGAACAATCAAGAGCATATGCAGTAATCTATCCCGATGAAGGTTTTGACTGGAGCACAGTTCTTCCAGATGAAGATCGTCCTGTAACAGCTCATGGCAGAAAAGCATCAAAGGCCCAGCATCATGTGTTTGTTGCTGAAATTCAAGATGAAAATAAAGACAAAGACACTGCTGAAATCCATGAAGAAAAAGTTGAAATCAAAGAGAAAACTCGAGAAGAGATCTTGAGTGAGAAGACTTACAGAGAAAGAAACATCGTTTTAAACAGAATGGATGATATGCAAGAGGAGTATGAGATTGCTGTCAGTAGCAAAAGATGGGATAAAAAGAGAGAATGCTACTATAACAGAGAAGGAGAACCAGTTGTTCCAAAGAAAGACATAATCTTTGAAGATGTTCTTCTCATAATTCCTTCAAGAGCCAAATATTATAGGAATGTGTTGAAAGATGACAGATATGCAAAAAGGCATGAAAAAGAGATCAGATATACCATGTTATCGTGTCTGAGAAAAAGGGATGAGGAGAGAATGAAGAAGAATGTTGAAGAAATGGTGAACAATCTGAAGAAAGCTGCTGAAGAGGTTAAAGCAGAAGCTGTTGAAGTTGAGGTTGTGAAGGAAATCAAAAGTGAAGAAGTTGTTATGAATGAAGAGGTTGAGAAAGCTGTTACTGAAGAACAGCAGATTGAAGAAGAGGTGAAGAAAGAAGAAAAGAATGAGAATAAGGAAGCTGATAATGCTGATGAAGAAGTCAGTGTTACAAACAAGAAGCAAGATGATGCTGATCAGATGCAGACAAAAGCTGCTGAAAACACCGAAGTGCCAATCACTGAGGTAAATTCTAACTCTGAAATTTTGAAAACTGTTGAACAGTGCAAGAAATGCATAGAACCGTGCAGAGCTTGTACTGAAAAAGATGAGCAATTCAGAACAAGAGATCTTGAATTCACAAAAATAGAAAACATTTTCAAAGAAAAATGCAAAGAGATGTTAGAAAAAGAAAAGGTTTTTAAAGAAAATGATGAAAAACTTTCAGAAAAATGTACAAAGTTAGAAAAAGAAAATGAAGTTTTGAAAGAAAATGTTTTGAAAATGACAAATGAATGCGAACAAAAAGAAATTGCTTGTCAAGAAATGAAAAAGGAATATGACTCAATGAAATTATCATATCACATTACAAAAGAGTCATATGAAAAAGTGAAAGACGAAATGAAATATGCTCAATCTAGAATGAATTATCTTTCTGAAACTACTAAAGAACTTAAACGAATGTATTCAATAAAACAAGATGTTGTTAATTCCTATATTGAGGATGTTGCTAAGTTGAAGCGACAGATTGCTGATTTAGAACAGGATAACAACAAGTTAAAAAGTTACCACGTGTCGTCATATGTGCTTGAATGAATTTTCAATATAAAACCGGGAGATGGTGAGTCTGAGCAAAACAAGAAAGGCATTGGCTCAGAGTTTCATCAAGTTCCACCACCGGGAAAATTTGCATTTTATGATGAGGAAAAAGTTGAAAAAGCTTTCAACATGGTAGATCAATTGCCAGATAACATTGACATAACCTATTCCAAATCTGATGATACTCATGATTCAGAGGTGGTAGGTAAAGTCGTTGAAAGTGTGTTGAAAGAAGAGTCGATTGTTACAGGTAAATCTGAATCACAGGATGAAGATGAAGGAAATCTTCATGATGGATATCTGAAAAACACAAAATCCGAGAAAAATTTGAATGATGATTCAAAGGGATTGGTTTATACCATGATTGGATCAGACAAATTATTCTTAGATGTTGTATTCCCGATTCAGAATGTGATTTCAGAAAAGGTTGATAAAGTTTTTAAAATGGTTGAGATTGAGAAGTCTGAGATTTCAAAGTTTACTTGTAAGAGTCATAGAGGTTCGTATAACAAACCTGGTTACAAGAAGAAAAACATGAAGGCTGGGTTGGGTTATAAGAAGAAACAGAATCGAAACAAAAATGAAACGCCAAATTATCAGACAAAAATGAGTTTTATTCAAGGATACAGTTTAGAAGAAGAAAAAGAACTCAAAATGAGACAGTCTAATGATGAGTTCTTTGCTAAAAAGAAAAAGCAACAATCACAGGTCAAAGATGTGTCCATGAGAACATGTTTTAAATGTGATCAAAAAGGACATCTTGCACGCAATTGTCCAAATCTAAAACCTGTGGATGTTGACAAAAAGAAGATTGATGTTGAGAAACAAAAATCTGAGAATGTGAGACAAAGGTCAACCAGATTTGATTCAAAACAAACTTGGAGGTATAACACAAACAAGTGTGTTTCGAACCAAACTTGGAAGTCAAACCCATATAGGTTTGATTCTAGACAGATCTGGAATTCTCATACACCCAGAGTCAGAACAACTCAAAGTTGGAAAACAACTGTTGATGCTACAAAACCACAAGAGTTTTGGAAACCGAAAGTTGTGGTTCAAAACCAAAATGTTCAAAAAGATTCACATTTTTACAAACGAGTAACACCAAAAGGTCAAATATGGAGTGTTAAGAACCATATTGAATTGGTAAAAGATGAGAAAGTTGAAGTTAAAATTGAGAAGGTTTTTGTGAAAAATGACAAAGAATTTCCAGCATTGAATGAAAATTATTGTGTTGAAATGCCTAAGGTTCAACAGACCTGGGCTAAATTGTTCAAGTAATCAAGTAGTCTGAATGTGCAGGTGCTCAACAAAATCAAAGATTGTGAAAATGGAAGTTGGAGCAGCCTGACACAACAAGGAGAGGAGGCTGCTGGACCCTGTGTTGGTTGAAACAGGAAGTTTATTTGTACATAAATAAACAATATTTTCAAAAACCCTAAAAATTGAAAAATTCAAAAATACAAAAATATGTGTTGATTGAATATGCCGAAACCCTCACGGCTGAACAAACATGATTATTTTCACAAGATTGAAAAACGGTTTTCAAACTGTAAATATCAATGTGTTGTAAATCATGGGGGTACATTAGATTTTCTGCAAAACAGAGCTCGATAAGCAGAAAATGGATGGCGAGACAAAGCTATCAGTATTGGTTGTCAAATTTTCTTTAAATGGTTTTGCATTTTAGGGGGAGAAAAATTTGTTAGTAAATACAAAAACATTTGAAAATTTGAAAAAGTCAAAAACATGATAAAATTCAAAAATTGAGTTTTTGCGTAAAAAGAGGAAATGATAGTACATCAGTAGACTATCACAGTACGCTAAAGAATTGGAAAGTTTAAATGTGTTAAACGATCTCACTGTGGATGTGTCGGTAGGTTTTTGCACATTTAGTAAACTTTTTCGGGATATAAACCTAAATTCAAACTTACTTATTTTGTGGGGAACACTACTTGGATATATAGGTAACCCCTGAAATCTCGTTTGAAAGGTTCCTTTTTCTGATATACTAGGTCTTTATGCTTAAGTGATATCTGGGGTATTATTCCGGGACTTCTGCTGAATGGAAGTTCTGACCTAGTCCTCGAATAATACTTTCTGTAATGCTTGAAACATAGCATCACCCTCAGCATAAATGATGAGACAATAAAATTGCTAATCGATGATGTTGTATAAAAGATCCTCTAAAGGGGACACACCCAAAAGTTGAGTCATGATCTCTCTGCTGAACGGTAGTTCTGACCTGAGCTCTCATGGTTCTTCATAATTTATAACCCCTTACAGATATCATTTAGGTATACTCACCTGTAAGACTGAATATTGGGATCTGGATACAGGAGTATATTCAAGAGGTGGGACACATGAATGAGTTTAAGTTCTTAATACATCTAATTCGTATCCTGAATCAGTTGAAATTTGTGTGAAAATTTAAGTGGATCAGTATATCGACAATCTAAGTGAATTGTTTAATTCTTAAAGTGTTAAAAAGCTCAACGGTACTTGTGATTTGTCAAAAACTGATATGATCCTCTGACGCATACTCAAACAAAAATTATTGTCTGTAAATATGTTTGTACATTTTACTTTACTGCTTTATATTTTCAGAAAATACAAAAAGATTTTGATTTCACTTTATTTTCGACAACCGATGTCTGAGATGCTGAGTTTCAAAATCTAAGTAAGCTGATTGTGTTTCTGAAAATAAAACAAGTTCATTAATTTGATACTTGATTTAATATCAAAAATTTCAAAAACAGTTTGTGATATCTCCAAGGTCATTAATTTGGACTTGGATGATTAACTGTGAGGGAGTTGGATTCTTTAATACTGCCAAATCTGTAAAGTTTGTTGATAGGGGGAGTGGATTAGAGAATTTGATTGAATGATTTATAATGTTGTTACTTATGAATGTATGAGTGATTGCAGGAAAGAGTCCAGACTACGATCGCAGAAGCTGAGTCTAAGGGGGAGTCTGAAGACAACCGAAAATCAAGGTGACGATCCCTAAAAGCACGGAAGCTTGACGAAAGGGGGAGCCTGAAGAAAGAGAGAGCCAGAGATAGATCCTGACAAATTTGGAAAGAGACAAAGATTAAAGACTCAAGGCTAAAGACTTCATCAACATCCAAGGGGGAGTCTGTTGGTGCACGAAATGTCTGTTGACTACGTCTGCATTAAGCCTTAGGTCAAGATATGTCAACATTAAAAGACAAAATTAGGTTTTATGTTAGAGATTTCGTTTATATGAACATTTTTATAGGTGGTTTCGCTTATATGTCATAGAGGTTTCGCTTATAGGGTTTTTAAAGGGGGTTTCGCTTTTGTGTCATGTTCATATAAGCGAAACCTATCATACTATATATAGGTGCATGGTTCATTCAGCTGGTAACGCGACTTCCAGAATTGTAACGAAGTGCTGCCAACATCTGTCCAGGTTATACTCGCTGTTAAATGAAATACAAGTGACAGTTATTAGATTATCAAGCTGTTTCTGTGTCCGTTTCTCTGATTCCGCCTTTGAATCGGACTTAAAGCTCTTCTGATCGACTCAAATGGGTCAAATAACGATCCTACACGTAGGAAGGCTTTCTAACACCGATTTGATTTGATGAGAACCACTCTACCACCCATAGATAACACATTAGCCTTCCACCTAGATTGGCGGTTTTTAAACACTTCTACAACCGGCTCCCAATTAATGATACGATTCATGTTAGCACCAACAAGGATTCCCAAATATTTAAACGGAATCACACCCGGCCTACACCCCAACCCATTCGCCTTAACCTCAACCTCCTCCATTGTTTTCCCCACACCGAATAAACTAGATTTTTGAAGGTTTATTCGAAGACCAGAACACAAATTAAAGATACGTAAGATCCTCTTCAACGCCTTGAAGTTAAACTGAGACCACTCACCCATGACCATCGCATCGTCGGCGTAGAGCAAGTGAGAAACCAACGGGCCATCATTAGGAAGACGGACCCCGTCAAAAGCCCCACTATCACATGCCTTCCGAATCATACAGGACAACGCCTCCATCACTATAACAAAAAGGAACGGCGAAATAGGATCTCCTTGCCTTAGACCTTTCTCACAAGAAAACTCAAAAGTAGGCGCACCATTAACAAGAACAGAGGACCGGGCCGATGATAAGACCCCTTTAATCCACCTACACCACACCTCGGGAAACCTCATTTGCCGCATAACCGATATCAAGAAATCCCAATTAACATTGTCATATGCTTTTTCAAAATCTATTTTAAACAAAAATAGCTCTTTACCCATCCTTTTCGCCCACGAGAAAATTTCACTAATAATCAACTGCCCATCCAAAATATATCTTCCCGATAAAAACGCGGACTGCGTTTCATGTATTATTTTACCCATCACCATTTTAATGCTATTAGCAAGAACCTTAGAGACAACCTTACTAATAACTCCAATAAGAGTAATAGGCCGATATTCACCAAGATGAACCGGGTCATTAACTTTAGGAATCAAAGTAATGAAAGACGAACCAACACCTCTATTAATCTTCCAGGTTTCAGCGTAATAATTCAGAATACTCACGAAGTCAGCAGCGAACAAGGTCCAAAATCTTTTGACGAACCGAAAATTAAAACCATCCGGTCCCGGTGCTTTATCTCCGCCGCATTCAAAGACGGCATCTTTTATTTCCTTTTCTGAAAATGGCTTCACAATTTCCTCGACATCTTCATCACTCATTTGTTTAATCCCATAACAAGCTAACTGTGGCCGATAGTGTTGGTCTTCAACAAAGTGGTTTTTGAAAAATTGAAATACTTCTTTTTTCACCTCAGAAAGCTTAAAAACCCACGAACCATTGACCGTTAACCCCGGAATGCTATTAGAGACCTTTCGTTTATTCACCATACCATGAAAAAAGCTTGTGTTCTCATCGCCGTCCTTTGCCCATCGAACGTGCGCTTTTTGACAAAGATCCTTAGCTTTACATTCCTCCAATTCTTTTAACTTTTTGTTCGCCTCTACATAAACCCACTCTTCGGCTACCGTCAAATCCCGTTCTTCAACCAAAGCGTCCAACTCGATCAGATCTTGTTTCAAGTTAGCCTCCTCCTCTAACTCTTCGGTCGATAATTTTTTTCTCCACTTAACAAGCTCTTGACGTATTATCTTGAACTTATTCATAAGAATGATATCCGGAGCCCCAACCCCATTAAAATCCTTCAAGGCACAAGCAACAACCTCATCCAAATCTTTCCTAGACAACCAAGAATTAAAGAAGCGAAACGGTTTTGCTCCGAAGTTACGAGCTTCCACCTTCAACACAAGAGGACTATGGTCCGAATACTCTCTCGCCAAAGCACGATATTCGGCGTTTGGCCAATCATTAATGCAACTCCATGAGACAAGAATGCGATCAATACGACTACACTTGTTCCCCGAAACAAATGTAAATTTCCTTCCTCTCAAATTGAACTCGTGAAGGCCCATATTATCTATAAATTCATTGAACTCGATTGAAACAGAAGGTATAAACTTTGAGTTCTTTCTTTCAATTCGATCTCGCACACAATTGAAATCGCCGCCGACAACCCAATAACCATGATCTTGAGTAATAGTTCTGTCGCAACCCCCGATCCCTGATCCCCGGGAACGGGCGGACGCGATCACAGAGTTTCGGTGGTATCAGGTTGTTATTTAATCTTGCAGCGGAATTTACATCAGGACCGTAGTTAGAAAATATTTATCAGAGTAAAAACCACCTCATTTAATATTAATAATCACATGGGTAAAACCCAAGTTTCTTATTACAATACATTTATAGGGACAAACCCTATTTTATTGAATTTAAAACATCGTTTATTAGGTAACTTTTATAGCCACATTTTCCCCAAGCCTTCAGTGCTCTCCAGCTGGCTTTTTACTAATTGGCTTTCACATTGGGTTACCTGAAACGCGTTTTAAAAATATTTGTCAGTCGGAAATACTGGTGAGTGAATCCCAATTTAATTAAGAAACCTTTTATCGATTAAAACAGTATTGAGGACGATTACAATGTTTATGTCTACACAATTACTCCATTTGGTACTATCAATCCACTGACTTGTGGGTCATATTACACATTGGCTAACTCATTGTCCAATGGTAACGTACTGTCAACCTTGACTTACTACTCACAGTGTAGTACATTTTGTATACAAAACCCCAACATACCGGCAGTAATTGAAGAACTACAAAGACTCAATCACCGCTTAATCACATTGTAAAACAATTAAGGTTTTGTAAATTATTCCAAAAACGTTAACAAAAAGAGGATAAACTCACTTTGCTATCTTAAACTTCGCGTAAGGGTTTCCTGGATATAATCTATAATTTATACAAATGTACATTGGTTAGTATCATAACCCTTTGAAATTATTAATAATACCCTCCCCGAGACGGCATTCCAACAACTACGTCAGGCAGAACCACGACAGTTGTTACGGAACCCTAAATCAATCGGGCAGCGTAACTATTATGAAACTGGGGTTATATTACTTACAACGGAGCAGAACCTCGCTAATTAGGGGTATAATACCCAAATATTATGCCTCTTCTACAGAAATTGTGATTTGAGATTGAAATGTGAGCGACGGAAAACGAAAACTGATGCCTGCTATTTATAGTTGTGATATACAACTTTTAGGCGGCCCGCGTAAGGTAAGGCTAAGCCTTACGCGGCCCGCGTCAAACCAAGGGTCAACGCATAGCTTGTCCGGATCACCACTAGGCTTGACACGATGTCGACACGTGTCGGCTCAGGATGCATCCGCGTTTGATGACCTCTAGCGGCCCGCGTAAGTGTAAGCTTAAGCTTACGCGGCCCGTATCAACTTAAGAAGTCAATGAAGTCCGGTCTACACCCTTATACGGCCCGCGTGAACTGTTGGGGTGGGTCTACGCGGCCCGCCTCAACTCCATTTTTCTTATTTTTTATTTTATTTTATATATTATAACCTATTTCGGGCTCGGTTTTCACATACGGGGTGTAATATAAGACATATAAGGGTATTTTAAGATATAATAAGGTGTCTGAAATATTATGAGAGCGTTGGTTTTACCGAGGGTTGTTACATTCTCCCCACCCTATTTAGAACTCGTCCTCGAGATCTTACTGGAATAAATGCGGATATTTCTTTTGCATTTCTGATTCGAGCTCCCATGTGTACTCAGGTCCTCTTTTGGAGTCCCACTTCACTTTGACTAGAATTAGTCTCTTCTGTTTGAGATTCTTGATTTTCCTATCTTCAATCTGTAGAGGTCTTTCTACAAATTTGAGTTGTTCATTTACCTCTATATCCTTAAGAGGTACTATCAGTGATTCATCAGCTAAACACTTTTTGAAATTAGATACATGAAACACATCATGTATTCCTGCCATTTCCTCTGGCAGTTGTAGTTGATAGGCTACAGGTCCTATTCTTCTAATAATCTTAAAAGGTCCAACATACCTGGGACTTAGTTTTCCCCGTTTGATGAATCTTACTACTCCTTTCCAAGGAGAGACTTTCAACAATACTTTATCTCCTACCTGAAACTCCAATGGCTTGGGTCGGTTATTGGCATAACTCTTTTGTCGATCACGTGCTGCTTTCAGTCGTTCCTTGACTTGAATAATCTTGTCAGTTGTTTCTTGTACTATCTCAGGTCCAGATAGTTGCTTTTCCCCAATTTCTGCCCAACAGACTGGGGTTCGACACTTTCGTCCATAAAGTGCTTCGAATGGTGCAGCATTGATACTTGTGTGATAACTATTATTATAAGAAAATTCTATTAAAGGTAAGTGATCGTCCCAATTACCTCCAAAGTCAATTACACAAGCTCTAAGCATATCTTCCATTGTCTTAATTGTCCTTTCACTTTGTCCATCTGTTTGTGGATGATAAGCCGTACTTAATTTTAACTTAGTTCCCATAGCCTTTTGGAAACTTGACCAAAAATGAGATGTAAAACGGCTATCCCTATCAGAAACAATTGATAAAGGAATACCATGTAAAGAAACAATTTCATTTACATACAATTTAAATAATTGTTCCATACTAATTGTTTCCTTCATTGGTAGAAAATGAGCTGACTTAGTTAGTCTATCTACAATCACCCAGATTGTATCATTTCCTTTCCTAGTTTTGGGTAATTTAGTAACAAAATCCATTGTTATCAATTCCCATTTCCAAACGGGCATTTCTAATTGTTGTAACAAACCTGAGGGTTTCTGATGTTCAGCTTTAACTTGTGAACAGGTCAAACATTTAGAAACATAGACTGCTATGTCCTTTTTCATTCCTATCCACCAGAAATTTTTCCTTAAATCCTGGTACATTTTATCACTTCCTGGATGCATCGTATACTTAGACTTATGGGCTTCTTCTAATATACGATGACGTAAATTTCCTAATTTAGGTATCCACATTCTCTTTTCATGGAATCTCCATATTCCATCTGTTCCTTGTTCTAATTCTTTTAGCATGCCTTTTAATTTTTCAGAATCCTCCTTGATTACTGATTCTTGTACTTCTCTTATTTGCTCATTTAAATCTACTTGTAGATTTAATTTAAGAGAACGTACCCTTTTTGGCTTTTCATAATATTTTCGGCTTAAAGCATCTGCTACTACATTTGCTTTTCCTTCATGATACTGGATATCACAATCATAGTCACTAAGAAATTCCATCCAGCGTCTTTGCCTCATATTCAATTATTTTTGCTTGAAAACATACCTTAGACTCTTATGATCAGTGAATATAGTAAACTTACTACCATAAAGGTAATGTCTCCAAATCTTAAGAGCAAAAATTATAGCTCCTAATTCTAGATCATGGGTTGAATAATTTTCTTCATGATTCTTAAGTTGTCTAGATGCGTAAGCTATAACCTTTTGGCGTTGCATCAACACACATCCATAACCTAACTTAGAAGCATCACAATAGACTACGAAGTCTTCAGTTCCTTCTGGTAATGCTAGTATGGGTGTATGGGTTAATCTTTGCTTAAGGATTCTAAATGCTTCTTCTTGTTTTATTCCCCATTCAAACTTAACAGATTTACAAGTTAACTTTGTTAAGGGAATGGCTATTCTAGAGAAATCTTTAATAAATCTTCTATAATAACCGGCCAATCCTAAGAAACTTCTAATCTCAGTTGGTGATTCAGGGGTTTTCCATTTAGTAATTGCCTCGATTTTCGTTGGATCTACATGAATTCCTTCATGATTGACTAGGTGTCCAAGGAATTGTACCTGTTCTAACCAAAATTCGCACTTTGAAAACTTAGCATAAAGCTTTTCCTTTCTTAATAAACTTAAAAGTGCGTGCAAATGTCTTGCATGATCCTCTTTACTCTTAGAGTAAATTAGAATATCATCTATGAATACAATTATGAATTTATCCAAATATGGCTTACATATTCGGTTCATCATGTCCATAAATGCAGCTGGGGCATTGGTTAAACCAAATGGCATGACAGTAAATTCATAATGACCATACCTTGTTCTAAATGCGGTCTTAGGAATATCCTTTTCCTGTACCTTTAATTGATGATATCCTGACCTTAAATCGATCTTAGAGAAAAATCGAGCTCCTTGCAATTGATCAAACAAATCATCGATTCTCGGTAATGGATACCGATTCTTAATCGTAACTTTGTTTAATTCACGGTAATCAATGCATATACGCATTGATCCGTCCTTCTTTTTAACAAACAATATCGGCGCTCCCCATGGCGACGAACTTGGCTGAATAAATCCTTTTTCTAACAATTCATCTAGTTGTTTCTTCAATTCTTGCATTTCGGCATGTGCCAAACGGTAAGGTGCTTTGACAATTGGTGATGTTCCTGGTAGCAGGTGAATTCTGAATTCAACTTCTCTGTTTGGAGGTAGTCCTGGTAATTCTTCTGGAAAAATATCTGAAAACTGTGACACTATTGGAATATCTTTTAGTTTTTTTCCTTTAGTGTTAGTGATTATAGAAATCAAATACACTATAGAAGCTTTTCTTATACAACTTGCAGTTTTCATTACAGAGATGAACTTAGTGGACTTAGAAGACTTATCTCCTTTAATTGTGATCGTTTTACCTTTTGGTGAATTTACTTGAATTGACTTTTGATCACATACAATATTGGCTTTATTGGCTATTAACCAATCCATTCCTAAAACAACATCGAATCCTGCCAGATTCATGGGATATAGATTTGCTATAAATTTCTGATTCAAAATTTCTACGCTTGCTCCCTGCAAGATTTCAGAAATCCTAACAGTTTCTCCATTAGCGGTTTCTACTAGACATTCTTGTGGTAGTTTAGTTAATGACTGATTTAAAATTTTGCAAAATGAAGTATTAATAAAACTTTGGTTCGCACCAGAGTCAAATAATACTTTAGCAAATATATTATTAACTAAAAACGTACCAGTTATAACGTCTGGGATCATCTTGGCTTCATCTGCAGTCAGAACAAATGCTCTAGCATTTTTAGTATTCTTGTTATCTGTAGCTGGAGCTAATTTTGGGCAGTTTGGCCTGATATGACATTTTTCTCCACAGTTATAGCATAATCCATTACTGGATTTCCTCTTGCAATTTTCTTCCTTATGTCCTGGTATCTTGCAATAATTGCAGAGATTGGAGCATTTTCCCGAATGCTTTTTCTTGCAGACCTTGCAGTATGTTGCAGAGGTAGAACCCATATTCCTACGATTATAATTTCCGGAACGAAATTCTTGTGTAAGCCTTTGAGTTAAGTTCCTCCTCTGATCCTCTTCTCTAGTATGAACTAATTCATCAGTCAAGGTATTTGTTAATTCTACAGCTTCTTCTATGGTTTGAGGTCTAGCTGCCTTGACTATGTGTCTAATCTCCCCAATTAATCCCCAAATATAACGAGAAATTAACACTGGTTCTGGTGAAGCAATAGTTGGTACTATTCTAACATATTCAAAGAATATCTTAGTATACCCCTTACTATCCACACCAGTCATCCTAAGATTTAGGAATTTATTTGCCATTTGTTCCTTCTCATTGGGTGGGCAGAATTTCCTTTCTACCTTATTCTTAAATTCTTCTCATTCCATATTATAGGTTTGATCACTTCCTCTTGTCTGGAGGATAGTGTTCCACCATTCTAGTGCTGCATTCTTAAACAGATTAGAAGCAAACAGTATTCTATCTTCTTCAGCACATTTGCTTATCCTTAAGACTGCCTCAGTCTTCTCTATCCAGCGTAAGGTTGCCATGGCCCCTTCATTGCCCGAGAATTCCATTGGTTTACAAGACCATAATTCTTTATAAGAACAACCATAAGGCATGGTTCTTCTTCTTTTGGGAATAGGCAATTGAAGTACCGGTCCATTGTTTACACTGTTTTCTGGTTCAACGGGTCGCTTACTGCTATGTTTACTTTTATTATCAGCATCTTTAACAGTTTGAAGAATAAATGGCATTGCATCTATAATTCCCTGTGCCACTATGTGTTGGATAGCACTATTATCCACTTGGTTTCCATTGTTATTGATACTCGAATTATCATTAACCACGTTAATGTTACTCTGGTTATCGTTATTCAGATTTCCTTGATTTTCTTCGTCGGCCATCTGAATTTTAAACATTTATCCCATATTAATATCACAATTAATATTTTAATATAGTTAATCACATAACACACAATCTAGCCAAAAACGTAGATCATTGCTACTATACTCTTTTCATATACTTATGCGTCTATTACACACTAGTACAGAAATAAAGATTACAATACCAACAGAAATAAAATAGTAATATGCATCCGTACACACATATTTTATTTTTATTTTTATTTTTATTATATTATTATTACTACCGCTTCCTCCATTCTAACATTCACGGATATGGATTCATCCAAAAATCCATATTGCGCTCATCGTATTTCCATACGAGACACTCTTCCACCTGACGCATCCTCTCACTGCTTTCTAAAATTTCCTCCCCAAAAGTCCTAAGTTCTTGGACGTTTTCTGCACTCATTGGGGGTGCAGGTTCTAGGACTGGGTTTGGAATCTGGGGTGCGGGTTCCTGATATGGAGGTAAAAGTGCCTGAAATTGGTAAGGATCTTCCAAGATTCCCCTAATGTAGTTATCATGGTAATAGGGATCTAAAGGGTCCATACCTGAATAGGCTCCTATAGGTGTGTCTTCAGGAATAGAGTAACGTTGCACATAGTCCCTATTCTCGTCCCACCATGGGTCGTAATTTGGGTCTAAGGGATTTGGTGCAGGTAACCTAGGAATTTCGTCAGGGTTAAAGTCATGCATCTCCACTTGGTTTTCCTGGTTTTCTATTTCCATGAGTTGTTCTGGGTTTTGTGATTGTGGGGCTACTAGTTGTTCCAGACTTGGGTCAGCAGCAGTTGAAGCTAGGATATGGAAATTAGCTAGGCTTCTATTAAGCATATCTTATGTATGAGCATATGTCTCTCGCTTAATAGCTGCTAAGGCCCTTTGCTGTTGCAATTTTCGCATTCTCTTCCTACGAGCAAAAACTTCTTTACTGAACCATCCTCGTTTCTTATTAGGAAATGGTTCCTCCGACTTAGCTCTAAAGGCAAATATTCCTTCCTCCTGATCAGCAGAATACCCCGAAAGGCCAGGCTGTGATGAGGTACCTTCACTCTTAGGTGAATCAGACAACCGACGACTCATTTCTGAGGGTCCTTGATCACTCATTCTGTAAACTATCAAATAGTCAAATAACACATAACAAATAAATACAGTTATGCACTTATTTTCAAAATTTTATTTCCTAACACAAATTTCAAAATTTTAAGTGTCAGCAGAACACTTCTTTGGCTCAGACCAGTGGCTAGGCTCTGATACCACCTTCTGTCGCAACCCCCGATCCCTGATCCCCGGGAACGGGCGGACGCGATCACAGAGTTTCGGTGGTATCAGGTTGTTATTTAATCTTGCAGCGGAATTTACATCAGGACCGTAGTTAGGAAATATTTATCAGAGTAAAAACCACCTCATTTAATATTAATAATCACATGGGTAAAACCCAAGTTTCTTATTACAATACATTTATAGGGACAAACCCTATTTTATTGAATTTAAAACATCGTTTATTAGGTAACTTTTATAGCCACATTTTCCCCAAGCCTTCAGTGCTCTCCAGCTGGCTTTTTACTAATTGGCTTTCACATTGGGTTACCTGAAACGCGTTTTAAAAACATTTGTCAGTCGGAAATACTGGTGAGTGAATCCCAATTTAATTAAGAAACCTTTTATCGATTAAAATAGTATTGAGGACGATTACAATGTTTATGTCTACACAATTACTCCATTTGGTACTATCAATCCACTGACTTGTGGGTCATATTACACATTGGCTAACTCATTGTCCAATGGTAACGTACTGTCAACCTTGACTTACTACTCACAGTGTAGTACATTTTGTATACAAAACCCCAACATACCGGCAGTAATTGAAAAACTACAAAGACTCAATCACCGCTTAATCACATTGTAAAACAATTAAGGTTTTGTAAATTATTCCAAAAACGTTAACAAAAAGAGGATAAACTCACTTTGCTATCTTAAACTTCGCGTAAGGGTTTCCTGGATATAATCTATAATTTATACAAATGTACATTGGTTAGTATCATAACCCTTTGAAATTATTAATAATACCCTCCCCGAGACGGCATTCCAACAACTACGTCAGGCAGAACCACGACAGTTGTTACGGAACCCTAAATCAATCGGGCAGCGTAACTATTATGAAACTGGGGTTATAATACTTACAACGGAGCAGAACCTCGCTAATTAGGGGTATAATACCCAAATATTATGCCTCTTTTACAGAAATTGTGATTTGAGATTGAAATGTGAGCGACGGAAAACGAAAACTGATGCCTGCTATTTATAGTTGTGATATACAACTTTTAGGCGGCCCGCGTAAGGTAAGGCTAAGCCTTACGCGGCCCGCGTCAAACCAAGGGTCAACGCATAGCTTGTCCGGATCACCACTAGGCTTGACACGATGTCGACACGTGTCGGCTCAGGATGCATCCGCGTTTGATGACCTCTAGCGGCCCGCGTAAGTGTAAGCTTAAGCTTACGCGGCCCGTATCAACTTAAGAAGTCAATGAAGTCCGGTCTACACCCTTATACGGCCCGCGTGAACTGTTGGGGTGGGTCTACGCGGCCCGCCTCAACTCCATTTTTCTTATTTTTTATTTTATTTTATATGTTATAACCTATTTCGGGCTCGGTTTTCACATACGGGGTGTAATATAAGACATATAAGGGTATTTTAAGATATAATAAGGTGTCTGAAATATTATGAGAGCGTTGGTTTCACCGAGGGTTGTTACAAGTTCGACCCAACTCAGTCCAAAGTAAACGCTTATCGGCTATTTTTTGGGGAGCATAAACATTGATGAATGAAATATATTTCCCTGTTTCTTTCAAGTAGCCACGAGTACAAAGAAAGTATCTATGTTTTTTAACCGAAGTCATAACGAAGCGTTTCGGGTCCCAAATCGAAACCAAGCCTCCAGAGCGACCCGAAGAACCAACCCAATCAAAAGCATAGTCACCATTGCCCCAAAACGACCCCATATCTAACCCATCCAAAGACGAATATTGCGTTTCTTGCATCATAAGAAAACCGACTTCGTTAGCAATTCTTAAACCTCGAATCCATGTTCTCTTATCAGAACAACCTACCCCACGGATGTTAACAGACAACGTATTCATTTACCATCAAATTGAAAACCTTCATTAGAAATTTCCTTCTCGAGTTGACCCTCGAATTTCTCCATATTCGTAACACCCAAAGCGCTTGCCATACGGATTGTATCGTTTATTTCTTCCTGAAGCCCGTCTTCCAATATCTTCGTGACACTCTTACCAGCCATTTGATCTTTGGCTTCAACATAAACTTTGGGATGGTTCCTTGCTTCCTCTAATATCACCTCTCTATTCAAATCCGGAGTTAAAAACTCCTCCGAATTTCCATTACCACCATTATTCTCAGCGGTACCATTCGGACTTTCATTAGTTGGAATATGAACCTATCAACATCAAAAGGATCATCGCTCTCCCTTTGTCTTTTTTGGGCCGCTCCTGTCCCATCGGCGAATTAGACTTACTTCTTGCAACTTTCTTTCGGATATACGAACCCCTCTTCTTTCTCGATTCACCACCGTGGGCACCCTCCTGCATGTGATGCAAAAAAACCTCCTGAACACTGCTTTGAGTACCTTGAACCTCCACATAAGGCTCCTGATGCTGCACATTCCTTGTATTATCCGATGATTCCACAATACCTCCTCCTACAACCTGGTCTTTGCCCCCCGTATTATCTCCAACCTCCATCATATTATTCACCACCACTTCGTTTCCGACCTCATCCAAATCTACCAAGCAATCAGGGATCCACTCCCCAACCTCCTCCTCCACTAAAACAGAAAAAACACTCTCTTTCCATTTCAACGCCACTTTCTGCTGAATCCTATCCACCGAATTACTCAACACCCCACAACAAGCAAACGATAAGTCTGCACCGTCTTCAGTGAATTGAGCCAATTGAATAAGGACCCCAAATCTCCCAGCTATAGCTTCAAACACCTGAACATTTGATAAAGCCACAGGAACACCATGGATCTTAAGCCACACTATTCTTCCAACCTCTAAAAGTTGACCCTTCCAATCCTCCAGTTGAGAAAAGACCTCGACCCATTCTTCTTTAGAGTAAAAAAAAACCTTTGTTTCTCGTTGTTATTAACAAACAGAAGAAAAACATGGAACCCTCCCACATATTTAATCTCAATTTTATATTGACTAATCAACTTAAGAATCCTCCTCAGCTTAGTTAGCGTTGGGAGATCTTTCACACAGCCAACCAAACCATTAGCATACCATTCGGAAAAAGCTTGAGCATTCGGATCCACAACAATCTCCATCACCCCTACGTGAGAATCCTTGTTCATAAGGGTGCCCCGAAACGTCCTCCCACCAGTATTCTTACCACTGAGACCATTGGAACCCGAGTGACCCCCCCCCCCCCCCCCCCCCGCGTTCTCCTTCTCTTTATCTGCATGCATGTTATTCTCAACAGTAATGTTCTTTGTAATCGGTTGCCAAACAGCTTCATTCTTCTTATACACATCGACCCCATCAACAAATCTAGCCGGGACAATGAATAACTTATAGCTTCCTATCCAAACATTTTTCAGTTTTTCTTCCGGGTCCGCTCGATTACTTACGTACTTGAATGAAACAAACCCAAACCTCTTACCGAAACGATCATATTTTCTAGCAATATACGTACCTTGAACGTCGGCGAAACCCTTCAAAGCCCTAACCAAATTGGCAGAAGAACATCGCTCAGGCAAGTTGGATACAAAAAACTTAATCACCGGATCCTGTTCCTTCGAAACTTGTTGTTGTTTAGAACCTCTCCCTTTCTTGTTCGGCACATCATACCATTGAGTGACCTTGAATCTGTCCCTTCCCACCATGAAAATTGAAAACCCTAATCGCCAACTAAATAATTAAAGTCATATTATATTTATTATGTACATAATGGTAACAAGTCCTCCATGAACTACTTGTATAACACGTTTTCCAAATATAATAATACAACAACACAACACATTACATGACACAAAACCGTAATTAATTAATTAATTCACTAATTACAAACACAAAAATACAATCAATTTTCAACATCAATATCTCAATGCAAATGCATCCCAAATTTTTCAAGTATCTCATCCATATGACTGAGAATTGCTAAGCTGTTGCTCATACACACACTCGATCTCTGCACCTTCATCTTCACCTCATCCACAGCCGTCGATCCCATCTCCTCCAATCCATCCACACACGTCTCCTGATCCGTCATCGCCGCGCTAATCCACGTCTTCAAATCCCCTACTTTCTCCACCGTCAACACCGACTCACCACGCATCGACTCAACCGACCGACTCAGTTGACTCACCGCGTCATCGAACAGATTCGCACAGTCTCGCAACGCGGATCCGGTTCGTAAATCGTTCGACTTCGAAATTAGGGTTTTAGGCAACGACGAGACGTTCGTTAGCTCCGTCACGGCGAGTTGAAGCGTTAGGTTGAAAATCGCCACCGGATCGACGGCGTTGTTGCCGGAATTAACGGAAACGACGTCGGTGAAGCATGTGTCTGGATGTTGCGTGACTGCACACACGGTTTTGATCGATTCCGATGACTTGAGCGACGAGGATTGCGACGGTTTTGTGCGCCGGTGGTGAACCGTTGTAGCGGCGATTGTTACGGCGATTATTATAGCGAAGAGGAGTAGTGTGACGGTAACGGCGATGGTGAGGGTTTTACGGCGGTTAGGTGACGGAGATTGACGGTGAACGGCGGTTGTATCGTCGTCGGAAGGATCAATTTTGCCGTAGCCTTTGACGAAATTGACAGATTCTTCCATGAGTGAGAGTGTCTTGTAGCAGAAGAAAAGAAGAGAGAAGAGAGATATATATAACGACTTTATGAAATGTAATTTTGGTTTGGTGGTTTTTGAATGAATTATTATTTAAGTTGTATAAAGCATAGACCGGGGCAAAATGAAATTTAGTTTAGTGATTTTTTTTAGAGGGAATTGCCAAAATGGTCCATGTTCATGAAGTTTGGTCACCTTTTTATTTTAGTCTAAAACTTAAAACTTTGGAATTTGGGTTTATTGGTTTTAATTTTGTTGTCATTTTCATTCAAAAGTAAAATTTGATCAGATTTTTCAGTTAAAATCAAGTTTTTTTGTCTTTTTCATCTTTTTTAATGAAGGACAAAATTGTCAGATTTTTTTTTTAATTTGTTATAATAAAACGTTAAAAGACTATTTTTTCCTTTATTAAAATGGAGGAAAAAGAGGAAAAAACGGGACGTTAACCGAAAAATCTGACCAAATTTTGATTTTTGATGAAAATGACAACAAAATTGAAACCACATAAACCCAGTTAAAAAAGTTTGAGTTTTGTAATAAAGTGACAAAAGTGATCAAACCAGACTATTTTAACAGTTTACCTTTTTTATTATTAAAATGGTTGGTGGTTTTTGAATTATTATTTAAATTGTATAAAGTATAGACTGGGGCAAAATGAAATTAAATTTAGTGATTTTTTTATTAAAATAATTAGTTTCGGCGAAAAGACTGGAGTTTCGACCGGTACGGAAGGCGCTTAACTGCGGGCCGTGCAGGACTCGAACCCAGGTAGGCTGGCAACTCGCCAGCCGTGCTCGACCAACTGGTCTGCAACCGTTCAAAAAAAAAATTACAGCCGGAAGTATTTGAAAGTTGGGCCCCTCTGAATTTATCAAAGGTTTTGCTTTATTGTGGTTGTTATGGATGGGCCGATTAGTAACTATGATTTTGACACGTGTAATCGACTAATAGTGGATTACAATTTAGAGCATCTCTAACGTTGTAGACGAGTGTGAAATTAGACCCGACCCCTTAGACTAAAGGGTATGGGGGCCGGCTAGGCCCGGCTAGGACCGGCGCCGGTCCCCCACACCGCCCCCCTGAGGCTCGGCCCGGCCCAAACGGCTCCCCACAGCCGGCGGCGGCGGGGCTCCTTTCTTCTCTCTCTCTCATCTTTGTCTCTCCTCTCTCTCTATATCTCTCTAAAGTTTTATATTTTTTTATTGTTGTGGGGCCTCATCCTCCACCCCCTTAGGTTCATCCCCTCCAAGCCATTCCTACGTGACGACTCATCCCCTCCAAGTCCATCCTCTCCATACCCTTTAGTCTTAGCACGCCACATTATTCTACATCCTACCTTCTACACCTACACCTCACATTCTAATTCTCATTTTATATAAAAAGGATATTAAAATATAAAACACGTGTGTGGTCCTCAACCTATGGGTCTGGACGAGTCCGCTTGAGCTGACAAGACCACTCCCCACCTCATCCTCTAACGTGTGTAGCTGTCTGGATTTGGAGTCCGGAATTCGGACTTGTCCGAAATGGGTGCGATGGAGATGTTACATCTTGGGTTGTAAATGAACTGAACGTTCAACGAACAGTTCGTATACTGTTTAGCTGGAAATTCGTTTACGTTCGTTTGTGTAATTGATGAACATGAACAAGAAATTTAGTTCTGCAATCTGCTAGTTAAATGAATGAACACGAATAGATATCTCATTCGTTCAATTGCGTCCGTGAACATTCCATAAAGTGTTCGTGAACATTCATTCGTTCATGTTCGTTTGTTTATGCTATTCATTAAAAATAATTTTGCATTTATTTATTTTATCTAAACTTATTTATATTCTTAAATTATTATTTATTTCATTACCTAAACAAATAAAATAGAAAACCCTATCTCCGCCTTGTGTATGCACCGTTCCACTTTCCTTCTTATTATTTACATCGAAAAATACTATCGACATTCATTCAACGATTAGGGCTTTAAGGTCTAGCGCCGCTCCCCCTCTAGCCACCGTCATCTTCGCCGATTTTATATGTGTTCCTTTGTTTTCGTGAACACGTTCATTTCCTTAATGAACGAACACGAACATAAAATCTCGTTCGGTAAGTGTTCATGAACCATTCGTGAACACATTATATCTTTAACGAACGAACACGAACAAGGTCTTGTTCGTGTTCATTCGGTTCATTTACATTTACATCGATTGTTTAAGGTGAGTTTTTATGCATTTATTTAATTGGTTGTGTTCGTTATTATACATTCAAGGTGTCATTTATTAGTCATTATGTATTGAGTTAATATGAAACAAACCCTTGTATGAAAAAGCATCTCAACTTCTTCTTGTTATATTAAAATCAGTTAACTTGTTCGGCAACATGTTGGATGAAATCAGAACTTTATGGTTCGTTTTTGGTCAAAAATCGATCCAAGCTTGCATCTCTAGACCGATCTCAATGATACAGTTTCAGTTTTTGTAACCAAGTGTGTTGGGTGGGTGCAGTGGCAAAGCTTGAATTTTCCGGCCGGGGCGGGGGGGGGGGGGGGGGGGGGGGGGGGCGAAAACGTATATACCCAAAAATTTGTATAGAATCGGGGGGTGAAAACGTATATACCCACAAATTTCTATACGAAAACTACATATATAACACTACTGAGCGAAAAATTCGGGGGGGGGGGGGGGGGGGCGCCCCTCCCCGCCCCTCTTATCCTTCGCCCCTGGGTGGGTGGCTAGCGGGGCCGGCCCGGAGGGGCGAAGGGTGGGCGATTGCTCAGGGCCCAAACCCTCAGGAGGCCCAAATTTTTTTTTTTATAATTTTTTTTATATTGAGTGGATATACATAAATTTTGTTTCAAACACCATAAACAAGATATCCATGGTTTTATGGTCATCATCTCCATTTAAAATATGTTGGTCACTAGTGGTACCGAGTATGATTCGAGAAGGAGCCTTTTTCATGCAGCTTCATTTCTTTTTATTTTTTTCTCTTTTTGATTATGTCGCTTAGGCCATCCGTAGTCATAAAGCCCCTTGTGGGGCGTTATGCGACACGTGTCGTGCCACGTCACACGGGGGCTTTATGGGGCGTTATATCACTAGAGCCCGTAGTCATAAAGCCCCTACCCATCATTACCTATTTAATAATTTTCAGTTTTATTAATTAATATAAAAATTCTATCCTATTTTTGATTGGCCAAATGAAGTAACCAAACACCCATAACGCCGCGAAAATTTTCGCGCTGTGAATTTTTTTTTGGGCATAGCGCCCTTCGTCCCGGTGTGGCCGGCGCCATCTCGGCGCTATGGGGGTATTTCGCGCCCCACTACGTATGCTCTTAGTATATCCTCTTTTTTATTCCTGTAATTTTTTTTCTTTTCTTCCTGTTTCAATTTGAAGTTTTCTTTTCTAATATAAAAACTGAAATATTATTTTATTATTTACTTTGTTTGTTATTTAAATTAAATATATAACTAAACAATTTTGAAATGGTTTTATTCTTTTATTATACAAAAAAGAGTAATATACAAAAGCATATTTTTCATTTGTTCTTATGTTTTCTAATATATAATAATATGTATTAATTCAAATGTCTTTATTTTTTCTTTTTAAAGTTGAGTTATTGATTTTATCTTATAAGGGCTCGGTTTTTCTGCTCGCACAGGGCCTAAATTTTTTTGAGGATTCTCAGAGACGACTCTGATGGCTAGCTTGCTAGCAGTCTATATGTATGTATTTGGTGGCTAGTTATTTTTTGTTGTGGTTTAACAAAATTGGCCTTCAAAAAAAAAAAAAAAACTAAACTTGAATAAAATGTACTTATTGATAAAATGTTATAAAAACATCAAGTAGTAACATAATCATTACTAGTGAGCCCCTTGGAGATGCTCCAAATATTTTATACTAGTGTAATCAGGGATATTTTTTTTTATGTATGATGAATGAATATGTTGTCTTTTATAATATTAACCTTTCTTTTTTTATTGTTACACTGCATCATTTGAAAATTATAAATCTTGTCATCCAATAAAGTATAACAAAAAGGGTTATTAGTAAAACTTATTACAATCGAAAATGACAATTACATTTATTTATATCTCCTATCTCCGAATGTTGCTCGATATATGAAAATATAAATGGTTCGGTTTAGTTCGGTTAATTTCAATTAACCGACGGTACAAAAAGATAACCGATAACCGACTTTCGGTTAATGTGATTTCGGTTTGGTTTCGTCGTTTTTTGGTTCGATTTCGGTGAACGGTCAGTTATTACTCACCAAGTAAAAAATAAATTGCAGTAAAAAAAGGAAGACGATAGTATTGAATAACTAGTGTGACTTTAAACAATATTAATATTGTCCAAGACGATAAAATATAGAGTAAACTAGGTTAGAACCCCGTGTAATACACGGGTTGAATAAATGTAATTTTATATATCAAATAATAAAAAATATATTTTTAAAACCTCGTTTATTACACGGGTTAAATAAATGTAATTTTATATACCAAATAATAAAAAATATCTTTAAAAACCATGTGTATTACACGGGTTGAATAAATGTAATTTTATATATTAAATAATAAAAGTTATATCTTTATGAACCCCATATATTGTACGGGTTAAATAAATGTAATTTTATATATCAAATAAAAAAGAGTTATATCTTTGAAAACCATGTGTATTACACAGATTAAATAAATGTAATTTTGTATACTAAATACTAAAAATGTCGTATCTTTAAAAAACCCGTGTATAGTCGGTCGGGTTGAAAAATCTATCAAATAATAAAAAAAATTGTATCCTTAAAAACCTCGTGTATTACACGTGTTGAATAAATCTAATTTTACATAGTGAATGATAAAAAGTTATATCTTTAAAAACTTCGTGTATTACACGTGTTATATAAATGTAACTTTGTATAGTAAATAATAAAAAAAGTTATATTTTTAAAAACCCCTCGTTTTACATGAGTTGAATAAATATAATTTTGTATACCAATTAATAAAAAAAAACTATATTTTTAATAAATTAGGATAACATTTAATATTAACTTATTTTTTATATATTTAATATAAGATAAGTAGGAAAGAGAGGTATTTGTTTTAAAAGTATATTAAATTAACAATTTAGATTTGAGGATAATATTTTATTAAAGTATGATAAGATTTAATATTAATTTATTATTTATTTATTTAGTTAATATAAGATAAATATCGATTTGAGGATACCTTCTATGAATGACACGTGTACAAAGCTTGGTTTCTTTTATTATAGTAGATAGATTATATTTTGAGTCCGTATGTTTTAATGGTTTCAATTATCTATCTAACTCCAATTTCCAATATTTAACTACCTGAACACCTGATTTTTCTAATGGTAACTATTTGAGTTCAATTGACTAACTTTGTTAGACTTACTTAGTTATTTCTTTTATAAAATGACCAAAATACAATTACTATTAAAAATAAAAATAAAATATATGAAAAAAAAACAAAAGTACACTCTTGGCAACACCTTTTTACTCCTAGCGTTTTCTACCAATGTTCACAAACAACTCTACACCCCAAATCTGCTGCAGATTCTTCAAAAATCAAACCACCAAAAACACAGTTACATAATTGATGCCAACAACATACTGATTAGAATAAATCAACACGAAACATCTCTAATCGAGTAATTGCCGAATGCTGCTCGATACAAAACTACTAATATCAATCCACTATAACATGATGGCAAACAGTAATCGATGCTAAGATCATCCTAATATCAATCCACTATAAGGAATGGATAGTGATTCCCCGTATATAGGGAAACACTATTTACTCTCTATATCTTTTTCCTATTTTAGGGATTCAAATTGAGTGCAAAAATTAATTAAAACCTTTAAATGTTTCCCTTAAATTATATGAATGTTGATGATATAAATCTTGTGATGAGAACTTTTGTGATGGTAATACAAATATTATTGATAAATTTTAGCGGTGTTTCCCACCTGTTTAGAGATAAGTTGATGAAGAAAGCCCTTAGATAAGGGCGGAGGTAGGGATGTTAATCAAACTCGAAACTCAAAATATTCGAAACAGGTAATGGGATGAATATTCGGGTTATAAAACCGGGTATGTGGTTAGTTTTAATTTTTTTTTTTTTGTAGGTATGAGTTAGGTGATACCTAGTTAGATTACCCAAAATTATATACCCATTTACAAAAACTACATACCCGAAATTGTTAATTTTAATTTCGGTTTTTCATTAACCATAGTTTAGTAGTGGTTCATGCTAATAGTTTCATTATGTGTAAGATGTTTTTTTTTCATTTAAAATGTGTTTTTGATAAAATTATTTATATATTTCTACGGACACTTCGCTTGCGGTATGCGCATATAATGTATATATGTGTTATATAGGGTCAGGATTTAGAGAAAACGGTGAAAAGTGTGAGAACGGTGAGAACGATTATGGATCGTCCGATCAAAACAATCCATGGACTAGATTGCGCGGTGGCGTTTTCGTAAATAACATCAATATTATTAGGTGGGACGCGCTTCATTAAGGGTAAAAGGGTCTTTTACACCTCATATTCAAAACGCCATCAAATCATAAAACGCCAAACAAAAAAACAAAACGCCATTAAAAACAAAACGCCAAAAATTTAAAATAAAACGCGTTGAATATTACAGGAAGATGAAACAACACAAATAACTGAATTTCAGTTAATAACATTTATTAAAAGAAATTTCCTCCTAAATTACGCGCCAAAAACATCATTATATAAACAAACGTAAAAACATAACTTACATAATCACTTCAATCTATTCATTTTCTGCAAAAAAAAACATCCTTAACCAAAACGCCAACTTAAACAAAACGCCAAAAATGGCAACAATGGTTTCGTGGAGATACACTCTGGGGATCAGGCGATACGTCCTCCATTTTGACAACAGAAGAAGGGTGTATGTTAAGACGGTCAAGGCAATTCTTAAAATGGAAGAAGAGATACAAAGGCAAATCTTATCCATTGGCATCGCTCTAGACAATCATTGCCATGAAACGCATATGCTTATGAAAGCATTAACCAGCAAATTTGGACCAATCAAAGGAAATGTGAAGCCAGACCCTGTCATGACATCATGGCGTTTTGATAATGAAACAGACATGGTGACAGTTACATACGACAGCGGAGAGGAAGAAGTCTACTGGCTAGAGAACATCATGACAAAGCAGCGACTGGGTTTCATAGAAGAATTGCATAACGCCACTTGTACCAACACATAAATAGACTCAAAATTGGAGTTAATGCAAGACATGTTCAGGTGGAGGCTATCACAACCCTCCTGAATTTTTCCAACGCTCTAATATATTTTAAAATATCCCAACATGTCTTAAAATACACCCCATACGTGAAAACGGACCCCGAATACCTTTTATATTATTAAAATTTATTAAAAATAGAATTTTTGGGTTTGACGCGGGGCGCGTAGACTCCTTAGGGACCTTACGCGGGCCGCGAGAAGTCAAAAATGTGGCTCAGCCCGGTGCTGCCACATGGCCCAACACCCGTCGACCCTATATGCTGACCCGGACAAGCTAAACCCTACCCGGGCTACTACGCGGGCCGCGTAGCCCGTGGTCTCTGTTTGCGCGGGCCGCGAGAAAGGCCAAATCAAGCCTTATAAGTAGCATGCATTAGCCTTCAGTCGAAAATCGCTCAAAAACGTTTTCTTTCTCTAAATTCTGAAGTATAGGCATAATACTCGGGTATAATACCCCCTAATTAACGAAGTTCTGCTCCGTTGTAAGTATCATAACCCCTGGATACGTATTAGATACTCTGCCCGATTGATCTAGGGTTCCGTAACGGCTGTCGTGGTTCTGCCCGACGTAGTCGTTGGAATGCCGTCTCGGGGAGGGTATTACTAATGTTAAAATGGGTTATTATACTAACACGTGTGCATTTGTGTAAATTATAGATTGTTACCAGGAAACCCTAAAGGATAATCTAAGACAGCAATGTGAGTAATCTCCTTTTTGCAAACTGTTTTTACAAAACCTCACTTAATTAATTATATATTAAGCAGTTATTGAGTATTTGTAAGGATACAATTATCGTCGGTATGTTGGGGTTTTGTATACAAAATTAGTTACTGCCTTGCGAGGAGTAACTTTTCCACAAGTCGGGTCTGACAGTACCGTGGGTGGTAATTGGTATGACTTGGAAACAAATGTAATTGCGAGACCGCCCTGAATACTGTACAATGGATTTTATTTAAACTTAATTAAACTGGGATTCACTCACCAATATTTCCCACTGACAAAATGTTTTTAAACGCGTTTCAGGTAACAAAATGTGAAACCCAAATAGAAGCCAGCTGGACAGCACTGAAGGCTTGGAAAAGTGGCAATAAAGTTACCTAAAATAAAATAGATGTTTTTATTAAATAAAAATAGGATTTATTCCTATAAAAATGTGTGTACTGCAAACTTGGGTCTTATCCCATGTGTTTAATATTATGAAAGTGTGGTATTTTACTCTGATAAAATATTTCCTAACTACGGTCCTGATGAAAACTCCGCTGCCAAAATTAGACAATACCAGATACCACCGAAACTAGCCGCGGCCGTCCGTTCCTGTAGATTAATAGGGGGACGGGGGTTGCGACAGAAGGTGGTATCAGAGATCAGTCACTGATTCAGCCACATAAATGTTCTGCAGACACCAAAGTTTAAATTGTTAGGAAATAAATTACGGGAATACGTGCATAATTGTGTCTTATGGTTATGTTTTATTTGACTATTTGTTAGTTTACAGTATGAGCGACCAAGGACTATCTGACGCGTACTGTCAATTGTCTGGTTCGCCTAGAAGCGAAGGTGCCACTTCTCAGCCTGCCCTTTCGGGGTACTCTGCTGATACGGAAGAAGGAATATTCGTATTTAAGGCTCAATCTGAAGAGCCATTTCCTCAGGAAAAAGAGGGGATAGTTCAGTAGGGGAGCACACGAGCGTAGAAAGCGTATGAAAAAGTTACAAGACCAGAGAGCACTAGCAGCAGCTAAAAGAGAAACCAATGCCTATACCCAGGAAATGATTAATAGGGGTATAGCCAACATCCACATCCTAGCAACCATTGCAACTGACCCTAACCTGGAACAAATGATAGCACCCCAACCACAACCACCAATTCCTGACCAACCGATGGAGATAGAAAACCCGAAAAATCAAGTAGAAATGCATGATTTTAACCCGGATGAGATACCTAGGGTACCCGTACCAAATCCCTTAGACCCAAATTACGACCCGTGGTGGGATGACAATAGGGACTACGTGCAACGTTACCCGATACACGAAGACATACCCATGCCGAACCTAAGAGCCTACCCAGGGTTAGATCCTCTAGATCCCTACTACGATAATGATGTATTCATTAGGGAGATTTTAGAGAATCCTTACCCATACCAGGCCCCTACACCTCCATACCAGGAACCCGCACCCCAGTTTCCGAACCCAGTCATAGAACCTGCACCCCCAATGAGTGCAGAAAACGTAAAAGAACTTAGGACATTTGGTGAGGAAATTTCAGAAAATAGTGAAAGGATGAGACAGGTGGGAGAGCGACTCGTCTGGAAGTACGACGAGCGCAATATGGATTTCTGGATGAATCCATATCCGTAGAAGTGATGGTGGAGAAGGTTATAATAATAATAAAATATGTGTGTATGTGTATGGAAAAAAAAACTACGGATGCCTACTATTAGTAGTGTAACTTTAAATTTCAGTCGGTATTGTAATTTTAATTTCAGTACTGGTGTGTAATAGATGCATATTATATGAAAAGAGTAAAGTCGCAATGATCGACGCTTTTGACCAAAGTGCGTGTCATGTGATTGACTATATTAAATATTATTTTGTGATATTAATGAGTGGTAAATGTTTAAAATTCAGATGGACAACGAAGTGAACCAGGAAAACCAGAGTAATAACCACCCGAATAACGATAACCTGAATAATGAGAATCCGAACAACAATAACAATGGAAACCAAGTGGATAATAGTGCCATCCAACACATAGTGGCACAAGGAATTATAGATGCAATTGTAACACCTCGAAAATTCACGTCCTGTAATGTGTAGACACGTGTCATATGTTGAACGTGTGAAAGAATGTTATAAAAGGACTAAAGTTAACAAACATGGAAAGTATGTGAATATACGAGTTCTGAATGTCAACAGTGAATAAACATACTTCATAATAACCCTACATGATGTTCATATCATCAAACGAATAAATCATGGATCATACGAAGCAAAAAGTGAGAGATTACAAACTACAGGGGTTAAATATGTCAACATGTTAAAGTTATACCTCTGAGTGACCTTTTGACGAACCCGAAGCTTTGTAACTGATAATTATGCTCACTAGAATGCGCGATATAAATTTCATAAAGTTTCGATAGCGTATGAGAAAGTTATGATCAAATTCGTGTGCGAGGGGTTAAAGTGTTAACGTTGAAGGTTATGACTTTTCGGGTTAACCGGAAGTGTCCAGGGACTTGGCAAAGTGGGTACAAGTCTTAAATCCCTTGTAGGTAAATACTAAGGGGTCAAATTGCAATATATAAGCTTAGTTGACCTTTCGTGAAGCCAAGGGACAAGTTGCAAAAACAAGAAAATGGAAAATCTGATATTAAGGCCCATGCGGGCCGCGTAAAGGCTGGTTAAACTTTACGCAGGCCGCGTTAACCGCACAGATGTTGAATCATCAGACAGCAGCCTGTATACGCGAAAACTCGACCCAAAACGGATGTTTCACTTCATGTGCGACCCCTAAGTGCCTCCTAGAACACTAGGGATTGTATGACCTGGTTGGATGAAATGGACACGGTGGTGGACATCAGCGGTTGTGCTGAAAGGGATGTAGTAAAGTATGTATCCCAATCGTTCAAGGGAGAGGCACTGGCTTGGTGGAGGTCTCTCATTCAAGCTGCTGGGAAGATCCCGCTTTACAACATGTCGTGGGAGCAGTTTGTCACCCTCATTATGGAAAACTACTGCCCCCAACATGAGGTCGAAAGAATTGAATTGATTTCTTATCATTGGTGATGACAAACTTAGATTGTCAAGCTTACCTCACCAGTTTCAATACCCTGTCCAGACTGGTTCCTTACCTTGTAACACCAGAACCCAAGCGAATTGCTCGCTTCATTGGGGGTTTAGCCCCAGAGATTAAAGCCAGTGTTAAGGCTTTAAGACCTGCTACGTTTAGGTCAGCAGCTGATCTATCTCTGTCCCTTACTTTAGATGCGGTCAGGTTAAGGTCGCTAAAGAAATCTGAAGAAAGTAAGAGGAAACGTGAGGATGATAACTCACGAGGGTCAGAGAAGAAGCACAAGGGAAACACTGATTCTAAGAAGTTTGGGTCTGGAAGGAACAGTCAGCGAACAGAGGAAAAGCCAAAGTGCACGACTTTCCAGAAACGCCACTTTGGAAAGTGCAGACTTGAGTCCAATTCAAATTCAGGAGCACCTGCATGTGGGATATGCAAGTCTAAAGAGCACAAGTCGATAGAGTGCAAGAAGATAAAAGATGCTACATGCTACAATTGCAATGAGAAGGGGCACATTAAGACCAACTGCCCTAAGTACGCCAAAAAGCCTGAAGAAGTCAAGAAGACCAATGCAAGGGTCTTCAGGATAGACGCAAGGGAAGCCGTCCTGGATGACAACGTTATCACAGGTACCTTCCTCGTAAATGATGTATATGCTAGAGTGTTGTTTAATTCAGGCGCTGATAAGTCGTTCGTAGATAATAAATTTTGCAATCTGCTGAATTTACCTGTTAAGACTTTAAGTGTGAAGTATGAGGTGGAATTGGCTGATGGCACAATAGAAACCGCCTCAACCATGTTAGATGGATGTGTTATATCCATTAGGAACCACTCATTTCCATTATCCCTACTTCCTTTGAAGTTAGCTGGTTTTGACATCGTCTTAGGCATGGACTGGTTATCTCGTAACCAGGCCCAGATTGTTTGCAACAAGAAACAAGTGATGATCAAAACTCCATCTGGAGAAGCACTTACCATTCAAGGAGATACACGGTATGGATTGCCTGAGCAAGTGACTATGCTCAAGGCTTCCAAGTGTTTAAAGAAGGGTTGTGTCATCTACATGGCACAAGTGATTATTGAAGAGCCTAAACCGAAGATAGAAGACATTCCCGTCATTTCTGAATACCCTGAAGTCTTTCCGGAAGAACTACCTGGTTTGCCACCAGATAGACAAGTGGAATTCAGAATCGACATCATCCCTGGAGCCGCACCTGTTGCTAGAGCACCTTATAGGTTGGCGCCCACAGAGATGAAGGAATTAAGAACACAACTGGACGAATTGCTGACTAAAGGTTTCATTAAACCTAGTTCGTCTCCATGGGGAGCGCCAGTATTGTTTGTCAAGAAGAAGGATGGATCGATGCGTCTGTGCATCGATTATCGTGAGCTGAATAAAGTCACGATAAAGAATAGGTATCCTTTGCCCATAATCGATGATTTGTTTGATCAATTACAAGGGGCAAGTTACTTCTCGAAGATTGATTTGAGGTCAGGCTACCATCAACTGAAGGTTAGAGATGAAGACGTACATAAAACTGCATTTAGGACTCGTTATGGTCATTACGAGTTCCTAGTGATGCCTTTTGGGCTCACTAATGCACCGGCCGCGTTCATGGATCTCATGAATCGCGTTTGCAAGCCGCACCTAGATAAATTCGTCATCGTCTTCATTGATGACATTCTAATTTACTCGAAGAGCCAAGCTGATCACGAGAAGCATCTCCATTGCATTCTGAAGCTACTTCATCAAGAGAAGCTCTATGCTAAGTTCTCGAAGTGTGAATTCTGGCTTCGAGAAGTCCAATTTCTTGGACACGTTGTTAGTGAGCGTGGTATCCAAGTGGATCCCGCTAAAGTTGAAGCAGTTATGAACTGGCAAGAGCCAAAGACGCCTACGGAGATTCGTAGCTTCCTAGGCTTAGCAGGATACTACAGATGCTTCATTGAAAATTTTTCAAGGATTGCAGCGCCCCTAACTTCTCTAACTAAGAAGAAGATTAAGTTTGACTGGGGGCCTAAGCAGCAAGAAGCTTTCGATATTCTCAAGCAGAAGTTGAGCAATGCTCCTGTGTTGACATTGCCTAATGGAATCGAAGAATTTGTAGTTTATTGTGATGCATCACACACCGGGATGGGGTGCGTGCTTATGCAGAAAGGCAAGGTTATTGCCTATGCATCACGACAGTTAAAGGTGCATGAAAAGAATTACACCACCCATGACTTGGAGTTGGGTGCCGTTGTATTCGCACTAAAACTGTGGAGGCATTATTTATATGGAATTAAATGTGTGATCTATTCTGATCACAAGAGCCTCCAGCGTCTGTTTAATCAGAAAGAATTAAACATGAGGCAACGCCGTTGGATGGAGACCTTGAATGATTATGATTGTGAAATCAGGTATCATCCCGGCAAGGCGAATGTAGTCGCCGATGCCTTGAGCCGAAAGGAAAGGGTGAAACCCATCCGAATCAATGCCAAAAGCATTGAAGTAAAGAATAATTTGATTGAAAGGTTGTTAGCTGCATAGAAGGAAGCTGTGTTGGAAGCTAACTACCCCAATGAAAAGTTAGGAATAACTGAGGAGCAGTTATCTCTTAGCAAGGACGGAATTTTAAGATTGAATGGACGAATATGGGTCCCAATTTATGGAGGACTACGGGATGTTATCCTCCAAGAAGCCCATAGTTCCAAATACTCCGTTCATCCTGGAGCTGATAAGATGTACCAGGATCTAAGGGCAAATTATTGGTGGATAGGCTTGAAAAAGTCTGTAGCCGCTTATGTAGCAAAGTGCTTGACATGTGCGCAAGTCAAAGCAGAACATCAAAAGCCGTCAGGCTTGCTACAACAGCCTGAACTTCCCACTTGGAATTGGGAGATGTTGACGATGGATTTCATCACCAAGTTGCCAAAGACAAGGAAAGGCAATGATACAATATGGGTTATAGTTGATAGACTGACTAAGTCAGCACATTTCTTACCCATCAAGGAGACGTATAGCTCCGATATGTTAGCCCAGTTATACATGGATAAGATTGTAGCTTTACATGGCATACCTGTGTCTATTATCTCTGACAGAGATACTAGATACACGTCCCATTTTTGGAAAAGCTTCCAACAATCTTTGGGCACACGTTTGAACTTTAGTACGGCTTACCATCCTCAGACAGACGGTCAGAGTGAGCGTACTATTCAAACGTTGGAAGACATGCTACATGCATATGCGATTGACTTGGGTGGTAGTTGTGATAAGCACCTACCCTTAGTTGAATTCTCCTACAACAATAGCTACCATACCAGCATTAAGGCTGCGCCTTTTGAGGCATTATACGGTAGAAAGTGTAGATCGCCCATTTGTTGGGCAGAAGTTGGAGATGTCCAATTATCAGGACCAGAGATAGTGTTTGAAACGACGGACAAGGTTGTCCAGATTCGTGACCGTCTCAAAGCTGCCCGAGATAGGCAGAAGAGTTACGCAGATCCTAAGCGTAAAGCTTTTCACTTCGAAGTAGGTGACAAAGTATTGCTTAAAGTATCACCCTGGAAGGGGGTGATGCGATTTGGTAAGAAAGGCAAGCTAAGCCCGAGATACATAGGACCTTTCGAGGTTATCGAACGTGTTGGGTCAGTTGCCTATAAGCTAAACTTACCTGAAGAGCTCAGTGGAATTCACAATGTGTTCCACATCTGCAATCTGAAAAAGTGTTTCGCTGACGAATCACTGGTTATACCACATACAGATGTGCATATAGATGAGAGCTTAAAATTTGTGGAAAAACCTTTGTCGATTGAGGATCGACAGGTAAAGAAGCTTCGAAGGAAGCATGTACCTATCGTAAAGGTCAAATGGGATGCCCGTAGAGGTCCCGAATTCACGTGGGAGGTTGAATCCACGATGAAAGAAAAATACCCTTATTTATTTCAGTAAATCTCGGGTCGAGATTTATTTTAAGGGGGTGAGGATGTAACACCTCGAAAATTCACGTCCTGTAATGTGTAGACACGTGTCATATGTTGAACGTGTGAAAGAATGTTATAAAAGGACTAAAGTTGACAAACATGGAAAGTATGTGAATATATGAGTTCTGAATGTCAACAGTGAATAAACATACTTCATAATAACCCTACATGATGTTCATATCATCAAACGAATAAATCATGGATCATACGAAGCAAAAAGTGAGAGATTACAAACTACAGGGGTTAAATATGTCAACATGTTTAAGTTATACCTCTGAGTGACCTTTTGACGAACCCGAAGCTTTGTAACTGATAATTATGCTCACTAGAATGCGCGATATAAATTTCATAAAGTTTCGATATCGTATGAGAAAGTTATGATCAAATTTGTGTGCGAGGGGTTAAAGTGTTAACGTTGAAAGTTATGACTTTTCGGGTTAACCGGAAGTGTCCAGGGACTTGGCAAAGTGGGTACACGTCTTAAAGCCCTTGTAGGTAAATACTAAGGGGTCAAATTGCAATATATAAGCTTAGTTGACCTTTCGTGAAGCCAAGGGACAAGTTGCAAAAACAAGAAAATGGAAAATCTGATATTAAGGCCCATGCGGGCCGCGTAAAGGCTGGTTAAACTTTACGCGGGCCGCGTTAACCGCACAGATGCTGAATCATCAGACATCAGCCTGTATACACGAAAAATCGACCCAAAACGGATGTTTCACTTCATGTGCGACCCCTAAGTGCCTCCTAGAACACTAGGGACATGTGTTGATCAGTTGTGGTCACTAGTAGAACCATGTGTCAACAAATTGTGGTGATTAAACCACTATAAAAGGCCATGAAATGCAACAACTTTGATCACACCATCATCTGCAATTGTGGAGCATTTCTGGAGCTTAGGAGCAGATCCAAGACATCCCTAATCAAGCATAGGACTTCAGTAAGTATGCCTAACCCTTCTTAATTAAGTTTTAGCTTAGTTTTAGCTTAAAAGTCAAACCGTCGTAATTAACGGTTGACTTTAAGATTAATCACTAATGGTCCAGTGATTAGTCGAATCAAAAGTAGTTATAAGTAGGTAATTATGTGGGTAATAAACCCTTAAAAGGGTTCCCCTGATTACCACTCTAACTAGGTCAAAAGTCGGGTCAAACTTGTTAATAAAAAGTCAACGGGAAGCTTAAATTCTAATTTATGCATAATTAGCTATGTAGAACACATATAACCTGTTTGTTCATTTATATAACTTGGTAATAAGTGTAAGAACATGTCTAAACATGTTCAACCCGACAATTTCCTGTTTAGACCCGGTTCGGAACCGAAAGTCTTATAGTTTGACTTATACTTTGACTTTCAGTTCTGACCCGTTATGGTATGTTTTAGAAATACCTTAGAGCTTCATTTGGACCAGATTACATGCTAGTATAACCCTCTGTGATTATACACCTAGGATCATTAGTTATCCAATTAATACGCATGATTCCGTTAATTGCTCATATGTTGACCATTATGCCCTTATTACCATAAAACGTGATTTTTGGAAATGTAAAAGTGTAGAAACCTTAATTACTAATATATAGACTTGTATGCAAAGTTTGACATCAGTTTGAGGTGTAGATTAAGAGTTATGCTCGTTAGCGTAAAATGAAAGCTTTATGTTAATAAAATGGCGTAATTAGCGTATAGCCTAGTTAAGCCTACTTTTTGATATCAAAATCTTTACCCACTGATGTAATATATTATTTTGGGAATTTTAAAGATTTTTAATTAATTTTAGGCTGAGCATAACTCATAGTCGTAGGCTTAATCCGGTAAATGTCGGTTTTGCCCTTGCGGGCCATGAAATGAGTTTTACATATCTAAACAACTCCAAACCTTTTGCTACTGATTAGATATGATAAATAAATTATTTTAAACCTCCTGGAAATATAAAAATATCATATTTCTATATAGAACCCGGAAACGGCTTCTAATCGCCTAATTAAGCGTTTTTAGCGCATAGTATGTACTAGAACTATTTTAAACATACTAAGGATGATACCTACTGATATTTGAGGTAGATTATAACATTTTAACAGTAAGCAAAAGTTGATTAACTCAGACTTCAGTTTTGAGCTTTTCGGCTTATGTGAAATTACCAAAATACCCCTACGGGGCATAGTTTGGTTATAATTGATAAATTTCACATATATACCTTATCCTACTGATATAACTTAGCAAATTATGTATTTTTGCTGATTACATCAGACCTGTAACACAGGTTAACATTAAAACTCTTTTATAAACTTTTAAATGACCAAACTACCCCTACGGGGCCTAGTTTGTGTTTAAACACGTTTCGGGCATAATGAAAGACATCTTACTGATGTCACAACATATTTGAGGCATAATTAACTTAGGAAACTTGTATATGACTCTCATGAATACCCGTCACGCTTATTACGCGTACGGTTCGGTTTATGTAACAAGTTTACATAAATTAGCCGAAACGGGTCAAACCTTATCGGTTTTATCTCAAAATCCAGAATGTGTTTAAGTTACCCATATTAAACAAGCATACAAGCTTGTCGGGTCAAAACCACATTCTAAACCGGTCTTCGCTTTACCATGCGTTTGAACCGTGTCTTCCTTTTGAAACTAACCGGTCTAAGCTATGGCTTAATTAAAGACCCGTTAGAAACCTAATAGGTTATTATAAACCTTCATTCCAGATTAGGAGCCCAGTAAAAGTACTTGCATTTGCTGTATTTGATTGATACTTTGCTCAGGTAAATACTCTTAACTTATTTTCCCTATACGGGCTTGGGATACGGTACTATAAAAGTATCGCTTGGTCGGGTATGTAGTCATTTAAATCGGATTGTGATTAATGTATTTACATAACCCGCTTTATTCTGTATTATTTGATGTATGGCCCTTGGGGGTTAAATGACCATGTCCCGGATATCCTTGGCATCATTTTACGAAATGGCCACGACCTAAGCACGGGGTGTAGGCGTACACCTGACAGATGCATTATGTAAAAACTGGTAATCCACTAAAGGAATCAACCTTGTGGGCATTATACATGTGGCGTGTCAGTTAACTTAAACCGGCTCTTCTAACCGGTGCTAATGGATGGCAAATGAGTAAAACTGTATACAAGATTATTTTAATAATTGTCCCAAGTTATAAAGATATATTTTGCCGAAGTGCATTCAAATCAATTTACAAACTCTTTTCAAAATGAGTCAGTTGAGTTGTATTTACCAGTGTAAACTGACGTATTTTCCAAAAAGGTTAAGTGCATGTGCTAGACGAAATAGGCTGGCTACTCCAGGCATCATTACTCAAGTCTCGCAAGCTCTAGATGTCAAAGTCTGCTGAACAGTTTTCATTTTATATTGATCCGCCTGTGGATCCTTTACTTTCCGTTGTAATACTTGGATATTACTTTATATTCGGATTGTAATATATTTACCTTTTGCTTCCGCTGTGCATTTATATAATTGTGTTGTTTGACTATTATGTTGCCAACCACGTCACGATACTCCCCACCGGGCCCACCGGTGACACGTGGAAATCGGGGTGTGACAGGTTGGTATCAGAGACAACACTGAGTGAATTAAACACTAGTCTTTTGTGTTTAATCTCAGTTACACAGTTGCACATTCTTGAGTCTAGACAAGAACATAGGACAAGTTCCAAATTCGTTTCATTGTCTTTTAATTACTTCCTTGATTATTTTTCTGACTAGCCTTTGCTTGGGCAAGTCATTTTTATTAGAAGTCCCGTTTAGGGCAACCATATACTTGTTTAAATTTTAAAGGAATGATTATGTTTAAAATATCATTCCTATACTATAAGATCTACCATTATAATAAAAATGGCAAAATTTAAAAAGGACAAGACCTAGCCATATGTCACATTAAGACAGGGCCAAGATGGTAGTTCCACAATTAGATTCAGATCCTTGTTAACAGTTCAATTTAGGATTGTTCTGCGTTAAATATTAAAAAGAATCTTAAAGTTAAAACCTAGCCTAAATGCCACGGCATACAAGGCCAAGATGGTAGAACATATTCAAGAGATTCAAATCCTTATTTAAAATATGAAAGCATATTAAAATGCTCGACAAAGTGTGATATGATAAAATCACATAAGTCATTAGTAATTGGGTTATTTTAAAACTCCCTTATTTATATAATCATCCCTTATGGATGAAGTGCCCACGAGCTATAATTAATGTCCTCTGGACTAAAGACAGTGGTAGCCTACAACTCCCTGTCCAGAAAAGGTAATGAACTTTGATTCAAACCTTAATGCCTCGATTCTGTAAAATCAAGGCTTATAAATTAAACTTGTCTACGTGACTAGGCCTTTTGTGCTATTATTAACTTATAATTTGGGATTATGATAAACTACAGGGGTTAAATATGTCAACATGTTTAAGTTATACCTCTGAGTGACCTTTTGACGAACCCGAAGCTTTGTAACTGATAATTATGCTCACTAGAATGCGCGATATAAATTTCATAAAGTTTTGATAGCGTATGAGAAAGTTATGATCAAATTCGTCTGCGAGGGGTTAAAGTGTTAACGTTGAAAGTTATGACTTTTCGGGTTAACCGGAAGTGTCCAGGGACTTGGCAAAGTGGGTACAAGTCTTAAAGCCCTTGTAGGTAAATACTAAGGGGTCAAATTGCAATATATAAGCTTAGTTGACCTTTCGTGAAGCCAAGGGACAAGTTGCAAAAACAAGAAAATGGAAAATCTGATATTAAGGCCCATGCGGGCCGCGTAAAGGCTGGTTAAACTTTACGCGGGCCGCGTTAACCGCACAGATGTTGAATCATCAGACAGCAGCCTGTATACGTGAAAACTCGACCCAAAACGGATGTTTCACTTCATGTGCGACCCCTAAGTGCCTCCTAGAACACTAGGGATTGTATGACCTGGTTGGATGAAATGGACACGGTGGTGGACATCAGCGGTTGTGCTGAAAGGGATGTAGTAAAGTATGTATCCCAATCGTTCAAGGGAGAGGCACTGGCTTGGTGGAGGTCTCTCATTCAAGCTGCTGGGAAGATACCGCTTTACAACATGGAATGGGAGGAATTTAAAATTATGGTAGAAAGGAAATTCTGCCCTCCCAATGAAAAGGAACAGATAGCGAATAAGTTTATGAACCTTAGAATGACCGCGGTAGATAGTAAGGTTTATACTACCACATTCTTTGAATATGCTAGAATGGTACCAACCCTTGCATCACCAGAACTGGTATTAATCTCCCGTTACATCTGGGGATTAATTGGAGAGATTAGGCATGTAGTCAAGGCAGCTAGACCCCAAACCATAGAAGAAGCTGTAGAATTAGCAAATACATTGACAGATGAATTAATCTGTACACGAGAAGAAGACCAGAGGAGAAACCTAGCTCAAAGGCTTACCCAAGAATTCCGTTCCGGGAATTCCAACCGTAGGAATATTGGTTCTACCTCTGCACCATACTGCAAGGCCTGCAAGAAAAAGCATTCGGGAAAATGCTCCACTCACTGCAATTTCTGCAAGGCACCAGGACACATGGAAGAAGATTGCAGGAGAAAATCCAGTAATGGACTATGCTTCAACTGTGGAGAAAAATGTCACATCAAGCCGAACTGTTCGAAACTGACTCCAGCTATGAACAACAAGAATACTAAAAATGCTAGAGCATTTGTTCTGACTGCATATGAAGCTAAAATGATTCCGGACGTCATAGCCGGTACGTTTTTAGTTAATGGTGTTTTTCCTAAAGTATTATTCGACTCTGGTGCGAACCAAAGTTTTATTAATACTTCATTTTGCAAACTTCTCAAACAACCATTAACTAAACTCTCACAAGAATGTCTAGTAGAGACAGCAAATGGAGAAACGGTTAGGATTTCTGAAATCTTGCAGGGAGCAAGAATAGAGTTTTTAAATCAAAAGTTTATTGCAAACCTTTACCCAATGAATCTGGCAGGATTTGATATCGTATTAGGAATGGATTGGTTAATAGCCAATAAAGTTAGTATTTTAGGTGATCAAAAGTCAATCCAAGTAAATTCACCAAGGGGTGAAAAGATCACAATTAAAGGAGATAAACCATCTAGATCCACGAAATTCATCTCTGTAATGAAAACTGCAAGTTGTATAAGAAAATGATCTATAGTGTATTTGATTTCTATAATCACTAACACTAAAGGAAAAGAACTAAAAGATATTCCAGTAGTGTCTCAATTTTCAGATATCTTTCCAGAAGAATTGCCAGGACTACCGCCAGACAGGGAAGTTGAATTTAGAATCCACCTACTACCAGGAACAGCACCAATTGCTAAAGCACCCTACCGTTTGGCACCCGCAGAGATGCAAGAACTAAAGAAACAATTAGACGAGTTATTGGAGAAAGGATTTATACAGCCGAGCTCATCGCCATGGGGAGCACCAATTTTATCCGTCAAAAAGAATGACAGATCAATGCGTATGTGCATTGACTACCGTGAGTTGAACAAGGTCACGATTAAGAATCGGTACCCATTACCAAGAATCGATGATATGTTCGATCAACTTCAAGGAGCTCGATTTTTCTCTAAAATCGATTTAAGGTCAGGATATCATCAATTAAAGGTACAGGAAGAGGACATTCCTAAAACCACATTTAGAACAAGGTATGGCCATTATGAATTTACTGTCATGCCATTTGGTTTAACCAATGCCCCAGCCGCATTCATGGACATGATGAACCGAATATTTAAGCCATATTTGGATAAATTCATAATTGTTTTATTGATGACATTCTCATCTATTTTAAAAATAAGGAAGATCATGCAAAGCATTTGCACGCACTTCTAAGCTTATTAAGAAAGGAAAAGCTTTATGCTAAGTTTTTAAAGTGCGAGTTTTGGTTAGAACAAGTACAGTTTCTTGGACACTTAGTCGATCATGAAGGAATTCATGTAGATCCAACCAAGATCGAGGCGATTACCAAATGGAAAACCCCTGAGTCCCCAACCGAGGTTAGAAGTTTCTTAGGATTGGCCGGTTATTATAGAAGATTTTTCTAGAATAGCCATTCCTTTAACTAAGTTAACCTGTAAATCCATTAAGTTTGACTGGGGACCAAAACAAGAAGAAGCATTTAGAATTCTTAAGCAAAGATTAACCCACGCACCCATACTAGCATTACCAGAAGGAACTGAAGATTTTGTAGTATATTGTGACGCCTCTAAGTTAGGTTATGGATGTGTATTAATGCAACGTCAAAAGGTTATAGCTTACGCATCTAGACAGCTTAAGAATCATGAAGAGAATTATTCAACCCATGATTTGGAATTAGGAACTATAATTTTTGCCCTTAAGATTTGGAGACATTACCTTAAGTTTACCATATTCACTGATCATAAAAGTTTAAGGTATGTTTTCTGACAAAAAGAGTTAAATATGAGACAAAGACGCTGGATGGAAATTCTTAGTGATTATGATTGTAATCTCCAATATCATGCAGGAAAGGCAAATGTAGTGGTTGATGCTTTAAGCCGAAAGTATCATGAAAAGCCAAAAAGGGTACGTTCTCTTAAATTAAATCTACAAGTAGATTTAAATGAACAGATTAGAAAAGCACAGGAATCAGTAATTAAGGATGATACTGAAAAATTAAAAGGAATGATCAAGAAATTAGAACTAGGAAACAGATGGAATTTGGAGATTTCATCAAAAGAGAATGTGGATACCTAAATTAGGGAACCTGCGTCATAGTATATTAGAAGAAGCCCATAAGTCCAAATATACGATGCATCCTGGAAGTGATAAGATGTATCAGGATTTAAGAAAGAATTATTGGTGGATAGGAATGAAAAATGATATAGCAGCCTATGTTTCTAAATGTTTAACATGTTCATAAGTTAAAGCTGAACACCGGAAACCCTCAGGATTGCTGCAACAACTAGAGATGCCAGTATGGGAATGGGAATTGATAACAATGGATTTTGTTACCAAATTACCCAAAACAAAGAAAGGTAATGATACAATCTGGGTGATTGTAGATAGACTAACCAAGTCAGCTCATTTCCTACCAATGAAGGAAACTTTCAGTATGGAACAATTAGCCAAATTGTATGTAAATGAAATCGTTTCATTACATGGAATACCTTTATCATTTTTTTCTGACAGAGATAGCCGTTTTACCTCTCATTTTTGGACAAGTTTCCAAAAGGCCATGGGAACCAAACTAAATCTAAGCACAGCATATCATCCTCAAACAGACGGACAAAGCGAAAGGACAATTCAGACAATGGAAGACATGCTTAGAGCTTGTGTAATTGATTTCGGAGGTAATTGGGATGATCACTTACCTTTAATAGAATTTTCTTATAATAACAGTTATCACACAGGTATCAATGTTGTCCCATTCGAAGCACTCTATGGACGAAAGTGCCGAACCCCAGTCTGTTAGGCAGAAATTGGGGAAAAACAACTATCTGGACCTGAGATAGTGCAAGAAACAACTGACAAGATTATTCAAATCAAGGAACGGCTAAAAGCAGCACGTGATCGACAGAAAAGCTATGCTGATAACCGACGCAAACCATTGGAATTTCAAGTAGGAGATAAAGTATTGTTAAAAGTTTCTCCTTGGAAAGGAGTAGTAAGATTCATCAAACGGGGAAAGCTAAGTCCCAGGTATGTTGGACCTTTTGAGATTATTAGAAAAATAGGACCTGTAGCCTATCAGCTACAACTGCCAGAGGAAATGGCAGGAATACATGATGTGTTTCATGTATCTAATCTCAAGAAATGCCTAGCTGATGAATCACTTGTAGTGCCTCTTAAGGATATAGAGGTAAATGAACAACTCAAGTTTGTAGAAAGACCTCTACAGATTGAAGACAGGAAAGTCAAGAACCTTAAGCACACGAGATTAGTTCTGGTCAAAGTAAAATGGGACTCCAAAAGAGGACCAGAGTACACATGGGAGCTTGAATCATAAATGCAAAGGAAATATCCACACTTGTTCCAGTAGATCTCGAGGACGAGCTCTAAAACAAGGTGGGGAGGATAACACAACCCTCCTGAATTTTTCCGACGCTCTAATATATTTTAAAATATCCCAATATGTCTTAAAATACACCCCATACGTGAAAACGGACCCCGAATACCTTTTATATTATTAAAATTTATTAAAAATAGAATTTTTGGGTTTGACGCGGGGCGCGTAGGCTCCTTATGGACCTTACGCGGGACGCAAAAGGTCAAAAATGTGGCGCAGCCCGGTGCTGCCACGTGGCCCAACACCCGTCGACCCTATATGCTGACCCGGACAAGCTAAACCCTACCCGGGCTACTACGCGGGCCACGTTGCCCGTGGTCTCTGTTTACGCGGGCTGCGAGAAAGGCCAAATCAGGCCCTATAAGTAGCATGCATTGGCCTTCAGTCGAAAATCGCTCAGAACCGTTTTCTTTCTCTAAATTCTGAAGTATAGGCATAATACTCGGGTATAATACCCCCTAATTAACGAAGTTCTGCTCCGTTGTAAGTATCATAACCCCTGGATACGTATTAGATACTCTGCCCGATTGATCTAGGGTTCCGTAACGGCTGTCGTGGTTCTGCCCGACGTAGTCGTTGGAATGCCGTCTCGGGGAGGGTATTACTAATGTTAAAATGGGTTATTATACTAACACGTGTGCATTTGTGTAAATTATAGATTGTTACCAGGAAACCCTAAAGGATAATCCAAGACAGCAATGTGAGTAATCTCCTTTTTGCAAACTGTTTTTACAAAACCTCACTTAATTAATTATATATTAAGCAGTTATTGAGTAGTTGTAAGGATACAATTATCGTCGGTATGTTGGGGTTTTGTATACAAAATTAGTTACTGCCTTGCGAGGAGTAACTTTTCCACAAGTCGGGTCTGACAGTACCGTGGGTGGTAATTGGTATGACTTGGAAACAAATGTAATTGCGAGACCGCCCTCAATACTGTACAATGGATTTTATTTAAACTTAGTTAAACTGGGATTCACTCACCAGTATTTCCCACTGACAAAATGTTTTTAAACGCGTTTCAGGTAACAAAATGTGAAAGCCAAATAGAAGCCAGCTGGACAGCACTGAAGGCTTGGAAAAGCGGCAATAAAGTTACCTAAAATAAAATAGATGTTTTTATTAAATAAAAATAGGATTTATTCCTATAAAAATGTGTGTACTGCAAACTTGGGTCTTATCCCATGTGTTTAATATTATGAAAGTGTGGTATTTTACTCTGATAAAATATTTCCTAACTACGGTCCTGATGAAAACTCCGCTGCCAAAATTAGACAATACCAGATACCACCGAAACTGGCCACGGCCGTCCGTTCCTGTAGTTTAATAGGGGACGGGGGTTGCGACAGAGGCTTCAGAATCTTCAGGAACAAGAAGCTGATGAAGATGAATGTGATGACATGGATGAAGATCAAGAAGAAGACTCCGAGGAGGAGGAAGAAGATGACACAAGTGATGGTACTATTCAGATAAAGTACATTCCGACGAAGGATTTTAAATTTTTTTTCCTCTTTTTTTTTTCTATGTAATCTTTTTTTTAAGATAATAATTAAATGATATATTTCTATCTTTATTAGCAAAACACCAAAATAATACTAAAAATTGGTTAACCCTAACAAAACGCCAAAAATAAGAAAAAATATTTTTCCTGCTTAATATTTTATTTACTCCATTATTGTATTTTGTCATGTTGGTCTGCATAAGGCCATTTAAAAAAAAAAATGCCAAACTTAGAAGATGGGACGTCTATAACCTATAAAACTGATAAAAGCTGATCAACCCAGTAAATACAAAAAAAAACAGTAACTGAAAAGACAGTTACTTTATTACTATCATTTATTATAATCAATGTTGTAGAAGGCGCTAGGCGCTAGTCGGGCGGTGAGGTACCGCCTAGGGATTAATCGGAATGAGATTTTTATATGTATTTTTTCAAAATTATATATATATATATATATACCCAATAATATAAAAATAATACTTCAAAATTCACATAAATACTTCAAGTTTCAGATAGTATGGTTCGATTTTGACCGATTTTGACCAATTTTGACCGCCTAGGATCGCCTAGGACCGATTTTGACAGATTAATATAGTCCGATTAATCCGATTTTTGACCGCCTAGGTACCGCCTTTGACCGACTTTGACCATGGCCGAGTAATTGACCGACTAGCTCAAAATTAGGCAGTAAGTGGCCGCCTAGCGCCTAGGCGCCGATTAATCGGACGCCTAGCGCCTAGGCGCCGATTAATCGGACGCCTAGGCCGATTTCTGCAACATTGATTACAATAAAAAATCCCGCCTAAAACTACGCGCCAAAAAACTCCTATAAGAGAAGGGTCTATACACAATGAAATTAATCACACCCATAAAAACACAAAAACGTCATATCCTCTAGAAATCACTCCCTTTAAAACGCCACAGATGTCAAAGCTTTCACTGAATTGGATCTTTTTTCTGAGGGGGTTAACTCAATAATATTTTGCTGAATGAGATGGACAAATATTCAAAAAAAAGAGATTGATGACAGTGATATGCCATCAGGAGAGCTTTGTTCTTGATGATTATTTGAATGGAATAAAGGGATCAACACAAGTGTAAGAGCATTCACATCCAATCCATCAAATTATACATACATTCCACTAAAAAACAACTCCTATATCAATATATTTCCACTAAAAACAAATATTTTTTCTCTCTCCTTTCAATTAAATAATATTATCATTACATTTTTCTCTCACTTCCACTCACAACCACTTTCAAAATATATTAAAAAATTATAACGGGTGAACAGTGTCCCCCCCAAATATACAGATGAACAGTAACATTTTCTCTCTCCTCTACTCACAACCACTTTTTATACCCTTTATAATATAAAAACCTCTCCTCACATAATTTGATGGTTAGGATGTGAATGCTCTAAGATGCTATTTTGGACTCCATTATTACAAATAACATCAAGCAAGAGTTGATCTTTAATGACATGCCACCAAACAAGAATATCACACCAAAAAACAGGTTGCCACTAAGCAGCTTCTTCTAAAAAAAACGGGGTTTATGAAGGAAAGTTGGCATCTAGCTAAAGTATTCAAAAAAGGTTCAAAACGCCAAAAACAAATTAAAGAAGGAAGAGGCTGATAACATTGAAGATTCGGAAGAAAAATTAGATTACCATTTTGAATTATTTTTGTTTTCATTTTATATTGTTTTAATATCAAGTTATATGTTGTTTTGTTATCCAATTCTCTATAAATAAAATACATTATTATATAAAACGCCAAAAACTACAAACACCAAAACGCTAGTAGTATGAAAACTGGGAGAACAGCTGCTGGCAAAGCACCTTGAAAAAAGGGTATTAAACGCAAAAAAATTCACTAAACGCCAAAAAAATTGGTCTTATTGTAATCTTATGCAAATTTTAATGACTAGTAGTGAATTATTATACAAAACGCCAAAAACGCCAAAAAATTAACCAGAAAACGCTATAACGCCAAAATATCATATATGTGACACAAAAAAATTAATTCAACGCCAAAAAGTTTAATAAATACAATTAACGCCAAAAAAAACTTAGACGTCATAAAATATTATACCGCGTTGGGAAAATAAAAGAAGAATGAAAAGACAAAAAGGCCCCTCCGCCCATCTCTATGCTGCGGGACACGTGTTGGGTCAGGATGCGTTCTCACCGTTCTCACACTTTTGAGCGTTTTCTCCTTATCCCGTTTCTATATGTGTAGGCCATCGGGAGCAAAAGTGAAAGTGCACTAATTTTAATGTTATTTTACTAATTTCATGAAAATAACGTTACAATTAGGAGACGGTTAATTATGCATCATGTGGTGGCGTTGATAAAAAATACTCATCTCTACCATCTTAGGTGACTTGGAAATCTGTTGGAAGTTACATTTATACATCCCATGTGATAATCAATTGCATATTTAAACATCCAATGGAGACACCTACCAAAATATATAATCTAAAAAATGAATGAATTTCGGTGAATTAATGCCTTTTATGATTGTACTTGGATCATTAAGTGATTAAACATTGAAATTTACCAATAAGTCACGTGACTTAATGAAGTTGAAGCAACTTAAACATTCATTGCCTAACAATAACATTATCTAGAAAGAAAAAAAAAACTTAAATCAATAGCTGTAAGTCCTTATTAACATGTAACAGGTTAATTCACAACAACTTAATCGGTTATGTTACGCACCAAAATATAAACCACACCATATTTTTTGTGTTACAAAATGGCTTAACGGAACCATCATTTAATGCTTTCGTCCGACACAGAGTGTTAATAGTGTCCCTTCTCGCTTGAACGATGGTGTAAAGTTAGGAGGAGATTAGATTGTTGTTGAAAAAAAATCTGGTGCTAAGTATCAATGTGGTCTTAGAAGGTGCAGGCCCAACTATTTCTAAGCCTGATCTTGATAGGCCCATACTTGATTTTTGAATGTGCAGGCCGAACGAACCCTATCCGGTAACCACTAATATGTTACCAAAAGTAAATAAATTTAAAAAGAAAAAGCAAAAGCAAAAGCAAAAGAAATTATATACCGAATTTTTCAATGGAGCCATTTTTCATTTTTTTATACTATATAGTAGTTAGATTAACCGAAATTGCAAAAAGTTGATAAATTAAAAATGAAGAACCAAAAGAAAGTATCCAAAATTTTCAATCGAGACATTTTTCATTTTATTTATACGTTAGATTAGATTAGATTAGATTAACCGAAACAAGAAATATTTCAGTGTTTTTATTATGTTACGGTGTATATTTAATGATTGATGGTTAACCTAGGAAATTTTAAATTTTTTGATTTTCTTAGCATAAAATGTTTTACTACCACGATTCCATGAACTTGACTCCACTTAATAGATGTTATATTACATGCATTAGTTTGAAGTTTCTATTTGCCTCTATAGATTTAGCTTTAAAAATTGTCTAGGTATTTAAGTAAATTTATTGTTCTATCTATGTATTATTTAATAACTTTATCTGAATTAAGATATGTTATAAGATTAAGTTCAGATGAGATATCCTCTGAGTTGTGAGAACCGTGAGAACTCCTACTTTCCGTGTGAGATTTCAACCAAAATTTGCATAAATGTAGATTAACATCTAACAGAGACATCTGTGAAAAAAAATTGACGAGCCAACATTTATTCGATATTCAAGTTTGATTTACACTGCTATAAATGGTTGTTGGTGTCATCAGCCCCAGAACGTTACGGCGTTGTAAATTTAGATTACATCAATGTAAAAAGTCGTATACGATTTTTTTTATTTTTATTTGAAAAAGTTTTATAGAAAAAAATTTGTAATTTTTTTTTTTCAAAAAACCTTTAGATCAAAAAGTTCTTAAGTTATCATAACTAAAGCTAGTTATTAATTTAACAATTCCCTATTATTTTATATGTAAGTATATATGTTGTGGTACACATTATGTTTCATTTTTACAAAAAAAAAAAACGTTTTTAATGTAGTTTTAACAGTCATTGTCGAGCCTTTTCTACATCATTTATAAAACAGAAAAAATATTGTACATTAACAACAATATATATACATAGTGGGAGTTGGCTACAAAGTGCAAAAAAAAAAAAAAAAAAAAAAAAAAAAAAAAAAAAAAACCCATAATGTCAACCATAAAACACACTCAAAGATTACTTAAACATCATATTTGTGGGTTTTGTGTTGTGTTTTGGATGATAAGACTTTTATTATCGAATGACTAACATTAGTGTGTTTTATGTTGATTATCATGTTGTGTTTTATATTCATAGTTGTACAGTGGTGTGTTTGAGTTTTTAAGGACTGTTAGGGTTTGTATATTGTGTTTTAGTGATCTTCAGTATGTTATTTGTGGTGTTGGGTGTTTTTTATGACTGAAATTGTAGTGTTTTATGACTTTGTACACTTTGTAGGAAAAATGGACTTTGTATCCGAACCTCACCCTATACAACCTGAAAAGTCTTGTTATTGAAGTAAAGTAGCTTGTATTAATTATCAGACTTCACATAATATCTACAACTTTAAGAATTTATGCCCTGTTAGCAGAATGCAAGAAGACATTAGTGTAACACCCCGAAAACGAGTTTGGTAATCAAACCCCGTTAATACTAAAAGACGGGTAAAGTACCGTTAGTGGTAAAAATTTACCCGGTGAGTAATTAGGATTTTTAAATAAATAAACCTAATATTTAACAAAAAGTTAAATAAAGGCCTATGGATAAATAAAGTTTATAAAAGGCCCGAATTAACGGGACCTAAAATAAACTCAGTCGTAAATTTCCCCGAACCCACTAAATTAACTAGGAATATTTAACCTAGTTAATAAGTGAGAATAGTGTTAGAAATAGTTACGTTGTGGTCTACTTAATAACTAACCAAACATGAGGGACCAAATTGGATATCTTGAAAATAGATTTATAAAAAAAAAAAAAAAAAGAAATCAAACACACACACATGGTGTGTGCGTACGTGAGAAGCCAGGAGAAGCTCCAAGGAGCCAAAACCCTAATTCAATCCAATTCAGCAAATTGAAGGTCGATTTCAGTCCTAAATCAATGCATGAACACGGATTAATGATCACCCGAGCTAGGGGATCATAAGGTATGTAAAAATTTGATGATTTGTGAAGTTGTAAAATTTGAGTAATCTTCATAATCGCGAATTATGTATGGATTAGAGAGGCTATGGCTAAATTAGTGTTGTATGATTGCTTAGAAACAAAACCCTAAGTGAAAAGTTGACATAGGTTGCTATGATTAGAATAATTTGAAGAATTGCTACACTTAGACAAGTGGGTTTCGATTATGTAGTGAAGATGATGATATACACATACTTAAAATCATCATATTGGATAGTAGAAGCAAAGTACTTGAACAAAATTGTAAGATTTAGTGTATGTTCATACAAGAATTGAAATGGGTTTTGTGGGAAGATGATGAACACTAGATTTATGATCATCAATTTGATGTTATTCGATTTCCATAAAGTAAGTCTAGGTGTGGTTATGCATGTAAGACATAAGAACTTGTGAATGATGTTAAAACTTGGGTAAATAACTAGTTATGAAAATTGATTGTTGATTTTATAGAATATGCCCACAAGGTGTTTGTTAAAATGCCTAAGTGAATGTTTATATGTTGAAATTACGAATGAAACACGTAATTGCCTTGTTTGACTAATTACGTGAAATATGGGTTAAAACGGGTTCTAATCATAATCTTGATTTAACTTAATTGTGCCTATTGTATGATTTAAGGTAGTTGACTTTTAAAAGTCAAACTAACCAATGATAAAGTCGAATAGTAGTTTCGACATAGAAAATACGTAAGGTGGAATAGTCGTGAATTGAAATGACTAATCTAACCACCTTGTGAATGATGATAGTTTGTCGCCTAACGAGCTAGGTGGAGGCTTGGGAAAGAAGCGGTCAAACGAATCAAGCACGAGAAGAAAAGCGTATTCGGATGCGAGGTAAGTAGAGCTTACGCCCCTTTACATTATTTGCAAAATTACTTAATTTCAAGTATTGTATATGAATGCTACTAAGTGGTTGGTATACGATGTTCCGACACGATTCAATGAGAGTCGGAACAAGGGAAAATGGTAAGAAATCATGAATTATGGTAAAAGGGGTAAAAAGGTAAATTAGTCATGTAATGACGAACAAATAAAAACGGTTTTAAGTAAAACAAGTTTAAGGGAAAACCAGGATAGGTTTAAAGGGATGAAATGGTAACTAAATACCATCTCATATGGATAAATGGCCAATTAGACTAAATGGGTCAAATGGTGTTGTTAACACCATTTGACAATTACATTTGACAATCGCTTGTTGAGTTTTGTAATCACAGGAAATAACGTAAGTATGCGTTGCTTTAACTAGAAAGATTTAAAGCAAAAGTTATGTAAACGGGTCAATACCTTGACCCGAGCCAGGTACGCATAAATAAGCTTTTAGTTAAACATACAAATCTTGGTCAAATATTTAGCGAAAGTCCTTCGTCGTAAAGTGAGGGACTAAAGTTGACCAAAACACCCTTGAAGGGTATAATGGGGCAAACGACACATAGGGGTTATTTTGGAACTTGCATTAAGATTATAGAATCATTAAATATGAATAAAAGTTATAGGAATACACATTTGCGGGACAAATGCACAAAAATGGTCATTTGCGTAAAATGACCAACCGATGAGTAAATTTGGGATAATAGGTTAGTTATGTTAAATCCACCACAAAAATAATTGTGGTGGAACATAAGCAGACATTTAGATGTGACATTACAAAGTATTGAAAAGAAAAGAGCTAGTTTTAGACCAAAATGCATAAAAGATCCCCTAAACGGGTCAAAATGAATTACGCGCGTAACTTGGGTGTTTGCCGCGTAATTCACAAAACTTATGAATCCAAGATAGATATTTTGAGTTAAATACCTTGGTCTAAGAATTATGATTAACTAGAAACAAGTTTGGAGGACTTAAATACAAATGGGTCAAAATGTGGATTTTTAATAATAAGCCGAATGCTTAAAAATTTAGAATTTTATTAGTTTGAATGTCGGATATAAACTCCATGAGATGGAGAATCAAATTACGATCATGTAGGAAGAAACGGGAGATCAAACGGATACGCGGATTGAAAGATACGAAAGTTTTCGTGTCAAAAACGGCAAAAAAAAAAGAAAGGGACTGATACAGGGGCCACCGTAACTTACGGTGCCCACCGTAAGTTACGGTGGGGCTGAAATTGTTACGGTAGTTGCCTACTGAGTTACGGTGGGGGAATTTTCATACAGGAGCCACCGTAACTTACGGTGCCCACCGTAAGTTACGGTGGAGGCCAGTTTGTAGACCTTGTTTTTGGGATCAAGAAATTAACGTTTGGATTTCCTTCCATTATCAATATCTCATCTTGTACCGTTATTTAAACTATCAATACTAACATTTAAGCTGGTATTGATCGTAGGTGAATGTCGAGAGTCCCGGATGAAGATCAAGCGTCGAGCAAGAACCGAACACACGTTAAATGAAGCTTCCGCAAGTTGTTTCGTCGTTATTCTAAAACGATGAATTAAATTACACTATGTTTTTTTGCTTCAAGTTTAGAAAAGTTTTAATAAACCCGTATTTTAGCATGAATGTTTAAATATAAATACTCAGTAATTTGTGATTATTTACGGAAATCGCTAAATTTATTTATGGTTGTTACAAGTTGGTATCAGAGCCTTGGTTTAAGAGATTCAAGTATGGTGGGGAAAACCATGCTTGGACTTAAACCTTATGCTCTTGACAAAGATTGGTGTTCGGTTCGAGGCTTGATCGCAAATCCGGTAAGTGCATGTATGTTAATGGTTTAGCGTATTAAAGTGTTGTAAACAACACATAGGGTTATCATGTAATACATGTTACCCCAATTAAATGATAGATATAGCTAACAAAATTATGTGCATTGACACATATAGTAGAAAAGCCTTGTATTATGATGCGGGCGTTTAGTAAAGTTGACATTACTAACTTTTGTGAATGTCTTAATTGAAGGACACTTGCATTTAAGGATGAAAAGGGTTAAACAAATTACGGATATGATAGAAGAATGGTCCGAAGTATGACAAGAGGAGCATGCTCACCAAGGACTAAATCGCGTAACGACCGCAAAAAAGGTTAATGGCAAGAAACGCCCATCGGGGCAAGCATTACTAGGTGCGTGCTTTTAAATATAATCGCACAAATAACAATATGCAACAAACAGGTAGAGAATGATTGTTGCATATGTAAATTAGAAACTTGGGAAACCTGAATAGAATACCTATCCAGGATACTATTTCCAAGAAAACTAAATAGAGGTGTTACTTACATAGGGCGTGATGTGAAAACTATAAAAAGGTCATGTGTGTCATGTGTTAATCGCTTACTCTGGCCAAGTAAGTAGTGGCATATGATACCATGAACTTCTTATGACGGACACATCTACATCCGATGTAGTAAGGACGTGATGAATGGGACGAATCGAAAAGGTACCCAAAACGGATCAAATAAGTAAAATATTTGATGATAAACGTAAACGCAAGCCTGAAGATGGAAGCGTATTACGTTAGTATAACGAGCCCAAGGGAAGGGACAATAATCAAGTAAATGAAAATACAAACCGACCACTAAGAATGCTAAGGCATAGAGGATAAAGTTGACTATCAAAAGTGGTGAAACTCACACGAACAAGTTAAACCGGTTAGATAAAACATAATATTGGAAAGGATAATGAGCCCGGTAATGGGACGAGATTGAATACAAATATAGGTGCAAACCGAATAAAGGAAAGCGCGAGATATTAATGAACCCATGTAATGGGTCGGAATTAATTATGAAATGATTGCAGTCACTAATCACAATCGGAGTGAACGAAATTTTGACGCGAAAACAAATGATTTTCGAACATAAAAAGGACGATCTACGGGATCATTATAACCTTCGGGTTATAAACAGTGTAAAGGTCTACGGGACTAAACTGACCCACGGGTCATGAATAAAAAGGAAAAGAATCATAAAGGCAACGCCCTAAAGAGGTGAAAGCCTAAAGAAATAGCCTACGAGGCTAAGTGAAAGAATCCATGGGTTACTTAGACAAGCGAGGGAACCAGTAGAGAATCCCCGCATAAAACTAAGACTGTAAAAGAATAAATTATGGACTGTCAATATCCTGGTACGGATAATTAACAAAAGATAAAGAGAAGATCCTAAACTAAAACTTCGGTTTTAACAAGAAATAATGTTTTTACAAATATAAATTCTGATAGGAATTCAAATAGTAAACATGAAAGATACAAGTCTTGACACTGATAAGCGCAAGGCGATATATTCGAAAAGTGATATTTTCGAAAATGAAAGGTTGATACAAATTAAACATGATGTGACACGATCACGATCAAGAAATGCAATGTGAAGTAAAATCACATTACAACCAAGCGAGCGGTAAAAAGTAACTGGACTAATAAGTCTAGTTAGTGAGACCGGTTAAGGTAAATTAAATGAATTTGAAAACAAAAGAAATTGTTGTTAAAAGAGAAGGATTTCACTAAAGACCTTTAAACGGGTCAAAGTAACGGATTCATAAAGAATTTGATAGTATATGAAAGCGATGCATATCACTAAGTTAACTAAACTAGTGGAAATAACGAGATTACGTTATTTCAAGTTGCACTATGTCGCATGAGATACGTAGACAATTAGTAACCAAAAAGATGTTACCACACTTTTCTGGTAGTACTAACAATTGGTTAAAACTTAAAAGTATAAGTAATGTTCAAAAGATTTCTCGGAACAAATGCATTGAGTTTAAACTCGATGAATTATATAAGAAAAGGTTTCGGGGACGAAACCTCTTTAAGGGGGTAGACTTGTAACACCCCGAAAACAAGTTTGGTAATCAAACCCCGTTAATACTAAAAGACGGGTAAAGTACCGTTAGTGGTAAAAATTTACCCGGTGAGTAATTAGGATTTTTAAATAAATAAACCTAATATTTAACAAAAAGTTAAATAAAGGCCTATGGATAAATAAAGTTTATAAAAGGCCCGAATTAACGGGACCTAAAATAAACTCAGTCGTAAATTTCCCCGAACCCACTAAATTAACTAGGAATATTTAACCTAGGTAATAAGTGAGAATAGTGTTAGAAATAGTTAGGTTGTGGTCTACTTAATAACTAACCAAACATGAGGGACCAAATTGGATATCTTGAAAATAGATTTATAAAAAAAAAAAAGAAATCAAACACACACACATGGTGTGTGCGTACGTGAGAAGCCAGGAGAAGCTCCAAGGAGCCAAAACCCTAATTCAATCCAATTCAGCAAATTGAAGGTCGATTTCAGTCCTAAATCAATGCATGAACACGGATTAATGATCACCCGAGCTAGGGGATCATAAGGTATGTAAAAATTTGATGATTTTTGAAGTTGTAAAATTTGAGTAATCTTCATAATCGCAAATTATGTATGGATTAGAGAGGCTATGGCTAAATTAGTGTTGTATGATTGCTTAGAAACAAAACCCTAAGTGAAAAGTTTACATAGGTTGCTATGATTAGAATAAATTGATGAATTGCTACACTTAGACAAGTGGGTTTCGATTATGTAGTGAAGATGATGATATACACATACTTAAAATCATCATATTGGATAGTAGAAGCAAAGTACTTGAACAAAATTGTAAGATTTAGTGTATGTTCATACAAGAATTGAAATGGGTTTTGTGGGAAGATGATGAACACTAGATTTATGATCATCAATAAGTGATATTTTCGAAAATGAAAGGTTGATACAAATTAAACATGATGTGACACGATCACGATCAAGAAATGCAATGTGAAGTAAAATCACATTACAACCAAGCGAGCGGTAAAAAGTAACTGGACTAATAAGTCTAGTTAGTGAGACCGGTTAAGGTCAATTAAATGAATTTGAAAACAAAAGAAATTGTTGTTAAAAGTGAAGGATTTCACTAAAGACCTTTAAACGGGTCAAAGTAACGGATTCATAAAGAATTTGATAGTATATGAAAGCGATGCATATCACTAAGTTAACTAAACTAGTGGAAATAACGAGATTACGTTATTTCAAGTTGCACTATGTCGCATGAGATACGTAGACAATTAGTAACCAAAAAGATGTTACCATACTTTTCTGGTAGTACTAACAATTGGTTAAAAGCATGGTTGTAAAATAAGGTTTCCAAGGCCGAGTACTCTCCGAGTAGTCGCTACAAGGTAGGCTGCCAAGGCGACTTTCTTCAACTCCGCCTAATTACTTAGAATCGATCAAACGTGGTCAACATCGGCCAAAATCGAATCTAGTAGGTCAACTCGGGCCGAGTTTGACTTAAAATAAAATAAAACATAATTTCTATGCCAATCATATTAAAGAATAAATATCATTTTCATACATTTTGTTATAGATATTAGTAAATTTATGTTAATTGACATGTATTTAATTTCCTAAAAGTAATTTCTTTATATTATAACATGTCCGAGTACTCCCCGTGTACTCTCCGCCTAGGCCGATTACTCTTAACTCCCCGGTCGACCGACTTGAGAGCGCCTAGCGACTTTTGCAACCATGGTTAAAAGTATAAGTAATGTTCAAAAGATTTCTCGGAATAAATGCATTGAGTTTAAACTCGATGAATTATATAAGAAAAGGTTTCGGGGACGAAACCTCTTTAAGGGGGTAGACTTGTAACACCCCGAAAACGAGTTTGGTAATCAAACCCCGTTAATACTAAAAGACGGGTAAAGTACCGTTAGTGGTAAAAATTTACCCGGTGTGTAATTAGGATTTTTAAATAAATAAACCTAATATTTAACAAAAATTAAATAAATGCCTATGGATAAATAAAGTTTATAAAAGGCCCGAATTAACGGGACCTAATATAAACTCAGTCGTAAATTTCCCCGAACCCACTAAATTAACTAGGAATATTTAACCTAGGTAATAAGTGAGAATAGTGTTAGAAATAGTTAGGTTGTGGTCTACTTAATAACTAACCAAACATGAGGGACCAAATTGGATATCTTGAAAATAGATTTATAAAAAAAAAAAAAAAAATCAAACACACACACATGGTGTGTGCGTACGTGAGAAGCCAGGAGAAGCTCCAAGGAGCCAAAACCCTAATTCAATCCAATTCAGCAAATTGAAGGTCGATTTCAGTCCTAAATCAATGCATGAACACGGATTAATGATCACCCGAGCTAGGGGATCATAAGGTATGTAAAAATTTGATGATTTGTGAAGTTGTAAAATTTGAGTAATCTTCATAATCGCGAATTATGTATGGATTAGAGAGACTATGGCTAAATTAGTGTTGTATGATTGCTTAGAAACAAAACCCTAAGTGAAAAGTTTACATAGGTTGCTATGATTAGAATAATTTGATGAATTGCTTCACTTAGACAAGTGGGTTTCGATTATGTGGTGAAGATGATGATATACACATACTTAAAATCATCATATTGGATAGTAGAAGCAAAGTACTTGAACAAAATTGTAAGATTTAGTGTATGTTCATACAAGAATTGAAATGGGTTTTGTGGGAAGATGATGAACACTAGATTTATGATCATCAATAAGTGATATTTTTTAAAATGAAAGGTTGATACAAATTAAACATGGTGTGACACGATCACGATCAAGAAATGCAATGTGAAGTAAAATCACATTACAACCAAGTGAGCGGGAAAAAGTAACTGGACTAATAAGTCTAGTTAGTGAGACCGGTTAAGGTCAATTAAATGAATTTGAAAACAAAAGAAATTGTTGTTAAAAGTGAAGGATTTCACTAAAGACCTTTAAACGGGTCAAAGTAACGGATTCATAAAGAATTTGATAGTATATGAAAGCGATGCATATCACTAAGTTAACTAAACTAGTGGAAATAACGAGATTACGTTATTTCAAGTTGCACTATGTCGCATGAGATACGTAGAGAATTAGTAACCAAAAAGATGTTACCATACTTTTCTGGTAGTACTAACAATTGGTTAAAACTTAAAAGTATAAGTAATGTTCAAAAGATTTCTCGGAACAAATGCATTGAGTTTAAACTCGATGAATTATATAAGAAAAGGTTTCGGGGACGAAACCTCTTTAAGGGGGTAGACTTGTAACACCCCGAAAACGAGTTTGGTAATCAAACCCCGTTAATACTAAAAGACGGGTAAAGTACCGTTAGTGGTAAAAATTTACCCGGTGAGTAATTAGGATTTTTAAATAAATAAACCTAATATTTAACAAAAAGTTAAATAAAGGCCTATGGATAAATAAAGTTTATAAAAGGCCCGAATTAACGGGACCTAAAATAAACTCAGTCGTAAATTTCCCCGAACCCACTAAATTAACTAGGAATATTTAACCTAGGTAATAAGTGAGAATAGTGTTAGAAATAGTTAGGTTGTGGTCTACTTAATAACTAACCAAACATGAGGGACCAAATTGGATATCTTGAAAATAGATTTATAAAAAAAAAAAAGAAATCAAACACACACACATGGTGTGTGCGTACGTGAGAAGCCAGGAGAAGCTCCAAGGAGCCAAAACCCTAATTCAATCCAATTCAGCAAATTGAAGGTCGATTTCAGTCCTAAATCAATGCATGAACACGGATTAATGATCACCCGAGCTAGGGGATCATAAGGTATGTAAAAATTTGATGATTTTTGAAGTTGTAAAATTTGAGTAATCTTCATAATCGCGAATTATGTATGGATTAGAGAGGCTATGGCTAAATTAGTGTTGTATGATTGCTTAGAAACAAAACCCTAAGTGAAAAGTTTACATAGGTTGCTATGATTAGAATAAATTGATGAATTGCTACACTTAGACAAGTGGGTTTCGATTATGTAGTGAAGATGATGATATACACATACTTAAAATCATCATATTGGATAGTAGAAGCAAAGTACTTGAACAAAATTGTAAGATTTAGTGTATGTTCATACAAGAATTGAAATGGGTTTTGTGGGAAGATGATGAACACTAGATTTATGATCATCAATAAGTGATATTTTCGAAAATGAAAGGTTGATACAAATTAAACATGATGTGACACGATCACGATCAAGAAATGCAATGTGAAGTAAAATCACATTACAACCAAGCGAGCGGTAAAAAGTAACTGGACTAATAAGTCTAGTTAGTGAGACCGGTTAAGGTCAATTAAATGAATTTGAAAACAAAAGAAATTGTTGTTAAAAGTGAAGGATTTCACTAAAGACCTTTAAACGGGTCAAAGTAACGGATTCATAAAGAATTTGATAGTATATGAAAGCGATGCATATCACTAAGTTAACTAAACTAGTGGAAATAACGAGATTACGTTATTTCAAGTTGCACTATGTCGCATGAGATACGTAGACAATTAGTAACCAAAAAGATGTTACCATACTTTTCTGGTAGTACTAACAATTGGTTAAAAGCATGGTTGTAAAATAAGGTTTCCAAGGCCGAGTACTCTCCGAGTAGTCGCTACAAGGTAGGCTGCCAAGGCGACTTTCTTCAACTCCGCCTAATTACTTAGAATCGATCAAACGTGGTCAACATCGGCCAAAATCGAATCTAGTAGGTCAACTCGGGCCGAGTTTGACTTAAAATAAAATAAAACATAATTTCTATGCCAATCATATTAAAGAATAAATATCATTTTCATACATTTTGTTATAGATATTAGTAAATTTATGTTAATTGACATGTATTTAATTTCCTAAAAGTAATTTCTTTATATTATAACATGTCCGAGTACTCCCCGTGTACTCTCCGCCTAGGCGGAGTACTCTCAACTCCCCGGTCGATTGACTTGGGAGCGCCTAGCAACTTTTGCAACCATGGTTAAAAGTATAAGTAATGTTCAAAAGATTTCTCGGAACAAATGCATTGAGTTTAAACTCGATGAATTATATAAGAAAATTTTTCGGGGACGAAACCTCTTTAAGGGGGTAGACTTGTAACACCCCGAAAACGAGTTTGGTAATCAAACCACGTTAATACTAAAAGACGGGTAAAGTACCGTTAGTGGTAAAATTTTACCCGGTGAGTAATTAGGATTTTTAAATAAATAAACCTAATATTTAACAAAAAGTTAAAAAAAGGCCTATGGATAAATAAAGTTTATAAAATGCCCGAATTAACGTGACCTAAAATAAACTCAGTCGTAAATTTCCCCGAACCCACTAAATTAACTAGAAATATTTAACCTAGGTAATAAGTGAGAATAGTGTTAGAAATAGTTAGGTTGTGGTCTACTTAATAACTAACCAAACATGAGGGACCAAATTGGATATCTTGAAAATAGATTTATAAAAAAAAAAAAAAAGAAATCAAACACACACACAAGGTGTGTGCGTACGTGAGAAGCCAGGAGAAGCTCCAAGGAGCCAAAACCCTAATCCAATCCAATTCAGCAAATTGAAGGTCGATTTCAGTCCTAAATCAATGCATGAACACGGATTAATGATCACCCGAGCTAGGGGATCATAAGGTATGTAAAAATTTGATGATTTGTGAAGTTGTAAAATTTGAGTAATCTTCATAATCGCGAATTATGTATGGATCAGAGAGGCTATGGCTAAATTAGTGTTGTATGATTGCTTAGAAACAAAACCCTAAGTGAAAAGTTTACATAGGTTGCTATGATTAGAATAATTTGATGAATTGCTACACTTAGACAAGTAGGTTTCGATTATGTAGTGAAGTTGATGATATACATATACTTAAAATCATCATATTGGATAGTAGAAGCAAAGTACTTGAACAAAATTGTAAGATTTAGTGTATGTTCATACAAGAATTGAAATGGGTTTTGTGGGAAGATGATGAACACTAGATTTATGATCATCAATAAGTGATATTTTCAAAAATGAAAGGTTGATACAAATTAAACATGATGTGACATGATCAAGAAATGCAATGTGAAGTAAAATCACTTTACAACCAAGCGAGCGGTAAAAAGTAACTGGACTAATAAGTCGAGTTAGTGAGACCGGTTAAGGTCAATTAAATGAATTTGAAAACAAAAGAAATTGTTGTTAAAAGTGAAGGATTGCACTAAAGACCTTTAAACGGGTCAAAGTAACAGATTCATAAAGAATTTGATAGTATATGAAAGCGATGCATATCACTAAGTTAACTAAACTAGTGGAAATAACGAGATTACGTTATTTCAAGTTGCACTATGTCGTATGAGATACGTAGACAATTAGTAACCAAAAAGATGTTACCATACTTTTCTGGTAGTACTAACAATTGGTTAAAACTTAAAAGTATAAGTAATGTTCAAAAGATTTCTCGGAACAAATGCATTGAGTTTAAACTCGATGAATTATATAAGAAAAGGTTTCGGGGACGAAACCTCTTTAAGGGGGTAGACTTGTAACACCCCGAAAACGAGTTTGGTAATCAAACCCCGTTAATACTAAAAGACGGGTAAAGTACCGTTAGTGGTAAAAATTTACCCGGTGAGTAATTAGGATTTTTAAATAAATAAACCTAATATTTAACAAAAAGTTAAATAAAGGCCTATGGATAAATAAAGTTTATAAAAGGCTCGAATTAACGGGACCTAAAATAAACTCAGTCGTAAATTTCCCCGAACCCACTAAATTAACTAGGAATATTTAACCTAGGTAATAAGTGAGAATAGTGTTAGAAATAGTTAGGTTGTGGTCTACTTAATAACTAACCAAACATGAGGGACCAAATTGGATATCTTGAAAATAGATTTATAAAAAAAAAAAAAAGAAATCAAACACACACACATGGTGTGTGCGTACGTGAGAAGCCAGGAGAAGCTCCAAGGAGCCAAAACCCTAATTCAATCCAATTCAGCAAATTGAAGGTCGATTTCAGTCCTAAATCAATGCATGAACACGGATTAATGATCACCCGAGCTAGGGGATCATAAGGTATGTAAAAATTTGATGATTTGTGAAGTTGTAAAATTTGAGTAATCTTCATAATCGCGAATTATTTATGGATTAGAGAGGCTATGGCTAAATTAGTGTTGTATGATTGCTTAGAAACAAAACCTTAAGTGAAAAGTTTACATAGGTTGCTATGATTAGAATAATTTGATGAATTGCTACACTTAGATAAGTGGGTTTCGATTATGTACTGAAGATGATGATATACACATACTTAAAATCATCATATTGGATAGTAGAAGCAAAGTACTTGAACAAAATTGTAAGATTTAGTGTATGTTCATACAAGAATTGAAATGGGTTTTCTGACCAAAAAGAAGTTTTCCAGCAAAAAAGAAGTTTTTCTGACGACCTTAATAATTTGGGGCTTTTTACTAGAAAAGGTTCCTAAAGGTGTGTAATAAGGTTACAAAGAGGTTTGAGACGAAAAGGTTGAGTTTTCCGGCAAAAAAACGTTTTTCCGGTGACCGGAACTAATGATGTTAGGGTTCTGTTAGTCAGGGTCCATTGAAGGCCAATATGTGAAAAGATCGGACCGGCAGTTGGAATTTTTGAAGTTGGGACCGTTGCCGGCCAACGGGCAATAGTTGAGATTATTAAAATCCATTATTCCTAATTAATATCTAGTCGAGCTCGAGCCGAGCTCGGGGTTGTTTAAGGTACTGTAGGCAAGATTGAGTTGATTTAAGGTTTTTCTCAAATTAACTCGAGTCGAGCCGAGCTGAGCCTATGTTGAACTTCAATGTATGCGTATCAGTAGAGCTTGAGCCCAAAAACATACGCTCAAATCGAGTTCGAGCTTCAGCAAAGCCTAACAAGCTAAGCTCAAATAGTGTAGGACTCGGGCTTAGCTCGACTCGTTTGTAACCATTAGAAGAGGTGAGGGTTGTTTCATGATAAATAGGTTGCAATAGAAAATAAGTTGTTCATGATAAACAGGTTGCAATAGAAAATAAGAAAATAGGGGGAGTGGTTGTTTTATTTTTAACATATTCACATGTCGATATCTTCGGGGGTGTTTGTTTTTTCTTTAAACATCTTCAAGAGGGCTGATGTCTGCAGGCGCGCAGACGTTACCCTTGAAGACTGTTCATTTTTTTAAACAGATCTGAACTCACATTTTTTCATCTTAAAAAATAAGCTATGGACCCCTTTCTTAAAACATCTTCACACATCCCTCTTCTCCTCCCTCAAACATCAGCCTCTCCCACCGCCGCTCCTTCTTCGACCTCCCTCTTCTCCTCCGGCGACCTACCTCCTCCTCCAGCGACCTCCCTCTTCTCCTCCGGCAACCTACCTCTTCTCCGACCTCCCTCCTCCTCCGGCGACCTACCTCCTTTTCCGGCGACTTCCCTCCTCCTCCGGTGACCAGCTCCTTCTCCGGCGACCTCCCTCCTCCTCCAGTGACCAGCTCCTTCTCCGACCTCCCTCTTCTCCTACGCTGGATAGAAGCGGAATGTGAATGTTTCGTCATTGTTTGATGCGCTTTAGACCGGTATCAACTTATAAAAACAAACAGTCTTATATTTTCAGCTTGCAGATCTTCAGACCACATATTCAGTTGTGAACATAAAAACATTTGAAATTAGCTTGCAGACAATTTATCTCTGAAAAACAAACAGCACCTTCATATCATAATTGGAGTAAGAAAAGGCTCTAACTATCTGCACACCCTGTTTGCCTATCTGCACACTTAGGGTTTACCTACGCTGCGGATAGACCTATACTCAGCGTATATAAACCATGGATTTCAGAGCCTTATCAGCAATCATTGCACAGAAAACAAGGGTTTATATACGCTGCGTAGGGACCTATACGCAGCGTATATAAAACTCAATTTTTGTATTTTTTTTATGTATTCCTTTGTTTATTTATAAAAAAAGAAAATTATTTATAAAAAAACAATATTATTGGTAAATAATACAAATACAAATATAAATTATAAAAATTAAAAATAATACAACTATTATGAATTATAAAAATTAAAAAAGAAAATTATTTATAAAAAAAATATTATTGGTAAATAATACAAATATAAATTATAAAAATTAAAAATAATACAACTATTATGAATTATAAAAATTAAAAAAGAAAATTATTTATAAAAAACAATATTATTGGTAAATAATACAAATATAAATTATAAAAATTAAAAATAATACAACTATTATGAATTATAAAAATTAAAAAAGAAAGTTATTTATAAAAAAACAATATTATTGGTAAATAATACAAATATAAATTATAAAAATTAAAAATAATACAACTATTATGAATTATAAAAATTAAAAAAGAAAATTATTTATAAAAAACAATATTATTGGTAAATAATACAAATATAAAAATTAAAAATAATACAACTATTATGAATTATAAAAATTAAAAAAGAAAATTATTTATAAAAAACAATATTATTGGTAAATAATACAAATATATTATACGATACGATGCAACACGATACGCTACTACACTATACGATACGATGCAACACGATACGCTACTATACGATACGATATAACACCCGTATAGGTCTATAGGTGTATATATGTCTCGTATAGGCCTATAGGTGTGGTTGAGGTCCTGTGTAGGCCTATAGGCATATACATCACCTATACGAGACTTATACTATACACTATACGATACGATACGATGCAACACGATACGCTACTATACGATACGATATAACACCTGTATAGGTCTATAGGTGTATATATGTCCCGTATAGGCCTATAGGTGTGGTTTAGGTCCAGTGTAGGCGTATAGGCATATACAAGACCTACATGGAACCTATACGAGACTTATACAATACACTATACGATACGATACGATAATATACACTATACGATACGATACAATACGATACGACACCATAGTATAGGTCACGTATAGGCCTATAGGCAGATACAAGACATATATGAGACTTATACGAGGTTTATATGAGACTTATACTATACGATACGATACTTAAAAATGTTTTTTTTAATTCACCCTTTATATACCGCGCGTATAGGCCTATACAGAGCGTATATAAAGGGTCAAAAAGTATATTTTTACCACAAGTTTGTGGTTAAAAATAAAAATTACCCTTTATATACGCTGCGTATAGACCTATACGCAGCGTATATAAAGTGTCAAAAAGACAATTTTACCCTTGCATATGGCTGCGTATAGCCCCAAATGCAGGGGTAAAATGGTCTTTCCCACTATACGCTGCGTATAGACCCATACGCAGCGTATATAAAGGGTCAAAAGACATTTTTACCCTTGCATTTGGCTTCGTATAGCCCCAAATGAAGGGCTAAATGGTCTTTTTGACCCTTTATATACGCTGCGTATAGACCTATACGCATCGTATATGAAGGTTTTTTTTATAAAGGTTATATCGAATCGTATAGGTGTAGTATAGGTCACGAATCGGCCTCGTATAAGCCTATAAGTGTGATATCGTATCGTATAGCGTAGTATATGTCACGTATTGACCTCGTATAAGCCTATAAGTGTGATATCGTATCGTATAGCGTAGTATATGTCCCGTATAGGCCTATACATCACCTATACGAGACTTATACTATACACTATACGATACGATGCAACACGATACGCTACTATACGATATGATATAACACCCGTATAGGTCTATAGGTGTATATATGTCTCGTATAGGCCTATAGGTGTGGTTTAGGTCCCGTGTAGGCCTATAGGCGTATACAAGACCTACATGGAACCTATACGAGACTTATACTATACACTATACGATACGATACGATGCAATACGATACGATATAACACCCGTATAGGTCTATAGATGTATATATGTCCCGTATAGGCCTATAGGTGTGCTTTAGGTCCCGTATAGGCCTACGGGACCTATACGGGACCTAAACCACACCTATAGGCCTATACGGGGCCTAAACCACACCTATACGATACGATATCACACTTATAGGCTTATACGAGGTCAATACATGACCTATACTACACCTATACGATACGATATCACACTTACAGGCTTATACGAGGTCAATACGAGACCTATACCACACCTATACGATACGATATCACACTTATAGGCTTATACGAGGTCAATACGTGACCTATACTACACCTATACGATACGATATCACACTTATAGGCTTATACGAGGTCAATACGAGACCTAAACCACACCTATACGATACGATATCACACTTATAGACTTATACGAGGTCAATACGGGAGCTAAACCATGCCTATAGGCCTATACGGGTGTTATATCGTATCGTATAGTTCATAGTGTAAGTCTCGTATAGGTTCTATGTAGGTCTTGTAATTCATAATATTTGTATTATTTTTTATTTTTATAATTCATAATATTTGTATTATTTTTAATATTTATAATTTATATTTGTATTACCAATAATATTGTTTTTTATAAATAATTTTCTTTTTTTATAAATAAACAAAGAAATACACAAAAAAATACAAAAATGGAGCTTTATATACGCTGCGTATAGATCCCTACGCAGCGTATGAGACAAAAATGACACAACTACCCTTGTATTTGACTTCGTATAGCCTCAACACAAGGGTATAAAGGACATTTTCAGACCTTTATATACGCTGCGTATAGGTCTCTACGCAGCGTATATAAACCTTGTGAAAAACTGATGTTTCAAACCTACCAAAATGACCCCAAATTTTCAGATGGTTTATATACGCTGCTTAGAGACCAATACGCAGCGTATATAAACCTTGTTTTCTGTGCAATGATTGGTTATTAGGCACTGAGATCCATGGTTTATATACGCAGCGTAGAGGGTTAACCCTATACGCTGCGTATATAAACCCTAGTTTTGCTAGGGTTTGGTGTGCCGATAGGCACATTAGTGTGCCAATAGGCACACCCGTAAAAAAACGAGTGAGGTAAGCTATAAAATTGTCGTTTTCACAATCCAAACAAAATGTAAGTTTTATATAGTTTTCTTACTTATCTAATTATAGTTCATTGTCTATTAAATTTCTCTCTCACTTCATAACTTGTAATTTACGCTATGAGAATTACACTTTCAATTGAAGCTATTCTATTTGAGACCAAACAAGTTTAAAGCTTCTTAAACATAAAAAAAGAAAATATTTAAAATTTGACAAATCAGACCAATAATATATATATATATATATATATATATAGCGGAAGGTTTAAATGAGAACGCTAAATATCGCGAGAACCGTGAGAACGAATGAAAAAACCGCAAAAACTTGGTCAAAAACATTTCAAATTCAATTTTTTTTACACTTATCATTATTATTCAAATATAATATTAGAAATTAAATTTACACTATTAAATTTACATGTATTCGGAAATAACGAAAATTTACACGTGTAAATTTGTTGTATTTATACATGTGTAAAAATTTTATTAAGAGTGATGCTGAGGGGAAAGGTGAATTATTTAAAGAGTAAATTCTTTTTTTAATGTTGTATTTTAACTATAATGAAGTTTGTATTAAAAAACTTATTTTGATTGGTTTTTCATTCGTTGTCACGGTTTTCGTAATATTTAGCGTTTTCAAGATAACCCTCCCCATATATATTGGTTATGTATCATTTCAGAACTTTAAATATTATATATATTTTCATTTTGTAGACCATCACACTATTTTAATAAACCGCTACCGTTTTAATTTCCCGGGCTATAATTATATTTTATAGCAGAATTTATTAACATCAATAATAGTAAGTAGTTGTATGATAAAATATATGTATTCAATCTATTATATATAATAAATGAAAGTTATTTGGGCCACGTGTCACTTAATTAGGGCATCCTCAGTTCTCTTTTCCCGCCCAACAGTACCCCTGCTCTCTTCTATTTATATCCTCCCTCATTTACTCATTTAGGGCTTCTTGATTTCTTTCTCCCTCTGCTCTGCTCTCCTCTATTCCGATCGATGTTTATCCTCTCTGATGTTTATCCTTCTTCTTCTCATATTCATCTCCTCAACAATGTACGGCAGAGGTTGCTTCTATTTGATACATCTGCGTTTGAAACCCTAAATCATGTACCGTCGAGTGGTTGAAGAAGAGAATAATCATGTAAGATCTATTTTTTTATTCAGAAATTTTATTTCGTTTTATCTATTTTCTCATACTGAACATGATGAACCCTTTTCTACCCTCAGAAGAAGAAACAGATCTCCTAGGGTTTCTTATCGTACTCGATGAACGCTTTTGTACAAGCTCCTCTTAATTGGTGAGTCTGGTATGTTTGCTTTGTTGTATCATGTGATTACAAGTAGATTTATTTTGATATGTTTTGTACTTTGTCTTTCCAAAGGTTTTTTGTTGGTTTATAGAGTTTGTTGATTAGAAGCAACCTCTGCCGGACGGTTGTTGAGTAGATGGAAATGTGAAAGGTGATACCAGGTGTGTTGATAGGTGATACCAGTGCAAAAGTTTAGGACATCACCAAGGTAACTTAAATTCGTGTGATTTATTTTTTGGTATTTCTAACGTTTTGATTTACTGTTTATTGGTGCATTGATTCATTTGTAATCCTTTGCAGATCTCCCGTCATCTCAATTTGAGCAATTAAACGTAGTTTTGTTAATCACTATCGGTGTTTTAATTAGTAGCAGTGCTTAAAAAGTTTTCCATCAGCTGTTTGACTTAACAATAGTTTGCGTTATTTATTCTAAATTCATCAGTTTTTGTAGGTAAACTCAAGTTTCCTACAATAGGCACTGCCCAGCTAACAAGTTAATATGGCAAATCACTGATCTGTCTAACAAGTGTTGGATATAACGATGGTTGTACATAAAGTTTGATGAACATCATCCACTGTTCAATTATGAAAAACCACTGATCAAGACCAAAGTCCAGACAAGCACTGATCAACTAAATGTGAAACACTCTCCAACAACAGTGGTTCCCCATCAACATTAGTTGTTCTATCTTTGTTTATGTTAACAGTGTTTATTCTATCTTTGTTTATGTTAACAGTGTTTATTTGTAACAGAATTTATCCTATCACTTCAGTGTTTTGATCTGTACTATTAATTGAACAGTTGTTTCATCTTTATACTAATAAAATTCCTATACACTTGGATGAATATTAAGCACCCCATCTTGATTGTTTGGGTATAGTATTCTTGAAATTGGTTCAAACATTTGATTGTTCAAAATATTCCACTGCTGAAATACAACCTCTGTTTCTTCAATCTCCCTGTTGACCACTGATTGACCAAACATCAGTGTTTCAAAAACTGGTTGGTATCCACTGATCGGAAAAAATAGCCACTGCTCACTTTTACATTGTTGACATTCACTGATATTGAGTTCCACCAACATTATTTTCATGATAAAATTTAAAGTTAAATTAAAAAATAAAAAAAAATCTTGATGACTATTTGTTTCAAATCAAATTAGTAATTAATGCTGATTTCTTGAGCTTTGGACATTTGATTAAGCAAATTTTGAATTTCAAATTGACGGTTATTATATCTTGATTAAAGTTAAAATTAATTTTAAAAAAAGTCATTATGGTATTTGCTTTCAAATCAAGTCAGTAGTTACTGATAATATCAGTAATTTTGAAATTCAAAATATGCAAAATGGTAATTTAAAATTTTCGTTCTCTTTTTTTTTTCCTACTTTGCATATCATTTCTAATATTTAATTAGTGTAATATCAGTAATTTTGAAATTCAAAATATGCAAAATGGCATCAGTGTTTATATGTAACAGTGTTTAGGACTGTTGTTTATATGTAACACTATTTATCACATCAATTCAGTGGTTTGATCTGTACTATTAATTGAACAGTTGTTTCATCTTTATACTAATAAAATTCATATACACTTTGATGAATATTAAGCTCCTCATCTTGATTGTTTGGGTATAGTATTCTAGAAATTGGTTCAAACATTTGATTGTTCAAGTATTCCACTGCTGAAATACAACCTCTGTTTCTTCAATCTCCATGTTGACCACTGACTGGTCGAACATCAGGGTTTCGAAAACTGGTTGGTATCCACTGATCTGAAAAAATAACCACTGCTCACTTTTACATTGTTGACATTCACTGATATTGATCATCAGCGGTTCCCCTAAAAAACAGTCAGTGCTCACATTTTTATTATTGATGTTGTTAATTGGTGATACATTGAAATTATCAAATGAAAACTAGAATTACAATCAAATTACCATTTTACCTAATCTTTACATTCCAATTACATAAGAGTTCCACCAACATTATTTTCATGATAAAATTTAAAGTTATATTAAAAAATAAAAAAAAATTCTTGATGACTATTTGTTTCAAATCAAATCAGTAATTAATGTTGATTTCTTGAGCTTTGGACATTTGATTAAGCAAATTTTGAATTTCAAATTGACGGTTATTATATCTTGATTAAAGTTAAAATAAAATTTAAAAAAGTCATTATGGCATTTGCTTTCAAATCAAGTTAGTAGTTACTGACAATATCAGTAATTTTGAAATTCAAAATATGCAAAATGGTAATTTAAAATTTTCATTCTCTTTTTTTTCCTACTTTGCATATCATTTCTAATATTTAATTAGTTTAATAAAGCAGCGTATAAATATATACAATACTTACCTTTGAAAATTAAATCTGAAATTTATGACGTCCAACAACAGTGTCAAACTACAATAGTGGTTCAGCATCAACTTTAGTTATTCTATTGTTTATTTGTTTATGTTAACAGTGTTTATATGTAACAGTGTTTTCCGCATCAATGTTTTAAAGACTGTTAGGTTGTTAGATGTCATCACCTCAGTGTTTTATATGTAACCATTTTTATGGCATCAGTGTTTATATGTAACAGTGTTTATGACTATTTTTTATATGTAACACTATTTATCACATCAATTCAGTGGTTTGATTTGTACTATTAATTGAACAATTGTTTCATCTTTATACTAATAAAATTCATATACACTTTGATGAATATTAAGCTCCTCATCTTGATTTTTTGGGTATAGTATTCTAGAAATTGGTTCAAACATTTGATTGTTCAAGTATTCCACTGCTGAAATACAACCTCTGTTTCTTCAATCTCCATGTTGACCACTGACTGACCGAACATCAGGGTTTTGAAAACTGGTTGGTATCCACTAATCGGAAAAAATAGCCACTGCTCACTTTTACATTGTTGACATTCACTGATATTGACCATCAGCGGTTCCCCTAAAAAATAGTCAGTGCTCACATTTTTATTATTGATGTTGTTAATTGGTGATACATTGAAATTATCAAATGAAAACTAGAATTACAATCAAATTACCATTTTACCTAATCTTTACATTCCAATTACATAAGAGTTCCACCAACATTATTTTCATGATAAAATTTAAAGTTAAATTAAAAAATAAAAAAAAATTCTTGATGACTATTTGTTTCAAATCAAATCAGTAATTAATGCTGATTTCTTGATCTTTGGACATTTGATTAAGCAAATTTTGAATTTCAAATTGACGGTTATTATATCTTGATTAAAGTTAAAATAAAATTTAAAAAAGTCATTATGGCATTTGCTTTCAAATCAAGTCAGTAGTTACTGACAATATCAGTAATTTTGAAATTCAAAATATGCAAAATGGTAATTTAAAATTTTCGTTCTCTCTCTTTTTTTTCCTACTTTGCATATCATTTTTAATATTTAATTACTTTAATAAAGCAGCATATAAGAATATACACTACTTTTACCTTTGAAATTAAATCTGAAATTTATGACGTCCAACAACAGTGTCAAACTACAACAGTGGTTCAGCATCAACTTTAGTTATTCTATGTTTGTTTATTTGTTTATGTTAACAGTGTTTATATGTAACAGTGTTTTCCGTATGAATGTTTTATAGACTGTTAGGTTGTTAGATGTCATCACCTCAGTGTTTTATATGTAACCATTTTATGGCATCAGTGTTTATATGTAACAGTGTTTAGGAACAGTTGTTTTTATCACATCACTTCAGTGGTTTGATCTGTACTATTAATTGAACAGCTGTTTCATCTTTATTTTAATAAAATAAAATTCCTATACACTTGGATGTTAACAATGTTTAAGTGTTTATATTTAACAGTGTTTTTCGCATCAGTGTTTATAGTCTGTTAGGTTGTTAGATGTCATCACCTCAGTGTTTTATATGTAACCGGTTTTATGGCATCAGTGTTTATATGTAACAGTGTTTATCACCACAGTGGTTTATATGTAACAGTATTTATCAAATCACTTCTGTGGTTTGATCTGTACTATTAATTGAACAGTTGTTTCATCTTTATACTAATAAATAACCTAACACAAAATACACTTGGATGATTATTAAGTTCCTCATCTTGATTGTTTGGGTATTGTATTATTGAAAGTGGTTCAAACATTTGATTGTTAATGACTATTTGTTGCAAATCAAATCAGTAATTAATGCTAATTTCTTGAGTTAAGCAAAATGTGAATTTCAAATTGACGGTTATTATTTCTTAATTAAATTTAAAATAAAATATAGAAAAGTCATTATGACAATTGCTTTGAAATCAAGTCAGTAATTTTGAAATTCTAAATATACAAAATGGTAATTTAAAATTGACGTTCTTTCTCTTTTTTTTTTGCCTACTTTGCATATCATTTCTAATATTTTATTACTTTAATAAACCAGCATATAAAGATATACACTCCCTACGTTTGAAATTACATTTGCCTCTGCATTCAGTTAAAAATTTTATTGGATAATCGGTAAGCTTGAATTCCAACCTTGATATTTTTTTAAGAACATCCATGCTTATTGTATTATCATATTACGTTTAGCAATACTTATATTTTGCTTATTCTTTTTTTTTTTTTGAAATGTACAGTCTTCAAATGGAGGTTGCAAAGGTTAGCATGCTTAACGATCTTAATACATTCTCAAACAACTATTCGATTAGAGTGAAGATTGTTAGCATTTCGAAGAAGATGATGAATGATAACAAAAATGAAATATATCGTCTTGATATGATCTTCATGGATGAGATGGTACCGTATATAGTTGTCTTATAATTTTTTTGGACATATGAATATCCAAATGAATATAACAGTTTTTTTATTTAATCGGATGTTTCATATTCTTAGGGAACTATGATACAAGCCAGCTGTTTGCATAAGATGCTAGGAAAATTCAAAGACTTTCTTCAGTTGGATGAATGTCTTCTTATCACCAAACCTTCTCTTGCTACTAATAAGTCCTCTGCTAAGTATACCAAGAGAAATGACAAAATATCACTGTATTTCTATACTTCTGTTGAGAAATGCTTTGACTGGTCTGGACCGAAATACCGTTTTAATTTCATTAACCTCAAGGATGTTGTTAAAAATAAATTTGAAGTTAATACAGTTATTGGTATGTAAATCACTACATGATATATATCTATTGTTTTGTCTTATTGTTATCACTTCTTAATGCTGTTTTCTTTTCACAATATATTTTTGTTTATAGATTGGATTGGTTATGTGGATGTATGTTTCAATCTAGAGGATACGTCAAAGAAGGATGGGAGCAAGGGCAAGAGACTTAATCTTAGACTTGAAGACCTTGAGTGCGTTCTTTTTATTAAGTTGTTGCATTTTGACGTTTAAACCATTATAAGGTTGCTTGATGTTATTATGTTTTATGTTAATATTTTAGAGGCCAAAAGTGTCCGGTTACTTTGTGGGATGGTTTTGCTATTGACATGTTTGCTTACATGAATGATAAGAAACGAGAGAAATATGTTGTTATCCTTTGTCATTTTGGTATGGTCAACCTTTACAAAGGTACAATTTAAACTTAATTAGTTTATTTTTTTATTGTTATAGATTTATCTTTAGATTTACTTATATGTTTTAAATTTGACACTATTTATATTGATCTACATTTGGTTTTATTTTTAAATTCAGGCAAGCGTGGCGTTGCAAACGGCTTTGAGCTAAGCAGACTTTTTATTGACACTGACATTGAAGAGATATCCTCTTTTAGGAAGAGGTATAGTTAGTAATATGCATATAAACATTGAACAATATTATTTTGTACTTACATTTATTTTTTACGTTTTAATTTGATCACATGAATCTGTTTAGGTATGTAGAGAAAATTTCTGCTTCATCTTCATCAAATGATCATGTTGGTTCAAACGTTATCTCAAGTGTTGAAGATGAGTTTCTTAATAACCCTGATTTCATGCTTATTGGTTTCCTTGGAACCATATCAACGGTGCGTATTTTCTTATAAGTACTCTACATGCTGAGTTTTTTAAAAGTCTTTTCTAAGTGTTATTATTTTTGTTTGATGTTGATAGACAAAGAAGGTTTTGGTTGTTGGCACAATCACAGCTATATGCACTGATAAACTTTGGTATTACAATGGTTGTAACCACTGTAAGTCAGGTGTGGAGGAAAGATTTGTAACGAAAGAAAATCTGAATGGTTTATCTGATGTTGATCATGAAAAATCGTTGGTGTGTACAAATGATAAATGTGAAGGAGTCGACATCTATTCTATTCCGCGGTTTGAGATTACAGTTTTATTTCCTTATACTAAATACTAATATAAACCACACTTTTGTTATTAGTAATACTAATGTTTTCATTTGTTTTTAACTTTGATAGGTTCAAGATACCTATTAGGGTGCAAGACTCTTCCGGTACTGTGTCTTTGACACTGTTTGATTTTGAAGCTTACAAGATTCTTAAGAAAACTGCGAAAGAGTTAGTTTCAATTCAAGATCAGGTAACAAATACATGCATTCAGTTATTTGGCCATGTACTATATATAAGTTAAAATTATTTTTTATAAAATTGTATGTTCTCAATTATGGAATAATTCTGCTCATTGTAATTTACATTAATTTTTATAAAATCATAGGTTGTTAATTCTGGAGAGATACCGAACCCATATCCTGAGATCTTTGACACATTGATTGGAAAGAGGTATGCTTTCATCATAAGTGTTAAAGACTATAACATTGAGCATCAGGTTGAAAACTATGGTATTTCAATGGCCACTAACGATGATGAGATCCTTGCCGCGCTCTGCACCAAATTCAATCTTAACCAGGTCTAAATCTTCATTATGTCATTCTTTTAATTTGATATTCATATCGTTTTAAAATATATTTATACCATTGTGTGTATTTTATGTTATTATGTATTATGTACTTAAAGCATGAGCAGTCCGAATCGTTTGATGTTCCAGAATCCTGCAGTTTGTCTACTCCTGTTGACCTTATGAAGGTAATATGAGAATTTCCTTATTTGTACTAAAAATTTTTAAATGTTAGTACTTATTGTCTTTTTATATCAGGATGAGATGTCATACTGCGGTGACAATGTTACACCTGCATCCCAAGCACTTGTAGGCATTAAGAATCCGTCTTCTGATGAAACAAAACGTAATATTCGTGAAGTGTTCGATGTGGATGATGCATTAGGTTGCTCCTCGACAAAGCGTCGCATCAGTGATGAACTCTCTCAGGATGAAGATGCTGGTGTTTCGACGCTTTTGATTCCAAAGATTGAGAAATAGTGTCTTCTGTATTTTCAAATACATTTACGTGTTGATTTCATATGCTGTTGCCATGTTGAACTTATGGTTTTCGTTTTGTTGCTTTTGGGTGTTTGGTGGGTTATGTTTTGGACTGATTATGTGGTTTTGAATTCCTAAAAACTTATCTGCTTATTATAATGTATATTGTTAAATAAATATTGAGATGTTCAATAGTCAATAATGTTTAAAACTTATGTGTATGAATAGTAGCAACAATTTATAATATATATTGTATATACCCAATTAACAACTTTTTTATCTACAAACATTTGTAATCTTTAAGCAATTTTAATCTTATTATCTTATCTCATAATTTATATAGGATTATCAGTGGATGTGGTTGTTCTTTATTGGTTTTTACCGTTATCCCTGCCCACTAAGATTTAGTAAGTATCCGTCATATGTTACAGTTTAAAAAAAATATTTAATTTGTGCATGTTTCTCCCATTACTTATTTAAGTAATCTCATTCAATAGGTTTTTTATATACTTCAAATTTTCTCTAAGTCATTCAAAGTATGTTGTTCAGAAAAATCGTAACCAAGTATGAAGCGTAAATTCAAACCCATTTTATTTGGTTTTTTTGTTTGCTTTATCGATCCATGTTTTATTTTATTTTTTTTCTTTGGTTTATTTGGATAACTGAAAAAAAATACCGTTTAACTTAAATAGTTATTAACTAAAGATAATAATATTTTATTTTAAAAATCATATACAAATAAACCATAAACCTAACCGATGAACATCCGATTTACATTCCACAAAGATTACAAAATTTATTGTTAATTTCCAGTGGTTCATCATTACGAAGGTTTGCCACTATGCCGTACCCTGATGACGATTCCTTACGTGATGCTTCTAATCGTCTGATCAATGAAGAGCTGTCACATGACCTAGATGAAGTACAAGCTGAGTTTAACAGGTTGCATCAATCTCTTACAGATGAACAACGAGCGGTTTTTGACGAAATAATGGAAGCAGTTGTAGGGCGTAAAGGAGGCCTTTTTTTTGTCTATGGTTATGGTGGAACTGGAAAAACCTTTTTATGGAAGACTTTGGCTTCAGCTGTTCGATGCAGAAATGGAATAGTTTTAAATGTGGCTTCATGTGGTATTGCTTCGTTATTACTTTCCCGTGGAAGGACAGCTCATTCTCGGTTCCATATTCCCATTAATCTAACAGAAGATTCAATGTGCAATATTAAGTCAAATAGTGATATTGCGAGATTATTAAAGGAAACCCAATTAATCATATGGGACGAAGCACCGATGGTACACAAATATGCCTTTGAAGCTTTAGATAGGACCATGACCGACGTATTTTCGGAAGGTAGGAGTATTCGTTCGGATATTCCTTTTGGTGGTAAAGTTATTGTATTTGGTGGTGACTTTAGACAAATACTACCTGTTATTCCTAATGGTACTAGACAAGAAATTGTTAGTGCGTCTTTAAGCTCTTCATACATATGGGCAAAATGCAGACTCTTACGGCTGACTAAAAACATGCGTCTAACTATTGGAGCTGAAAGTTCGAATATGAAGTCTATCAGAGAATTTGCAAAATGGCTTATTGATATTGGTGAAGGAAACGTTGGAGATGATAATGATGGTGACGCCATTATAGAGATACCAGATGATTTACTGATCACCGATATTTGTGACCCAATACAAAGTTTAATTGACTTTGTATATCCTTCAATTATTCAACAATTTAGGATTGCTGGATTTTTTTCTGAGCGAGCAATTCTAGCACCCAAAAATGAGGTAGTTCATGAAATTAATGATCGATTGCTTTCGTTATTTCCTGGTGATGCGAAAGAGTATCTGAGTTCTGATAGTATATGTCAAACCGAACAAATTCTTGATTCTTATCAAGAAAGCTTATACTCAACAGAAAATTTGAATGCTCTTAAGATTTCTGGCTTGCCTAATCACAGATTAGTTCTTAAAGTTGGTGTTCCTGTGATGCTTCTTCGAAACATTGATCAACAGAAAAGGGTTATGTAACGGTACAAGGCTTCAAATTACTTTTCTTGGTAAACGAGTTATAGAAGCTGAAGTTATATCTGGTGGGAACATTGGCACGAGAGTTTTTATTCCAAGGATTAATATGATCCCGTCTGACAAAAAAATACCTTTTCAATTTCAACGAAGACAATTTCCGTTATCAGTTTGTTTTGCTATGACAATTAACAAGAGTCAAGGACAATCGTTATCAAAGGTTGGTCTTTATTTGAAAGATCCTGTCTTCACTCATGGTCAGTTGTATGTTGCATTATCAAGGGTTACGACCAGTGAAGGCGTTAAAATACTAATATTCGACGCTGATGGAAAACCAACAAATAAGACTTCTAATGTTGTTTACAAAGAAGTTTTTACTAGCTTGTAATCATTGTGAGGAATGTTAAAACGCTGTTTGATCAAAGTCAAACTACTTATGTTAAAAGCTAATTATAATAGATAAAACACTGTTTGAGCAATGTTAAAACGTTGTTTGACGAAAGTCTGTTTGACCAAAGTCAAACTACTTTTGTTAAAAGCTACTTGATATTTGATAAAACACTGTTTGACCAAAGCCTGTTTGACCAAAGTCAAACTACTTATGTTAAAAGGTACATATAATAGATAAAACTAGATTTTCCCTCGGCATTGCTTCTTGAGGTCATGAAACTTACTTATGTTAAAACCTAATTATTATTAATACATGATTCAAAGCATTCAAATTATATGTTATGTTAATGGTTTTGCTATACGAAAAATTATTTTTCTTTGTTAATTTTAATACCAAATCAATTCAACTGATCATGTACTTTACTCTTGTATCTCAATGTAAATGTAAATAACAAATTCAATAAGGGGTGTATGTGTAAATATTCTTCATCAGTTGAAAATATGGGAATAGAAAAACACAACCGTCACTATTTCTTCATCATCATTACACATCAAACATCTATCATCTCTTCTTTCAAAAATCTCTTCTCCCCAGTCATTTTCTAGGGTTTCAATTTTCTTTTCCTCCGTCTTCTACACTTCAATCACCTGAGGTTTTATTATTTTTTCTTCAGCAACTGGTATGTACATTCCTATTGTAATGAACTTTATATTGTTTAATCTATGTTAATTTAAATCCTATCTTGCTACTAATACGATTTTAAATGTTTATTGCTATACATTCAAGAAGGGTTTACTTATGTGTTTGAATCATTTGTTGAGAACATGTTAAAATAATTATTATTTGCAGAATAATTTTAACTCATACTCTGTTTCTATGATTAATTTCACTATATACTCTGTTAATACAAAAAGTTAATGTTCATTTTCGAAGCCAGCTTTTTAATTACAGTCTTTTAACATCTTTACTGATTCAGGTTTTATGATGTATACTACATTTGTTAAGTTTCTTCATAACCCAGAATCTTTGAAACTGGTATGACATGTTTTTACATACATAATTTATTTTTATTGAGATATATATTTAACAGTTCTTATGGTTTATATTTTCTTACACTATTTAAAAATTATATACATGATGTACCTATATTCTTTGCTAATCAAAAGTGGGCAGATTGTTGGCAAAAAAGTAGGTTGCAAATATATCATGAGTCTGGTAAAAAATGGGTTGTTAGGGTCAGAACAGAAAATTCAACGCCGATAATAACTGACGGTTGGGACATTGTTGTTAAAGATCTCAATTTGTCGAGGGATACTTTGTTGGTTTTCAAACCGTTAGGTGATTTTGGACTTGAACTTTCATGTTATGTTAATGGCATGTGTGGGGAATCTTATTTCACCTTTAATCGTTATGCAAGATTTGGTTTTACGGTATGAGTATTGATCTTAACTTCAATTCTTTTGCATCTTTAACGTGTTAACACTTATTCTCATAAGATACATACTTCACGTTTAGTATTCATTATTTTTAATTTTATGCAGGTAATTGAAGACTGCTTCATTGAACAATTTTACGTAAATAGCCCACCAAGTGGGAAATTTCAAATCTGTTATAAGGGTTCCTACTGGAATGTTGAGGTGTCTAAAGTTGATACCCACTTTGTATTTTCTAGAGGATGGCCGGAAATGTGCAACGATGTTGGGATACTTGAGGATGATTTGCTTGTGTTTAGCAGGATTGATGATTTTGTTTTTGAAGTAGTAGTTTATAGAGATGAGATTGAGATTTGCTTTTTGAAGAAACCTGAATCTGATGATGATAGTGTAGTTGAGATATCGAAGGCTGATTATGTTGATAATGCATTCAAGGTACATAAGTATTTAGCATTAGCAATAAAAGTTTTAATTTTTAGCATTATATTAATTATTTCATTAATGTTGACCAGGACATCTATGAGGATGAAGAAGTTGTTTCTGTAGGTGAAGGTACAACCGTTACTCAGGTACTTGCTAAATTATTAAAATTATTTATTTTTAATTTAACACATATAAGAATTTAATGTTTTTACAACTATTAGTAATGTTGTTTACTGATGTTATATTTATTCAATAATGTATTATTTACAAGAACTTACCAACCAATGCCGAATGCACGTCCAAGAGACGCATGTCTTCACGATTGAACAAAACCCAAGATGTAAGTTTACCATCTTAAAGATTGTTATATTACTATTGTTATTAAAGTTACTCTATGACAACAGGTTAAGAAGAAAGGTAAAGTTACTTCTGAGAGAAAGGAGGTCGTCAAGAATAGGACTAAGGGAAATGCTGCCTTACCTGTTGACACAAGTGATCATACTGGATGTTCTTCGTCTGTTCATAAAGTTAAGGTTGTGACAACCCTAACCAAACCAGGTATCCGTACGAACTAATTAATATTTAATTACTGCTTAATTACTGTGCTTGCTTACAACTGTGATTAAACTGCTTACTGATTTCTGATACATACATGTTCATGCATCATACTTTATTACTGTCACTCTATTATTTACACACAAACCATAGTGACAACCTTGATGCACAAAAGCACAGTGAGCACCCTATACGGGATACCCAGTAAACATGCTGACATAGCCAGCATCAGACAGATTACTGTCTCTAAGGCCAGTATGAGCCGGGAATAGTTTACTACACTAGTAGTGAGTGTAGAGAGGTGAGGATTGTAGAACTGCGTCACTAGGTGATAGTTTATAGTGACCGGATGTGCCTAAAACGTACTTTAAGTACAAAATTCTGCACTTTAATACAAAATCAGCATTTAAGCTAACTAGTAAAGTGCAAGAACATGGGAAAATAATACTAGACACTTTCCAAAGTGTCAGGAATTCATTGTGTCACTAAAACAAATATTAACGACACTTTAAATGCTTATTAAACACTTTAACGGAACGGTACCTAACCGGATAACCGGACAATTACCCGGGACACTAAATTTTTGTCATGGACATTGTTTTATTATTTTTGGCTAGTCATGATCCCCGTCTATCATAACACCCGTTATAAATCATCAACTAGCAACACATGAATATATTACTAGAAATATAACTCATGTTTACATTTTAGTCACAATGTTACATTAAGACCCCCCCCCCCCAACGATTTTAGTTCCCATGTGGACCCACCATATCATCCATCCATACTTCCATATCTTGTTTAGATTATATTTCCATTTTATTAGATTGATACTTGTAAGACTTACCAAGATATTTGAGAGTATCTATTAAAGCATGGCCTAGATCTTTTTATCATCAAAAAGTTACATCCAACCCCCCCTTTTTGCCTACTTACGGTCACCCAAGGGAAACCACACCACACTAACTAGATTTGATGAATATTATATTGTGATATCTTGCTTACAATCTTGAACCAAATATTGTGTAAGACCATACAAGTATGGCACCTTGGATACTCATCATTACAAATCTTCTCATTTCACAAGTTACACCATCTCCTTCACTTCTCTCTCTCTCATTCGGTTCCTCCATAACCGAAACCCATCACCACCACTTCCATCATCCATCTCTTCCATTATCAAGTTCATTCCAAGCTTTGAAGGTGAATCTATGGAGGTTGCATCTTGAAGGGATTTCTAAGGAGCTTGTTCTAGTCTTTCTCACCATCTTTTTCATCACATTTTCTCACTAGAATCTCTATCCTAGCCTTGTGCTAGTAGTAAGTTTCTTATACTTTTGTTCATCACATTCTTATGGTTAAAGATTATAGCATGTTTGGTGTACTTAAAATCACAAGAACAAGAAACACTAAAAAGATGAACATGTAACCTTACATGAAGCTTACTTAAAGTTTACTTATGATTGAAGCATGAAGATGAAATCTTGTTGGATTTGGGTTGGTTAAAACATACACGACATCTGATCATTGATTTCTCGAAAAACCCGTTGATTAGAACATTCATTGATACGATTTAGTAGTGTCTAAACTAAAAAGGAACATGCTGATTGGTATTTTCAGCCGACTTCAACAGTCTTTAAACAGGTCATAACAGATCGAAAATCTGATTTTCTGATGCCTAAATTATGTATTTTCGAAAAACTGATCAAATGGCACTGGAATCGTAATTTTTCGAGGTCGTTTACTATTTTTAAAGGACTAGTTTCGGACAGCAGCTCAAGCTGCGATTTTACTGCTGAAAAAGTGTGTTGTACTCGGAGTCATAACTTAAAAACTGAGTGGAATTAGCTCATGGAATTTTTACTGTAGATGGTCACTGTTATCGCCGTAATTCTCCCACTGGAATTTCATCAATCGGACTTACGATTAAATTTTAATGAATTATTTCGTAGACTGCAGTCAGAAAGTGACAATTCTGACTTCAGCCCGGTAAACGATTTTCTATAAATTACTGATAATGAACTGGACCCCGATATTTTTACACAATAATTTTTGGTTCGATTAAGACGTTCTGTAAAAATTTGGGAATTTTTGGAATAAGTTAACTATGCTATTTAAATGTCCGAAAACAGTCCAGTTTTCATATATTGAAACTGAAACGACAAAGGTAATATTTTGTGTGACAGAATGTAAAGGTTGATTGTTGAAAATTGTTGATTGATTTCAAAAAGAAAACGATATGCTAATGAGCATGGACACTCCCGTTTTAGGGGAAACTCTGGCGAAATTTTCTGAAAATCATAAGACTTAGAATTTATTTTCTAGCGAGTATATCTTATAACTTGTGTTTCAAATACAAACTTCGCCATAAATTTTGTTACGAAATACAAAGTATCGGAGGTTGGTTTTCGCAAGTAAAAATGGGTAAACATATATTTAGAAAATATATTTTATGCCGGGACATTTGTGTGATTGCTTGTTATTTTGTGTACTGGATATATATTATTTTTAGGGTAAAAATAATATAACTTGAAAATACCATGAAAGTACGATTCCAAAATAATACCAACGCTCTCACAAAAATAATTATTTAAGTTACACAAGTAATGTTATATTACGAAACGTTGGAACGTAACTTACGAAATTTTTCAGAAAGTCCCTTTTACACATATGTTTTTGGTGGAATATTATTTTGGAAATCAAGGAAGTAAAATATATTATTTTTGGGAAAAATACATATATTTTGGAAATTAGTTATTTTGGACAAATGAGTTAAGTATATTTTCTAAGTGGGACTTAAAATGCATTTTCGGAATTATAAAGCATACGCGTATTAAAAACCCCCATCCTTGGGAAGGAAATACGAATACGAATACTTGAGAAGTATTAATACAGAAATATTGTATAAACAATTATTCCAAAACTAAACATAACCATTATAACTTGGAATAATACCAGGATCGTAACTCAAAAACATACATACTAAAACAAGGCACTACCCGTTCGTCTAATAGACGTTAGACCATTGTAGTTAGTCGTGTTTGCCGCGGAGATTTGGGTTACACATACTGAAGACGCAATACTGTGAGTTCATGCTCCCCCTTTTCTTTTAACTGTTTTCAGTTTTACAACTTCGGGGGTGAAATACATGTTACATACTGATTACAAACGTTTTATACACGGTATGATTAGCTAAGGAACTTACTACTAGATCACGTGAATGGATAGGCTATTATCGTAAGACCATTAATCCTTGTATAAGGACCGAGAGGCATGAGTGATGGATCTATCGGGTGTTGCGAGCCCCACACATGGGCCAGCGTGCGGCTGCATGTGGTGACTATGTCGTTCTGCCGGAAGGACCGGTACTAAATCCGCGTTACAGGTTTGAGTGCTTCCTAGGCCATGTCACATATTAATGTATTAGCTACACATTAATCGATCTCTTTTTCCATCTGCTACATACCAAGAACATACTTTTATACAGACATATTCTAACGAGTTATACAGACTCACTTACACATGAACTTGCTCAACTTTATGTTGATTTTTCAAACTACATGTATTTCAGGAAACTAACGGATCTGGCATGGTATGCACGTATTTTCAAGTTGCGTTTGAATAAAGAAGTCATCCAGGGTTTAGAAGGTGTAACCTCTTCCTGGACGGGTTACATATCTCTAAACCTAGTATTGCTTAAAGTCTTTTGCTAAGTCTTTATGAACTCAATTAAATCAAGTTAAGGTTTGTAACTTATTTTGAAATTGTTGAAAATGGGATTTTCTGAACTTTATTAATGGATGAATATCTCATGTTTTTATCATATAGCATTGTTATGATTGTTGCTATGGTATTAAGAAGTCACACCAAATAAACCCACGCTTCCGCAAAGCCAGGGTGTGACAGCTTGGTATCAGAGCTCTGATCATAGCGAACTAGGATTCTTTCTCGAGTCTAGACTATGAACACTTGGGCTCTCACGAAAACATTTTTACATTGCATACCACTTAAGTCCAGATCTAAAACGTTTTTACAAACAAAGTTGAACACATTTTATTTGTTAGTTATAGGCTCAGTCTGGGAGGCTGAGGCTCGGTCTGGGAGGCTGAGGAAGTAGGCTAGTGGGACTAGGAAGAACAGTCCGAAAGGCTGGGAAGGTAGTTTGAGAGACTAGGAGATTTAGTCTGGGAGGCTGGGAGGCTAGTGGGACTAGGAGAACTATATGATTGCTTATTGGTGACTAATATGTTTATTTGACTATATGATTGATTATTTGTGCATATGTGTGTTTGTATTACAAAATGTCATGCCTTCATCAGATACTGGAGAGCCGGACACTACAGATCCCATGGCCATAGTATCAGGCGACATAGTTTCATCGAGGCACGAGGTGTACATTTCCGATACTACCAGCACAGACGATGACGACTTTCAGCCCTTTGCGCTGTCTGATGTCGTAGCAGAGCCTGCTGATGGCCATCTTGTTGGGGGTTTGCCACTCGCGGTGATCCCTGCTCCTGTGCCCCCCGACGTTGTCTCTGACGACGATGTCGAACTATTAGAGGAGGACCCACTTGAGGGCGAGGCCCTATTGCTGCTGGTGATAGCCTACTGCTTGTTGACGCTCCTGCAGAGGAGGCTCATGCTCATTCACCTGTCCCAAACTCATTTGAGTCTGTGGCGTCCGCATCTTCACATATACAGGGAATGCAGCACCACTCACACGACGCTAACCCTGATATGGCGTCATCAGCTGCACCAGTTCCCACACACAGCCATGAGTACGATCACGATATTGAGGATGATCCTGTTTTTCCACCTGGTTTTGATCCAGACCATGACATTGAGTTCATACACTTAGACCAGCCCTTGGAGGATCCTTTAACTCCTGCGTTTGTTGATCCGGCTGATTTTGAGATGGAGTTTGTTGATCCGGAGCCAGCCGTGGCCCCTGAGCCAGGCGTTGCTCCTGACCCCGCATTGGAGCATGACCCTGTTCATGCCGATGCACCTGCTGTTGCTCCTTGATTGATCATCTACTTGGACGAGAGAAAATTGGAGTAACTGTGCAAGACAATTTATTATTACGGGGGCCCACGTAATAACGGCTTGTAGTGCACAGAAATCCTGGTGGACTCTGCGGGTCAAGCTAATGAAAACCAATGTAGCAAGAAATAACTAACACGAATGACCAAGGCGATGTAGCCTCGAGTTCATTCTATTACAAGTAACGAGCCAATTTGGCAAGCCTATGTGAAGGCTCAGAAATTTATTTCCTCACTCATACATTGAGTATATTTACGTGTGAAATTGGGTGATTACATGATGGCTTATGGTGTTATGTATCTCATAGACAATTGAAATGTTGTCTAACCCACTTCATAGCACTGCGACAGAAGAGAATGCCACCCAGGTGTGACACAGACACCAGTACACTGCCAAGGACAGAAGCCGAGCTGCAAGAACGCATCTCAGAGGCAAATGCACGACATGAAGCCCTCCGCTCTAAGCACAACGATGGCATTACTGGAAATAACCCTCCAACTGGCTGCACCTATAAGTAGTTCCTGAACTGCAAGCCTTTGAACTTCGACAGAACAGGAGGCGCCGCTGCATTTGTTCGTTGGTCCGAAAAGATTGACTCCATTCTAAGAATGAGTAACTGTTCGCCCCAACAGAGTGTTACCTATATCTCGGGGTTATTTCTAGATGGCACACTCTCATGCTGGAACCTTCAGGTTCAGACCCTTGGCACAGATGCTGCTTATGCACTGAGCTGGGACGAGCTCAAGGAAATGATTGAGAAGAAATGTTGTTCTAGGACTGGAATCCAGAAGCTTGAGGTGGAGTTCTGGAATTTGAAAATGGATGAACCAAAGATTCCTGAATACGTCCAGCGATCTCACAACTTATCTAGGGTCGTCCCCTACTAAGTCATTGATGTTGTATGATACAGTTGTGTACTTGTAAACCTTACAGTGTGGTCTCGATTTAAGGCAATGCAATCGCAGTATTCTCATCACTTGTGATGTTTGATCTATTGTTTATGTTCTATGACATGAGATGTTATGTGGTTGATTTATTCATAGCATGAGATGTTATGTGTTGATATTGTTGAATACATACGTACACTTTACTTGCTATGACCTAACCTACGTGAAACATCTTTTAGAAGATGCCACCAAGACGCGAAATGCGCATGCCCACCTCGGAGGCAGAACTTCAAGAGATAATTGCCGCAACTATAGCACAGCACGAGGCCCTGCGCTCCGAACCTAGCAGAGGTACCTCAGAAAATAACGGTTGTCCCTACCGGCACTTCCTCAACTACGAGCCTCCGAAGTTCGACGGCACTGGAGGTGCCATAGCTTTTGCGAAATGGATTGAAAGTATGGATTCTATCTTTCGAATGAGCGGTTGTACGCCAGAACGACAAGTTCCATACGTTTCTGAGTTATTTCAAGATGGGGCTCGATTATGGTGGAATCTTCAGATTCAAATAATGGGCAAAGCTGCAGCATATGCATTATCATGGGATAAACTGAAGGGAATGATGCATAAGAAGTATTGCTCCCAAGCGGAAACCCAGAAGTTAGAAGGGGAATTCCAGAGCCTGATGATGGAAGGTCCAAAGATGTTGGGATACATGCAAAGACTTCATGACTTGGCATGAGTTGTTCCACACTTAGCGGAACCAGAAATGAGGAAATTGGGACAGTTCATTTGGGAACTGGCACCTCAAGTCTTGAGCTTGATGACAACATCTACGCCACCAACAACTATTGCTGCAAGTAAGATGGGTTTGGCACTCGTTATGGAAGCAATTAGACTAGAAAAACTTGCAAACCCCGACAGGAAGAAGGAGACTCAGGTGGAGTTGTCTGGAGAGAACAAAAGGAAGCTCACCGAAGATACCTGAACGAGTAATGAGAACAAAAGAAAGGGTTATGTGGGCACTCTGCCCAAGTGTAACACCTGCCAGCGTCATCATTATGGCCGGTGTGGGCCAAAAGTATGTGAAGCTTGTGGAAAGGTTGGCCACTTGAAGGATTCTTGCTGGGCTAGTGCTGGCCGGGGAGGCCAAGGAGGTCTTGGTAATCGGAACAACAATCGAGGAGGCAACGGGAACGGAAACCGTGGAAATGTTGCGAATCAAGCTGGGAATGGGAATGGCCGAGGGCCAGGATGCTTTAACTGTGGGAAAATTGGGCACTCCAAGAAGGAAAGCCCGAAGCTGAATCAAGCCCGCGGAAGAGTGTTAAACATCGGCGCAAGGGAAGCACGCCAGGATCCCGACGTTGCTACTGGTATGTTCCCTGTAAACCAACGCTTTGCATCTGTTCTGTTTGATACTGGTGCCGATTATAGCTTTGTATCATGAGAATTTAAGAATATACTTGGGTTGACACCTAGTAAGTTAGACGTTCCATACTCGATTGAATTAGCAAATGGGAAACTAGTAGAGACCAGTGAAGTGGTCCAAGGATGTGTGATTGAACTAGGAGGGCACGAGTTTACGCTAGACTTACTACCTGTCGAGTTGGGAAGCTTTGATGTGGTAGTGGGAATGGATTGGCTATCGAGTAACAAAGCCAAGATCGATTGCCATGAGAAGACCATCCGCATCCCACTGACGGATGAAGAAATGATCGTAGTGCACAGGGAGAAGCATGATACGCCGTTGAGGTTTATTGGCTGCCTGAAAGGGAGAAAGTGCTTGAAGAAAGGATGTGTTGCATTCTTAGCACACATCGTGGATAAGGAAGCTGCTGAACCGAAGATCGAAGACATTCCAGTCGTCAAGGAATATCCGGAAGTCTTTCCAGAAGACTTGCCAGGATTACCGCCTCAAAGGCAAGCCGAGTTCCACATTGATTTGGTTTCAGGCGCCCCGCCTGTAACCAAGGCACCATATAGACTCGCGCCGTCGGAAATGAAGGAGTTGTCGACACAATTCCAGGAGCTATTGGATAAAGGATTCATCAGGCCAAGCTTCACACCTTGGGGAGCTCCAGTACTGTTCGTTAAGAAGAAGGACGGTAGTTTCCGTATATGCATAGACTACCGTGAGCTCAATAAGTTGACTATCAAGAACAGATACCCTTTGCCGAGAATCGATGATCTTTTCGATCAATTGCAAGGCTCAAGTTTTTACTCAAAGATCGATCTTCGAACAGGAAACCAACAACTAAGGATACAAGAGGAAAGTATTCCGAAGACAGCCTTTAGGACTCGGTATGGACACTACGAGTTCCTAGTTATGCCGTTTGGGCTGACCAACGCACCTGTAGTTTTTATGGATTTAATGAACCGAGTATGCAAGCCGTATCTCGACAAGTTCGTAATTGTATTCATCGACGATATTTTGATTTATTCAAAGACAAAGGCTGAACACGAGCAGCACTTAAGAGCTATTTTGGAGTTGCTGAAAAAGGAACAGTTATATGCAAAATTCTCTAAGTGCGAGTTTTGGCTACGTGAGGTCCAATTCCTTGGACATGTGGTGAATAGAGATGGGATTCACGTGGATCCAACAAAGATTGAAGCAATCAAAATTGGGAACCCCCAAAGACGCCAACCGAGATTCGACAATTCTTAGGCTTGGCTGGTTACTATCGAAGGTTCATTGAGGATTTTTCAAAAATCGCTCAACCACTGACACTCCTCACGCAAAAGGATAAGAAGTTTGATTGGGGAATCAAACAGGAGGAAGCATTTCAGCTATTAAAAGACAAGCTCTGCAATGCGCCAATCTTAGCACTACCAGAAGGGACAGACGATTTCGTGGTATATTGTGACGCTTCGCGCCAAGGATTGGGTTGCGTACTGATGCAACGCCAGAAAGTTATAGCTTACGCGTCACGTCAGTTGAAAGTTCATGAAAAGAATTATACCACGCACGATTTAGAACTAGGCGCAGTGCTATTTGCATTAAAGATCTGGAGACACTACCTATATGGTACAAAGTGTACAATCTTCACATATCGTAAAAGCCTGCAGCACATATTCAATCAGAAAGAGCTGAATATGAGACTAAGACGTTGGGTCGAATTGTTGAACGATTACGACTGCGAGATAAAGTACCATCCAGGGAAGGCGAATGTGGTCGCCGATGCCCTAAGTCGAAAAGAAAGGATCAAGCCCATAAGGGTTAGGGCTTTAGAAATGATTATCCAAACAGATCTTTCCCTGCGCATTCGTGCCGCGCAGAAAGAATCTCTCAAGGAAAGAAACCTTGAAGAGGAATATCTCCGTGGGATGGAGAAACAATTAGTGCCAAACGAGGAAGGAACGTTATGTTTTATGAAAAGAAATTGGGTTCCTTTGTTTGGTGGGTTAAGGAAGGTTATTTGTGATGAAGCTCACAGGTCACGGTACTCTATTCATCCCGGGGCGGATAAAATGTACCAAGATCTTAGGGATTATTATTGGTGGCCTAGAACGAAAGGCGATGTTGCTGTTTATGTTAGCAAGTGTTTAACGTGCGCCAAGGTGAAAGCTGAATACCAGAAGCCTCAGGACTTCTGCAGCAACCTGAAATCCCTAAGTGGAATTGGGAACAGATTTCAATGGACTTCATAACAAAATTGCCCAAGACGCCCAGAGGCCATGATATGATTTGGGTAATAGTTGACCGCCTAACAAAGTCCGCACACTTCTTGCCAATCAAAGAGAAATGACAACACTAGTAAACTGGCAGAAATATACATGCGAGAGATTGTTGCACGTCATGGAGTGCCTCTCTCGATCATCTCTGATAGAGATGGACGTTTCATATCAAGGATTTGGCAATCCTTCCAAGAAGCTTTTGGCTCACAGCTAAATCTGAGCACTGCATTTCACCCACAGACCGATGGGCAAAGTGAAAGAACTATTCAGACATTGGAGGATATGCTGAGAGCATGTGTAATGGATCTTGGTGGTAGCTGGGATAAACATTTACCATTGGTCGAATTTTCATACAACAACAGCTACCACACGAGCATTGGAGCCGCGCCATTTGAAGCTCTTTATGGACGCAAATGTCGATCACCCTTATGCTGGGCTGATGCGGGTGATAGACAACTCGTTGGGCCTGAAATAGTCCAAGAGACTACAGATTCGAAAACGCATCGAGGCGGCTCGCCACCGACAGAAAGCCTATGCAGATCCAAAGCGGAAATCCTTGGAATTTCAAGTTGGAGATATGGTTTTATTGAAAGTTTCACCCTGGAAGGGTGTGGCACGCTTCGGAAAGCGTGGGAAGTTGAATCCGCGTTACATTGGTCCTTTCAGAATTCTGCATAAGGATTGGGCTTGTAGCCTACAAGTTGGACCTACCTGCTGAACTCCATGGTGTTCACGATACATTCCATGTATCCAATTTAAGAAAGAGTCCAACACAAGATACAGTGATCATTCCTGCTGACGAAGTACATATCGACGACACGCTCCACTTCACTGAAGAACCTGTTGAGGTCACGGATTAGAAAGTTAATAAAACGCGCAGGAGCAGTGTCAAACTCGTCAAAGTTCGTTGGAATGCTAGGCATGGACCTGAATTCACGTGGGAACGTGAGGACCGTATGAAGGAGAAGTACCCCCATTTATTTCCTAAGAACCCTGCATCTAGAAGCAGAGCTTAAATTTCGGGACGAAATTTATTTAACGGGGGGAGAATGTGACAACCCTCACCAAACCAGGTATCCGTACGAACTAATTAATATTTAATTACTGCTTAATTACTGTGCTTGCTTACAACTGTGATTAAACTGCTTACTGATTTCTGATACATACATGTTCATGCATCATACTTTATTACTGTCACTCTATTATTTACACACAAACCATAGTGACAACCTTGATGCACAAAAGCACAGTGAGCACCCTATACGGGATACCCAGTAAACATGCTGACATAGCCAGCATCAGACAGATTACTGTCTCTAAGGCCAGTATGAGCCGGGAATAGTTTACTACACTAGTAGTGAGTGTAGGGAGGTGAGGATTGTAGAACTGCGTCACTAGGTGATAGTTTATAGTGACCGGATGTGCCTAAAACATACTTTAAGTACAAAATTCTGCACTTTAATACAAAATCAGCATTTAAGCTAACTAGTAAAGTGCAAGAACATGGGAAAATAATACTAGACACTTTCCAAAGTGTCAGGAATTCATTGTGTCACTAAAACAAATATTAACGACACTTTAAATGCTTATTAAACACTTTAACGGAACGGTACCTAACCGGATAACCGGACAATTACCCGGGACACTAAATTTTTGTCATGGACATTGTTTTATTATTTTTGGCTAGTCATGATCCCCGTCTATCATAACACCCGTTATAAATCATCAACTAGCAACACATGAATATATTACTAGAAATATAACTCATGTTTACATTTTAGTCACAATGTTACATTAAGACCCCCCCCCCCCCCCAACGATTTTAGTTCCCATGTGGACCCACCATATAATCCATCCATACTTCCATATCTTGTTTAGATTATATTTCCATTTTATTAGATTGATACTTGTAAGACTTACCAAGATATTTGAGAGTATCTATTAAAGCATGGCCTAGATCTTTTTATCATCAAAAAGTTACATCCAACCCCCCCTTTTTGCCTACTTACGGTCACCCAAGGGAAACCACACCACACTAACTAGATTTGATGAATATTATATTGTGATATCTTGCTTACAATCTTGAACCAAATATTGTGTAAGACCATACAAGTATGGCACCTTGGATACTCATCATTACAAATCTTCTCATTTCACAAGTTACACCATCTCCTTCACTTCTCTCTCTCTCATTCGGTTCCTCCATAACCGAAACCCATCACCACCACTTCCACCATCCATCTCTTCCATTATCAAGTTCATTTCAAGCTTTGAAGGTGAATCTATGGAGGTTGCATCTTGAAGGGATTTCTAAGGAGCTTGTTCTAGTCTTTCTCACCATCTTTTTCATCACATTTTCTCACTAGAATCTCTACCCTAGCCTTGTGCTAGTAGTAAGTTTCTTATACTTTTGTTCATCACATTCTTATGGTTAAAGATTATAGCATGTTTGGTGTACTTAAAATCACAAGAACAAGAAACACTAAAAAGATGAACATGTAACCTTACATGAAGCTTACTTAAAGTTTACTTATGATTGAAGCATGAAGATGAAATCTTGTTGGATTTGGGTTGGTTAAAACATACACGACATCTGATCATTGATTTCTCGAAAAACCCGTTGATTAGAACATTCATTGATACGATTTAGTAGTGTCTAAACTAAAAAGGAACATGCTGATTGGTATTTTCAGCCGACTTCAACAGTCTTTAAACAGGTCATAACAGATCTAAAATCTGATTTTCTGAAGCCTAAATTATGTATTTTTGAAAAACTGATCAAATGGCACTGGAATCGTAATTTTTCGAGGTCGTTTACTATTTTTAAAGGACTAGTTTCGGACAGCAGCTCAAGCTGTGATTTTACTGCTGAAAAAGTGTGTTGTATTCGGAGTCATAACTTAAAAACTGAGTGGAATTAGCTCATGGAATTTTTACTGTAGATGGTCACTGTTATCGCCGTAATTCTCCCACTGGAATTTCATCAATCGGACTTACGATTAAATTTTAATGAATTATTTCGTAGACTGCAGTCAGAAAGTGATAATTCTGACTTCAGCCCGGTAAACGATTTTCTATAAATTACTGATAATGAACTGGACCCCGACATTTTTACACAATAATTTTTAGTTCGATTAAGACGTTCTGTAAAAGTTTGGGAATTTTTTGAATAAGTTAACTATGTTATTTAAATGTCAGAAAACAGTCCAATTTTCATATATTGAAACTGAAACGACAAAGGTAATATTTTGTGTGACAGAATGTAAAGGTTGATTGTTGAAAATTGTTGATTGATTTCAAAAAGAAAACGATATGTTAATGAGCATGGACACTCCCGTTTTAGGGGAAACTCTGGCGAAATTTTCTGAAAATCATAAGACTTAGAATTTATTTTCTAGCGAGTATATCTTATAACTTGTGTTTCAAATACAAACTTTGCCATAAATTTTGTTACGAAATACAAAGTATCGGAGGTTGGTTTTCGCAAGTAAAAATGGGTAAACATATATTTAGAAAATATATTTTATGCCGGGACATTTGTGTGATTGCTTGTTATTTTGTGTACTGGATATATATTATTTTTAGGGTAAAAATAATATAACTTGAAAATACCATGAAAGTACGATTCCAAAATAATACCAACGCTCTCACAAAAATAATTATTTAAGTTACACAAGTAATGTTATATTACGAAACGTTGGAACGACTTACGAAATTTTTCAGAAAGTCCCTTTTACACATATGTTTTTGGTGGAATATTATTTTGGAAATCAAGGAAGTAAAATATATTATTTTTGGGAAAAATACATATATTTTGGAAATTAGTTATTTTGGACAAATGAGTTAAGTATATTTTCTAAGTGTGACTTAAAATGTATTTTCGGAATTAAAAGCATACTCGTATTAAAAACCCCCATCCTTGGGAAGGAAATACGAATACTTGAGAAGTATTAATACAGAAATATTGTATAAACAATTATTCCAAAACTAAACATAACCATTATAACTTGGAATAATACCAGGATCGTAACTCAAAAACATACATACTAAAACAAGGCACTACCCGTTCGTCTAATAGACGTTAGACCATTGTAGGTAGTCGTGTTTGCCGCGGAGATTTGGGTTACACATACTGAAGACGCAATACTGTGAGTTCATGCTCCCCCTTTTCTTTTAATTGTTTTCAGTTTTACAACTTCGGGGGTGAAATACATGTTACATACTGATTACAAACGTTTTATACACGGTATGATTAGCTAAGGAACTTACTACTAGATCACGTGAATGGATAGGCTATTATCGTAAGACTATTAATCCTTGTATAAGGACCGAGAGGCATGAGTGATGGATCTATCGGGTGTTGCGAGCCCCACACATGGGCCAGCGTGCGGCTGCATGTGGTGACTATGTCGTTCCGCCGGAAGGACCGGTACTAAATCCGCGTTACAGGTTTGAGTGCTTCCTAGGCCATGTCACAGATTAATGTATTAGCTACACATTAATCGATCTCTTTTTCCTTCTGCTACATACCAAGAACATACTTTTATACAGACATATTCTAACGAGTTATACAGACTCACTTACACATGAACTCGCTCAACTTTATGTTGATTTTTCAAACTACATGTATTTCAGGAAACTAACGGATCTGGCACGGTATGCACGTATTTTCAAGCTGCGTTTGAATAAAGAAGTCATCCAGGGTTTAGAAGGTGTAACCTCTTCCTGGACGGGTTACATATCTCTAAACCTAGTATTGCTTAAAGTCTTTTGCTAAGTCTTTATGAACTCAATTAAATCAAGTTAAGGTTTGTAACTTATTTTGATATTGTTGAAAATGGGATTTTCTGAACTTTATTAATGGATGAATATCTCATGTTTTTATCATATAGCATTGTTATGATTGTTGCTATGGTATTAAGAAGTCACACCAAATAAACCCACGCTTCCGCAAAGCCAGGGTGTGACAAAGGTATCTATACTTGCCAGTTAATTAGTATATGTTATATAAACTGTTTTTTTTTTGTGTGTGCATATATTGATCATTCCTTTAATTCACATGTATATGTTTACTTTTTCATCAAGGGGAAGAAAGCTGCCAACGTTCAGAAAAAGCTTAACCGTAGAAATAAGATTGCAAAGACTGCAAAAAAACATTCTGGACATCCTCTTGACCCTGAGTTCTTTCATTTTGATCGCAAAGGAGACTATAGGCTGGTATACCATTTTTTATAATAAACTAATGATTTACGTTTATTTGTCTGACTATTATTTTTTTCCACACAATACATGTAGCGTCTTCCTGCTGAAGTTGCGAGACGAGTAGGTCTTTCTCTTGATCTTCATCCTTTGAAAGTTCAAAACATGGTTGGAGTTGTGCAGGTTTATGATGTTAAGTTGGAGTTAAATGAATTGAAGCCACGTTATGCGTTGGACGGTTGGCAAAAGTTTATGACTGACAATAACTTGATGTTTGGTGATATGTTGCATTTCACATACGTGTCTTCGCAACAGAAGATAGTATTAAATCAAGTTACATCAGTTTAACAAACACATTTTAAGTCTGTTCTGATATCAGATACTAATTATGAATTTTTTGATGGTGATGTTGTAGGTTTTTTTCTTAAATTATTAACTTGATGATTTGTTGTTATGTATGGCAAAGATGATAAAACACTGTTATTAGCACTTTATGTTTTATATTTGGCCAATTAGATTATGTGTTAAATTATAGTTCTTTAAGTCATTGTTCCATTTTCTTGAATTCTATCTAATTTTTTAAAGAACTTCAATAACAAATAGTGGTTTGAACATCTGTTTGCCTTTTGGTCAATAGTTAATGGAAACCCATGTTAGGTTCAACAGTGTTTTGAAGAGGAAAACTGTGTTAGAAGACAGTAGATCTTAACAAGTTAAACATCTGTTAAGGCTTAAACAGATGTTTGGCCTTTTATATCAGATGTTTGGACTTAAACAGTTGTTTGACCTTAAACACATGTTTGACCTTAAACAGATGTTTTGCCTTAAACAGATGTTCTTCTTCTATATCAGATATTTGGACTTAAACAGATGTTTGACCTTAAACAAATGTTTGGCCATAAACAGATGTTTGGCCTTAAACCAAACATCTGTTTAAGCTCAACATCTGTTTGACTATTTGTCAATATCTTATTGACTTTTGGTTAACATCTGTTTCAAATTTGGTCAACATCTTATTTTGTAAAAGAGGTACAAAAACAAAGATTTTTTCAAAATCCCAAATCACCCTATCATGTAAGTGCATTGATGTAAAAGTGGAAATGATATTATTCATATGGTCCTGTTGTGCTTTTGTTTGTCATCTAATATGAGTTCATGATCTAATCCGGTGATTTGAAGACATTGATGTTGAATCGAATGAGATGGTTGATGTAATGTGGTCGTATTACAAACAAATAGTAATTAATTAATCTAAATAACTTTCCCGAGCCCGGGAAGCAATCCCGGGTAAAAACCTAGTAATAGTAATAAAACAAACTATTAAATATACACACACAAAATACAACTTTTATCAACTTACAATATACAAATAGAAAACTATAGTTAAATCAGGGGCGGACCTACCCTTTGGCCAGGGTGGGCGGCCGCACGCCTTTAAAAAAAAATAGTGTATATTTTAGGCAAAAAACCCGACCGCATCCCTTAAAAATATGGTTGAACACCTCTTCCGCACCCCCAACAAATAATTTCTGAGTCGCTGCTGAGTTAAATATAAATGAGGTACTAGTTGAGAAGCACATGGTACAAGTGATTGATGCATTTGTTTGAAAAAGACGAACATTAAACTCCATGAGAAGGTGTCACATCAAGTCATGAATCACGATGACACCGGCTATGAGCCTTGTGACTTGTCTCACTCGAGGGCCCGACCCAAGCTATGCACATGACCCAGCCCAATGGTCCCACACGCTGTTTTTATTAAAGATGGGTTTCTACAAACAGTACACTTGGAAGATCTAGTAACACTATTTATCAGTTAACACCCTTGTAGATTTCTAAATGTTATTTCACTCCCAAAATTATAGCTTTCTCATTTTTATTACGTTTCATAAGCGTATTGACTAATTAACCATATAAATTCATAATCCCAAAGTTAATCCATAGTAAAAAATAGTCCGAAAAATCACTGTTGGTATCTTTTTGAGCGCTAGGATTTATTTTACTAAGAAGGTAAATCCTTACCTTTTTGGGCCCATAAAAAATTAAAAGTCCAAATTTTAACCTTTGACCCGGTAACGTATACCGGTTTAAACTGATATAACCTAATTTACCGGCAATACAACTTTTTTGCCGTTCCCCCAGTTTATCGGTACGATTCGTGCCGGCCACGCTTCCGACATCCAATTCAACCGCCCAATATAAACTGGTTTTAAAACATTGGTAACGATACAACAATGTTATGTTACTAGTGTGACCACTTTCTATTTTTGCTCATTTTTATTACTATATATGTTTAGAGTAAACTTCTGTTTTGCTCTCTATGGTTTGGTCACTTTAACGGTTTTACCCCAAACCATTAAAAATAGCCATTTTACTCCTTGATCTATCTAACTTTTCTCCATTTCACTCCCCGCCCCTAACTCTGTCTAAAATGTATGTTAAAGATAAAGGTATTATGGTAATTTAATAAATAATGATTTAATTATATATAAGTAATTATTAATTTATTAATATAAAAGATCAAATATATCTTTATCTCTGCTGTAACAACCACAATCACCATCCACCCTTACCAATTACCATATCTCTTGCTCTCTCTAAACCTAGTATTTTCTTCATTGATTCTGTCACCACCATAGTACTTCTGACACCACCACCACAGTAAATTCGGTCAAACCACCACAACCACCACCGCCACCACCACCACCTTGTCATTAGAACCACCACAATACCCTCGTCATTAGAAGCACCACCACTTTGATCCCAGGCCTGCGAAGCTATAAAAATCGTCACTGCTCTAATGTATTTCAGTGGTGGTTATTGCAGATCTAGGGTATTTCAGTGGTGGTTATTATAGATCTGAACGAGTCTACTACCAGGGAACCTCCACATCTGTGAATGGTTAAGACTAGCGGCTAGGGGAATATGAGAGGTCTAACACTCAGATCTGCGGCGAAAGGGGTGATTGGTATTGATGGCGGGTAGTTACAATCTGCAGGTGGCGGTGGCGGTGGCAGTGGATGATATACTAATCAAACCGTCGATGTGTGTATATACTAATCAAACCCTTGATTCAGTCGTCAATGAAGTCCACCGGAGAAACCTGGGCTATCTCACCTGCAGCACCGGCAACCCCATCGACGGCGGCTAGGGTTTCAAAGATGAAACCTGATGGATAAAATTTGGCAAGATTTCAGTGTTTTGGTCATAATATCATCAACAACAGGTGATACATATTTGAATCGAAATAACAATAGATAAGGAATCAATTTGTGTTCATATTCACATATTCTGAAATCCATATTTCAGTATCTGAGTTTGTTCTTTGGACAGAGAATCATTTCAGATTTGAGTTGATCTTGGGGCTGGTTTGGGTGATGGTGAAGAGAAAGGGGAACATGTACAGAGAGAGATGAGAGAGAGAATTGTTTTTATACGGTTTGGGTGATGTATATATAAATCTAATAAATAATTAAATTTTTATTTTTAAAATTACTAAAATACCCTTAGTTATATACTTGAAGTTACCAAAATACCCTTTCAGGTAACAAACAATTTGGATGGAGTTAGAGGCGGGGAGCAAAATGGAAAAACCATAGCAAACTATTGGAGGAAAATGACTATTTTTAAAGGTTTGAGGCAAAACCATTAAAGTGACCAAACCACAGGGAGCAAAACAGAAGTTTACTCTTATGTTTATATATTCCACAATCACTATGAGGGTGAATAGTGTCAGGCAGATGTCTAGCACTTCTCAATTGGTCCAGCCAAATTATGATTTAGCCTAATTTAGATTTACACTTTTGCCATTAGCTTGTTTTTTTTTTCTCTCATCCAAATTACGATTTTGCCCTCAGTTGAAATTTACAGTTTTGTCATCGTTTTTGTTTTTTTTTGTCAAATTACGATTTTGCCCTCATTGTAAGATTACAGTCATGCTATCGTTTTAGTTTTTTTGTTACAAAACTATGGTAGTGTTTTTTTAGTTGGTTGACTCGGTGTAATTTTTATTCATGTCAGGCAGCTGCCTGACACACACTCATTTATCCTGAAAAATTACAATTTTGCCCCCAGTTTAAATTATAGTCTTTCCATCGTTTTAGTTTTTTTTAGCAAAAGAATTGTAGTGTTTTGTTTTAATTGGTTGACTCGATGTAATTCTTTTTGAGATTGTGTTATAAGTAGTATGTATAAGTAACCGAAACACAGACGTACATGTTATGAGATGGAAATATTCGACTTAGTATCCCACAACACGGGCGAGGCAAAAACTAGTTTATACATATGTTAAGGATATAATATTATGTGACAACAATCGATAAATGACTGATTATATTTCTAGGATGATCACTTTCTGTTTTAGGGTTATGACACAACATACATAAGTGATAAGTCATGAGCAAATCATGATCTATTGTTGAGTACGTGACTAATATCATATTTCTACTTATTACTTTTTGTTTGTTTATTAGAAACAGGGGCGGACCTAGTGTAGTACGAGGCGTAGCCCGGGCTACGGCTCAACTTTTATCCGGTAGTGTAAATTTTTTTATTTTTTTTTATTTTTATACTAAAGACACCCCTCAACAACAACTAGGACACCCCTCAAACAGGGGCGGAATATGGATGAAAGAATCAATAGAAAAAAATTTCTCTGGTAAACAGCATATCAGTTCCGGTGAGAAAGGAGGAAGATGACTATAATATTATTAAAGTAATATAAATTATTGGGTCTTGTGCTTCTATTTAAAAGCAAATGCACTTATTACTCCAATAGCCTTAGCCTCTCTCAGTCTATTAAATAGCCTTAGTATTAAAATATTAAATTTAATATTAAAATAGTGATTTTTTTATGGCTTTACCTTTCACAAGAAGATAGCAAACAATCATGTTTACTGTATGTTTGACCATTCTTTTAGGTTTTTTACTTGTTTTTGTTTTTTTTTTTTTTTCTTTCCTATTTGACCATCCTTTTAAGTTTTTTACTTGTTTTTGTTTTTTTTCTTTTAGGTTCATTTAAGTAACAACTGTGTAAAAAGTTAGGTTCTTATTTTTTGTCATATTATTATATACATACTAATTTAATGGTTATTACTTTATTTATTTTTCACGTTGTAATTTTTTTGAATTGATTTGAACACTTATTTGATTATCTAAATTAGCCAAAAGAAATTCTCACTTTTTTTAAATGTGTTCTTTTACACGAGATCTTATCAAATTAAAATATTTCTCTTAATTGATTATTGATTATATGGTTAGATTAGCATTTAAATTATAAGATTAGGTATCACTTATGTTTGATCTAACCTAGTTTAGATTAATATTAGCTAATATCTTTACAAATTTTAACACCCTTGATGCAGAGTAATATACCGCTAGTTAAATTTAAAACCTAACAAAAAAAGTAGTAAAAAAATAGATTTTAGTTTTTTTTTTCATTTTATAAATAGGTTTGTATTTATGGGCCGATATTTTCTACTTGCACAGGGCCCTCGAGGCACCCGAGTCCTCAAAGACGACGACCATGAGTATTTGTCAATATTGATTCATAAAACATAGCTCAAATGTGAAATGCTCAATATTGATTCATTAACCTAAATACTAATAACATTAAAAAAACTAGTTTATAAAATTTAATTCTTTAAGGCCTAAGTGTCTTTTTTTGGCTCGACCAGGGCACTTGATTTTCAAGATTGGCCCTGCCCCGTAATTTAGGTAAAAAAAAAATTCTCCATTCTATAAATTATATAAACACAAGCTAAAAAAAAATTGGGATACCCCTGGATATTTCTTCTGGTTCCGCCACTGATTAGAAAGTTGTATAAAAGTTATAGAAAATTGTAACGGGAGACTTGTAGATACGTATCATAATAAACTATTAATCATATATGTGTTTCTTGTAATCATATTAATCATAAAAAAAATATCTGGTTTAATTAAATAAATGAAAAATATTTCATACCAAAATAAATCATATAACATCAATTTGATGACAAATATGTTAACTATGTTGATCATTATTGATGATTTTACTACATAAAATTCTCCACTTCAATTAGTAATTTCAAAATAACAAACACAGCAAGTGTTTCCACATGATGTGTTTGAAGCGGGTGAGAAGTAAAAATTTTGATAAAGACGTTTCTAGCCTTCCAGCAATTTTCTTCAAATAAACAAAAATAACCATGATAAAAGTAAAAATGCCACTAATCACTAATGAACCTTCAAATCATCACTAGTGCTCTAGTGGTGGCCATGGATATTTAAGTTCCACCTATAGTGGGTCTGGGTGAGTTTTCCTCTCCAGGTCTCATGAGTGGTTTCTCATTGAGTGGTTTAAATTAGGGATCTATTGTGTGAGAGGGCTCTCTAGCACGGACCCGGTTAACACAACGTATGCTAGACCTCCCGACATTCGCGAATAATTCACACCTTTCAAAAAACAACTAATGAACCTTGAAAAGTGATCGACAGTGGCGAAGCTTGAGATTTCTGAAGGAGGGGTCGAAAACGTATATACCCAAAAATTTCTATAGAACCGAAGGGTCGAAAACGTATATACCCAAAAAATTCTATACGAAAGCTACATACATAACACTACTGAGCGAAAAGTTCAAAGGATCAGACCCCCCGCCACTTCTAACCTTCGCCCCTGGTGATTGATAATTACTAAAGTGTTTTACACTCGAGTTTGAGGAATGTGTGTTGTAAAAAAAAGAACTAATACAATATTGTTAAAACTTTTACAATCTTGTGACTAGAGGTGTAAATGAATTGGGCTGAGCCCGAGCTTCACTAGGCTCGAGCTTGGCTTGGTTCAGTTCGAGCCTACTTATTTGAGCTCGAGCTCAGCTCAACTCGGTTCGAGATATTTTGAGAACGACCTCAAAAAAGCTAAAAGCTCGGCTCGAGCTCACTTATATATATTGCTTAAACGATCCAAAGCTCGGCTGGCTAATATTATCATCATTATTATTATATTATATATAAAAAACTAAATTTTGTTTGGGCTCGAGCCTAAACCAGCTTCGTATTTCAGTCTCGGACTCAATAACTAAACAAGCTCTATTTCATGCTCGAATTTGGGCTCGTTAAGGCTTCGCAAGCTTTCATATAATTTATTCATTCTTTTAAAAAGAAGCAAGTTAAACTAGAAAGAATTCTTCAATATATTAAAAAGTGAATGATTTGAACAGTAATATTAATGATATAATATAAGTATATTAAAAGGCACAAACTATCTACACATTTGAGTGAATGATTTAAACAGTAATAATAATATAATATAATACAATATAAGTATATTAAAAGGCACAAACTATCTACACACCAAGTGTGTAGATAGCCAACCCAAAAAGGGTTTTTTGTTTTATATGCACACCCAGTAGTGTCGAGTTGTGGCCAAAGCGTGACGTTTTGGTTCGGTCAACCAGACAAAGACTGAAGTGTGTCTGACGGGTCTGTTGACCGGACCAAAACGCCGAGCTTTGGCCGCATTAACCAGACAAAAGACTGACACCCGGTCAGTCTTTTGTCTGGTTGACGGACCAAAACGCGGCCAAAGCTCGGCGTTTTGGTTCGGTTAACAGACCCGTCAGAAACCCGTCAGTCTTTTGTCTAGTTGACTGGACCAAACCGTCGCTCTTTGGCTACAGCTCGACACTGTAGGGTGTGCATATAAGACAAAAAATGTCTTTTTGGTGTGCAAATAGCCAATTAGGCGTGTCAATAGGTACACCCTATTAAAAAGGCAATGTTTTGAATAGTAAGATCGTGGGGTATGGTGGGGCAGGGGTTTACGGCATGGGTTGACACGTGGAGTTCGAGCCCCCCCCCCCCCACTGGTGAGTGACGTGTCCGTGGGGTATGATGGGGCATGGCTAGCCAGGTGGGGCAGGGGTTTACGGCATGGGTTGACACGCGGAGTTCGAGCCCCCCCCCCCACTGGTGAGTGACTTGTCCGTGGGGTATGGTGGGGCGTGGCTAGCCCGGCGTGGCTTGGCCAGGTGTATTAAAATAAAAAATGGCCCGCTATGCCCTAGCTAACAAGCCAATAAGAGCCGGCCACATTGGATCGCTAGCATGCCCCAGGGCCGGCCTTAAACTCCCGCCCAAGGGGCCACGCTCAAACCCAAGCTCACCCGGGGTGGTGACTTGGGCGTTTCTCTCCAACCCACGCCCCAACCTCCGCCCCATACCCCATAGTCTAAGTAGAAAAAGACAATGTTTTGAACCGTAACTAGAAAAAGTTATAATAAAATATAGTTTTTTTTAATTATTTTTATTATCTTCTTTACTTTTTAAATTAGATAAATTTATGTTAACTGGTACTGGTATCGTAAATACCAATACGGTTATCGGTACATGAAGGTAAAAACCGATACCAGCCTGGTACAGAAAACACCAAAAGTCGGTATCGAATTGATTTTGAAAATCTTTTAGTTCGGAATATTCGGTACTGCTACCCAGTACCATTTGCTCATCCCTGATCACGGGTGTCGTACGAACAACGGTATCGTGCAACTTTTTTTGTTGATTTTTTTCAACTTTTAATGATTTCTTTATTTAGTTTCAGAGGTAGGGATGAGCTCGGTGCCAACCAATACTGAATCGGTATTGGTACCGAAAATACCAGTTACGGTACCGGTATATGAAGGTAAAAAACGGTAGCGAACCGGTAGCAGGAACGCCAAAAGTCGTACCGAATTGGTACTTAAGATCTTTCGGTTCAGGAAATTCGGTACCGGTACCCAGTATCATTTGCTCATCTCTGACCACAGGTTTCATACGAACAACATTATTACCATACAACTTTTTTGGTTGATTTTCTTTTGGTTATCTTTTAGTGTTTTTTCCTATATTTTCTTTTTATTCTTGTGAACGGTTTCGTGCACAACGCGCTTATAGTCATTTCAAAACACATGTAAACACAAACTAAACAACAAAAGACGTTCGCTGCAACGCGACGATAGTAAAAAACTAGTTATTAAAAAAAAAAAAAAAAAAAAAAAGTTAATCGTCATCTTTTTGGGTGGCCGGTTGGTGATACTGATGCCTGACGCCATTGCCAGCTTTTGCTTTCTAGTTTTTTCACCGTTCTTCCAAACCCTACTTCTTCAACACACACACTCTCTCTCTCTCACATTTCTTCTGCAATTGTCCTTGAATCCGTACTTGTTCTTGTTCAAAATCGTGTGTTGTAATTTGAATTTTGAACGAAATTGTTGGAGGAAATGGCGAGCAATATCGGAATGATGGACAGTGCGTATTTCGTCGGGAGAAACGAGCTTCTCTCATGGATCAATGCTAGACTTCAACTCAATCTCTCTCGTATCGAAGAAGTAAGCTCTTAATCCGTCTCCTTATTTAGGTTTACTTCGCAATTTCACTCTCAGATTCTATGTAGCGTAGAAATTAAGTTATCACTTATCATTGCCTGTGTTTCGTATTGGACAAGTAAGCACTTAATCCGTCTCGTAATTTAGGTTTTCATCGTTGTAGAAGTTAAGTTATGACTGCGCGAGTTACGGAATTGGAGACTAGATAATTGTTACTTGTAATTACTTAATTAGTTAATTTAAACTGAATTTGATCAATGTTATGTGAGTGAAACACTTTGAATATTTTATTTAGGTTTTCTTCGTTATGAATTTTGATCGTTCCGCAATTTCGGTTTGAGATTCCAGATAGCGTAGAAATTAAGTTATGATTGTTAATCGAAATTATTATTTAGTTTAAAATGAAATTGATTCACAAAGTAATTGTTAATCGCAAGTAATTCAAACTCAAAACTCTGAAAATAGCTGTTAAAACTAGATAACTGTTAACTAAAATTAGCTAAGTAATTTAAACTGAATTTGATCAATGATATGTGAGTGAAACAGCTTGAAATTTTGTAATTAAGCTTTGTACAGCATGTTTGGGATTAATTAGCTTCTAAGTTATGAAATGGAATTGGTAACTTGATTCACAAAGTTACTCAAACTCAAAACTCTGAAAATTGCCGTTCAAACTAGATAATTGTTAATCGGAAGTAGTTGATTAATTTGAACTGAATTTGAAAATGTTATGTGAGTGAAACAATCTGAAAGTTTTGTAATTATGCTTTGTACTGCATATTTGTTATTAATTAGGTTGTATGTAATGAAATGGTGTTATGAAACATTGGTATGCAGGCTGCTTCAGGTGCTGTGCAGTGTCAGATGATGGATATGACATATCCAGGGACTGTTCCTATGCACAAGGTGAGGATTCATATTGTAGATGTTTGATTTTTAAGCCGATACAAGTGTTGACATTATGTTTGACTACAGGTTAACTTTGATGCAAGGACAGAATATGATATGATCCAAAACTACAAAGTGCTGCAAGATGTATTTAACAAACTCAAAATTGATAAGGTAAGTGATTTTGAGCATGAAGTTTGATTTGAGAAAGTGTGATAAACATTAAACAACCATGGAGTTTGAATGTATGTTTGTGTAAACAAGCTTTTGATTTTGTTTCAGCATATTGAAGTAAATAGGCTAGTGAAGGGTCGACCGTTGGACAACTTGGAGTTTCTGCAATGGTTGAAGCGATATTGTGACTCTGTAAATGGTGGCATCATGAATGAGTATATTACAGTCCTTAGCTATACCGCGTGTTTGTCCATTTTGCATGTAGTTATATGTTTGATATTTGTGTAGGAATTATAATCCTGTGGAACGTCGAAGTAAGGTATGTAAAGAACGTGGTGTAAAAGCATCTCAGAAGAATTCAAAATCTCTGCAAACAAACAACGCCCAGAATCCTGGTTCAGGGGACAAATTGAACATTCCCAAAATGTCAGGTGAGCTCATACCCTACTTTTTTTTTAATTTGGTTTGTTTTTTTACCAGTTTTTACATAGAAAATCCTCTTTGATTGTTGGAGATGATGCCTCTTTTGTATTGTAACTTCATGGATCCATAGTTGGATACTTGGTAGGCCTTATCGGCCTTTTTGTTTGGGTTTTCTGTGTACACATGGTGTCACCCTTCTTAACAGTTAATACACTAACACTCCCTTCATCCTGGAATAAGTACAACATTTGTCTAGGCGTGTTAAATATCTATAATTGACACTTATAAAGACAAAATTAAGGGCTCTCAAGGCTTTTAAACTATTTCTTTGTTTTAAAACAAAACCCAAACTGGAAAGTAAACAATTATTTTGGGATGAATCATGAATGGATTAAACTATTAACTATGTAAATTTGGTGAAACTATTTTCTTTCCCTACAAGTGTTATTGTGTGTGTACGATTATTGATCCTATTGCTGTTTGTTTTAGGGACTAAGCAAAAACCAAGTGCAGTAGCAATTGAGTCTGATTGTTCAGAGGAAATCCAGGCTTTGTCGAATGAGGTAATCTCAGTTGCATTTCAGGCTTCATCCCAAGCCCTTAGGGTTTAATCGTCTGATCTATTGAGAGATTTCAAACGTGAATTTTGAACAGTTGAATGATGAGAGACAACCTAAATTTTGTTTGAAGTTTTGATTTTTTTTTTCTTTTCAGATTACCGAGCTGAAGGTATCTGTGGATCTTTTAGAGAAAGAAAGAGACTACTATTTTGCAAAATTACGGGATATCGAGATCCTTTGTCAGGCTCCCGAACTAGAACATATTCCGGTAACCTTTTGCAAACATTTCATTTTCATGCTTATTTGATGTGCATCTTTTTCTACATCAACTGGTAGTGTAATCTTGCTACCCATTTATACGCACTAGTTATATTAGCATGAAAAAAAATTGTGAAGTGAAAAGAATAACAAATAGAAGTTTTTGGAAGAAAGACTAATGGAAGTTTGTTGACAGATGGTTGTGGCAGTTAAGAAGGTCCTTTATGCTACGGATGAGGAGTCTGCACTTGCGGAGGCTCAACAAATTATAGCTGCCAATCAATGAACGAGAGTTAACCAAAAGTGAAACATGACGGTGATGATGATGGAGAAAATCTTCATGTCATTTAATTTCATCTGTAAGATTTAAGTTATCAAAGTGTCCACGTCTGATTACAGGTAATGTAGATTATGTTGTGTTGGAGTTTAATGGTCTTGGTCAAACGTTGTACACTACTTTTCCTAACTTGTGCCAAGTGTGCATTGTTGTTTAGTTGCAACTTTCGAGCTTTGATTTTCTGTCCTTTCATCCTTATTTCAATTTTATTGGTTTTATATTCTAGGATTTGGTGAACTGTTGTTTAGTTTGTAGCATATAGATGTATACAAAAAATCAAGAAAAGTACACAGCATATAAGAATATCTATGAAAATATTCACCAATATATAAGCCTACAAAGCGCCCACAATCCGATTTATATGGTTTTAAACTTGGGATATTGGATTTAAATAATCCTAACTTTCACCAATTGGCCGGTAGCACTATTACATATGAAAGTTTAAACATAATCCAACTATACAGTTTAAACAAATACATCATAAACAAAATACAACCATATATCAAATTGTATAGATTAAACATAATCCAAGAAGTATAAAATTTATGCATAATACAACAAACACAAAACTAAACCATATGACATCAAAATTTATATAAAAGTTGTTACAAGTACTCAATTTGTTTACATCTCCGTCTTTGCTAAGGGATATTTTAAATAGGGAAATTGGTCTGTTATAATCCCTAGTAGACGTCATTGGCAATTAGCAGTCCCACTTTTGAATATTCCTTATGTCAGTCTAACCTTTCACCTATTTTTCCTACACCGGTCTTCCCTTAAAAAAAATTAACGGGGTTCCGTTAAGTTTTTTTTTCCAAATTACAAATAGACGTTTTAGGGTTTTTTTATCAGAACGACAATACGAGTTGATTAATGTAAAACTTACCTCGAAACGGTGCTACAAATGACGAAAACGGTGCTTCAATTCGGGTGTTTAAACTTCTAATTAACAAAAATCAAGTCGTTTGGAGCATCATTTCGATGTAAGTTTTACATCAATTGACTCGTATCGTCGTTCTGATAAAAAACCCTAAAACATATGTTGTAATTCGGAAAAAAAAACCTTAACAGAGGACCGGTGGAGGAAAAATAGGTGAAAAGTTGGACTTCGGCAGGGGAATATTCATAAATAAGGAATGTCAATGACCAATGACATCTAGTAGGAATTATATTACAGGCTAATTTCCCTTTTAAATATTAGTATAATAAAGGGTAAAATTTGATATGTGACTGAAGGCTTAGTAACCAGTTAAAGCTGTAACACAATAAATATTATTACATTGCAAAATATCTTAAATTGTCTCATTTTAGTGAGAGGAGTGTGTATATAAAGTTAACATGTTTTATAAAGAAAAAAACCTGTTGACTTTCTTAGTTATGATAACAATAATAGCTTTTATATAATGTCAAAGGCCATTCAGTCTTAATTTTATCATTTTTGACAAACTCAAAAATAACAAATATTAAAATTACAAACTACACTTCTATATAATATGCGGACCATTTTTTTTATTTGTTCACTCATGACAATTAACCTAATTACTTTCAATCTTTATATATGCAGCAGATACATAATATCAACACCATTAACACACCAGGTGGTCATTTCTTTGACAACAATATTACAACTAACATGCCTTTGTTAAAATTACGAATATCAAACTCGTTCCCTGCGTTAATCCTCCCCGGCTTCTTGAGCCGGTTTTTCAAGAAGTTGGAAAGGCCAGGAATCAGATGGAGTGGGATACCGTGGGTTTGGTTTGCTCACATTTGACACAGGATTGTGACCCGTACGCAACTCTGGTTGTGCGTGAACTTGGACGTTTTGACAACCAGGAATAACAAAAACGGGATTTAAAACCGGATCACCAGTAGGTAATCTAATCATCTCCTGTGGAAAATAAGCCGGGAATTGCGGTTCTTGCGATTCGATCGCGGGTGCATTCAGGTCAAGGTTTGTTTGGACATTTCTTTCTTTTATCATGCTCTGTAGTTCACTGATCTGTTTTTGTAGCGTACACGTTTCATCTTGAAGTTCATTCCTTTCAACTGTCACCTGCGCATGGAAGCAAAATTTAATCATAAAAAATGAAAAGATGGCAATTTTGGCCCTTTTTTAAAATAAGGGTCGGTTTGTTGAAATTCTTACATATTGTGTTTCGGATTGTAAAGCTGCATTCTCCTTCTTGAGAGACTTGATCTGATCAATCATGTCTTTTACAAGTCGAGTGGTTTCGCCTAATACCGAGGCTTTCCCACTGTTTTGTTCTGTGAGTTCTGCAAGGTAGCGAAATAGTTATTAAACAGATACGGATTATAGGCGAAAAGATTAAAATAAACACTAATCAGAATCAGATGTTACCAAGTGCACCAGCCAACTCAAGAAAGAGTTCATTCAAATGTTCACGCTTTAGTTTTTCCCTTTCAGCTTTGTGGATCCGTTTAGGAACTTTAGCTGGATTCTTCTTGCTCGTTTGCAAGCTGAATCAAAATCATTATTATTGTTATCGTTCTGTACTTTATTAGATAATGGATAAATATATCGAAAGTGAAAGTGAAACTTGGTTTTACTGACCAAGTGGGCGATCTTTCGGCTGCCATGCTGGTTTAGACGTAAATCTCCAGAAACTTCGTACAGATTGTATTCCTTATCTGGTAACAGCAATAAACCAAAGATCTCAATTTAAACATCTACACAAAGATCCAATGCATTAACTTAAGTAACACAAAGTAACAAAATCAAACAGAATAATCAAAATTTACAAACTTTAACCGGTAAGCAGATGAACAACACCACAAGAAAACAAAGCTTCAATTTCATATTTTTTCTTAAATCCCCTCATTTCAAAACCAAAAAACAAACAAATCCATAGTTATTTTAGGGGAAAAGTGAATACAGTGCTGTTAGGCGTCTAACTTTAGACGTGAAACCTATCAAAACTACGCCGTTTCTCAAATCTGACGCATAGGCATACAAGGAAAACTAAAAGCCCTTCACCGGGGAAAAAAGGCATTTGAAAAAAAAAAAAAACACAAAAAGATGCAAAGCATCCATGATTACATATTCTTAGGTTTTTAATCAAAACGACGTAGTCGGTTTTGCGTCTAAGTTTAGATGCCTAACAGCACCACCGTATTCACTTTCCCCTTGTTTTAGTTAAACTAATTCATTATCACATAAAAATGAGTAAATTCCAGTCCAAATTCGCTTCAAAACAATCATAAATTCATCAATAACAATACAAACTCATAAACAAAACGTAACATAAACCGTAAAAACACAAATTAAGCAACCACAAACCCTAGATTTCACGTAACAGCACATCCACACTAATCAAAGTTGATAAGAAGAACCGAAACACATAATCAGACAACAAATCAGCGATGGATTGATCAAAACACTTACAGCAGATGATGAATTGAAGTTGAATGCAATAGAAAAGGATCGATCTACAAATTAATTAGGGCATACGACAGCAGTATAACGCATACATAAGAGGCCCACCCCTTAGTGGTGTGGTGGTAAAGGGTTTGGATTTCATAGCAAAGGCTTGGGTTCGAGCCTCATAAGAGGCAAAAATAGGGATTGAATTTAGAGGGTAAGATTTAGCCGTTCAAAAAAAAAAAAAAAAAAAAAAAAAAAAAAAAAGTATAACGCATACATACCTTGTGTAATAATTGAGTGTGAAACGACGTCGTGAGCAGAGGGAGGCGTGTGGCGGGCTATACAACAGTTTTTATAGAAGATAGGGCGGAGCGTGGCCGGCAGATACCTGCAAGCTACATGCTTTTTAAATATTCATTATTAATGCCACGTTGGATTTTTACACCGTGCTCACCACACTCGATTCATGTCTTACCGTTTTTAAACAATATTGATGTCCCTAAAATCACTAGCCTTAGGCTCGAGGACGTAGGATGGAGCCTCTAGGGGCTTTATTAGGACACGTCAGCGTCACTTAGGATCCACGTCAGCCAGGGGGTTTATAACGTTCTTCTTTAACTTGCAAGATATAGGATAAAGCCCCATATTAAACAAAATTAAAAAAAAAAAGATTTGATTGGATGAAATCAGGTGGGCCCCACTCGATCATGCCAATGGAGCTCGTTACCATGTTGAAGCCGGGCCTATAGCACCCCGTCGTAATCCACTCGGTGTGTGTGTGTGTGGGGGGGGGGGGGGGGTGGCGCCATCAGGCGCTATCGTGGCTGAGTTGGCAAAGGTGGCGCCCCCACACCCTCCGGCCTTATTATTGTTTCACTTAAGTTAGTCGATACAAACTCATGCATCATCATGTCGGTTTACAAGTTGAACTGGCTACTGACTACGAACCCAATCATGTGTAAACATATATTACCAGTTTGACTAACCGGATAAACGGTTTCTGGTCCGGTCCAATATGATCTAGTGGATTATAATTAACATATAATGTCACTAGTAAGTTATCGTATTTTAAATCATCTTTATAGGTAGTTGAAATATAATTGATGATCTAGTGGATTGTAATTAGCATTTAATAGCATTAGTAAGTTATCGTATTTAAATCATATTTATAGGTAGTTGAAATATAATTACTTACACACTTTTTTAACCACAATCACTATAAAGATTTTTTACAATCAAACCTTTAAGATAAAATAAGTTGTAGAGCACACTACTTTGAATATAAAGAAAGAAATAAACTACTTTAATTATAAAACATGATCACTTTGCTCATTTAAAAATAAGTCAATATTATTATACCAAATAACTTTATTGAATATGGGTGTAATAAAGATACGTTTCACATACCAAATAACTTTATTGAATATGGGTGTAATAAAGATACGTTTCACATGTCTCATTATTTACATTCCACCAAGTCTTTTGTTTATATATGAAAATTATGATAATCTGTTTACAAACCGTTCCTACAAAATATTTTGTAGTTGGAATCACTCAAATTGATAAATATGGTTTTCAAACATTCATCAAATTTTCTTGTAAAAAGTGAGTTTGATGTAATAAAGTATATGTTAAATCTGGAAATTGTATATTTTTTTTGAACGGCTAATTTCTTTAATTCCTGTTATCCGTGGGACCTGAGCTCAAAACCTTTCCCTTCCCAACCTAGGTGTTTTAAAGGCTTTGTCTTTGCCAATAGACCACCACCCCGTTGGTAAATCTGGAAATTGTATGCGACATAGAATATAACCTTATACTAACCTTCCGAGGTAGAACTGTTTGTTTCCATAGTATATTCAGATAAATAAATAGGGAATTCTAAATTTGGCACATATTGACAAATTTTTCGAATTTATCAAATACTAAAATAAAAAACAACTAATAAATTGCATAAGCTGGTGGTGACAACTCACGATTTTCTCATTAAATAAAAATTCAAGGAATGTTTCAATAACAGTTGAGACTTATTGTACATAACTTTGTTAATTTAGTTACTTGAGTTACTTGTCTATCACACCCTCATCGATCTGTACATAACTTTGTTAATTGAGTTACTTGTCCCTCGTCATTTCTCCTCACCTGAAAAGAACTCGTCCTCGAGTTCTTAGAGTAAAAGTTTCTGTTGATGAGTTGCCTAATTTTACAATTGTATCCCATCTTGTTAGTTTTTCAATACTCTCCACCAAAGGAACACAATTGATGCTATTAGTTTCTTTGTTTTCTCTCTCGTCATCATGTGTTGCTTTGTCATCATGACTTGCTAACTTCATTTATCATCTTCAACATTATGGCTTCAACTTCCATATATTTTGTTATCATTTTGAGTTTTGTCGATTGCAACCTCCTTTGTTATCTTGGCTTCATGACTATAGTAACTACCCTAATTTTTATGGATTCTGCCAACTACTGTTGTGACATGTAATTCTTTAAGAATTGCGACGAGTTTCTCGGCCTTAGTATAGATATAATCTTACAAACACCACAAACCATCAAACCCCATGGTCTCCATCATAAGAATAATAACATTGATTTACTCCAACGCAACGTGCCATCAGGATAATGAGTTTTGATACCACCTAACGGAAAGCGGAATTGCAATCTATAACGTATTACATGAGACAAGAGGTGTCATATAGGGAATTTGGCGCATATTGCCAAATATTTGAATTTATCAAATACTACAATAAAGACACAAGTAAACAACTAATAAATTGCATGAGTTAGTGACAACTCACTCACGATTTTCTTATTAAATGAAAATTCAAGGAAATACTCTGTATCAATTTGAGAATAAATGTCGTGCATTCACGCATCTTCCAATCCGTATATGATTTTGTTAATTCAGTTATTTATCCCTCATGAACTCATCAGCTGGTCTTGTAGCTATGACCTCAGAACCCTTCTAACGGATTTCCTCCATGTTACAACCTCATCTCAAGGTCGAAAAGGTTAGATTTTGAGAGGTTCGATTCTATCCACACGACCCCACGCCGACGATCATTGCTTCTTTATAGTTCAAAAAGCGCTCATATGAAATATTTTATGTATTGTATTACCAATGTCATAATATTTTTTTTAGCAAAACTGTCACAAACAACAGTCCTACTTACATACCAGCACAAACAAATTAATACCACCCGGAAATATACAAACGCGACATGATACGTGATTAAATACAACTAGGCATATAAAATTATAATAAAAACTGTTTCAAAAATAAAATAAATCTATTCAACGCTCACGCTTTCGAACATCCAAATTGGAACCGACGTATTTTCATTTTTCCATCTAAAGCCAAAGCCAAGACGTCAAACTCTTCCACGTACCACAGCTCCGAGACTGTTGCCTGCAAGTGAAAGTTTTTAGGATGACAAATCATGCAAATACATAATTAGAGCCCAGAAGAATTAATGCCATATACAAACGAAAAGAAAATTAACTTGAACAAAAATAATTATGGAATGTGAAATGACAAAATATACCACCTTAGTTCCAACGATGCGACTGTTCAAACGAGCTACTAATTCATGAAAGTGTTTCAGTTCTGAATCGACATTCGTTTCCTAAATAGTAACAATCACAAGTCAAAGGGTTAAATATGAGTTTTAAAGCAACCATATGAATGAACGGGTCAACCAACCTTGGATGAATTTTTAGGGTGACCAAGAATCCTTGCAAGTGATGTATGAAGTATGGCAGGAGCATACTACAACATTTAAGTCAAATCATAAATATCCATTAAAAAACGTTGAATCCCATAAAAAGAGTGAAGTGTAAGATTGGTAATTTAGTAAGCTTCTTACTAGTTGCTTTTCTGGTGCACGGGGAAGAGCGTTTCTTAATTTAGAACGGATAGTCACAGGATCCGTCCCAGATATCACCTAGGTAACAACATCATCAAACACTAAAAAAAACCTAAAACCGAATAAAACTATATAGTCTATACAAACTGTACCTGCCAGCAACCCAAAAGCACACCAGTTGAAGTCAAAACGACCCGATCTAACAAAATTGTCACCGGGCAGAGTTGATTTACGACTGATTTTACAGCATCTACTTCCGCCTCGACCCTGTCGAATTTACGTTTAGTAAAGAAATAACCATTTAAAATATTAAAAAGAATGAAGGTGCAATAGAAAGATGCTTACTTCCTCCTCTGAAGCAGGAACGGGTGAAATGTGGTGTGAAGCGTGAAACATACTAAAATGGTATCGCTCGGAATTCTGAAACCAAATTACTAACCCACAAATGATTAAGCTTTACAAGAAAGAAAATAAAGATAACAACGGAAATCTTTTGCAGACTATAGTGTTAAATAGAGCATTAAACTTGCCTTCACTAAGAGTCGGTGAAAATACATCCCTCACTGCTTTCCTGCATCAAGAAACAACATGCATAAATTTATAAAAAAACATGAAAACAACTAAATGTCGAGAAAAATTATAATTCCCGTACGAGATAGGAAGTGAGTACTCAGTGCTCAAATGCAGGACATTAGCTCGAACAGGAGGAATAGCAGCCTGCAGAAGTAACAACATAAATTATCAAATAATAAGATTATCAAACGAAAATATGAATATATAAACATATGATTATTACATAATCACCTTCAAAGCAGGAGTGACAGATCCATTTTTCATATCAAATAGATCAGAAAGTAACAATGCCTGTGAAGTCTCTCCGTGCTTAAGAAAGAGTGCACCATGCTCATCCAAATCCCTGCTCATTTTCTCATACAATTTCAACCTCTCTCCATTCGAAACCGGAACATCTGCTAAATTAATACAACTTAACATTAGGAACACTGTAATCGCCGAAAACGATTAAAACAGAAACACCAAAACACGAGACTGAACGAACTCGCTCAACTCGTTTTTATTATAAACCAAAGACACGAATTACAATAACATTAACCATCTATTTACACTAACCAAACATTTCAGAAAACAAGAAACCTAAACCACTAAAACAGGAAATTATATAAAGACTCAATATTTTAACATAAATAAAACCAACTAAAACAGGAAATTATATAAAGACTCAATATTTTAACATAAATAAAACCAACTAAAAATTAGGGGTGTAAACAAGCCGAGCCCGAGTAGGCTTGAACTTGGCTTGTGATAGAAGCCGATTCGAGATGGCTAATCTCCCAAGAGACCCGTAGAGTGGGTTAAGCTCCAAAGAACATAGATGAGAGAACAAGACAATAATAACTTTAATCTAATTTTTCTTCTTCTTTCAAAGTGCAACGTACATGACTTTAAATATGCAAAACTAATCTAACAACTACCTAGTAAGTGAGAACATGCATGCAGTAAACAAAGGAACATGGGAAACATGGAACATATAAAGGAAACATGGGTATCATGCAAGTAAACGTGGGTTTGGGTTGTTGATGTGTTATGCACGTATCAGCTTGGTTCAAGCTTACTATTTTTAGATCAAGCCCGGCTTGAAAGTAAAACCCAAGAGCTCAAGTTTGGCTCGAGGTAATTTGAAAACAATTTTAATCGAGTTAAAAGTTCGGCTCGAGCTCGCCTCGCTAGCTTAAACGAGCCAAAGCTTGGATAGAGCTCGGCTCGCCAATGGTAAATAGTAGGTGTATCATATATAAAAAATAGAGTTAACTGTCATTTTCGTCCCTGTGTTTTGACCAATTATGCCAGTCCAGGCCATATTTCAAATTTGTGTCATTTCCGTCCTTGACATTCTTGAAACATGCCATTTCCGTCCAAAAAAACATGAGTTAACTACCGTTTTCGTCCCTGTAGTTTGTCCAATTATTCAATTCAATGACACAATTTGGATGGAAATGACACAAATTTAAAATTTGCATAATTGGACAAACCACAAGGACGAAAATGGCAGTTAACTCTAAAAAATAATATAAAACTCTTTTTGGGCTCGTAGCCTAAACGAGCTTTGTATGTAAAGCTAGAGCTCAGGCTCGTACGAGCTTTTTACCGATCCGATCCCACTTTCGAGCTGCTCCGGCTCACTTACACCCCTACTAAAAACACATTTATACCCTTGTTCACCCATTCGGTTATGCGAACACACTAACTTAAATAACAACTGGAACTAACAGAATCAGAAACTACTAGTAACCACTTCAATATGTTAAAATATAATTAAAACCCTAAAATGAGATTTCATTCCATATATATATTGTGACTAGATTCGTAATAGATTGTGCAATAAATGAGCAATTACTAAAGTGTTGTGTAAATGAATTACCTTTAGAAGAAGAAAGAGGAGAAGCCATACGGAAGATAGCGTAGAAGATTATTAAGGAGATGAACCAAATTAAAGAAGCTGATTTTGATTGATTATTATACCAGTTCTTAACCCTAGCCATCAACTGATGTAATTAGATCTCTGGGTTTTGGTAAGATCAGAGATCATCAACGCCAAGAAAAATCACTGGAATTTGTAAAGGTGGAATGGAAAGGTAAAACCTCTTGTTTAGATGAATGTTTTCAAAGGAAAACACAGAGACACTGTGAGAGAGATGGAATGTATGATTCGGTTGGTTTAATTATTATTCTCAACCTAACCTAACCTAACCTAACCTAACCTAAAGCTGAACTGAAACCGAAAATGAAGTTATCAGTTGGTCTATATTATTAACTAATCAGTTTTTGGTTAATTAGATTGGCTGATGATTCAGTTAGATTGAGATAGTGTTTGGTATGCAGGAATGAGAGGTGAATGGAATGGATGATTATGGGGGAATGGAGAAAAGGGTGTTTGGTTGGTCAATGAAATGGAATCACCCATTCCAAAATGCATTCTATTCCCTCAAAATCATTCTTTCCACCCTCCGTGTTTTTTTTTTTCCATTTCATCCCCTCTTGCACCATTCATCAACAACACCACAACCCACCACCTTCGCCACAACCCACCACCACCCACCATCGACGCCATCGCCGCCACCCGCCACCACCTCACCCCAACAGCCACCGCCGCCACCGCCACCCACTCGCCACCGTTATCACCCACAGCTGCGACCAACCGCTAACGACACTCGCCGCCGCCCACCACCACCATCGTCGACGCCACCACCACCGCCACCAACAACCGCCGCCGCCGCCACCAACCGCCACCTCTGCTGCCACCCACCACCAACGACCACCTTGCCACCACCACCACTCGTCGTCGCCGCCGCACCGCCACTCGCCGCCACCACCACCACCCATCGTCGCCGCCGACACCCACCACCGCCACCTATAACCACCCACAATCACTACCACCGACCACCACCACTACCACCACCATTCACCGCTGATTTTATTACTCTGTTTTTCTTGTCTACCGAACAATACACAATAATAACTCATTCCATTCATACATGGTAACCAAACAAGACATGGAATGGTAATGAGCCATTGCATTCCCTCGTCCATTCCATTACCTCATCCATTCCATTACATCGTCCATTCCATTCATTCGTCCATTCCATTACCCTATACCAAACAGACCCCGAAGGTTTTTGGTTTGGTTTGTTTGATTTTGGTTAGTAGCCAAAGCTAAAGTTGAGCTATAACTTTTGTTTAGAAATACATGAAATAGAGGTATAAAAGTTAGAAATATATGAAAATATGAATTGTTTGGTTCGGTAATTTGGTTAAACGAGGATACAAAAAATCAATAACCGGTTTTTGGTTAATTTGGTTTTCGGTTAATTCAATTTTGGTTGATTTCGGTTCGATTTCACCTGTTTTCAGTTTGGCTCTGTTTTGCGATTCTGTTATTGCTTAGCACTAAACACTCTTAACCACATAACATATCAAAAAATTTTTTTAGAAAAAAACTATAGCAATACTATATTCATATTAAAGAGAAAAAATGTTTGTTTTTACAATATTTTTTTAATATTAACGTACGAAAACATTATGGTCGTTTAAAACTCGTGGGATATATAGTTTATTATGAGGGGGATAAAATGTAACTACTAATTAATTAATAAGAATTTGGTTAAAGATGTGGGATTAAAATGTAATTAAAAAAGGGAGATTAATTTGTAATTGGTGTTTGATTTACCCTCATTTTAGGGTTGTATCTCATGCATTAACCCAAAAATAGTTCTTTAACTTTTTGGTGTTTTAATATGTCATTCTCATATACATTATGGGGGTGATCATTTGAGAAGAAAGTTAAAATGAGAAGAAAAAGAAGAAATGAGATAACGATAAAACATACATTTCAAAATTTACACTACACATAGTGAAATTTACCATACATATATACCTATACACATATCGAAATTTATTCTACATTTTTTTCCTACACATATCGAAAATTATTCTACACGTATCGAAATTTATCCTACACATATTGAAAATTGTCCTTCACCATAAATTAGGCTCTTCTAAAAGAGTATAGTTTAAAAATGAGTTACAACTTTAGGTAGTTAATTAATTTAAGAGAATACAATAATTTATTTAAAATTGTAAATTTACCTATGCCCTTACAATAACACTAAATACACATATTAAATGAAACATTTCTATTGATTTAAAACTTATTATTTCTATATTTACAAAAAAATCATCTCATTTTAACACTTCACTACATAATTATATAGTATAGATATGTTCGTTTATTTCACATCATCAAATATTAATTGTTAAAACTAATGTGGTTGCGAGAAAAGAATGAAAAGGTTTTAAAAACGAATGAATATTAACAAACGAACGCAAAAGTGTATAGTGTTTTAGTCTAGTTTTAGTTGATTTAACTTGCATCCACTTATTTATTTGTCTATGATAACTCTTTCATGGTAACTCTTTCATCTTTTAATATCTTTTGTTATTTAGTGAGTTTTCGTTTACACCATATACTTTATTCAGTTGTCATTTGCTCCTTTGTCATTTAGTGGATTTTTATTTACAATCTTTGTATTTTACTCCTTTGTCATTTACTGAATTTTCATTTACATGGTCGGGTTTGTCATTTATGAATTATTGTTTACACCCTTGTACTTTACTTTGTTGTCACTTATTTAGTGCTTTGTAATTTACTAAATTTTCATTTACGTTGTCTGGCTTTGTCATTTAGTGATTTTTCGTTTACACCTGTGTACTTTACTCGTTGTCATTATTTAGTGCTTTGCCATTTAGTAAATTTTCGGTTACTACTTAGCCCAGTTATACTTATGATTTGTAATAGATATAACCCATGTTTGGAGAATCGGATCACATCAATCAGTTCAATTGGAAACCATTGAGTTTATCAACTTGGTGTGCTACAACAAAACAGTCCTCGTTTGAACCGAGGGTTTATGAAAAATAAGTGAGCCAAACAAACCACAATATAGCTTTTTTTCATTTCTTCGAGTTTGATGACAATTTTTGAGTAGTTATTATCTATGCTACTGGAAGTTGTCTAACAAGAGAAGCCGGGGAGGTCAAGAGCAAGATTTTAAGATTTTCAAGTTTGGACTTAAGGTTAGATTTTTCTTGGAAGTGAAACTCACACACTCATCCAAGCCATAGGTAACTAATACTCAAGCCAGTAAGGAAACGTGTGTCACGTATAGAAGAGGGGTTTCCGCTTTCATACTTACTAAACATATGTAATGGCTTAGTGAGGGGTGAAAGGTGGCCGAGTTTTTTAAAACATTTTATTGATTATTTTTAGACTATTAATGTTTACAAATTTTAAACAATTACTTAGGTGCAGTTTGTTTTTAAGAGGTAAAATGTCTATAGCTTGCGTACCACATCTGTAAAAGAAGAGGTGGACCAAACCTCTGTAGTTTGCATGAAGAAGACTGTTTGTTTTTTAACGTATGTAGACTTCTAAAATAAACTGGTGATAGTGTACGGACGGTGATGGTGGTGGTGGTGGATGTGGACGGTGGGTGGTGGTGGAAGACAGTGGTGGTGGGTGGTGGACGGCGGTGGTGGTGGGTGGTGGTGTTTAATCCTTTGCTGACCTTAGAAGATCTTAAAAGTGGTTGGGCCAAGTCTGCACCAAGAAGAGCCCGCGCAGATGTTTTTTAATGAAACGTCTTCGAAAAAACAAACAGTCTGCAGATGTCAATATCTACGTGTGGTATGTACGGCGCGGACAGAAAAGTTTGCACAAATCTTTTTTAGATAAATAAACACCACCTTTATCATCTAAAATGTCAATCCAAGCATGCTTCAAAAAAACTTGGGACCAAAATACTTTTCTGTTTTTAAAACAACTCCGTTTTGTTAAAATTATATATCGTAATGTTCTGAAAATATATAAGCAAAACTGTATTAACTTTTTTTTTTTTCTAACAGCTAACAAATACAATTTTTTTTTAGAACAAATAAGATTAAATTAGTGTTAAACGAAATAATATAAATAAAAATAAAAAAAAAGATACTCACATGTGTATAATTCTCATTGGCTCACCCATTTCTTTTATCTCTCTGTATTATTCTCACAACTCTGACTAGGGACACGAAACTCACTTCTCACGCTCATTCATGGCACCGCGACACGGGGTGTTCCGTGAGTGTGGATCTGACGTAGCTCTCCTCCCAGTAACGATCACGTAGCATAACACATAATCTAATATACTTTTAGGGGATGTTTATCAACATCTGAATGGTTAAGTGCTGAACTAGTAAGATGTCTGAACCACTAAGTGCTGAACCAGTAAGAGTCTGTATAATGCTTAACCGTTTAGAGGCAAATGTCTGACCAACTCATAATAGAGGTCTTAACCATTAAGACTCAGTATAATACTTAACCATTCAGGGACAAATGTCTGAACCATTCAGACATCTGCTCGTGAAATAAACAGTCTAAACCATTAAGTGTTGAATCAGTAATAGGTCTGAACCATTAAGAGTCTCATTAAGAGGTAAACAAGCAACCCCTTGTTCTACTTCATAATTCACAACAGGATTCAAACCCTTAATCTCTAGAAGAAAGGAGAACATTTAACTCACCAAAATACTATTTAATTTTAACCTTTTGAGCGATTTACAGTTCACCATTTTACAAATTTGACTCAAAATGCTTATCTAGCTATACATATGGAATGCCAAGTCACATTGGTTGACTACACGATGCACGATGGTACATGATGACGGGGGTAGCCCAAGATCAAATAAAAATGACTTAAATACATAAACGCTCGAAAGGATAAACGGTTCGAAGGTTAAAAAGCTGGGAGATTGGGAAAAACAATACGGGAACAGTAAGTAGTCACATCCCTGGATTGCTTCACCAACCCACCAGCCGCAAAAGCAACTTGGTTCCACAGAACACACTCTTTTACCCGCAGATCAAAGCCTTCAACCCCCAAAAAGGGCAAAACCCCCACTGCAAGCATGGTCACTAGTCAAATGCCTTCCTCTTTGAGCGATGTCTTCTCCTATATATTAGACACTTCATTTACTAAGCAGGACATTCCCGGCCAACCCTGATTCCTGAAATCTCTGGTCATTCACTACGAGTACTTGCTTCATGCAAGTTACTTCCTTTCACATCCAACACACACATTCTGTTTGCTCCATCATCCGAATCTGAACACACTTCAGAGGAGGACCTTCAGCAAACAACAAAAATAAACTAGTGAACCTCTCTCCACGTCTTGCAAACATGGGGGGACCCCACGACCTGCGTTAGGCAAAGTTGAACCCTTCAACCCTTTTGCCTAACCGGCCAAGCTACTATCTTTGGTCTATTATTTGTTGCATCAACAAGTTGGCGCCCACCGTGGGGCTACGCCGCTATTTCTCCTCAAAAAGACCTAGTAGTGTAGCTCTTTTCTCTTGAAACTACCATGTCGGAAAGTGGATCCCCGGGAGAAGTAAATCAGGTCCCAAACACCTCAACCCCGGGTACTAGCCAAGCTCATGTGGCTATACCAGCTTCTTTTTTCAACTCTGGGGAGCACTCCCGAGTTTCTCAATTTCAACACTCCAACTCCGTCCAGATCCGGAGTCCCTTCCCCCAACGTTGGTGTCTCTGACACCACAGCACGTGTTGAACTTACCCCTAAGGGAGTTGCCAATAACTTCCTTGAGTTGAGGTCTCTCCTCAACCAATATGTGAGTAGGGAAAGGGACAAGGGAGTGAGGATTCGTCTAGACTATGATGAGCCAGAGCCGACGTTGTCTCCCGGACCCCCCGTCCCTCCTTTTACATCTAGGGACGAGGCTGGTCCCAGTAATCCTCCAAACCCTAATCCATATCTGTCCACAAGGCCGAATACTACAGCATATCCTCTCTTCTCTTCCCAACCCGTTACAAGTGGTGCTCATTTGGGGCATGAGCTGACCCTTGACCAGCTCCTGCAATCCCCAGCGACAAGCCTTCCAGCTTCCACAACAACTTCATGGGAACAAGCTTTGTTCGTGCTCCCCTTGGCACGAAGTGCTGTAATGAGCACCCCTTTGGGAGTTAGTTACCCTGTTGCACCCGGAAGCCTTCAAGGCTTCAACCGTATGCCCCAGATGATAGCCCAGATGATGGCCAACTTCCCATGGCAGCATTTTGTCAATCAGGTGCTGGCCACTCAAGGGAACAGTAACAATGGCAACAACACGAGTGCAAGGGTCGAAGAAGATTTGGCCAAACCCTACAAACCAAGTAACCTTTCATGCTTTTCACAGCAAATAGCTGATTATGATTTTCAAACAAAAATCAAGATGCCTCCTCACATCAAAACGTATGATGGGACTGAAGACCCTGAGGACCATCTTCAGATCTTCACCGGTGCAACAAGGATTGAGAAATGGTCAAACGCTGAATGTTGTCTAATGTTCATGCAAACCCTTGTCGGATCAGCCAGGATCTGGTTCAACGATTTACCTGCTCGAAGCATTCGAAGCTTCGACGACCTCAGCAAGGGTTTTCTAGCCAATTTTTCCCAACAAAGGCGATATGTCAAAGATGCAACAGTAATCTTTCAGATAAAACAACATGATAATGAAAGTCTTCGAGAGTTTATCGAACGATACAAGAAGGAGGGTCTAACATATGTAGGGGCAGACGAAAAAATGAGAGTAGCTGGTTTTATGAACGCTATCACCTCAAAATATCTCACAAGAGATTTCAACAAATCCCTGCCCAAGACCCTGGAAGAAGCTCTCGAAAGGACTTGTAAGGACCGTTTTTCTTCTTTATAAATTAACTTACAAAGGTAATTAAAAGACTTCAAAATAACAACATTAATACATGCTTTTGACAAAAATTGGGCATGACCCGTCCGTAAAACGGATATATCCCTGTTTTAAACAAAAGTAAGACAAATACCATTCTACAATTCGTTTGACAAGACGCTACTAAAAACCTAGACATCAAGTGTTAAAATGTATGTCTACTAACAAGTTGTACAAAATAAAAATTTTGACCCAAAATATTAGTGCAACTAGCGGAAGCGCTTGATATGACATATCATGAACATGTGCTCGCTCCAATTCTCCAAGTCGCCTAAATTGAGGATTTACCTACATTCAACAACAAAGCTTAAAAAAATTAGTCATTAAACTTATTACGCTTACAATAGCATTGTTTTAGTTCCATTCGTTATGTATTTTCATTCCTCTTACGCATATGACTACCCAATTAAATGGGTATGGCATATACTCTCATAATGAGATTCAAACATACACTTACGACCCGGTAACATCGGGTTGATTGCTTTCAATATAAATCCTTCGTTCTATCCGTTAAACGGATTGAACTTCATACATTCGTTATTGCATTCATGACCACCCGTTCTAAACGGATGGTACCTTATTCTTACTCGACTTGTTCAATTCGAACCGGTCGACTTGCATAGCTTATCATAACCTTTGTTAGCATAATCAAATCCACAAGGGATTTGCTATCCACTTACTAATCACCATATTCATTATAACTAGTATTGTTCATCATAATTATTAACAAAATTTAAGTAAGGTTTTGTATGCAACGGAACATACCTCGGTCTTGCGTGCCTTCCGTTTTCCTAGTGCTCGTACCTTCTTCCTTCACGCCTACATTACAACATTCATTCATTCATTTAGTCTATTTACTTCATTATACCATTTTCCATGTTACACATACATTAATCTCTTAAGCATTTCATCAAACACTTGGTAGGCATCATAATTAAGGTATAAGGTACAAGTCTTTAAAGCACAATTTTACTAGTTCATCATCATCATCCAACATTCACATCTATTCTAATTTGCATAACTATTTCCTCCTACGTCAATTTATCTAGCATTCAAGTATTACAAATAAGATCACATATCAAGATAACATACAATCATAATCATTATGATCTTCCTAATCATAACATAATTTCACAAAGTGGGTTTTCACTACAACCTCTCATGCAATCTAAAATCAAACATGATTCTTGTTCTAGAAAGCAATTCTAACTCAGATTTCCCATATTTGATACAAGAAATCGAGATTGGGTTGAACCCCTCTTTATACAAAGCATAATTTCAGAAAATTGAACTTACCACTTCACTAACTAGGGTTAGATTTTCGAAAAGGGGGCTCATGCACTGGATTATCTTATGATTTAGGCTTCAATTGCTTGATTTCTTGAGTTTAGGGTTTCCCCCTTCTTGCCCGTTCTTGATCGATCGCTCCCCAGACACACCCACTGTATTTGGGGTTTAATTTGTTTTTAATAATTTAAGTTTAATCACTTTTGCACTTTACCCCTACACTTAGTTGCTATTTACAACTCTAATCTTTAAACCACATTTAACTATCATTTTGCCATAAATCCTTAGTCATATTAAGTTTATTATTTATCCTCACTTGTCTTTATTGTGTTTTTATTTTTGGGGCGTTACAGGCGGAAGCCCATATCCGGGGAGAGGAGGCAATAGATATCAAAGAGCAAAGGAAAAGAGGATCCAGTTGGCGAAGCGACAGCCCAGCCAGAAAAAGTGGGAACTTTAACTCCTATGACAGACGTCAAGAGGGCTCAGACCATCGAAGGCTTGAAGGTCGGAACCCTTCCACCAGAGAGAAAGGCATAAGTTTCACACCCCTCACAAAGACTCCTCAAGAAATCCTGGCAACGGAAGAAGTCAAGCAGAACTTTCGGCCTCCTAGGCCTCTCCCCAAAAGCAGGAAGAATGAAAACTCCACACAATATTGTGAATTTCATGAAGAAAAGGGGCACCATACCAATGATTGCTTCCAACTTAAAAAGAGAATCGAAGAAGCCGTTAAGTCCGGGGAACTTGCTCACTTGGTTAAGGGAGTAAGGGACAAAATGGCTGAAGGAAAAAGCAAGGAAGTCAATATGGTAGATTTCGATGGAAGGGTTCCAAACAAAAGGCAGCGGTTGGAAGCTTGGGAGCTTCAGTGTGTTTGTTTCCCCCCAACTGAAAAAGACCCTCTTTCAAACCCTCTTGTGGTTGAGGCCACTGTGGGAAAATTGCAAACAAATAGAGCATACATAGACACTGGTGCTGCTACCGAAGTCATGTTTGAAAAGTTCTTCAACCGTCTAAGCAATGAAGAACGTTCAAGGCTTCAACCCTTCGGAACCTCCATAAAAGGTATTGCCGACGTACCCCTCAAGCCTTTAGGGCAACTGACACTTGATGTTTGTTTCAGCGAAGGTCAGAAGGAGAGAGTCCAACCGCTCACTTTTGTGGTCATCAACATACCTTCAAACTATGACGTGATCATTGGAAGGCCGGGACAGTGTGCATTTTACATGGCTGTGTCTGTTGGCCATGGCTCTGTCAAGTTTCCAACCGAAAGGGGGATTGCAACCCTTCAACCTTCCCAGGAGGCCTACATGATTGAAGGAGAAAGTTCCAAAAGTGAAGAAGACAAACAAAGGCTGACGATAAATCCCAAGTACCCCGAGAAAAAGATAAGGGTCAATCCAAGCCTTTCACAAGAGACCCTCTCGTATCTTGAAAAGCTATTAACACATTACAGTGATGTCTTTGCTTGGTACCCGGAAGATATGACAGGCATCCCTCGAAGCATCGCTGAACATGAATTAAAGATACCACCCAACGTCAAGCCTGTTGTCCAAAAGAAACGAAGTCTAGCACCCGAAAGAAGCTTGGCTGCACGCCAAGAGGTTGAAAAGCTTGTGTCAGCCGGCATTCTTCACGAGGTCAAGTATCAATCCTGGGTTGCAAACCCGGTGATGGTCCGAAAGCCAGACAATTCGTGGAGAATGTGCATAGATTTCAAGGATCTTAACAAGGCTTGTCCTAAAGATTGCTACCCGTTACCAGAAATTGATCTCAAGGTCGAATCCCTTACTGGTTACCCGTTCAAATGCTTTCTCGATGCCTACAAAGGTTACCATCAAATCCTCATGAAGGAAGAGGATGAAGAAAGACAGCCTTTCATACGGACAAATGGATATTCTGTTACCAAAAGATGCCTTTTGGCCTCAAGAACGCTGAAGCAACCTATCAACGCCTAGTTGATAAGGCCTTTGCAAGTCAAATCGGTAAAAACATGGAGGCATATGTCGACGACTTGGTGATTAAAAGCAAGACAGAGTATCAAATGCTCGATGACATCCAAGAAACCTTCAAGAACCTAAGGAAGGTCAATATGAAACTCAACCCTGAAAAATGTTCCTTTGGGTTTGAGGAAGGAAAATTCCTTGGACACATTGTGGGAAAACAAAGCATCAAAGCCAATCCAAACAAGGTGAAAGCAGTGTTAGAAACCAAACCACCAAGGAGCAAGAAAGAGGTTGAAAGCTTAAATGGGAAGCTTGCAGCCTTGAAGCGTTTTACCTCCAAGTTGGCTGAAAGGTCTTTGCCCTTCTACAAAACGCTCAAGAACTACTCTGATAAGAAAGACTTCAAATGGACTGAGGAGGCTGAAGAAGCCTTCAACCAAATGAAACAATATCTCGCTTCCTTACCTGACATTGCAGCTCCAGAAACGGGGGAGTCAATCTCGGTGTACCTTTCAGTCGCTGAGGAAGCCATAAGCGCGGTCCTCACCATCGAGCGAGAAAAGGCCCAGACCACCAACAACGAGGCTGAATACGAGGCACTGATCGCCGGCCTAAGATTGGCTAAAGAAATGAAGGTTCAAAAGCTTGAAGTGTTCACAGATTCGTTGTTGGTCTCGAGCCAAGTGAACGATAGCTACGTTGCAAAGGAGCCCAACATGAAAAGATACAAAGAAAAATCCAAGGAACTGATGAATACCTTTCAAACATGCAACATCAAACAAATTCCCAGATCTCAAAACAAAAAAACGGATGCTTTGAGTAAGCTTGCATCTCTCACTTTTGCCCACCTTACCAAGAAGGTGTTGGTAGAAGTGTTAAAGACTCCATCAATCGATGAGTTAGAAGTTCAAGATGTAGTCACCGAGGAAGATCCAAATTGGATGACTCCAATCAAGAAATTCCTTAAAAACGGTGAATTGCCAAGTGATCAAATAGAAGCTGAAAGGGTTAAGATCAAGGCAAGGAAGTATGTACTACATGGTGAAACCCTTTACAAAAAGGGTTATCTTGCTCCCTTGCTAAGATGTGTGGGTCCCGAGCAAAGTCAGTATTTGATCAAAGAAATTCACGAAGGTATATGCGGAGCTCATTTTGGAGCTAGGTCGGTGGTTGCAAAACTTATGAACCTTGGGTATTTTTGTCCCTCAATGCACTGGGATACCATTGAGCAATTAAGGAAATGTGATACTTGCCAAATTCATGCACCAATCCCAAAAGGTCCCAAGCATGACCTGGTTCCAATAACCTCAGCATGGCCATTCTATAAATGGGGAATGGACATTGTCGGTCCGTTTCCCCAAGCAAAGGTAGGGTGAAGTTCTTGCTGGTAGCAATAGATTATTTCACCAAGTGGCCCGAGGTTAAACCACTCGCAAAGATCACAGGCAAACAGGTCATTGACTTTGTTTGGGAAAACATTATTTGCCGTTATGGATTGCCGGGGGTACTTTTCACTGACAATGGAAAGCAATTCGCTGAAAAGCCTTTCAGTGTTTGGTGCAAAGAATACAGAATTGATCAGGTTTTTAGCTCAGTGGCTTATCCTCAATCAAATGGTCAAGTTGAAAGAACAAATCGAAGCATAGTGGAAGGTATCAAAACAAGATTGGGAAGATACGAAAGCAACTGGCTTGAAGAATTGCCTAGTGTTCTATGGGCCATAAGAACAACCGAAAAAACAAGCCATAAAAGAACACCCTATAGCTTGGTATTTGGGTCCGAAGCCGTGATCCCTGCTGAAGTAGGAGTTGTAACACAACGAATTGTTAACATGGATCCCGAAACAAACCAAAAAGAGACCATGTTGAACTTACAACTCCTAGAGGAAGCACGAGACCAAGCGGCAATTCAAGAAGCAAAATACAAGCAACGAATGGAAGCCTACTACAACAAGAGAGTCAAGAACGAACGCTTCAAGCCAGGAGATCTGGTACTTAGAAACAATGAATCTAGCAAAAAAGAGAACCAAGGAAAGCTTGGCCCAAAATGGGAAGGCCTGTATACCATCCTTGAAGCACATAAGGGTGGATCTTACAAGCTAGCAGACTCAGAGGGTAAAAGGCTTCCAAGGCATTGGAATGGAAAGACCTTGAAAAGGTTCCATGTCTAAATAGGAAAGATTGGTTTGTATTTCACAAGTTGTATTTCGAGAATGGCACTACGAACAACTTTTGTAAAAACAAGTATCTATTGAATGAATGAAGTTGTTTTATCAAACTTGTCTTTCTATCCTACGATCAGGTTGAGAACCTAGCAAAAAACTCCATGGCAAGGGCCATGTAAGGGGATGAGCTCCCAGGCCATATCGCTCAATAGGTTCAAGGGTTGAATGAACCTATATAAGGGGTGAGTTCCTAAATCAATACAACTCCATGAGACTTATTAATTAAAAACAAAATTGTCTCACAGACAGGTTTGAACAACCTACACCAAATGTTCCTTAAGCCTTAGAAGAATAATCAACCAACAGGCTTATGAAATCAAATAAAAAGCAAGAAAATAAACAGGATAGGTGCTATGTCTTCTTGTTAAAAATACCAAGGCTAAGTGACTGCAGCACTGAACCCTTTAAGGTATAAAACACATAAAGACAACACAAACTCGACAAAGACAAAGTTACAAGAAAAAGATATAACTCGAAGAGTAATACAACAACTTGAACAAAGAGTTATAAAAGCTTGAAATACAAACCAAGTCAAGTTACAAAACTAAGAAGCCTGCAAGGCTTCAAACCACATATGTGACAACTCAAAACCTTAAAGGCTTCAACCTACCTATGGATAGCCAAAAAGCTTGAAGCCAACCAAGCTGCCTTAACGAAATAGGCACAAGTATAAAAACACAACACAAAGAAAATAAGTTAAACATAATATCATAACAAAGAAAGCCCTGAAAGACTTTCAACCATTCAAACACAAGTTAAAACAAGTCCTAGTGACTTGCAAGCTTAGATATTGTTCAAACGGCCATACAGGCCTAAAAGCACAACCACATAACAAGAACCTTAGGGGTTCCTGCAAAACCTAATATTGTCTAAAGTTAACATTACAAACCACAAATTGTTTTTGAGTGCTAAGAAAGCTACGAATACCCATTAAACATCAGCAAAAGGCTTGGAAACCCCGGAACCTTCACCCTTGACCTTCTTTGCTTTCTTGGACTTCTTAGCTTTTACACCACCATCACCACCTACTGCTGAAGCCTCCAAGCTTGCATCCTTCGAAGCATCCGGTCCACCTGAAAGGGTGTCATTACTATCTCCCGAGTAGGATCTCTTCCTTGAAAGAGAACCCAAGACTTCAGCACAGACTTTTTCATTAAGGCCCTCCGGTTTCAAGTCCCGCAACACAGTAAGAGGCTTACCAAAACAAGCAGAAACTTGATGAATATAAGGGTAGGTCAGCCTCTCCATCTGTTCAATGGAGCCCTTAAAAACATCGGAAGCCTCGGGACGGAACATGGGAGACTTCTCCAAAGGATGGCCGGATTCATGAAGCTTATAACCAGCGATGAGGCCCTGATGTTTCCCCAGGTTGAGCAACTTAGTGCAAACTTCACCAAGGGCAGAGTTGAACTCCTTGGAGTGTAAAAGGTACGTAACAACCTGTTGGAAACCCTGCTCAATTAACCACTGATTATCACCGGTGGTTTGAGCAACCGAAGCTTTCAACCCTTCATTTTCCTCATCAAAAGCCTGCTGCTGAACAGATAAAGCTTCCCTGTCAGCTTTAAGCTTCAACCGATCGGCCTCAAAGCTCTTCTTCAAATCACTCATTCCAATGTCACGCCTCCTAGTCAGTTCATTAACCTTCTTGTCCCACGCTTCTTCTTTCTCAGCAAACCCAGCTATCTCCTTCTTCATTGCAGCCATTGAAGATTTCATCTTATCTTTCTTCTTAGAAAATTCTTCATATTCTTGCATCCTCTTACGAAAACGAGCAATCCCCTGAGGAAGCATGGCAGCAAGATTGCAGGTACTCAAAATCATGCGGGATAACATCAAGTCATCATCCATACCAGCAATAGTGTTGTGAACCGAAGGAGGAGCAATGTGACTCAGAGCATCTTCACAAACAGCAGCATCTTTGAAACTGTCATCAATTTTCACCGACCAACCAGGCACATAAACTTCATCCGGATCCGGATCCAACCCTTCAACATCCCTGCTTGAAGAACCCTGAACGGGGGTAGCAGTAACCTTCTTGGCTGAAGCCTTCTTACCATGAACAACCAGTTCCTTCTCCTTTTCAGCACCCGCTTCAACACCCTGATCTTCAGAAGATTCAATATCATCACTCAACTCCACTGGTTCAGTAGAAGTGGATCGAGGAGCAGCCTTCAACAAACGGCGGGTAGATCGACGGGTTGAAGCCTTAGGAGCATGAGACTTGGAAAAACCTTTGACATTGGAAGTACTAACATAACCCGAACCCTCGAACCTTTGCTCAGCAGTCCTAACCACAATGTTTTCATCAGGAACAGATGGGACATCCCCAAACGCAACATCAGAAGTGTCGTCACTCTTGATAAAATCCAGGGCAGACATAACCGCAAATAACAAAAAACAAAAACACATAAGGCATAAATAAAGAAAAAGGCAAAGAGGGCAAAAAAGGAAAATGCATACCCGTGCCACTCCTCATTAAAACTGGATCCCGATCGGCACTTTCCCACAATTTACTAACCCCTAATAGAACTAGCAAATGTTCAGGGAAGGGACGAACCCTCGAAGGGCACTCCCGGATGGCTTTGAGAAAAGCATCATTCAACTCAGATTCAGAGGGTTCTGGTTCATTGAGAACGGCATCCGGGTGCCTCCACACCATTTTGAATGGGACAATAGAATCAGAAACCCAGAAAAAGCGATCCTTCCAAGTACCAAGTGTCGTAACCATAGACGAAATAAGACAAGTATCAACCTTGGATGTTTCAAAGGTGAACCAGTCACCATTTTTGGCCAAACGAAAAAACCGGCGAAAAAGCAACAATGAAGGATCATATCCAAGGGTACGGCACAAAACCTCAAAATGCAAAACCCTAGCCATGCCCTTTGGGTGAATTTGACCAAAGGAGACTCGGTAATACTCCAATAAATTCAAAACAAAGAGGGAAAACGGATAACGGATGTTCGAAAACTCAAAATGACGACAATAAAGAGCAATAAAACCAGCCGGACATTTGTCAATCGGAACATCACAAGCAGGAGCAGTCGGTTTAAACACTTTCCCAATACCATATTCCTTACAAAATAATTCTACCTCTTCTTGGGTTAATCGAGAAAAGGACTTTGCCAAATCCTTACGAGCACCCATTTTTTTTAGAAAATATGAAGTAAGGAAATAAGGAAGAAGCCGGAACTAACCTTGAAGAAAGGAAAGGAATCGCAGAGGAAAACTTGAAGGGATAATGTAGAGATTGAATGATATATCCAAATATAAAAGAAAATAAAACTCAAAATAGTGGTGATAATTGCAAACAGTTACTTCCTGCAAAACCGCCGCCCTATGAACTGGCACACATCAATCAAATCAATTTTCAGTTATTTAAAATTCAAAAATTAACTGATCCTAACCCTTTAAGCCTTCAAGCTTTGAACCCTTGAAACCTTCAAGCAATAAATGCATGTATGAAAGTCAGAAGTCTTTGAGCTGATTCCCCAAAAACCTCTGACTTGGGGGGCTGATGACGGGGGTAGCCCAAGATCAAATAAAAATTACTTAAATACATAAACGCTCGAAAGGATAAACGGTTCGAAGGTTAAAAAGCTGGGAGATTGGGAAAAGCAATACGGGAACAGTAAGTAGTCACATCCCTGGATTGCTTCACCAACCCACCAGCCGCAAAAGCAACTCGGTTCCACAGAACACACTCTTTTACCCGCAGGTCAAAGCCTTCAACCCCCCCAAAAGGGCAAAACCCCCACTGCAAGCATGGTTACTAGTCAAATGCCTTTCTCTTTGAGCGATGTCTTCTCCTATATATTAGACACTTCATTTACTAAGCAGGACATTCCTGGCCAACCCTGATTCCTGAAATCTATGGTCATTCACTACGAGTACTTGCTTCATGCAAGTTACTTCCTTTCACATCCAACACACACATTCTGTTTGCTCCATCATCCGAATTTGAACACACTTCAGAGGAGGACCTTCAGCAAACAACAAAAATAAACTAGTGAACCTCTCTCCACGTCTTGCAAACGTGGGGGGACCCCACGACCTGCGTTAGGCAAAGTTGAACCCTTCAACCCTTTTGCCTAACCGGCCAAGCTACTATCTTTGGTCTATTATTTGTTGCATCAACAGTACACGTGATATGCCACATCACCTCACTTACACATGATATGCAAAGAGGTCCTCCTAGTTTCAATTTAGTTTCACATTATGGATTTATTAGTCAATTTTAATATGGTACTTTTGACATAGTTTTAGTTAATGTAGCATTGCAACATATTATCTGTTATGTAATGATTTTTAAAGAACATACAACTTTAAGTGAAGAGCACAAGTAATTTCACTAAGCTAAAGAGGACACGTTAGGGTGATTCAACATTGTTACATATTATAAATTTAGTAATTTTACTAAGATTGAGTAAAATGCTAGATCCCGTTTGCTACCGATTTTTTTTTAATAAATCCACAAACCAAACGTGCAATCCATTTTGAAGAAAAACCGTCGATTTGAAAAGGTAAAAGTATAGAGAACCGTCAAAACTAAAACGATTTGGTCGATCAATTTAACCAAACTATGAACACTCTTAGCATGTGGATGTACATGGGCTACTTACTATGATCTTTTAACTTCGAAAACTACACTAGTCATTTTTCTATGTGTGTGTGTATATATATATATATATATATATATATATAGAAAGTGTATTGTACAAAATGGCTTAACGTACGCAATGTGAAATCGCATGTTATAAAATAGCATGGATGAAATATCACGTGATAATTTTGATGAAATCGCATGTTGGTTTTTTGTAACAATTTCGCATGTGGTAATTTTTGATGAAATCGCATGTTAAAAAACCAACATGCGAAATTGTTACAAAAAAACCAACATGCGATTTCAATGTGGGATGAAGATTTGACGGCTGAGATGATCGCGTACGTAATGTAGGATAAGGGCTCTTGTACGTTAACCTAACTCTATCTATCTATCTATCTATCTATCTATCTATCTATCTATCTATCTATTCATATCTTTAATTGACAATAAAAAAAGATTAAAAACTAAATTGAAAATTGCTTAGAGTACACTCTTTTTATGCAGTTTTGTCTTAAAAAAAGTAGAAAATCTATATATAGGACTTTTCCAATGCTACGTACGCCTTTAGTTGGCAGGACATCTTTCACATAAATTCTTAAAAACTTCAATTTAATCTCTAACACTACAAATATCCTTATCCTTCTTAATTTCCACCTCATCACTTACCAATTACACATAATTTTAATTAATTTTTTTTTTACTTTGGGCCCATTTACCAAGGCAAACCCATACCTTTATGCAAGGACATCTCAACTTAAGGGCTTTTCACTTTCAGAATGAATCAACTCAAATGGTAAAGGCCTTAAAGGCCCTTTAGAAATAATCTTAAAATGGATAAACTTAAATGGTAAGAGCTCAAGGGCCCATTGAAAAACGTCTACTCAAAATTGATTTGGATTTCTACCCAAGGTGACTTGAAATTGGTTCCAACTTCCAAGCATTCTAAATTTCTAAGTACTATTTTTTTGTTCACACATGTATTTAGGAGCATTTGAGTATTTCACAACGTTTCAAACAACTATGAGAACAAAATTTGATATCGACGAATATTAATTATTTCATCATCTAGTTCATTAGCAATTTTTTTTCTTCAATTCTGACTAGTCTTGTTTGCCTAAATAGAAATCCTTTAACTAAATAGTTACCAAAACTTAGAATGACTCCAAAATTAAGTATCCAAAGCTGCGTAAATGGGAATCCTTAAAACCATACATATGTGGCTGCTAGATTACTTGATGTAATACAATGCGTTAGTACTTTAATAGGTCTAGCAAACCTCAGTCCTCATCATGAACCGTACAATGATACAATTTTTTTTTGCAACAAATCCTGTATCCGACAAGTGTCTTGAACACAAAATTGCAATAAATGTATGATGAGCAAGTATGAGACTTGGATGATATATCTCTTAACAACAAGGTCATGGGCGAAGGTTAGAAGGGGCCGTGGGGGGGCGCCCGACCCCCGAACTTTTCGCTTAGTAGTGGTATGTATATAGTTTTCGTTTAGAAATTTTTGGGTATATACGTTTTCGACCCCTCCCCCCTCGCGGTCGGAAATCTCAAGCTTCGCCACTGAACAAGGTTGTTGATAGAAAATGGATCTTTAAGAAGAAGACATGCATGCACAAGTGATATACACGAATTTAAATCAAGATTAGTGGCGAAACATTTCAGTTAAACTCATGTGATCCACTATGAGTCTATGATGAAACTTTCTCTCTAGCTTCCATTCAGATAAAGTAAGATACTCATTTGTATAGTCATATAGCTCAATTGGTGAAAATTGGGGGAGCTAGAGTGGAGGTAAGGTGGAGGTTGGGGGTTCGACTCCGGTCAGACGCGTATTTACCACCTTTGGAGAGGTTTACCCTTTGGGCTCGAACGGACATGTTAGGCCTGGCACCCAACCCTTATTAGGCCTGGTAAATCGATGCCGGTCAAAAAAAAAAAAATATATATATATATATATATGATGACTACAGCGTATGGTAAATAATTCTCATTGACACTTTAGTGAAGATGTCCAACCAAAAGGTTTTTGCATATCCCATGTAACATGATAATGTTTGTAAGCTCAAGAAACTCATTTAAGGGATTAAACCAAATATCTCAAAGGTGGAATCTTTATAGTGATGTTAACATTAAAGAGTTTGATTTTTGTTAAAAGTGAATATATTTTGTGTCTTTACAACAAAGCTAGTGGATGGGTAATATTCTTAACTTACTACTAATCTCTAATGACATACCATCCTTACAAGATTTCCCATGTCTTAACTTGGGAATTGTTTTTCAACAAAAGACCTTTGCAACACTGTTTATATTCTAGACATAAAGATTTATAGAGATCGATATAAACGACTAATTGAACTGAGCTAAAGTGCATACAATGACAAATATATGACAATGCTACTCATGGGTGCTAGGGATCTCATGGTTCCATACCATTGCATTAAATCACAAACCCAAGCACACCGCATCACTCAAGTCGTCGCTGTTGGGATAACCTTGATGGTTCTGGTTAAGTACAGGTCAAGTCGGTTGCGGGTCAAATAACTAAATGGGTCTGTTGGGTTTTATTTTAGTCACATGTATAGAGCTAGTCAAAGTTGAACGAAATGGAAGGGGTGTGAACGTTGGAGTGTGGCTGCTACAAAGGAATACGTGTATCCTTTTTTGTTGTCAAAGTAATACTTGCAATTATGATGCGACATCGATCGAGCTCTCACCTCACTACTACAAAATGTAGCATTAGACGGTGTTTGATATTTACTTTAGACGGGGTTAAAGTAATAACCCCGTCTTAAAATCAATAACTAGACGAATTTGTTAAAATATTCAAGAAAATTCAAGACAAACAACTTTTAGACGGTGTTCACTAGACAAATTTGATTAAAATATTCAAGAAAATTCAACACAAACAACTTTTAGACGGTGTTGTCATAAAACCCCGTCTCATGTACACCAAATGATTTCCAAAAAATAAAATTTCCCTCCCCTAAAAATTCATATCCCGCACTTTCCTCTTTCCCCCTTTTAACAAAATTTAGCCCTATCTCCTCCTTCCCTGAAATCAACTCTAGCAAAGATCTGAAACCCACCTTCACACATAACATCTCGGTTCACCATCATAGATCTTAAGCCCAAATTCAACCTTGATTCTAAGTAACCCATTACCACATCCAAATCCAACATCTCGGTTCACCACCATTTTCCCCCAAACCCACCACCATCATAGATCTGAAACCCGGGTCTCCCCACTCCACCCGCTTTGAATCTGGTATGTTTTTCGAATCACGATTTCGTTTTATAGTTCATTGTAATTTTGTACGGTTTATTTATTCATTATGTGCTGGTTAGATCTAGGGCAAATGTATTGTTTTGTTGTTGTTGATTGTAGATGTTGTCTTTATAAGATTAAATATTTATTTATTTATATTTAATCTAGTAGCCATCATTATCATTTATACAATATAGATCAAAATATATTAATAACCTATTAATAATTAATTGGTAATTGTTGATGGACCATATTACCCTTATTAACTAATTGGGTTTCCTCTTGGGTGTATATATAAGGAGATTATTAGAGAGGTTAAAGGTTAGACACACAACCTAATAACATAACATCACAATTCGTCCCTCTCTCTCCATAACCGAAACCTCCCTACTTTCGGTTCATCACCATCATCACTTTACACCCTAAGGAGGAACCAGATCATCCTGACAAGTATGTCGAACTCAATGGCTGCATCTCTGACTGGATTCTCTGCTGGCCTGTCTGCTGTAACAGGTATTATTTACATGTTTTCCTTTATGTTTAAACAGAACTGATCAACATGTGGTATCAGAGCATATGTTGATAAATCAGTTCTGTTTTCGTATCCATTATTCTGGGATCAAAAATCTGGAAAACAGAAAATTTTTTAAGCCTTCATGATCACGGCTGTTTTCGAGTCTTTGTTGCCGAAATCCCTGTTTTCGGAAGTTGATGTTTAAATTTTGACTCGAAATCATAAAAGGGTTAAACTTGTTGTTACGAAATCCATTACAAAACCATTAAAATTCAGGTTCGGATTTCCAGAATTATGTTTTTTATTTTTAGGGTTCATCCTTTTGTTCTAAGCGAAAACTCGAAAATTCCCTTATTTTGGAATATAATTTGGATTAGTAGATGTTTTTCCAATGTTTGATCTAAATTTTATCTATTAAAATTTCGAAAACTGTTAAAGGATTTTCAGTTATTATTTTCGAAATCTTGTGATAAGTTTAGATCAGAAATAAAATAGGAAACACTATCTCACAATCCCTAAAATTTCGAGTTTTCAGTTATTATCACAAAACAGCTGTTAATAGTGGATTCGAGACCATCAGATCTCGACTCGAGACCACAAGGTCTCGACTCGAAATCATAAAGGTCATCAAAACATTACAACTCGAGACCAGAAGTTTACAACTCGAGACCATCAATCTTCTGAATGGAATACAACTCGAGAAAAGTTTACCGATCCTATCTCTTCTAATTAAGCCATTAGTGTCAATCAATCTTCTGAATGGAATAAAACAGTTTTCTAGTAAAACTGATTTTATGTGTTCGTATAACGTTTGGGATTTGATTGAATAACCTAAGAGTGTTCATAACTAAACCAAATCCTGATATAAACGTTAAGACACAAAGAAGCATGATTGATTGTCAAAGGTTATACTCAGGAAGAGATATATTATTAAAGAATCTTTATTACATATCTAACAAAAGATTTCTTTAAGGATCATTACTGTTCTAGTAGCTTATAATAGTTTAAAGCTACATTAGATGAACATTAAAACAATTTTCCCTAACAAATGGCTGACATATTTACATGTTCATAAAACAACCTGAAAGTTCAAAACTGAAGGTTAAAGAACACTTTATTTGTAAGCCAATAAAATCCATGTATGGGTTAATGCAAACATCATACTGTGATGAAATCTTAACGTAATTATTTTCATCAAAAATCAAGTGGATTAATGTACCTACCTCAAAAATGAGTGGGAGCAACTAAGATAAACTTGTCTATATAGATGATATTCTTTTGACAAGTAGATGTTACATAAGTCAAAGCATTGTTAACACAAACTTTGATATAATAGATCTCAGAGATATCTCTTACATAATAGATATCATAACATGTTGAGATAGACCAAATGGGACATTACTTCCGTTCCATAAGTTTAACATTAAATTGGTCCTTACATATGTAACAAACAATACTGCTCTCCTTTAGAGGATAATAGGATAAATGAGATTATTTCTTACGCTTCATTAATTAGAAGCCTTATGTAAGTTTAAGTCTATACTCGTTTGGATATTACTCACATTGCAACACACTAGATATATCTAGATTAATGTGAAGCATTTAATAGAGTATTACAATATCTTTAAAAGAAACGAGAGGCTATAATTAGAAGAAGTGAGAACTCAAACCGGTTGATTACTTTAACTTTGTAATATTCAAAGATGACAAAAAAATGTAATTTCGGGTATATCTTTTTGTCAACAGACAAAACCTATCTCATGGAGGAGTCATAATGGACTGATATCAACAACCTAAGTTATAACGACATAATATAGTCACTAAATGTTGTTGGAAATTTATCAGTGGACTCATAACTTTATTAACTCCATATAATTAATATATTGAAGACTTATTGTGATAAAGTCAGCTACCATGTCTCCTTGAACAGTAACAGTTCGAGAGGTGCTGCATTAAATTTCGATACGCAATTAATTATTCGTTTATGAACGAATTGAGGAAACTAAATCTTTGTATCGAATGCATTCATGATATGCTTAAGGATCCTATAACTAAAAGTCTATCACCCATAACTATTATGTAAGCGCTTATAATAATCACGGGTATATTGATGACTATGTACAACTGCATATCGTACTATGAATGATTAACTTTTTAATATTCCTCATCAGTTTGATTTTGTATGTCTCTAACATATGTTCTGCCGGTGTAATGACATATAGACAAATATAAATACAAATCAAACGCTAAAGGGCTTGTTTGTATTTTGATCATAACTGTTAGGTTTTAAATTGAGGCTGTAGTATGACTAATGGGGGTCCTGAGTCGCATAATGATTCAACGGCTGTATTTCTCTGCTACGGTTCTTGGTTTAAAGCTAAAATGAGTATTAACCTCTGATCAGACTAATCTAATACTCATGATAAATGATTATTCGGCTAAGTGGGAGAATGTAAGATTAAATATTTATTTATTTATATTTAATCTAGTAGCCATCATTATCATTTATATAAAATAGATCAAAATATATTAATAACCTATTAATAATTAGTTGGTAATTGTTGATGGACCATATTACCCTTATTAACTAATTGGGTTTCCTCTTGGGTGTATATATAAGGAGATTATTAGAGAGGTTAAAGGTTAGACACACAACCTAATAACATAACATCACAATTCGTCCCCCTCTCTCCATAACCGAAACCTCCCTACTTTCGGTTCATCACCATCATCACTTTACACCCTAAGGAGGAACCAGATCATCCTGACAAGTATGTCGAACTCAATGGCTGCATCTCTGACTGGATTCTCTGCTGGCCTGTCTGCTGTAACATGTATTATTTACATGTTTTCCTTTATGTTTAAACAGAACTGATCAACAGTCTTTTAGTGGTGGGCGGCAGATGAGATGTCACTTGGGAAAAATCTTGCTTCAGGTATAATTTGTTAACAAGGTTTGGTTTATCATGATGGAATTTACTTATAGATTGAGTTTATGTTGTACTCTATACTACTTGTTGTTCAAGTAGTATTATAATCATATTATTATTAAGTAAGAAATACATGTTTTCATTGCATATTTAGGCTGTGCTTGGATGTAAATTTTACATGATTATGTTTTTTATGACTATTTAGTATCAATATAAGTAGATTTGGAGGAACATGTAAAGGGTTGCTGTAAGAAAACTGATCACTAAGTAGTGAGATAAATGTAAAATTACCCAACTTTAAAATCTAAATTGTCAGAGTAACTGGTTCTTCAAGTTGAAATTGTAACTTTGAAAGTACACACCTAACCACCCCCTAATGAATGAATGTGCAGACAAAAATGAATCCCGAACTTATTTAAACACACCCAACCAGGTGCGCCTTGCATGTGTTGGGCGTGTGCTTTTTAAGCACCTTGTGCCTAGGGTTTCTAATGTAACTCACCCTTTGCGCCTTGAGCCTTTTAACTACATAGTGTTTTTTTACTTTGGTTTGCATTGTGTACATAAAGGGTTTCTAATGTAACATTAAGATCTTGGTTGTGCTCTTAGTCATTATGTCCCTTGCAGGTACGAAGAGGCATTTTCCCCAAAAAAGTAGACCCACCCAAGAAACATTTGGAGATTCTTGTGTTTGGAGAACTTATCAAATGGTAAATAATTAATATAATCAACAATTCTCTATTAGAATCTGAGGTTTGAATGTGAAAAGAGGAAGGGGAGAACAAGGAAACCAAGAAAAAAATGAGTTAACCTTCAATAAATAGCTTCAAAATCTTGTTACCTCATCGATATGCTTTCTGTTGTAAGTATTATTTTCTCCATTTAAATATTCATTCATAAACCTACAATCATTTAAATGGGTTTTGACAACCTGGTGTAAGCTATGCCGGGTTGTTTCTTCTTCTATTTTACTATATGTTTTAACTTTGGTTTAGACTATTATGTGTTACATGATCATACTAACAGTTATATTGTGTAATCATGATTAGGTAAGGAACAAAAGGGCTACCGATAATGATATAGATGTTTTGTTGATGACGTTGATGCCGAAGTTTTTTAGCGAGTTAGGTATTTCGTTAGTTTAGCTTTATATATAGATTATATGTAGTTTATTTATACAGTTTAATGTAGTTTGTTATGCATTCAACAAATGATTGTAATTTGGCCGGTTTATTTCCGAATTGGATGTCTACGGGTTTATTTCCGAATTGAATGTGTATTGGTTTGGTTTCATTTGAAAATGTTCCAATTGTGTATATAAGCTTGATGTGTATTTCTAGAAAACCTTTTTTACTGTAATTGTTTTTTTTCATCAAATGTTTATAAGATAGTGTTAAAAAATATTTGAAAATGTTAAAAAATATTTGAAAATGTTTTTATATTAAAAGACGGGGTTCACCAAGTTTAAGCCGGTGTTCAAATTGAACACCGTCTAATAAGACTTGATTTTAAACCAGTGCAGTTTAAGACGGTGTTGTAAACACCGTCTTAAAACCCATATCACCCCGTCTAAAGCTCTGTTTTGTAGTAGTGCCTTTTTGATAAGTTGATAACATTTAACATTTTAAAGCGCCACTCACAGAATTGATCTTACGAACAAACATTCATGATGATCTTGTTATGATAAAGATCTCCAATATGTTTGGATCACTGTTATGCATAAAATACCACTAATGCATAATAACCTGTTCCTCTATCTTTCTTTGTATGTGTTTAAATTAGTTATGATTATCAGTAAGTGAGACTTGTAGTCAGAGATTCATGTCTTGTATATTGAAACTCAAGTATTGTGTTCTCATTTTCAAAATGACATGCGAAGAAAACAAATATAAAAATATTACGCAAGTCCATGTCGCATATGTATTGAATTTGGTCATGTGATTATTGTACGTCTGATGATGATATGTGCAAATGGTGGTTCAGGCACGACATAATTTTTTTTCCATAATATGAATAGGGCTGTTCAAAAAGCTCGCGGCTCGGAGCTCGCTCGAAGCTCGCTCGGATTTAGCTCGGAAAAAGCTCGCTCGATTTGGCTCGGTTTAAAAGTGAGCCGAGCCGGCTCGGCTCGGTTAGAAAGTGAGCCTAGCTCGGCTCGGCTCGTAACGAGCCGAGCTGGCTCGGTTTGGCTCGCTTTGTAGCTCGGCTCGGTTTAGCTCGAATTATTTACTTATAATAAGTTTTAATTTTATATACATTATAATATATTACAAAAAACTGATTATTATTTACATGTATATAGGTTTGTAATTTGATATTTATGGCATATTTGAAGATTGATTACCATACTAATGAACTAATATTGTATTTTATTGAAATTAAAACTTATTTTGCGTTGTTAAACTTGATTTTGGTTTGAATTGTATTAGGTTGAACTTATTTTGAATATATTCTTTTAAATTATTGAATAATATTTTAGGCTATTAAATTTTAAGAGGTATATATTAGTTTTTTTTTTTTTTTTTAAATCGAGCCAAACCAAGCCGAGCCGAGCTAGCTCGGTTTAAAACCAAGCCGAGCCCGAGCTTAGATTTTCAGCTCGGTTTCAAATCTGAGCCGAGCCGAGCCAGCTCGGTTTATAATCGAGCCGAGCCCGAGCTTGGCCTGGCTCGGCTCGGCTCGGCTCGGCTCATGAACAGCCCTAAATATGAATATGGATACATGAGCAGAAGTACACACATTAATAGATTCACAGATCTTATTGCTATAGATGTGAATATGTGATAATTATCTATCATGACTACAAAGGTATAGCAATTCTGGAAAAAAAAAGAGCTACTTTTCATAATTTATTCTTGTAACATTATTATTTTTATTTGAATAATCTAGGCCATATTCCTTTCTACTATCTTCCACCCTAATCTAAGTCTAGCACTTTTTCTTTGTATCTCATATACATTTAATTTTGTTTTCACTTCTTATAGTGATGCAAATTACAACATTATTTTAAATTAATAATCATTTTATAATAATTCTAAATATATATATATATATATATATATATATATATATATATATATATATATATATATAAGGTAGAGGATCCTGTAAAAAGTGTGAGAAGTGTATTATAACACTATATATAATACTATATAACACCATATAAACACCGTATAACAATATGTAACACCATATAATACCATATAACACTATGTAACACTATATATCATTATATAACAAATACAACACTATAGGTTGTCTGATAGCATGTCTATGATAGATGTATAGTGTTATATTTGTTATATAATGATATATAGTGTTACATAGTGTTATATGGTATTATATGGTGTTACATATTGTTATACGGTGTTTATATGGTGTTATATAGTATTATATATAGTGTTATAATACACTTCTCACACTTTAGGCCCTTTTTACACTATCCTTACCCATATATATAATATAGGATCAAGATCTAGATTATGAGAAAACTCTCTTGAGTTGTGAAAACTTATAGAACGCCGACATCCCATGTGAGTTTTGTACCCATTTTTTGCATACAGGTAGATTAAAATGTTACAAAAACATCTATAAAAAAATCAAACGACTGGCACTTTCAGCCTTTTTACGCTATTGTAAAAAGCTGCTGACATTAACATGATTCAACATTTACACCAACTGTAAGGGTTTTTACCGGTGGTGTAAATCAAGAAAACCATTTTTAAAATTTTTTTTCTGGAAAAATTGATTTTTTTAATGAATTTTGGTAATTTTTTTTGAAAAAATCTTTTGTAAGACCGAGTTTTTTAATTTCTCATAACTCATAGTTTTTATTTGACCCCAGCTCTCTCTCTTTCTCTCTCTCTATATATATATATAAATCACATTTTATTTTTATATATTATATATATAGTAAGCCACAACATACTTACCTTTTGGAGAACAAGAAAGAAGCTTCACATGCCTTTTTTTTCTTATACTCTAGAAATCATTATAAATTATTATAACATGATGACACCTAGCTTACTTAGGGCATGTTTGGCTAAGCTTTTTGAAACAACTTATTGACTTATTGGCTTTTTGAAAAGTCATAAGCTTCAAAATGATGTTTGACAATGAGGGTGTATGTGAGGGGGAAAAGCCAATAAGTCAATAAGTCACTCCATACTGACTTTTCCAAAAAACCAATAAGTCAATAAGTTGTTTTGAAAAGCTTAGCCAAACATGCCCTTAGTTAAAAGAAATACATGTCACATACCAACTTACTTGATTTAATATGGTTACCCCCAACCACCATCAATTAGGCTAAAGGGTGTGGGGTCATGGTTGAGATATGATTTACCACGTAGGAACATTAATGAAAGATTATACCATCATGCTTTGCATGGATTAAACCATGGTAACTGTAGGACCGAGTTTCGTGACCGAAACCGTGATTCTTGTGATTATGTTCATACACGGGAAGATTAGAGATGATAAACAAACAACTTTGTATTAATCCGGTAGTATAACGTTACAAATCGGCCCGATTACATGATAACCGAACTAATACCAAAGAAGTATACATCCGGGGAGAGACCAAGTGGTGATCTCTCCCGGTGAGGTCTCAAACCTCCTCCAACATCCTTGTGTTGCAAATGGCAAGGGTTTTCTATTTATAGTCACACCCCTTGTCTTGCAAACACACACGGTCAACCGAATAACCCTCTCGTTTGACCACTTCAAACGAGCGGGTCTATACACGTTCGATAGACCGTTTCACTAACTATTACAAATTCAGCGTAAAATAAAACTAATCTATTCGACAAGCATCGGACACAAAATCTGCATCAACAAATTCCCCCTTGTCCGTTGCTGTCGAATGCTGAAAATGCAACTGCAATCGATCTTCAGTCAAGTATTCATCTTCTCTGTGTTAACAAATTCCCCCTTGACCGATGATCCAGGTAAGTAGTATCTTGACGCTCCTTGTAAAATATTTCCCCCTTAAAGTACGCGTATCCGTGTTGGGTGTTGTGCAATTTCCTCAATTGACCGATCTTCCGCTGATCTTCCAATACTCCAACCGGCATTTGATAAGGGTTCCAATCTTTAAGAACTGCATCAAGTCTTGATCTTGTCATAAGAACTCTATTTCATACAAGCATACTACATTGATAGAGATTTCTGGTGAACTGTCTTCTGTAAACCGTCTTTGTGGAATCGACCAAGTAATGCACTTTAATCTTCAGCATCAACACTCAGGAAAGTCAGCTAGACCAAGTGTATCCCTTGCAAGCTCAACCAGCATGCTTAGTTGAACTACATCCAGATCTCATTGTCTCGCCTTTGTGAAGTTGACCACGTAATGCACTACGGATCTTCAGCATCAGTACTCAGGAAGTCAGCTAGACCAAGTACATCGTTTGCAAACTCAACGAATTGAGTTACCCCCAGATCCCTGTAAAATCCCAAAGAAACATCAAACCCAAAACCGAATCCTGCAGGCCTTCAGTCTTGAACTATCAGCTTTCATAAAGATTCCCCAGGTCTTCAGTGAACAGCGCTTTTGTAACTACTGTAGACTTTAGAAACCTGTATTTTTCCGTGCAAAACCCTTCACGCTGGCTGGAGAATTAATTAAAATCCTCAAATATGTGTATGTGCAAAACATTCCACGCCGAACCGATTGTATCACCAGAAAATCACAAACTCTACCACCTGTGATTGCGTTTAGAAATTTACCGAAGAAATTCATCATACGTTTTATTCCCCCATTTCTTTGGTAAAATCTCTAAACCTTAACAGATTCTCTCCACTTCAAAGAAACTGTCGTCAAATGTTCACCAATTCCCTCCACTAAGCGGAACTGTCGTCAATCTTCATTGAATGTTCTCGGTTCCGAAAAATCACGAAAACGACTTTCTTCTTTGCATATTCTAGTTGAATAAGAATGTCCCCTAGTACCCCGTAGGATCCGACTTGTATCCCTCCAAAGACTTTGTGAACTCGTTAGGACCGGTATTGACATTCTAGGTTCATTCATTCGTTACCAAATGCGAGAATATGACAATAAACAAAAAAGGATTTCTTCGTTGCATATTCTAGTTGATAAAGAAATTTCGCCTAGTACCCCGTAGGATCCGACTTGTATCCCTCCAAAGACTTTGTGAACTCGTTAGGACCGGTATTGACATTCTAGGTTCATACGTTCGTCTTCAAATGCGAGAATATGAAAATAAACAAAATGCTTTCGAACATTTACGAATAACCGGTAACAATCATAAACATTGACGTGCGGAAGTGAACATACCATTTTGTTTTTGGCCCATAATAGTCGCGTCACCATTTTTTACATTTGCATCGGTAACCGTGACTACCCCACATTTTTCAAAAATCAAGTTTTCATCATCTCTTGTTTTCATCATGCCGCAACATCCCGAAAATTGCTGAAATCAAACATTCAGCCGACAACATCTTCTAATTTTCGAAATCCAGCAACAAACCTGCGATACCCAGCAACAATCGAGTCGAAAGATATCCTTCGAGGATCAGACTTTTCGAAAGATGGATCAGGTCGAAAGATATCCTTCGAGGATCAGACTTTTCGAAAGATGGATCAGGTCGAAAGATATCCTTCGAGCTGATCAGACTTTTCGAAAGATGGATCAGGTCGAAAGATATCCTTCGAGGATCATCTTTCGAAATTGTTGAGGGTTCCTACAAATATCTGGTATCTTTCGATCTTGTTGAGGGTTCCCACAAATATCTGGTATCTTTCGATCCAGATCTGCATCCTTCGACCCAAGGTCTCATCTTTCGAGCACCTTTTTCATCTTTCGGGTCTTCAAGCAGCCACCAAGAACATCAAGAACACAGCGACTGTTCTTATGCAGATTTGACGAAAACACTTTGTATACAATTTTTGATGATGATAACTTGAATATTTAGGTGAAAAACATAAAACCCAACACTCGTTTCAGCACAGATCTGAATATTCGGGTCCAGATCTGAGTTTTTCTCATTTTCACCCAACTTTTCTTCTTGAACAAAAATCACGAAAATCACAGATCTAGAGCACATGTGATTTAGTAAACGGTTAGATTTACTAAATCGGGCACCATGGCTCTGATACCAACTGTAGGACCGAGTTTCGTGACCGAAACCGTGATTCTTGTGATTATGTTCATACACGGGAAGATTAGAGATGATAAACAAACAACTTTGTATTAATCCGGTAGTATAACGTTACAAATCGGCCCGATTACATGATAACCGAACTAATACCAAAGAAGTATACATCCGGGGAGAGACCAAGTGGTGATCTCTCCCGGTGAGGTCTCAAACCTCCTCCAACCTCCTTGTGTTGCAAATGGCAAGGGTTTTCTATTTATAGTCACACCCCTTGTCTTGCAAACACACACGGTCAACCGAATAACCCTCTCGTTTGACCACTTCAAACGAGCGGGTCTATACACGTTCGATAGACCGTTTCACTAACTATTACAAATTCAGCGTAAAATAAAACTAATCTATTCGACAAGCATCGGACACAAAATCTGCATCAACAGTAACCATAGTCCTCCTTTCCATTTTTCAAGTAATCATTTCTTTTTTCTTTAGACAAAAATAAATTAAAATAGATAAGGGGATAGTGGTTTGGGTCATGACCACATCCTTAGGGTAGTGGTTTTGGATTATGGATTAGAGGTGTGTGGCATGACACTGACGTGAAGGGTTATGGTGGTCATGAGGGTCATGACCACATCCTATAGCCTTAACAATGTACAAGTGATCTCAAAAGGATATGGTGTGTTTGTAAGATGTTTACTCTCTATCTTAGAGGTGAAATATTCAAATCCCACAAGGTATAAATATAGAAGTATTTTAGAGTGTGTTAGTTTGCTGTTAAAAACTAGTAAAGTAGAACCAATGAACTAGTAGTACGGTGATTGCCCCTCATAAAAATAATATGACTTCAAATCCTTAGAAGTGCGATATTATGTGAAATTTAAGTGTACAAATGTTTTGTTAAAAACATAGCATATAGTACAAATTTGACCCTCCATGCTCCTCCCAAAACCACAACCTTATTCAAAAGAAGTAGACGATGTCTAAAGGTGATTAGAAAATTGTGTATATAGATGAAGCACACCAAAAAATGTGAATAATAAGAGAATTGATGAATTATAAGAACAAGTGAACAACAACTATATCACCTGTTACTTGTTCTTACATTAATCTTTTATTAGCTACGATAATTAAGTAGTTTTATATAATTTCCTTCACAAATTTTAGTTGATACTAATCATAAGTAACTAAAAGACCAATTAAGAATGATGCAAAACTCAAATTAAAAAACCAAATGGGAGAAATTGTAAAACCAAAACCCACATTTCCTCCCAAACCCTCGGAAAACTTTCATAACATTAATCATACAAATAGAATAAAAAACCTAAATAAAAAAAATAAAAATCATAATATTTAAGAATCGTTTAAAAAAAAATTTAAAAAAATTAGTTCAAGAAAATGAGAAAATCAAACCTCACGTGTGTTTACACATCAAATTTAACAACACAACACAATCACGAGTTACGGCTGGTCGTATCATTCCGATCATCGCTTCCGCCGCCACGGTGGCCGTGACCACTCGCCGGAGCATTTTCCGATGATCCCGGACCAAACATTTGCCTGTACGGATTCACACCGGAAAACATATTCAACTGCCCTTCACCATACCCACCACCACCACTACCACCACCACCACTTCCCGCCGGCAGAATCGCAACCGGCGTCGGAAAATTCATGAAATGCAAACCACTAGAAACCGTCCCTCTATACACACCACCGGAGCTACTATTCACATTCGGAAACGTCCATACAGGGTCTCCATTCATTACTTGATGTTGGTTTGCACTCGAAACCATCCAAAAGTTCGCCGGAATTGATGGGTGACTCGCGGCCATAGCTCCGGTGGTTGACTGCATCAAGTAGTTCCCCATCTGTTGATGTTCATTCTCCGGCGGATTATTATTATCATTATTATCTCTCATTTCTTGTTTCGCTTGTAACATCTGATTAAGATTCATCGTTGACCCAAAAGTTAATAGGTTTGATGAAGTGTTGTTATTATTGTTTTCCGGGAAAAGATTATTATTATTATTGTTTCTCCGGTTTGGGAGAGTGAAATTAGGGTTGAAGTAAGTGGACCGGAGTTGAGATGGGATGGACATGCTTGAACCGGAGCTACGTAAAGAGATGTTGAGTGATGTGAAGTTTGCTGGGATTGTACCGGTTCCGGTGGCGGCGATGACGGCGGGTTCGGCTTGTTGAAGCAGCCACTCGATGGTTTCACCGTCGGACTTGTGGCCGAGCTCACGGGTGAGTTGGAAAACTCTAGCAGCGCATAACGCCGGCATGCGGATGCGGCGGCCGCGCCCGTCGACTTTCGTGTGTCTGTCTTTGGTGGAAGTGCGTTTTGGTGGTTGTTTTTTTGATGGTTCGCCGGAGGAGGAGGTGGTTGTGTTGGTGGTGGTGGTTAGTTGCATGTTTGAAGTGTTGGTGGAGATAGCTAGAGTTGGGTACGCCGCCGTGGCGGTGGCGGAGGAGCTGGTGGTGGTGGTGGTTTCGTCTTCTTTTGTTGCTAGTAGTTGGATAGGGAAGTTTGGCCTGTGGTGGTGGTGGAAATGATCATCTCCACCGTCCATGATCACATGAGATGATAACACACACTAATCACACACTAAAACACACACTAAACCCTAGCTTCAAGAAAGTGAGAAAATTGGGAAAATCACAATCTTGTTTAGGTTTTTAGGGTTTTCACTCTCTCTTGAGTTTCTCTCTCTAGAGTTGTGTATAATTTGGATTAGGGTTTTGTAGGTGTTGAGTGTTTCTCTTTCTCTTTCAAGAACATTCGAACAGTCTCTCTCTTGATTTACATTTGATGTGTTTAAAGAGTTGTGGGAGGATAAGGAAGGAGGGCAAGCTTTAAGCAACAAAGATAATGAGTGGGAATTAGAAGGGTGAGCTTTAAAAAGCAAAAACAAAAAGAAATGGAAATGGGAATTAAAATGAAGAATTTGTGTTATAATATGTGTTTGGTGTATAAAGTATTGGTTATGCTACATCTTTAGTCCTTCCATTTGAAAATGATTGATGTTAGAGTATGAACGCCGAGTGAACGCGCAGATAAGTGAAGACGCGTATGTATGTAGTCGACGTCAACCCATTTTTGTTATATTTATGTTGTTTTCACAAAACCGTAACGAGGATTTGAATTTTTTAGCATGTTAAGTATATTAGCTAACTTGATAATGCACATGGTAACTTACACATGTCTAAGGATTTGTTCATAAAGCTTAAAAATTTCAAGTTAGATTGTTTATATTTCTTTGATAGTCACAAATGGACAATTTCATAGAAGTTATAGTCGAAACGTGCTATGATGGAACTCTCATTGGTACGTAATCCTAGATACACATATGTATGCATGTTAGAGATTCAATCAACCAAGCTAGGTGAAAACATCTAGTGTTTACACACGTTAATTATATCAAAACCACTTTTCAACCAATTTTAAAACGACTCGATATTAAGACACAAGTTTACTAGTAAAACTTATTTGAAGTATGGGGACCATAGTGTAGGCTAGACTATAGTTGATGGATGTAATTGTATAATGAGAACAAAGAAAAAGAAATTACTTTGTTGACATCTTTGCTGGTATCTTTAAAATTGATTGAAATGTATCAAAAAAGGAATTTCTTTCCCAGATATTGCTATCATTTTTGTTTGAACCTTTTTTATAAAATAAACAAAAGTAAATAAATTCTTTTCTCTATTTATATAAAACTCAGTTCATGGACCTATTAACACCGGTCATGTGATACATGTTTTTCATTTCTATACAATATAATATCTAATACTCCTTTTTATACATTATTTATAGAGAAATTTACGAAAATGGCCAAAAATAAGTTTAACTTACCAAAATAGCCACCTCATGCGTCGGTGGAGCAGAGCATCACCAATTACGAGACACTTTTTGCTCATTCATGCGTCCTTAAATATAGAAGTAACACGTGTCTCAATGAGATGCATGGGACGAGTCACGGACGCATGGGATGCCTCAAATCTCGCTAAAAGTAAATTTTATGAGTCACAGACGCATGTGATGAGTCACGGACGCATGAGATGGGTCACGGACACATGGGATGATGGGACGAGTCCCAGACGCATGGGATGTCATTGAGACACGTGTCACTTCTATATTTAAGAACGCATGAATGAGCCCTGCAGACGCAAAAGGTGTCTCGTAATCAGTGATGCCCTACTCCACCAACGCATAAAGTGGCAATTTTATTAAGTCAAACTTATTTTTGGCCATTGTCGTAAATTTCCCTTATTTATATATCCAAAACTCGAGTGACACTGATTCACTAAATACTGAATTCGTCAGGCATTAAACCCATGTATTTCGATGAGATTTATTAATTTATTATTTTAACTATAGTTATAAATAATTTTCTTTTTATTGAAAAAATTATTTTTGATGAATAAAAATAACAGAAACGAAGAAGTCCTTTAATTGTGGTTGGACAGAGGCCTTTGGTTCAGAGTCCACGTGAGGTGCTCTTTTTTATCATTCAATCCATAAAACAGTGGTGGGCCCTCCCCCGCATCGTATGGGTCCCACCCCCTTGACTCAGCAATTCGCCAAACACTGATTGCGTTGTAAAATCCTAGATTAACGTTGTTTAAGGAAAAAAAACTTTTTGATTTTCTTAAAAAAATTATATATAAACTGATAAACATATTTTTTAAATCATAAAAATATGTAGAAAACTAAAAAAAACTGTTAATAAAGATTATTAAAAATTCAAATTTATAATAGAGGTTTAATTTAATAAAAATATTTTAACTATTTGTCATAATGGGATGATTTTAAATTCGTAGAAAGTTTAATTTCAAAGTTATCTTATTTAGATAAAAGACAAAATTACCGAAACTCTCAGTTTATACATTCTTATTATTATTGATCGTATGATTTTAGGGTGTACCTATTTGCACACTTCTTTCACTATTTGCACACTAAAAAGTTGACTTTTGTTTTATATGCACACTCTGTAGTGTCGAGTTGTGGCCAAAGCGCGGCGTTTTGGTCCGGTCAACCAGACAAAAACTGACGGGTGTCTGACAGGTCTGTTGACCGGACCAAAACGCCGAGATTCGGTCGCGTTAACCAGACAAAAGACTGACACCCGGTGAGTCTTTTGTCTGGTTGACAGGACCAAAACGCGGCCAAAGCTCGGCGTTTTGGTCCGGTCAACAGACCCGTCAGACACCCGTCGGTCTTTGTCCGGTTAACCGGACTAAAACGCCGCGTTTTAGCCACAGCTCGACACTGCAGGGGTGTGCATATAAAACAAAAAATACATTTTTAGGTGACTATCTACACACTTGGTGTGTAGATAGTTTGACCCATGATTTTATTGCTGGGAAATATAAGGGTGAAGGGAGTGGCTAAACAGGTGAAAGTGGCAAACTTTAAAATGGACCAATCAGAGAGTGCCACGTCAGAGAGGAGAAAAAGTTTAAACTTTGCTGAAAAGTGTTGGCAATGGTTTAGACAGTTGAAAGTGGCAAACTTTTTTTTTTGTTTTTAAAAATTATGTGTTAAATAAAAACAATAAAGCATCAAATTAATTAAAAAAAAATAATTACATTAAAATGAAACTAAAAAAAAAATTCATAGAAATAACCTCACTAAAACAACGCAACGACTAAAAAAATTAAAAATCACACGGCCATCCATACTTTGCGGCTATCTCGCGTTTTCGTGCGAGCGTGATCTCCAACATTGCTGGGGGAACATTGTCGTGAGCCCGGTTGTACGTCTCCAAGTCCTTGTCGAATTTAGTCTGGCGCATATTTTCAGCTTGCTTCTCGGCCAACGCCAAATATCTTTCCTCTCGCACCCTTTTGATATCCATCAACTCTTTTTTCATCGCCCTATATTCTTCAAATTTAGTGGTTATGTCTCTTGGATCGTCGCTTGAAGAAGGGGCGGCTTTGGCTATAAAAAAATGGAGGTTGGCTATGTGTGGCGAAGCCTAGTTGCGGATGATAAGGCGGAGTTGAACCACTCGAGCAGCCCCGTTGAGTTGGCACACTCGTCCTCGAGCCGCCCCGTTTAGTTGCCTTGCCATCGCGTTTGCTTGAGCCTTCCATTTGCAAATATGTAATAAAAAAACTTGGGTGAAAGTTTGGAAAAGAGAAGCAGAATGCCAAAATTGGTTGAAAGTTTGGAGAAGGTTTGGAGAAAATTGGGTGTAAATGTTGATTTATATAATAAAAAGTATACTTTTTTTTAATGATTAAAACAGCAATAATGCCGTTACACACACACCCCAAGGTTGTCCTCTTCCCTTTGTCGATCGGTGACTACATACCGAGTATCATGTTTGCCGCGCGGTAAAAAAGGGATGGCGGCGGTGTTCCCGCTCGGCATTCTCCTTTGCCGATGGGTTTGCAGCCCCACTCCCTTCACCTAAAGACGTATTATTGTAGTTGATGGTATTAAAAACTATGATGTATGACTTGACAAGGATGTCTCTCATAGATGGATTACTTTTATCTTCAGGATACTAAGAATTGTACCCTAACGATCAAGTTAGTGCACTACACTATAGATTTTGAAGTTATTGTTAGATATTTTAGTGTAATCGGGATTGACTTGATGATCAAAGCAAGACATAATACACATCAAGCAAGTCAGTTGGTGCGGGAGTGCACGCTTGTTTGAGTTATTATAATTCGAATTATACGGGCGAAGCCCGTACTCTACGGGGGTTCCAAGGGGGCAGCGCCTCTGGGAGCAGGGTCCAAGGGGAGGCAGCCCCTGGCGGGGTCGAGATAGAAATTGTATACAGTTTATTTTCATTAAATTGCTTTAATAAAACTATAACAACCCTCCTAAAATAATTATAACACCCATATACGTCCCAAAATACACCCCGTATACGAGAAACGGCCTGAAATACCTTTAATTTTATAAAAATAAAATAAAAACAAGATTTTTATGTGTCTGGCGGGGCGCGACAGACACCCTTAGGGTTGTCGCGGGGCGCGAGCACCTAGCCACCAGGCGCAGCCCGGTGCTGCCACGTGGCAGCAACATGTCACGGCTATGGGACCAACTCAGCAAGGCTAGGCCCTACATCCCCTAGCTCGCGGACCGCGAAAGACGACCCTTAGTTGGTCGAGGGGCGCGAGAAAGTGCTGTATCAGCACTATAAATAGGGTCGATCGGATTCATTTGGAATTCGTTCAACTTTCGATATTCTCTCTAAATTTCTGAATTATAGAAATAATATCGGGCATAATACCCCCCTAATTAGCGAAGCTCTGCCTCGTTGTAAGTATTTTAACCCCCGGTTACGTATTAGATACGCTGCCTGATTGATTTAGTGCTCCGTAACGACTGTCGAGGCTCTGCCCGACGTAGTCGTTGGAGTTCTGTCTCGGGGAGGGTATAATTAATGTAAATTGGGTTATTATACTAACGCATGTGCATTGTTTAATTAATAGATTATAACGAGTAAGTCACAAGGAAAATACCTAAATTAGCAATGTGAGTTTATCATCTTTTTATAAATGCTTTTCATAAACTGTTTTTACAAAACCTCAATTGTTTTACATTATAATTAACAGTGATTGAGTATTTGTAATTCTACAATTATCGTCGGTATGTTGGGGTTTTGTATACAAAATTTGTTACTACATTGTGAGTAGTAACATGACCACAAGTCGGGTTGACAGTAACGTGGGTGGTAATTAAAGTAAGAATTGGAAACAAATATGATTGTGAGATCGCCCTCAATGCAGTAAAATGATAAAACCTTTCTTGATTAAATTGGGATTCACTCACCAGTATTTCCCACTGACAAATGTTTTTAAAACGTGTTTCAGGTAACAAAATGTGAAAGCCAAATAGAAGCCAGCTGCACAGCACTGAAGGCTTGGAAAATGTGGCTATAAAAGTTACCTAAATAAAGAAGATGTTGTATTTCAATAAATTAGGGTTTATCCCTAAAAACATGTTTGTAATAGAAACTTGGGAATTTCCCATGTGTTTATTATTATAAAGATGTGGTATTTTACTCTGATAAAATGTTTCCTAACTACGGTCCTGATATAAATTCCGTTGCCAAACTAATAAACACCGATAACACTGATACTGGCTCGCGGCCGCCCTTTCCCAAGTGATTAGGGGCCGGGGGTTGCGACAAAAACTGCATCAGAAAAATTATTTTCTGGAAATTGTCACATTTTCGAAATGTTTAGATAATGGCAGGTTTATGGCAGTTTTTTGTCTTAAAATTATGATATCTGCCATTAGGCAGTTAATCTCCCCCAACCCAAAATTTCGTATACAGTTTTTGATCAAGTTTCTTTTCCTGGTTCAGAAAATTTTCGCAGCAACATACACTGGTTCATTTCTCGAAAATCAGAGTTGTATCCGATTGAATTATTCGGATGAACCACCGAAATAATTTGATCTGAGAGTGACATCACGCCTCTCAGATCATCCATTAATCTAAAATTCCCCAACAGTCATACCTTTTATTTAATACTTGATTCATTTTAATAGTTTTTTTCCTTTTTAAACGGTCACAAAACAGTCTAAAAGTAGTAACTGTAGAGGAGAACTTTTAAATGATTTACATTGGTAATCAATTTATTAGTTGATATTTAAAACCGTTGAGTTGAAAGTTCTTACCATACAATCATTTAAAGAAAACTCGATACTAACACAAAACGATACACGTTATACAAAGTCTCAAATTCTTCTTGTGGTGGAAAATTATAATTGAATACAAACACCAAAGTATCTATCACAAGGCTCTTGTGATTTTTTTTTACATTTTTGGTTGACCCACCCGAGAATATACAAACATTAACAAAGCTACATAAATACATAAACAATATAAACTCGAAAATGTTTTAAAAGTAAGTGAGAAAATGGACGATAAGATCATTATAAGCTTAAACTTGTGTAACATAAGGCTACACTACATCTATAGACCGGTTAGTTTGTGGCATCACGTTAGGCACATGGAAATTTAGGGTTGCACCATATGGTGATGGTTGTTAACCTAAAGCCTACATTGCTCGTACAAATGTGTCACACCCCGACTCGCAGCGGAAGTGTATAGGGATGCAACTGACACATGGTACAAGCACATTGTTAATAAAGATATTGTATTAAACACTAAATGGAACATCATTTTACAATATTGTTTACGCGCTAAGGTTTGTCACAAAAGCATAATTTCACAAGCAGCTTATCCTTAAAGTAGGTATGCATCTATTTCACAACCCAGTGGTCTACATCCACAACGTCACCGCCCCAAGTAGCTATGGCTAACACCTCATAGCGTGTTCAACGTATATGCAAGAACATGTGCAATTGCAGTAGTACCTATGGCCTCTGTACAATTACAATTGGGTTTATCAAACCAATATCACTATTTACATGTTCTCCGGCCTACAGTTAATCACTCGTGTTTGTGGGGACTTTTCGTATGTTAGTGCTAACTTAGATAATTCACATCAAATCACGTTTTCATGTGCAAGTCTGTACATATGTAACATGCAATTCGCCCCAAGTAAAACAGTTTGGAAAAAGAGGCAATAAAACTCACCTGATAGTGTAGCTCAAGTATGTAAGCACAGTATGATTCTATTGCTAATCCAATCTGTCACGGCCCCCGCCACCGGTTTGACCCGGTCCAGGAGCCGCGGGACAGGAACCCGTGGTATTTTATTAATTGAGTTGACAGTGGAAGATTTTAGCAGGATCTTTTTAAAACTGAAAATGCCCGATTATTTTATTTCATAATTCGGGATAAAACCCCAGTAGTTAACAATAAGGTGATTTCACTGGGAAATCTTTATTTTACAAAACATGTTTCTTTATTTATATTGAGCCACTTCCTTAAGCTTGTAGTGCTTCGCGGCACTTTTCTTGGATCACAACAGATCACCTGAAACATGTTTTAAAAAGGTTTTATCAGTGGGGAAATACTGGTGAATCATTCTTTTTACTAAAAACGACTCGTTGTTATAATTTACAGTATTAAGAGCGATTACAATGTTTATACATATCAACCATATACCCACGGTATTTGTCACTCGACCACCTATTGGCTATCTCGTTGTCCAATGGTGTCTGTGACTATGGTCATATCACCCCTTGGCTAACCCGTTGTCCAATGGTGACGTTTATCAAGTATTGTATACAAAACCCCACATACCGACAGTAATTGAAGATTACAAAGACTTAATCCCTGTAATTATAACTTTGAAAACAAATATGATTTTTGAAAGCAATTTGGTAAAAAGAGAATGACCCACTTTGCAGATTTACACGGGCAGAGTTTAGCCTACTGATTAGCCTGTTAACCTAATTTAATAACATGCACACGAAACTAGGTCAGTAACTAATACAGCATTTACGATAACTCACGAGATTAAACCCCCACAACGAATGACAAAGTGCGATACTTAAACATCCATCGAATTTATGACGAATGACAAAGCATAACCCTAATGTGGGCAGCACTTAAACATCCATTGGATAGTTTCAATCGATCGGATATTGAATCGTAGTAGCGATCGAGTTATTACCCTGTTATTGCGGCAGCGTTTCGTGATTTGTGTGTGTTTTTGAACTGTTTCTACGATATCTCAGTGTACGAATTGAATTTCTACGTCGAACCAACGCGAAATTGCAAGTGCCAAAGTCTACTACTTATAGCTGAAAAACCGACCCCCTCGCGTGGCGCGAGGGGTCGTCGCGTGGCGCGAGGGGTACTACCCTACCATAGGGTAGCCCCGTGTCCCAGTAGCTCAGGTGAGTTGGTCGCTCGTTCTAATTCTTTTTACACGTAAAACTGTTTAGATAATACTAACGGGAATTTACCCCCCCCCCTGAGTTTTAGGGGCCCTGATCCTGATTCCGATTGTTCTGAAAATTTTAGGGTTCATGCAGGATCACTTGGGGGTCTCAATTAGGGTTTCCTATTGGACAAAATAAAATAATAATTAGGACTTTTGATGAGAGTTGTTACATCCTCCCCACCTTAATAAAAATCTCGTCCTCGAGATTTACTGGAATAATTGAGGGTATTTCCGCTTCATTTCTGATTCCAGCTCCCAAGTGTATTCAGGTCCTCTCCTTGAATCCCACTTAACTTTGACAAATACTAGTCGTTTGTGTTTGAGAAACTTGATCTTTCTGTCTTCTATCTGCAGTGGTTTCTCCACAAATTTCAGCTTTTTATTTACCTCTACATCTTGAAGAGGTACTACCAGTGATTCGTCAGATAAACATTTCTTGAGGTTGGATACATGAAACACGTCATGTACTCCAGCTAGTTCTTCTGGTAGTTGTAAGCGATAAGCAACTGGCCCTATACGTTGGATTACTGGAAATGGTCCTACGTATCTTGGACTCAGCTTTCCTTTCTTACCAAATCGTACTACTCCTTTCCAAGGAGAAACTTTCAATAGTACTTTGTCTCCTACTTGGAATTCTAACGGCTTGCGTCGATTATTTGCATAACTTTTCTGGCGATCACGAGCCGTTTTCAGTCTTTCCTTGATTTGAGTAATCTTGTCGGTAGTTTCTTGCACTATTTCAGGACCTGATAATTGGCTTTCTCCTATTTCTGCCCAACAGACTGGAGTTCTACACTTGCGTCCATAAAGTGCTTCGAATGGGGCAGCTTCGATACTCGAATGCTAACTATTGTTATAGGAGAATTCAATTAAAAGTAGGTGGTCATCCCAGTTTCCACCAAAATCTATCACACATGCTCTAAGCATGTCCTACAGGGTTTGAATCGTCCTTTCACTTTGTCCGTCTGTTTGTGGATGATATGCAGTACTTAAGTTTAGTCGGGTTCCCATAGCTTCCTGGAAACTTGTCCAGAAGTGGGAAATGAAACGACTATCCCTATCCGATACAATGGAGAGTGGGACTCCATGTAAGGATACTACTTCATCTACATACAACTTTGCTAACCTTTCCATGCTAAAGGTTTCTTTCATGGGTAGAAAATGAGATGATTTGGTTAATCGATCCACAATCACCCAAATCGCATCATTCCCTTTTCTGGTTTTGGGTAGCTTAGTAACAAAGTCCATTGTTATGAGTTCCCATTTCCATACAGGCATTTCTAATTGTTGAAGTAGACCTGAAGGTTTCTGGTGTTCTGCCTTAACTTGTGAACAAGTAAGACACTTAGAAACGTATCTAGCTATGTCCTTTTTCATTCCTATCCACCAGAAATTATTTCTTAGATCTTGGTACATCTTATTGTTTCTTGGATGCATGGTATACCTAGATTTATGGGCTTCTTCTAAAATCTTATTTCTTAACTCTCCCTGCTTAGGTACCCAAATTCTTTTCTTATGGAATCTCCAAATTCCATCACTTCCTTTCTCTAATTCTTTTATTCTTCCCTTCATTCCTTCAGCATCATCCTTGATTGCTGATTCCTGGACATTCTTTAGTTGTTCCATTAAATCTATTTGTAGATTTAATCTAAGAGCACGAACTCGTCGTTGTTTTTCATGATACTTACTACTTAAGGCATCTGCAACTACGTTTGACTTTCCTTCGTGATATTGAATATCACAGTCATAATCACTTAGGATTTCCATCCATCTCCTTTGCCTCATGTTTAATTATTTTTGCCCAAATATGTACCTTAAGCTCTTATGATCCGTATAGACAGTAAACTTACTTCCATACAAATAGTGTCTCCAAATTTTAAGGGCAAAAATTATGGCTCCTAATTCTAAGTCATGAGTTGTATAGTTTTCCTCGTGCTTTTTCAATTGTCTTGAGGCATACGCAATTACCTTTCTGCGTTGCATTAATACACATCCAAATCCTAGTTTTGAAGCATCACAATAAACTTCAAAATCTTTTGTTCCTTCTGGCAAGGCTAGGATTGAGGTGTTTGTTAACCTTTGCTTTAAAATCTTAAAAGCCTCTTCTTGCCTAGGTCCCCATTCAAACTTAACTGCTTTACAGGTAAGCTTAGTTAATGGTACAGCTATCTTGGAAAAATCCTTAATAAATCGTCTATAGTAACCTGCTAACCCTAGAAAGCTTCTAATTTCCATAGCTGATTGCGGGACCTTCCATTTGGTGATCGCTTCTATCTTAGCGGGATCTACGTGAATGCCTTCGTGATTTACCATGTGTCCTAAAAATTGCACTTCCTGTAGCTAGAATTCACACTTCGAGAATTTGGCATAAAGCTTTTCTTCTCTTAACAAAGTTAAGAGTGCATGCAAGTGCTCACAATGTTCCTCCTGACTTTTGGAATAAATAAGTATATTGTCGATGAAGACAATTACAAATTTATCCAAATACGGTTTACAGATTCTATTCATCATGTCCATGAATGCTGCAGGTGCATTTGTTAGTCCAAAGGGCATGACTGTAAACTTGTAATGACCATACCTAGTTCTGAAAGCAGTTTTAGGTATGTCTTCTTCTTGTACTTTCAATTGATGGTATCCGGAGCGTAAGTCGATCTTAGAAAAATATCTAGCTCCCTGAACTTTATCAAAGAGGTCATCAATCCTAGGTAATGGGTATCGATTCTTAATTGTAACCTTATTCAATTCTCTATAATCAATACACATTCGCATTGAACCATCCTTTTTCTTTACAAACAACACTGGTGCTCCCCACGGGGATGAACTAGGTTGTATGAATCCTTTACTTAGCAATTCATCTAACTGCTTTTTCAATTCCAGCATTTCGGTGGGTGCTAACCGATAAGGTGCCTTGGCTATCGGTATAGTTCCAGGAATTAGATGAATCCTAAATTCGACTTCCCTATTGGGTGGTAATCCTGGTAGTTCTTCGGGGAATACATCTGGGTATTCTGAGACTACTGGAATTTCCTTAAGTTCTTTTCCCTTTGTGTTAATGATTACTGAAATCATATACACTATTCCTTGCTTGCGTTCATAACTAGCAACTTTCATTACTGAAATTAAAATTACCTCTCCAGTGGGTGTATATATTTCTATGGCATTTTTGTCACAAAGAATTCGAGCATGGTTGGCTACTAACCAATCCATTCCTAATACTACATCGAATCCAGCTAAATTCATAGGTAACAGGTTTGCAGAAAATTTGTGACCTAAGAGTTCTATCTTTTCTTCTCGCAAAACCTTATCTATGTTACAGAATTTCCATCTGCTGTTTCGACTGTAAAAATTTGCCTAAGGTTGGTTAAGGATAAATTAAGAGCTTGGCAGAATGAAGTATTGATAAAACTTTGGTTTGCACCAGAGTCAAATAATACTTTTGCGTAAACGTTGTGAACTAGGAACGTACCAGCTATCACATCTGGAATGAGTTCTGCTTCTTGAGTGGTCAGTTGGAATGCTCTTGCATTCTTCTTAGTAGCTCCATCGGCCGTCTTGGTTTTGTTATCTGCTGGTTTGACCAATTTGGGGCATTCGGGTCTGAAATGCCCAGCTTCTCCACAGTTATAGCAGATCCTGGTCTTCTTTCTACAATCTTCCTCACGGTGTCCTACAACCTTGCAAAAGTTGCAGGTTTCATTGCATTTTCCAAAATGTTTCTTTCTGCAATTCTTGGAGAAAGGCGGAGTAGAAGATTGCCCGGTTCCTCTCTTCTTGAATCTGCTATTATTATTACCCACACGAAATCCTTGGGTAATTTTCTGAGCAAATTCCTTCTTTCGATTTTCATCTCTTGTGCGTACCAGCTCGTCAGTTAAGGTATTAGCTAATTCTACTGCATCGTCAATAGTGCGAGGTCTCGCAGCTTTAACGATATTATGGATTTCGCCAATCAGTCCCCAAATATAGCGGGAAATAAGCACCGGTTCTGGCGAAGCCAGGGTTGGTACTACTCTCGCATACTCGAAGAATGTCGAAGTATACACACGACAATCTACACCAATCATTCGATGGTTCAGGAACTTATTCGCCATTTGTTCCTTTTCATATTCGGGACAGAATTTTCTTTCCATTAGCTGTTTAAATTCTTCCCAACTCATGGCATAGGCCATATTTCTTCCTTTGGCTTGAAGTACCATATTCCACCATTCTAGCGCCCCTTCTTTAAAAAGATGCGACGCATACATGACCTTGTCTTCTTCAGCACATTTACTTATCATAATTACTGCTTCGGTTTTCTCCAACCAACGCAGTGCCGCAGTCACCCCTTCGTTACCTGCAAATTCTGCTGGTTTATAAGCAAGAAATTCTTTGTAAGTGCAACCAGGCATTGCAGCTTTCATTTTTTAGGGAGTGGGGCCTGTCGTGGATTATTATTGTTATTAGTATGATTGCCGCCTCCGTTTACACTATTACTGAAGTTATCTTCTTGAGTTCGTTTACTAGGAATAATTTGTTGAGGTTCAACTGGGTTCCGAGCAGCAGCCAGTATTGCTGGAATAGCATTGGCTATTCCCTGAGCAACGATATTTTCTATATCTTGCCTATTCAGAAATTGATCTTCATTGTGTTGCTCGGATTGGTTAACCTCGTTAACTGGTTCATTACCAGCGTTTACCATCTGGTAAATATATATAACTTAGTAGTATGAAATAAATAATAGTTATATGCAAAATAATCACACAAATTTCACAACACATGTATAGCCAAAATTGTCGATTTCTCGATTTCCATTTTGTTTTTATATTATAGTATGCATCCGTACACACTGTTTATCTTACAAAAGTTTTATTTTTAGTTATTTTACAAACTTATATTTTTATTTTTATTATTATTATTATTATTATTATTATACAACCACAGCTCATCTATCACACTATCCCTCATCTGCTGGCATCTCAGAAGCGACGTTCCCTCTCGTCGTACTTCCAGGAGATCTGTTCTCCTACCTCCCTGATTCTATTCCCTGCATCTATCAGTTCTTCGCCAAAATGGCGGAGTTCAGCTAAGTTTTCATTGCTCATTGGTGGGTTTGGTACAGGTTCTGGGTCGAACTGAGGGAAAAAGGTATAAGGATTATTTAGAAGGTTCTGAAACTGCCAGTCGTTGGTCCACCATTCGTCCATTCCTAGAGGTTGAGTGTGAATAAGGGGATCTGGAATAGCTGGTTCTAAGTTTATTGGAAGTTGGGTTGTAACGGGATATGAAAAGAGGTTTTCATTAAAAGGCCTAATAATATCACAACTTGTCAGTATGCGATCTAATTCCTCCTGTAGTGGCAATTCATCGGCTTGCCTAGAACTTTCTCCAATTTCTATTCTTGTTTGTCTAGAATTTTCCCCAATCTCGATTTCTTTTCCCTTATCCATAGGATTTTCTATCTTGGGAATTCTCCTAGTCGCTGGTTTCCTTCTGCGCACACGCCTCCAACTCAAAAATCTTCTTCTTTTCTTTGGCTTTTGTTTCTTCGGAGGTGGAGCTTGAAATTCCATTGGTTCCTCAACATCGGCCAAGTAACCAGTAAAGTCTCTGGAAACTTCTATTTTCACAGGATAGAGATTGAGATTCTGAAGGGCTTCAGATAACTCATTCATGCTGTTTAGCATATATGCAAAATGCACACAAAACTTTAGGTTAAAATTTTGTAAATTGTATTTTCCAGAATGGTAGAAAACTTAATATCAATTATCTAATAAACCATTTTATTGAAACAAAATATTTATCTCTAGTACAACAAAATTCGAAAGATACTAGTGGTTATTTAATAGCTTAAAGTTTCTATCTTGAAGGTAGCATAGGTGTTGATACTGGTTTAGTGATTTAATTAAAAGTTAACATTTACTGCTACAATGGCTAACATGTAGAGATCTGCCCATTTTTCATCTAACTCATCTTCCCATGGTGGGTTGATGCCTACTCCTTTTGGTTGGGATTTCTTTATTTTCCCTTGACTTTTTCTAATAATCTGACTTCTTCTCCTAGGAGAAAGTGGGTTCTCAAACTGTGCCTTACGGACAAATATCCCTTCCTCAATATCTACTGGGTATTTTGAGGATGAAGTTTCTTTTTCTTTTGGTGCACTATCTATTTTACGATAAATATCTGAAAGTCTTTGTTTACCCATGCTGTAAACAAATATTCAAATAATAAAACACATAATCACAAAAATGGCAATCAGTAAAAATTAAGTAATTTCTTAAATACTTAATTGGCTTAAATCAATGGCTCTGATACCACATTTTCCTGTCACGGCCCCCGCCACCGGTTTGACCCGGTCCAGGAGCCGCGGGAAAGGAACCCGTGGTATTTTATTAATTGAGTTGACAGCGGAAGATTTTAGCAGGATCTTTTTAAAACTGAAAATGCCCGATTATTTTATTTCATAATTCGGGATAAAACCCCAGTAGTTTACAATAAGGTGATTTCACTGGGAAATCTTTATTTTACAAAACATGTTTCTTTATTTATATTGAGCCACTTCCTTAAGCTTGTAGTGCTTCGCGGTGAATCATTCTTTTTACTAAAAACGTGTTTCTTTATTTATATACAGATCACCTGAAACATGTTTTAAAAAGGTTTTATCAGTGGGGAAATACTGGTGAATCATTCTTTTTACTAAAAATGAATCGTTGTTATAATTTACAGTGTTAAGAGCGATTACAATGTTTATACATATCAACCATATACCCACGGTATTTGTCACTCGACCACCTATTGGCTATCTCGTTGTCCAATGGTGTCTGTGACTATGGTCATATCACCCCTTGGCTAACCCGTTGTCCAATGGTGACGTTTATCAAGTATTGTATACAAAACCCCACATACCGGCAGTAATTGAAGATTACAAAGACTTAATCCCTGTAATTATAACTTTGAAAACAAATATGATTTTTGAAAGCAATTTGGTAAAAAGAGAATGACTCACTTTGCAGATTTACACGGGCAGAGTTTAGCCTACTAATTAGCCTGTTAACCTAATTTAATAACATGCACACGAAACTAGGTCAGTAACTAATACAACATTTACGATAACTCACGAGATTAAACCCTCACAACGAATGACAAAGTGCGATACTTAAACATCCATCGAATTTACGACGAATGACAAAGCATAACCCTAATGTGGGCAGCACTTAAACATCCATTGGATAGTTTCAATCGATCGGATATTGAATCGTAGTAGCGATCGAGTTATTACCCTGTTATTGCGGCAACGTTTCGTGATTTGTGTGTGTTTTTTAACTGTTTCTACGATATCTCAGTGTACGAATTGAATTTCTACGTCGAACCAACGCGAAATTACAAGTGCCAAAGTCTACTACTTATAGCTGAAAAACCGACCCCCTCGCGTGGCGCGAGGGGTCGTCGCGTGGCGCGAGGGGTACTACCCTACCATAGGGTAGCCCCGTGTCCCATTAGCTCAGGTGAGTTGGTCGCTCGTTCTAATTCTTTTTACACGTAAAACTGTTTAGATAATACTAACGAGAATTTACCCCCCCTGAGTTTTAGGGGCCCTGATCCTGATTCCGATTGTTCTGAAAATTTTAGGGTTCATGCAGGATCACTTGGGAGTCTCAATTAGGGTTTCCTATTGGACAAAATAAAATAATAATTAGGACTTTTGACGAGAGTTGTTACACAATCCTAATATCAATAGTTACAGTTAATTATCGAATACAGTGTTTGGATCTGTAATCGCTATATACCAAGCTCGGATGAGAATATTCATCTGCGGATGGGCTAATAGGCTCATAGTATGGCGATGGGTAATACCGTGGTGTCAAAACCAAGTTTGGCTCCTGTGCACCGTTTTGAGTGCCATTCATGATTGTTCGTTTCAGGTGTTTCGATAATGGCATGATCATATATGACGTCACAACTTGTTAACTAACAGAAAGTGATTTGTTTTATAAAGAAAGTTTGGGCAAAAAAGGGGTCTAGTTCGTTCAAATAGAAGTTCCAATTTTTATATCTTGGGGATTTCCCAAACTAGTGTGTAATTCACCCCAATTTATCTCGAAAAGGTTCGGAATTACTACAGATTTTCCAATTATCACCCATAAGCCATCGATCAGCTGAAAAGTTCCGGCAGGTTCGTTAAACGATAAAATTGCCGATTTTTGTTTAATTAATATTTTTTAAAGCATAATTTTCATAACTAGTTATCCAAACTCAATAAAATTCTAGAAATTTTTAGATAAGACTTTATTAATAAATATATTTTAGAAAATTTATTTCCTGAAATTATTAAACTTATTTATTATTAATAATATTTTAGTTTTAAACGCCCGTTTCACCGATAAATTGAAAATTAATACCACCCGACTTTTGAAAATTATAATTTTTTTACTGAAATGTCAAAATATGCCCAAAAAATCCCTTTCTAAAAATCAGACACTAGCCTTTTGTGTCTAAGCTCAAATATCACAATTGCAGATCCCATTGAACAATTTTGTGTCTAAGTCTTCCTGTAAGGCTAGGCTAGAAATCCTATAGTTATCAATAATTTTGAATATATGTATTTGACAGGTAATCATGGCTCCAAGAAGAAGAAGAATGGGAAAGGGACCCATGAGGGGCCGAGGACCTTCACAACCACAACAATCACACTCCAAACATTCACAACCTTCCTATGAATCCCATTCATCCCAACCACCTAGACATTCATATTCACACCACTCCCACTCTCACCATTCACACGATTCCTTTCATGCATCAAACTACCTAAACTCCGCTCACCCTAGTCAAAACCAACTAAATGATGATTCTAACCCAGAAATGCAACCGTCACAATCCAACAAAACACTCTATTAAACTATCTAGCGACACTGCTTTTAATGCAGCTTCGCCATATTAAGGTCCTGATGAATGGGACCAATGTTTTAACCAATTTACCTTTTACCATATTCCTGAGCATCCACCACCGACATACCCACCTCCTCAAACTCTACCTCATCCACAAGACGATGCACCGGTATTACCACACCTACTTATGGAACAAAAACAACAAAGGAAGACCTGTACCAGTACTCGAATGTCGGTGCTTTCCGGAGAATTTTCTAGAGCTCTTCCACCCCTTCCACCTTCATATCCACCAATACATGAGGACCCCCAAATGGGTGGGCCCTCCAACACTGCTCCTACGACCGACCCAGGACCTGTGGGTTATGATAACCCCATTCCCACATATCTAAACTTGACTGGATATGATAACCCTTATGCCACAGTTACTACAGATTATACCTATCCAACTCCATCCTATGACCCTTATATGCAGACGGTCATTCAAAATGCACTTTATCCCCTTCCTTTTCTTCCTACCTACCAAAATCATGGTTATCCAAACCCAGGATACCAGTACCCAGTTGTACCACAACCACAACCATCTCAACCACCAGCCCCTCTCAAAACTATCAACCAAGTACTCGAAAGGACTGGGCATATTCAACGTCAGGTCCAACAAAGCAAGAGGAGGACGGGCAAGATGTATAAACAGCTTTCAAAGCTTGTAAGAGGATGAAGAGATGATCGAAGGCTTTATTTTGTGTATAGTAATTTCGTATTTTGAAAGTCCTTTAAGAACATTGTATTGTAACTTATAATTCCAAAAGTCCGTTAGGACATTGTGTTGTATTTTATTCTAAAAGTCCATAGTGGACAGAGTATTGTAATATTTTCAGTTGTATGGAATTTTAAGTTTTAATCATTATATTACAAAATTTGAACATTCGTTTCAATATTTGAGATTCTATATTTAATTAATCTGCCCTAAGCAATAAATCTTTTGTTGGCCTGTAGCTCAAAAATTAAATATAATTGGCAAGCCAAAATTCTAGCGATGATAATGGCGGGCGTGACAATGAGGTACATACCGGTCGAGAGGGCGGAGGAAATAACCTCCAAGCCCTAATAGCTGCTGAAGTCAGCAAAGCCCTGATAGAATTCATGGCTAAGAAATATAATAATCAATAGAAATTAAAAACATTAATTTTATAATATAAAACATAGAAATACAACTAAATAAAGAAAACATAAAACATTTTTTTTTTAAAAGAACACACATAAAAAACTAATGTGTTGTGCTTTGATCTATCTCTAGCTCCTTTGCGATATGTTCTTGCTCCTTTTCTAGTATCGCCCGACGACCCGGTGATAGGTTGCTGAATTCTTCCGTAAGGAAGTCCAAATTCCTCATCCTTTGTTTCTCTTTTTTCACCAGGGTCGTCGCTTCGATACTACGAGAAACTTTCTGAATATTTTCACAAAACTCATTATCGGCTTCTGATGTTGTTTTTCCCCTGGTCCCTTCCAGGTGGACGACGTGGTGCCTCCTCGGTCGTTTCATACTCGTCGGTGTTTAGATCAATCCCTACATGTGCATCCGAGCTACTAGAAGAGACGAACGCACCGTACGAATTAGTTTTTGTCCGCTTTGACCCCGAGCCGCCGGCCATTTCATCTACGTTAATTAACTTGGTCCATTTCGAACAATGGCGTAGAATGTTCCACAAATAGTCCTCGTCAAACGTTTTCTTAACCTCGTCGTCTCCATCGCTTTCTAACGCCACCCGGTAAACATTCGAGCCCCACAAATCGGAATTCATTGTTTTTCTATTAGAAAGTAGGTGGAAGGTTGGTATTTTTTTTATAAAGGAAGAGAGGAGAGAATGATGAAAGTGGGTATTATTTAAAAAGAAGTGAGGGTTTAAATAGGTTTTAAATAAAATTTTGATTTTTTTGTTAAAAGCCCCAACGGTCGAATGAAGTGGCCCCACCACCCAACGTTCAAATTTCTGCCGCTAGCATGCTCGCCCCGGGTTTGTCTCCTCGCGCTAGCCTGGGGTGTTGTGGTGTGCGCCACCGCTAGCTGGCCTACGTGGCTCGCGGTGGTCTTGGTAGCGGGCCACACCGCGAGCCACAACGGCCAGTCTAACTAATTTCACCATTAACGTGGTCATTTCAGGTCTAATCACCCAAAGTCAACTATTGACATCCTTTTGATCTTGATCAAATACCAAAGCAAGAATTTGAATTTAAATTACCTAACTTCAACTCGACTAAATAATGTCTAAAGATCAACAAAATAAGTTTTTCTCCTTCCAAGTCAAATTTTAAGTTTGAAAGCACTTAGGGCACTCGGTGTGGGGATCGTCCAGGCCCAGCGAAGCCCCCAAACACCATCTCGGGTGGCTCGGCGTCGTCCAAAACGTCAGGGTGGGACGATTGGGATGGGAGGTAAAGGACAAAACTCACATCATCTTCTTCTCACACACACATATACGTACAACATATACATATATGTTTTAGGCTCATCTCCCATTTCCTTAGGTCCATTCTCTTTGTCACATCCTCACACCCATCCTACGTGACGCTGACGTGGAGGCCCATCCTCCAAGGATGAGCCTCACCCATACCGAGTAGCCTCACGAAAGTATATTTGACCACTGCAAATTATAAATGATCATTTCATTAACCGATTTTCCATTTTGAGTCAATTTTGGATAAAATCATCAATTATTTTATTTTATTTTTCTTTTGTCAAAATCACTATTTGCAATTAGACTTTGGAGCTGTATTCAAAACAATTCTGCTGGTTATTATAATCATATGATTTTTATACATAGTTTGTCATACAATTCCATATATATCTATCTAACCTATTCAAGCTCTCAAAAAAAAAAAAAAAAACATATACAGATAAATATTAGTAAGGCTAAAAAAAAATAACCTACTTGTTTTAATCATCATATAAGATTGTAAAAAGCTATGTTGTATAGCATATAAATGTGTAACACTATATGCAAGTCCCATATCGGTTGTGGACATGAGTAAATTTTGGTTCATAAGAAATTCCCCACCGAAACCCTGATCGATGAACAACATCGGTATCAATATTAGTATTATCTAAACCGATATTCGTTTTTATGGTTTTGGATCGATGTAAACCATATGTCGATATTCTTTTGGGCATATTAAGATTTTATTTTTTGAGTTTCTTCTTTCGATTGCTATAATGAGTGTCGATATTGTAACAAGCCGAAATGATACCAACCAGATTAATTTCCACCGGCATGCTACGAATCACTGATAATCCCACTAGTGATATATTGAAAGTCATATTTGGGAATAGTTTCTTCTTAAAAATGTGGAAATGGGTTTAAAATATATTCCTATTCCTATAGGTTAAATTGAGTGGTCAAATTGCACACAACCTAGAATCATGCAAACATCTAAAAAAGACACACAAAGCGTACAACTTTGCTATACATAAATTATATGCCTTATTTTCAAAACCCATTAATCAAATGACACGTGAAAAGAAAAAAAAAGATAATTATGTGATTAGCTAGAATATATGATTACCAAACAAACATGACATAACTTATGATACAAACATGCTTTTTTTATTTCTTTGTTGTCCTAAGAAACCTCACGAGTACTTCACAACTCTCACAATCTTAAGTGATCATTATATAATGTGACATTAATTAGCTATAAACAAACCGTCATCTTCATAAATACTCCGTAAAAAACACAATTTAGTATTGAATTTTAAACGAGAATGATTAAAAATTACTTACGGTTTAACAATGTAACTAGGTTTTTTTTTGGGTAATGTTACAAAATAATTAACCTTTTACAGTGACACATCATAGCCTTTTCTTGCGGTTTCAACGGTTGGAAAACTACACTCTTTTGTAATGTGGTTACCCAAATGACTGGTATTACCCGAAATGTGAAAACATACTCTCGATAGTGCTTTTCCTTGAACCAGTGACGAAGCTTGAGATTTCCGACCGGGGTTCGAAAACGTATGTACCAAAAAATTTCTATAAAACCGGGGGGTCAAAAACGTGTATACCCAAAAATTTCTATACGAAAACTACATACTCTCCACTACTGAGCGAAAAGTTCGGGGGGGGGGGGGGGGGGGGGGCGGAAGGGGGCTATGCTACGCCCATGCCTTGAACCATGGGCGAAGCTTTTAAGGGGCGGGAGAGGGCGGCCGACCCCCAAACTTTTTGCTCGGTGGTGGAGAGTATGTAGTTTCGTATAGAAATTTTTGGGTATATACGTTTTCGACCCCCGGTTTTATAGAAATTTTTAGGTCTGTTGACTTTCGGTCCCTCAATTAAAAATCTCAAGCTTCGCAACTGCCTTGAACTTGTCCACCCAAATTTGCATCAATGAAATCATTTGAAAATAACACCTTTCTGTGTATAACATAATTTCAAGTAACATTGCAACCACTCAATTATTTCCTAATTCCTTGTACTAGATTTGACATAAAACTACTAACAACTCTCATTTCATAAGTTTAAATGATAACCGTTAAATATTTGCGAAACATTAAACAACATTTAATTCAATGATGAATGCATGTATCTACCAGTGAAAAGTACTTGTTGAATTATATGGAAACATAAGAGCATCCACAATAGGTTGGTTTTTTGGTGTTTTTAAGGAGAGAGAAGATGATGCGGAGGAGAGAGGGGATGAGTTGGAAGAGAGAGAGTGTGAATATGCATGTGGTGAAGAATGAGAAAAAATGAGTGTTGTGAGTGTAGGAGGAGAGAGGAGAGAGAAAAAGTTGGTGTTGTTTTTATAGAGAGAGGATAGGATGTGAGTGGGCAAGAGTGAGAAAATGATGGGCAGGTGCCACATCATCCATTTTTTCTCCACCTTATTGGTGATGCTCTAATATATTCACTGTTGATCATTGATCTTCATTGAATATACTAGTTGTAAAGTCATTACGACATTGTAATGCATCCATTTGTGAATACAAGTGAACAAAATATTCCTCGCAATTGACAATTATATATTTCTGTGTGTGTGAGTGAGTGTGTGTGAGATCAAGACTTTCTTTTTTTCATAGAAAGAGTGTTGATGCAACAAATAATAGACCAAGGATAGTAGCAAGGCTGGTTAGGCAAAAGGGTTAAAGGGTTTAACTTTGTCTAACGCAGGTCGTGGGGTCCCCCCACGTTTGCAAGACGTGGAAGGAGGTTCACTAGTTTATTTTTGTTATTTGTTGAAGGTCCTCTTCTGAATCGTGTTCAGATTCGGATGAAAGAGAAAATAGAATGTGTGTGTTGGACGTGAAAGGGAGTGACTCGCATGAAGCAAGTACTCGAAGTGAATTACCAGAGATTTCAGGAATCAGGCTGGCCAGGAATGTCCTCTGAAGTAAATGAAGTGTCAAATATATAGGAGAAGGAATCTCCCAAAGAAGAATGTTTTTGACTAGTGACCTTGCTTGCAGTGAGGGGCTTGCCCTTTTGGGGGTTGAAGCCTTTTGACCCCTGGATAATAGCGTCTGCTCTGCAGACCTGCATTGCTTTTGCGGCTGGTGGGTTGGTGAAGCAATCCCGGGATGTGACTGGTTACTGTTTCCGTATTGCTTTTCCCCACCTCACAGCTTTTTAACCTTCGAACCATTTAACCTTTCGAGCGTGTATGTACTTAAGTCATTTTATTTGATCTTGGGCTACCCCCGTCATCAGCCCCCCAAGTCAGAGGTTTTTGGGGAATGAGCTCAAAGACTTCTGACTTTTATACATGTATTTTATTGCCTGAAGGTTTCAATGCTTGAAGGCTTAAAGGGTTGTAGGCAGTTAATATTTGAATTTTAAATAACTGACAACCGATTTGATTGATGTGTGGCAGTTCATAGGGTGGCGGTTTTTGCAGCAGTTACTGTTTGCAATTATCACCCCTATTTTAGGTTATTTTATTTTATATTTGCACATTCACTTTCCACATAATTCCATCAAGTTCCTTCCCTGCGATTTCTTTCCTCTTCTTCAAGGTTAGTTTCGGTTTCCTTTGTATTTTCCTTACATTCTTCGTATTTTCTTGCAAAAATGGGTGCTCGTAAGGATTTAGCAAAATCCTTTTCCCGATTAACACAAGAAGAGGTAGACTCATTTTGTGTGGAATATGGTATTGATAAAATTTTTAAACCGACCGCTCCTGCTTGTGATGTTCCTATTGATAAACCAACCCCTGGTTCGATTGCTCTGTATTGCCGTCATTTTGAGTTTTCGAACCTTCGTTATCCCTTTTCTCCCTTTGTTTTGAATGTATTGCAATATTATCGAGTTTCTTTTGGGCAAGTTCATCCGAAGGGCATGGCTAGGGTTTTGCACTTTGAGGTTTTGTGCCGTGCCCTTGGATATGATCCTTCCTTGTTGCTCTTTCGCCGGTTTTTTCGTTTGGCTAAAAATGGTGATTGGTTCACCTTTGAAACATCCAAGGTTGATTCCTGCCTTATTTCGTCTATAGTTACAACACTTGGTATTTGGAAGGACTGCTTTTTCTGGGTTTCTGATTCTATTGTTCCATTTGAAATGGTGTGGAGGCACCCGGATGCCGTTCTCAATGAACCGGAGCCCTCTGATTCTGAGTTAAATGATGTTTTTCTCAAAGCCATCCGGGAGTGCCCTTCGAGGGTTCGTCCCTTTCCTGAACATTTGCTAGTTCTTTTAGGGGTTAGTAAATTGTGGGAAAATGCTGATCGGGATCCGGTTCTAATGAGGAGTGGCACGGGTATGCGTTTTCCTTTTTTGCCCTCTTTGCATTTTTCTTGACTTATGCCTTATGTTTTTTGTTTTTGTTTTGTTATATGCAGTCATGTCTGCCTTGGATTTCATTAAGAGTGACGACACTTCTGATGTTGTGTTTGGGGATGTCCCATCTGTTCCTGGTGAAAATGTTGTGGTTAGGACTGCTGATCAAAGGTTTGAGGGCTCGGGTTATATTAGTACTGTGACAACTCGAATTTCCGACTTTCACTTTCGCATTAACTACACGTTGACTTTGACTGTTTAGTTGTTTGACTTGTAACTATACACGTTATGTTTTAATGAAAGGCACTATGATTGTTACATGTTTATGTGATTTAGATTATAACATGAAACGTATTGTATTGTGAATTCTGCATGTATGTGATTGATATTATAACTTGAAACCTGCTGAAAAACTTAAACTGTTACCACATCAGTGAACCCGACGAAACAGAAGTTGATTCGCCAAGAACATCCCGACGAAACAGGATCCGTTTCGTCAACCCAATCTCGACGAAACAAAAGTGTTTCGCCGAGCCCAGATTCGCCGAAGCCCATTACGGGCCCAGTACGGTACAACGAGTATATCAGTATACACTGACTTCTATTTCACAACTTTGGGCAAAAAAAAAAAAATAAGAAACCCTAAGAATTCTTTCCACTGTGCGACGGCAACAACCATCGTTCACCATCATCTCCATCTCTTGAATCCCTGTTTGTTCAACTCAAATCGGTCAGTGTAAACCCTATTGTGTGAATATCTGTTTATTGATGCTCTTATGTGTTTAACTAGGGTTAGTAAACTACATGAATTCTGATGTATGGTGTCGTATACATGTGAAAATTGTTATGATTGCATATGATGTTCATGTTACTGATGACGTATGATTTGACCACCTCTTGATTAAACAAAGATTTGCCATGTGAAATCATAAATTGCCTTTGATGAAATCGAGAATGGTATCCTGATCCAAACCCACCAATTCTCAATATTATTGGACCTTTCCAAACATGCACATGGGCCGAAAGTATATAGTGGACCAATTCTCAATATGATTCACACTTTAACCGATTTATTGAATGGATGATATTTTTGGATGTTTCATGTGAGGTTGTGTCAAAAGACAAGGTGATCAAAAGTCAAGGATATCAATTCATATTAATTGCTTGTGTCAGGTCACACATGAATAAAGTGACTAAGATTGTATGTTATTGAGGTCCAATTAGAAACTTGTATTAACTGTTGTTGATTAATGTTTAGATCATGACTAAGGGTTGATTCTTGATGATAACATATTGTTATGAATTCCGATTTCATGATGCATGAATGTCGATGAAACGGCTGATATTGATGATGATTAGAGTATTTATTTGTTGAAACTGTTGTTGATGATTACTGATAACGACGTAACTGACTTTTGGCGAAACACTAATCTCGGCGAAACTGATTCAAAGAAACGCATGACGACGAAACAAATGTGTTTCGCCGAGGGATATCACGACGAATCAAAGTGATTCGTCAAAGGGGCTCACGGCGAAACAGAGGGTGTTTCGCCGACTTGGGTAATTTGCACAGTAACTGTTTCTGATAAAACTTAACTGAGTTAACTAACTGCTGTTAGATGCTATGCCTGACTTGTATGATCATGAATATGTGCAATGTGCTACTTGGTGATTATTTATGCGTTGTCTACTATGATTATACTTACGTGCCAACTTCGTGAATGTAAACTAATTATGTACACGTGCGTACTTTAGGTGTAACACCTCGAAAATTTACGTCCTATAATGTCTTGACACGTGTCATAACCTTTGAACGTGTGAAAGAATGTTCTTGAAGGACTAAAGTTGACAAACAATGAAACTATGTAAATATACGGGTTCTAAATGTCAACTGTAAATAATTATATTGTACACTAAGCCTACATGATGTTTATAACCTTAAACGAATAAATCATGGATCATACGTAGTCAATTGTGAGAGATTACAAACTACAGGGGTTAAATGTGTCAACATGTTTAAGTTATACCTCTGAGTGACCTTTTGACAAACCCGAAGCTTTGTAAGGATTAATTATGCTCACTAGAATGTGTGATAAAAATTTCACCAAGATTCGTTACCGTATGAGAAAGTTATGATAAAATTCGTATGCGAGGGGTTAAAAGTGTCAACGTTGAAATTAGGGCTTTTCGGGTGATCACAAAGTTACCCGGGGACTTCACAAAGTGGGTATAAGTATTAAAGCCCCCATATGTAAATTATAAAGCCTCTAAATGCAAGAAACGTTGAGAAAGCGACCTTTCGGAGGACCAGGGACTGAAATGCAATTAACTGAAACTTGTTGAGCTGGTCTTCATCACCCTCGCGTAGCGCGAGCCCATACACCTTGGCAGTCGCGCTACGCGACTGCCTTGTCTGATCAGAATGTTATGTGCAGCTGTGGGTTGATGTTTTAACCGACTTAGATCGAATTCCTTGATACCTTGGGCTGCCCTAAGGTGGTTTTTAGCATGTAGGGAACTTGTGGTTGTTATGGTAACACTCATAGGCTTGGGTGTCAATCATCTAAGATGATTAAACTCATTTATAAGACCCACATTCCTTGCAACTTTGATCATTCATCTTGCATTCCACTTCTGGTCATTTGGAGAAGCACAAGAGCTGATACAAGCATTCCAAATCATCCATTAGACAAGTGTAAGTATGCCTAACCTTCTCCATTTCAGTTTTGCTTTATATTTAGCTTAAAAGTCAAACCGACGTAACTACGGTTTGACTTATCGTTTAAACACAAATGGTCCAGCGATTAGGCTAAGTTAAAGTTGTTATAAGTTGGTATTTATGTGAGGAATAAACCCCAAAAAGGGCACTCACTGATTCCAATCCTAACTAGGACATTTGTCGAGTCAAACATGTTTAGAAAAGTCAACAGAATCGTTAAACGCATATTTAACCATGTAAAAGGCGTGTAATCTGTTTTATCATTCGTATAACCTAAAAATAAGTATAAAAACTTGTCTAGGCTTGTTTGATTCGACAACTTTCTGTTTTGATCCGATTCGGAACCGAGAGACGCAAAAGTTTGACTTTTGCTTTGACCTCAGTTCTGACCCGGTTTTGATAGGTTTATACATGCCTTAAAGTTCCATTAGGACCTAGTTACATGTGTGTATAACCCTCTGCGTTTATACCACTTAAATCCCTAATCGTCCGATGTTTCCGTTAATCGCCTAAATATTGACCGTAATGCCCTTATGACCATAAAACGAGATTTTTGGAAATATGAAAGTGCCATAATCTTAGTTACTGATTATTAGACTTGTACCAAAAATTTCACATCAGTTGGAGGTCTAGATTAGGAGTTATGCTCAATGACGTAATTAGAACGCTTCTTAGTGATTTAACGGCGTCATTAGCGTAAAGCCTATCTAAAACCATTTTTGGACACCAAACCTTTTACTCACTGATGTAATATAATATTTTGGGATTTTTGAAGATTTTTAATTATTTTTAAACTGATCATAAGCTTGGATTAGCGCCTTGATTCGGTTAATACCGAATATGCCCTTTTTGGCCATAAAATGAGTTTTACAAATCCTTTTAACGCCAATCCAATTGCTATTGATTTTAAATAATAAATGGAGTATTTTGAGCCTGTTTATTTAATCAGAAAACTCAGAATCGTATTCTAACCCGTACATCACTTAAAACGACTTTATACGCGTATTTAACGCATAGTTTGGGTTTAAAACTATTTTAGTATATAAGACTTATTACCAAAGGTTATAACCTGTTAAAATAAGATATTTTACTGATCAACTCAGACCCGGATCATAGGTGTCTAATTAAACCCTTTTATAATCTTTAAAATGACCAAAATACCCCTACGGGGCTTATTAAGAGATTAAACTCGTTTTGGACGTCATGGGTGATATCCTACTGATATCACAACTTATTTAAGGCATGTTAACTTAGGAAACCTGTTTAGGACTCTTACGGATACCCGTTACGCTTCATGCGCGTTCGGTTCGGTTTATGTAACTAGTTTATATAAATTAGCCGAAACGGGTCAAACCTTGTCGGTTTTATCTCAAAATCTAGAATGTGTATAATGTACCCATATTAAACAAGTCTCTGAACTTGTCGGGTCTAAATCACATTCTATCCGGTCTTCGCTTAATCGTGCGTACGAACCGTATCTTTAAAACTAACCGGTCTAAGCTTAAGCTTAACTAAAGACCCGTTAGGATTCTAATAGGTTATTATAAACCTTCGTTCCAGATTAGGAGAACCAGTAAAAGATACTTGCACTCGCTGATTGTGATATATACTTGCACAGGTAAATACTTTTAACTTATTTTCCCTTATACGGGCTTGGGGTACGGTATATAAAATACCGCTTGGTCCAGCATTGAATCTTTAATCGAATAGAGGTTAAATCATTGATATGCTCCGTTTTGAAATGTTTTGTTTGCTTAAAGCCTTTGGGGGGTTAATGACCATGTCCCGGATATCCCTGGCATCATTTTATGAAATGGCCACGACCTCAGCACGCGGGTGTAGGCGTACACCCGTCTGTGTCTCATTTACTTAATGTGGTGTGTCTATTGATCTTTAACCCGGTCTGCGGATCGGGATACTGAACGCATAAGAAACATGTAATTCGTTTACAAGTATTATATTTAAATAATTATCCCAAGTTATAAAATATTATTTGTGCCTTGTGCCTTAAATGCTTTTTCTTAAACTCTTTTCAAAATGAGTCGATTGATTGTATTTACCAGTGTAAACTGACGTATTTTCTCAAAAAGGTTAAGTGCAGGTACTACGCGTAATAGGCTGGCTTGTCTCCTAGCATCCACAATAAGTCTCGCAAGCTTGGATGTCATAAACTGTTGAACATTATTTCCTTTTTATATTTGATCTACCTGTGGATTTATATTCGACTACTTATGATACTTAATATTACAATACTATTGGTTGAAATGAATCTATACTTTGCTTCCGCTGTGCATTTAAATATTGTGTTGTTTGACTATTGTGTTGCCAACCACGTCACGATACTCCCCCACCGGGTCCACCGGTGACACGTGGAAATCCGGGGTGTGACAGGTTGGTATCAGAGCCAACGCTGAGTGAATTAAACACTAGCCTTTAGTGTTTAATCTCAGTTACACAATTGCACATTCCTAAATCTTCGAGTCTAGACAAAGAACACAGGAATAATCCAAAATGTTTTTATTTTAAATTTTAAATTATGTCCTTTATTTTTTTCCTTGTTATTACCTTGTTTATATTAACAGGTTTAGCCATGCCGCCAAGATTCAGGCGAGGAAATAGAGGAAAGGAGCCGATGAGCGCCCCTAATGACCACGAGGCCGGGCCTTCACGACGGCGAACTCCTTCTTCCACAAGGAGTGCAGATCCGAGAGAACCTTGGAGGACGTATGAGGAACCTTCCAGGCAATCTACATCGTACAGCTCCACGCCTCCATACCATCACTCCTATGGGCCTCAGTCCGAGAATGAGCCCAACAACCCGTCGCCCTTATATATTCCCTTACAACGATCCTTATCGCACAATGCCTTCGGAGACCCTACTCCTGTCTTTCGGAGTCAGTTTAACCCGGCGGACTATCTACCAGAACAGGGGGGCTTTAACCCTCTAGGACCGGAGGATCACTTTTCAGGTGATCAAGCGATGGATATGGACGAGGACACAGATCCCGTCGAAGCTTCAACCGGAACCCCGAACCATCCTTTTGTGATCTCTGATGGTTCATCTTATCACGGAACACCGTACCAGGGTCCGGATAGTCACATGGCACGGTTCGAACGATGTGAGTGGTACTATACACCGTCTGAACACTCATCACCTCATCAGCAGCCGCAACAGCAGCAGCAAGATCCCTCTGGGGATCCACGTTTTGTGGCATCACCTCAGCCGCAGCAGCAGCATCAAGATCCCTCTGGGGATCCACGGTTAGTGGCAGTCACGCCACCGCCTCCACCACCGCCAGCTAATCTATTACCTCCAGTACCACCAAGACGTAGGAGGACTGGCGCTCGGATGTCAGCAAGAGGAGCGGACTTTCATTTCAGCTCTCCTCAACACTCTAGTGGTAGTCATTACCCACCATTATATGAAGGCCCACAAATGGGTGGATCTTCAGTTCCAGTTTCAGAGGTGAATTTGGCACCTATTGCACCGCCATCACAGGGTTTTGGCAACCCTATCCCTGCTTATACTGCTCCAGCAGCTTACAACCCATATGGACCACCAGCATACCATGGCTATAACTTTGCTGAGGATCCTTACCTTATGGCAGCAAACTACCATGCCCAAAATCCTGAGGGACCATATGGAACCCCTTGGGGAATGGGGCACCCAGCTCATGGGTATCAGGCACCTGTTCAGCCACCATTGCATCATCAGCCACCACGATTTTCTCCACCTGAGCAGGAGGATCTCCGTCAGAGAGTGGAAAGAGTTGAGCGAGACCTCCAGAAGGAACGTAAGAAGAATCAAGGATTCATGAGTGGCTTGGCAAGTTTACTGAAGGGAAAGAAGAAACGGGATCGTTAAATCCCAATATGTATTATTGTATTTCCTTGTTTAAATCAAGTCCCTACGAGGACATTTACTTATGTGTGTATGTAGTCCCTGCGTGGACATCTATCTTTGTACTTAGTCCCTACGAGGACTTGTCTTTATTAGTCCCTGCGTGGACACTTATTTTAGCAAACAGTCCCTGCGAGGATTTTTATTGCCAGTATAGCTCCTGCGTGGGCATGTATTTCTGTGAAAAGTCCCGTTTAGGGAAAAAGTGTACTACTTGTAAATTTTTAATGGAATGTAAGGTTATAATTTCATCTCTGCTATGTTATGCATAATTAAATTATATATGAAATAAATAATTTAAAATCATTCCTTTTAAAAATATATCTGCCTATTTCAATATTATTTAAGGATCTTAAAGGTATAACCTAGCCTGCATGTCATTTTAAGACCTGGCCTAGATGGTAAAACCCGTTAAAAAGATTCAAATCTATGTTAACATCTGAAAACATGTTAACACTCCTGGCAGACATGATTTGTTATAAATCACATGTGTTATTATTATATGGGAATCTTTTCAAAGATTCCTAACCCATCTAAATGATCTCTGAATCATGGGTTAAATCATTTATAAACATGATTAATTCTTTTTACCATCCATTGGTAAAAGAATGCCTTCGGGCCCTTCTCATTTCCATATGAGACAAAAGACAGTAATAGTCTGTGACCCTGTCTGATAAAGGTAATGAACTATGTTCAAACCTTCATGCTTTGATTCTCTGAAATCATAGCTTATGATTTAAATTGTCCCTGTGACTAGGCCTTATGTGCTAATAAAACTATTATTGTTTTATAATTAGGATGAATTATATTAAAAATCCTAAATAAATGTGAGTAATAAATTAACCATATATGGTATATGTTTACCACGGTTAATATAATTGCCATAAAAGACAATTCTATAATAAACTCACCAATAAATTATTGTCAATATGTAGCAGTTCAAGCTTCATGGCAGACTCTAACGAAGTCAATAGTCACCCAGGGAGAGTGCATGACAATGCCCGAGTAAATGTAGCGGGTGCAGAATTACAGGAAATGATAGATAATGCCGTTAACCGAGCTATGGATAGACAGGTCCATGAATCTGGTGGTACCCATACAAGGACCCAAACTGCACCACACTCTAGAACACCCTCCAGGACCCACACTGCCCACAACAGTAATTCTCATCACTCGTCAAACCGGAGGAGTGCTCCATCCCAAAGAGTCATACAGAATCAGGAACCCCGTAATAAGGGTTGCTCCTATAAGTACTTCGTATCGTGCAAACCCAGGGATTTCACTAGGGAAAAAGGAGCGGTAGATTGCATGACTTGGATGGACGAGATGGATACAGTGGTGGATATCAGTGATTGCGACGAAAGGGATATCGTCAAGTTCGTGTCGCAGTCTTTTAAAGGAGAAGCATTAGCTTGGTGGAGATCTCTGATCCAAGCTATAGGGAAAGTCCCGTTATACAATATGACATGGGAACAGTTCATGACGCTGATCAAGGAAAATTTCTGCCCTCAACATGAGGTTGAGAAGATTGAATCTGACTTTTTATCACTGGTCATGAGAAACCTGGACTGTCAGGCCTACCTCACCAGTTTCAACACCTTGTCAAGGCTGGTTCCATATTTAGTAACTCCGGAACCCAAACGAATAGCACGTTTTATCGGGGGTTTGGCCCCGGAGATCAAGGCAAGTGTGAAGGCCTCCAGACCAGCTACTTTTCGGTCTACAGCAGACATATCGTTATCTCTGACCTTGGATGCGGTCAAGTTGAAATCGCAAAGGAACGCTGATACCGAAAAGAGGAAGCGTGAGGATGACAACTCACGACGTTCAGACAAGAAGCAGAAGGGAAACAATGACCACCGGAAGGGGTCAGGATTTAAAAAGGATGGTCAGCAAACGGGTGGAAAACCCAGATGTAAAATTTGCAAGAATCACCACTTTGGAAGGTGCAGACTTGATTCAAATTCCCAATCTCAGCCGAGGCCTTGTGGGATTTGCAAGTCTCCGGATCATAAGACACTGGAGTGTAAGAAGCTAAAGGATGCGACCTGCTACGGTTGCAATGAAAAAGGGCACATCAAGAGCAATTGCCCAAAATCCGCCAAAAAGCCTGATGAGGCTAGGAAGACCAATGCTAGGGTCTTCAGGATGGATGCTAAGGAAGCTGTCAAGGACGACAATGTGATAACAGGTACCTTTCTCGTAAATGATGTTTATGCGAGAGTGTTATTTGATTCAGGCGCTGATAAGTCGTTCGTAGATAATAAGTTTTGTGAATTGTTGAATTTACCTATTAAGACTTTAAGTGTGAAGTATGAGGTAGAACTAGCAGATGGCACTTTAGAAACCGCCTCAACCTTACTAGATGGATGTTTCATATCCATTAAGAACCACTCATTTCCTTTGTCACTACTTCCTTTGAAACTAGCCGGTTTCGACATAGTCTTGGGTATGGACTGGTTATCTCATAACCAGGCCCAGATTATTTGCAATAAGAAGCAAGTGATGATCAAGACTTCGTCTGGTGAATCACTTACTATCCAAGGAGATACCCAGTATGGGCTACCTGAGAAGATGTCTATTCTCAAGGACTCTAAGTGTTTGAAGAAGGGTTGTGTCATTTACATGGCACAAGTGATTATTGATGAGCCGAAGCCCAAGATTGGGGATATTCCCGTCATTTCTAAATACCCCGAAGTTTTTCCTGAAGAACTACCTGGTTTGCCACCAGATAGACAAGTAGAATTCAGAATCGACATTATTCCTGGATCAACACCAGTTGCTAGGGCGCCTTATAGGTTGGCACCAACAGAGATGAAGGAATTGAGAGCACAGCTAGATGATTTGCTAGCCAAAGGTTTCATCAAACCAAGTTCGTCTCCTTGGGGAGCACCAGTTTTATTTGTCAAGAAAAAGGATGGATCGATGCGTCTGTGCATCGACTACCGTGAGCTTAATAAGGTCACCATCAATAATAGGTATCCTTTGCCCAGAATCGACGATCTGTTCGATCAACTTCAAGGGGCAAGTTTCTTCTCCAAGATTGACTTAAGGTCAGGCTATCTCCAACTGAAGGTTAGAGATGAGGACGTGTACAAGACTGCATTTAGGACTCGTTATGGTCATTACGAGTTCCTAGTGATGCCTTTTGGGCTCACTAATGCACCGGCCGCGTTCATGGATCTCATGAATCGCGTTTGCAAGCCACACTTAGATAAATTCGTCATCGTTTTCATCGATGATATCCTCATCTACTCAAAGAACCAAGCTGACCATGAGAAGCACCTTCACTGCATTCTGGAACTGCTTCATAAAGAAAAGCTCTATGCCAAGTTCTCGAAGTGTGAGTTCTGGCTTCGAGAAGTCCAATTTCTTGGACATGTTGTTAGTGAGCGTGGTATCCAAGTAGATCCCGCTAAAATTGAAGCTGTCATGAATTGGCACGAGCCAAAGACGCCTACGGAAATTCGTAGCTTCCTAGGTTTGGCAGGTTACTATAGACGTTTCATTGAAAACTTCTCAAGGATTGCTGCACCCCTGACTTCGCTAACACGTAAGAAGATTAAGTTTGACTGGGGTCCTAAGCAGCAGGAATCCTTCGATATTCTGAAACAAAAGTTGAGCAATGCTCCAGTACTGACATTGCCTGATGGAATAGAGGAGTTTGTAGTTTACTGTGATGCATCACACACCGGGATGGGATGTGTGCTTATGCAGAAAGGCAAAGTCATTGCCTATGCTTCACGACAGTTAAAGGTGCACGAAAAGAATTACACCACCCATGACTTGGAATTGGGTGCCGTTGTATTCGCACTAAAACTTTGGAGGCACTACTTATATGGAATCAAATGTGTGATCTATTCTGATCACAAGAGCCTTCAACATCTGTTCAATCAGAAGGACTTGAACATGAGGCAACGCCGTTGGATGGAAACTCTGAATGATTACGATTGTGAAATAAGATACCATCCCGGCAAGGCGAATGTAGTCGCCGATGCCTTGAGTCAGAAAGAAAGGGTGAAACCCATCCGAATCAATGCCAAGCGCATGGAAATCAAGAACAATTTGATTGAAAGGTTGTTAGCTGCACAGAAGGAAGCTGTGTTGGAAGCTAACTATCCTAACGAAAAGCTAGGGGTAACTGAGGAGCAGTTAACACTTAGCAAGGACGGAATACTAAGATTGAATGGACGAATATGGGTTCCAATTTTTGGAGGACTTCGAGATGTTATCCTCCTGGAAGCTCATAGTTCCAAATACTCCGTTCATCCTGGAGCAGATAAGATGTACCAGGATCTAAGGGCAAACTATTGGTGGATAGGCTTGAAGAAGTCTGTAGCCACCTATGTAGCTAAATGCTTGACATGTGCGCAAGTCAAAGCCGAGCATCAAAAACCGTCTGGTTTGCTACAACAGCCTGAACTTCCCACGTGGAAGTGGGAGATGGTGACGATGGATTTCATCACCAAACTGCCAAAGACAAGGAAAGGCAATGATACTATATGGGTGATCGTTGATAGACTGACTAAGTCAGCTCATTTCTTACCCATCAAGGAGACTTATAGCTCCGACATGTTAGCCCAGTTATACGTTGATAAGATTGTAGCCTTACATGGCATACCTGTGTCTATTATCTATGACCGAGATACTAGATACACGTCACATTTTTGGAAAAGCTTTCAGCAATCTTTGGGCACGCGTTTGAATTTCAGTACGGCTTACCATCCTCAGACAGACGGTCAGAGTGAGCGTACTATTCAAACGTTGGAAGACATGCTTCGTGCATGTGTGATTGACTTGGGTGGTAGTTGGGATAACCACCTGCCATTAATCGAGTTCTCCTACAACAATAGCTACCACACCAGTATAAAAGCTGCACCTTTCGAGGCATTATATGGTAGAAAGTGTAGATCGCCCGTGTGTTGGGCGGAAGTTGGAGAAGTCCAGTTATCAGGACCAGAGATCGTGTTCGAAACGACGGACAAGATAGTCCAGATTCGTGACCATCTCACAGCTGCCCGGGATAGGCAGAAGAGTTACGCAGATCCAAATCGTAAGGATTTTCACTTCGAAGTAGGTGACAAAGTCCTACTTAAAGTGTCACCCTGGAAAGGGGTGATGCGGTTCGGTAAGAAAGGGAAGCTAAGCCCGAGATATATAGGACCTTTCGAGATTATCGAACGTGTCGGGTCAGTTGCCTATAAGTTAAACTTACCAGAAGAGCTCAGTGGAATTCACAATGTGTTCCACATCTGCAATCTGAAGAAGTGTTTCGCTGACGAATCACTAATCATGCCCCATACGGATGTGCATATTGATGAGAGCTTAAGATTTGTTGAAAAACCATTGTCGATCGAGGATCGACAGGTTAAGAAGCTTCGAAGGAAGCATGTACCGATTGTCAAGGTCAAATGGGATGCCCGTAGAGGTCCCGAGTATACGTGGGAGGTTGAATCCACGATGAAAGAAAAGTACCCTTATCTTTTTCAGTAAATCTCGAGGTCGAGATTTCTTTTAAGGGGGTGAGGATGTAACACCTCGAAAATTTACGTCCTATAATGTCTTGACACGTGTCATAACCTTTGAACGTGTGAAAGAATGTTCTTGAAGGACTAAAGTTGACAAACAATGAAACTATGTAAATATACGGGTTCTAAATGTCAACAGTAAATAATTATATTGTACACTAAGCCTACATGATGTTTATAACCTTAAACGAATAAATCATGGATCATACGTAGTCAATTGTGAGAGATTACAAACTACAGGGGTTAAATGTGTCAACATGTTTAAGTTATACCTCTGAGTGACCTTTTGACAAACCCGAAGCTTTGTAACGATTAATTATGCTCACTAGAATGTGTGATAAAAATTTCACCAAGATTCGTTACCGTATGAGAAAGTTATGATAAAATTCGTATGCGAGGGGTTAAAAGTGTCAACGTTGAAATTAGGGCTTTTCGGGTGATCACAAAGTTACCCGGGGACTTCACAAAGTGGGTATAAGTATTAAAGCCCCCATATGTAAATTATAAAGCCTCTAAATGCAAGAAACGTTGAGAAAGCGACCTTTCGGAGGACCAGGGACTGAAATGCAATTAACTGAAACTTGTTGAGCTGGTCTTCATCACCCTCGCGTAGCGCGAGCCCATACACCTTGGCAGTCGCGCTACGCGACTGCCTTGTCTGATCAGAATGTTATGTGCAGCTGTGGGTTGATGTTTTAACCGACTTAGATCGAATTCCTTGATACCTTGGGCTGCCCTAAGGTGGTTTTTAGCATGTAGGGAACTTGTGGTTGTTATGGTAACACTCATAGGCTTGGGTGTCAATCATCTAAGATGATTAAACTCATTTATAAGACCCACATTCCTTGCAACTTTGATCATTCATCTTGCATTCCACTTCTGGTCATTTGGAGAAGCACAAGAGCTGATACAAGCATTCCACTTCTGGTTGTTCATGGTAAGAAGGCTTCAGCCAAAAAGGTTATTGCTACCCTGTTCAGGGTTCTTCAAGCAGGGATGTTGAAGGGTTGGATCCGGGTGAAGTTTATGTGCCTGGTTGGTCAGTGAAGAATGATGACAGCTTCAAGGATGCTGTCGTTTGTGAAGATGCTCTAAGTCACATTGCTCCTCCTTCAGTCCACAATACTATTGCTGAGATGGATGATGACTTGATGTTATCCCACATGATTTTGAGCACCTGCAACCTTGCTGCTATGCTTCCTCAAGGGATTGCTCGTTTTCGTAAGAGGATGCTGGAATATGAGGAGTTTTCTAAGAAGAAAGATAAGATGAAATCTTCAATGGTTGCGATGAAGAAGGAGATAGCTGGGTTTGCTGAGAAAGAAAAGGCGTGGGACAAAAAGGTTAGTGAGCTGACTAGGGTACACGAGATTGAAATGAGTGATTTGAAGAAGTGCTTTGAGGCTGATCGGTTGAAGCTTAAGGCTGACAGGGAAACTTTATTTGTTCAACAGCGGGCTTTTGATGAGGAAAAGGAGGGGTTGAAAGCTTCAGTTGCTCGATCTACCATTGACAATCAGTGGTTAATTGAGCAGGGTTTCCAACAGGTTGTTACGTACCTTCTACACTCCAAGGAGTTCAACTCTGCCCTTGGTGAAGTTTATACTAAGTTGCTCAACCTAGGGAAACACCAAGGCCTCATCGTTGGTTATAAGCTTCATGAATCCGACCATCCTTTGGAATAGTCTCCCTTGTTTCGTCCCGAGGCTTCCGATATTTTCAAAGGCTCCGTTGAACAAATGGAGAGGCTGACTTATCCTTACATTCATCAAGTTTCTGCTTGTTTTGGTAAGCCTCTTACTGAGTTGCAGGACTTAAAACCGGAGGGCCTTAATGAAAAGGTCTGTGCTGAGATCTTGGGTTCTCTTTCAAGGAAGAGATCCTACTAGGGAGATAGTGATGACACCCTTTCAGGTCAACTGGATGCCCCAAAGGATGCAAGCTTGGAGGCTTCAGCGGTAGGTGGTGATGGAGGTGTGAAAGCTAAGAAGCTGAAGAAAGCAAAGAAGGTCAAAGGTGAAGGTTCCGGGGTTTCCAAGTCCTCTGCTGATGCTTAATTCGTAGCTTTCTTAGCACTAAAAAAACAATTTGTGGTTTGTGATGTTAACTTTGAACAATATTAGGTTTCTAGGAACCCTTAAGGTTCCTGTTGGTTGTGTTTTAGGCCTGTATGGCCGTTCGAACAATATCTAAACTTGCAAGTTACTAGGACTTGCCTTAACTCGTGTTTGAAAGTCTTTCAGGGCTTTCTTTGATATGGTATGATGTTTAACTATTTTCTTTGTGTTATGTTTTTATACTTGCGCCTATTTTGTTAAGGCAGTTTGGTTGGCTTTAACCCTTCAAGCTTTTTGGCTATCCGTAGGTTGGTTGAAGCCTTTGAGGTTTCGAGTTGTCACGTAGGTGGCTTGAAGCCTTGAAGGCTTCTTAGCTTTGTGACTTGATTTGGTTCGTATTTTTCGTTTGAGTTGTATTATTCTTTAGATTATTTTTGTTTTCTTGTAACTTTGTCGAGTTTGTGTTGCCTTTATGTTTTTTATACCTTAAAGGGTTCAGTGCTGCAGTCACTTAGCCTTGGTATTTTTAACAAGAAGACATAGCACCTATCCTTTTTATCATTTCTTTGTTTTTCATTTGACTTCGTAAGCCTGTTTGTTGGTTATATTTCTAAGGCTTAAGGAACATTTGGTGTAGGCTGTTCAGGCCCATCTATGAGACAATTTTGTTTTTTCTTAATAAGTCTCATGGAGTTGTATTGATTTAGGAACTCACCCCTTATATAGGTTCATTCAACCCTTGAACCTATTTAGCGATGTGGCCTGGGAGCTCATCCCCTTACATGACCCTTGCCATGGAGTTTTTTGCTAGGTTCTCAACCTAATCTTAGGATAGAAAGACAAGTTTGATAAAACAACTTCATTCATTCAAGCAATACTTGCTTTTTACAAAAGGTATTCATAGTGCTGTTCTCGAAATACATTTTGATACAAACCAATCTTTTTCTGTCTAAACATGGAACCTTTTCAGGGTTTTGCCATTCCAATGCCTTGGAAGCCTTTTGCCTTCTGAATCTGCTAGCTTGTAGGATCCACCCTTGTGTGCTTCGAGGATGGTATACGGACCTTCCCATTTTGGGCCAAGCTTTCCTTGATTCTCTTTTTTGCTAGCTTCATTGTTTCTAAGGACCAAATCCCCTGGCTTGAAGCGTTTGTTCTTGACTCTCTTGTTGTAGTAGGCTTCCATTTTTTGCTTGTACTTGGCTTCTTGAATTGCAGCTTGGTCTCGTGCTTCCTCTAGGAGTTGTAAGTTCAACATGGTCTCTTTTTGGTTTGTTTCGGGATCCATGTTGACGATTCGTTGGGTTACAACTCCTATCTCGGCGGGGATCACAGCCTCGGATCCAAATACCAAGCTATAGGGTGTTTTCTTATGGCTTGTTTTTTCGGTCGTTCTTATTGCCCATAGAACACTAGGCAATTCTTCAAGCCAGTTGCTTTCGTATCTTCCCAATCATGTCTTGATGCCTTCCACTATGCTCCGATTCGTCCTTTCAACCTGACCGTTTGATTGCGGGTAAGCCATTGAGCTGAAAACCTGGTTGATTCTGTATTCTTTGCACCAAACATTGAAAGGCTTCTCAGCAAATTGCTTTCCATTGTCAGTGACAATTACTCCCGGCAATCCATAACAGCAAATAATGTTCTCCCAAACAAAGTCGATGACCTGTTTGCCCGTGATCTTTGCAAGTGGTTTAATCTCGGGCCACTTGGTGAAATAATCTATTGCCTCCAGCAAGAATTTTACTCCTCCTTTGCTTGGGGGAAATGGACCAACAATGTCCATTCTCCATTTATGGAATGGACATGCCGAGGTTATTGGGACAAGGTCATGCTTGGGATTTTTTGGGATTGGTGCATGAATCTGGCAAGCATCACATTTCCTCAATTGTTCAGTGGTATCACGATGCATTGAGGGCCAGAAATATCCAAGGTTCATGAGTTTTGCAACCACCGACCTAGCTCCAAAGTGAGCTCCGCATATGCCTTCGTGAATCTCTTTGATCAAGTACTTACTTTGCTCAGGACAAACACATCTTAGCAAGGGGGCAAGGTAACCCTTTTTGTAAAGGGTTTCTCCTTGTATTACATACTACCTTACCTTGATTTTAACCCTTTCAGCTTCTACTTGATCATTGGGTAGTTCACCATTTTTTAGGAACTTTTTGATAGGAGTCATCCAGTTTGGATCTTCCTCGGTGATTATGTCTTGAACTTCCAATTCATCGATTGATGGAGCCTTCAGCACTTCTACCAACACCTTCTTGGTGAGGTGGGCAAAAGTGAGAGATGCCAGCTTGCTTAAGGCATCAGCCTTTTTGTTTTGAGATCTGGGAATTTGTTTGATGTTGCACGTTTGAAAGGTTTTCATCAGCTCCTTGGTTTTTTCTTTGTATTTTTTCATGCTTGGCTCTTTGGCAACATAGCTATCGTTTACTTGACTAGAGACTAGTAACGAGTCTGTGAACACTTCAAGCTTCTGGACCTTCATCTCTTTGGCCAGCCTTAAACCGGCGATTAGTGCCTCGTATTCAGCCTCGTTATTGGTGGTCTGAAAATCAAAACGGAGTGCATATGTGAATTCCAACCCTTATGGGTTGATCAAAATTAGTCCAGCCCCTGATCCTTCAACGCTTGAAGCCCCATCGGTAAAAAGCTTCCCGGCTTCAGGGTTGGAGGGTTTAGTGGTGGCAGTGTTTACTTCAGTGATTGCTTGGTTCGGGACTTCCACAATGAAATCAGCCAAAACTTGGGCTTTGATAGCTTTTCGTGGAACGTAGGTGATGTTATGTTCACCTAGTTCCACTGCCCATTTGGCCAACCTTCCTGAGTTTTCTGGTTTTTTCAAGCACACTCTTAATAGGTTGGTCAGTGACTACTTGTATAGGATGTGCTTGAAAATACCTTCGAAGCCTTCTAGCTGTTTGAACTAGGGCTAGGGCAAGCTTTTCAAGGGGAGGATATTTGGTTTCAGCCAATTTTAGAGTTTTGCTGAAGAAATAAACGGGTACCTGGGCCTTTTCTCGCTCAATGGTGAGGACCGCACTTATGGCTTCCTCAGCGACTGAAAGGTACACCGAGATCACCTCCCCCGTTTTTGGAGCTGCAATGTCAGGCAAGGAAGCAAGATGTTGTTTCATCTGGTTGAAGGCTTCTCCAGCCTCATCAGTCCATTTGAAGTCTTTCTTATCAGAGCAATTCTTGAGCGTTTTGTAGAAGGGCAGAGATCTTTCAGCCAACTTCGAGGTAAAACGCTTCAAGGCTGCAAGCTTCCCGTTTAAGCTTTCAACCTCCTTATTGGTTTTTGGTGGTTTGGTTTCAAGAACAGCTTTTACCTTGTTTGGGTTAGCCTTGATGCTTTGTTTCCCAACAATGTGACCCAAGAACTTTCCTTCCTCGAACCCAAATGAACATTTTTCAGGGTTGAGCTTCATGTTAACCTTTCCGAGGTTCTTGAAAGTTTCTTGAATGTCATCGAGCATTTGATACTCCGTCTTGCTTTTGATCACCAAGTCATCGACATATGCCTCCATGTTTTTACCAATCTGGCTTGCAAAGGCTTTGTCTACGAGACGTTGGTAGGTTGCTCCAGCATTTTTGAGGCCGAAAGGCATCTTTTAGTAACAAAAGATTCCTTTATCAGTGTGGAACTCTGTCTTTTCCTCATCTTATTCTTTCATGAGTATTTGATGGTACCCCTTGTAAGCATCAAGAAAGCACTTGAAAGGGTACCCGGTGAGGGAGTCAACCTTGAGATCAATTTCCGATAGTGGATAGCAATCCTTAGGACAAGCCTTGTTAAGATCCTTGAAATCTATGCACATCCTCCAAGAGTTGTCAGGTTTCTTGACCATAACCGGGTTTGCAACCCATGATTGGTACTTGACTTCTCGGAGAATGCCGGCCGACACAAGCTTTTCAACTTCTTGGCAAGCGGCCATGCTTCTCTCAGGTGCTAGACTTCTTTTCTTTTGGACCACAGGCTTGACATCCGGTGGTATTCTTAACTCATGTTCAGCAATGTTCCGAGGGATGCCTGTCATGTCTTCGGGGCACCAAGCGAAGACATCACTGTAATGTTTCAACAGCTTCTCAAGGTATGACAGGGTTTCTTGCGAAAGGCTAGGATTGACCCTTATCTTCTGCTCGGGGTACTTAGGGTTTATAGCAAGCCTTTGCCTGTCCTCTTTACTTTTGGAGCTTTCGCCTTCAACAATGTAGGCTTCCTGGGAAGGTTGAAGGGTTGCTATTCCCCTTTCGGTGGGGAACTTGACAGTGCCATGGCCAACAGACACAGCCATGTAGAATGCACACTGTCCAGGCCTCCCGATGATCACGTCATATTTTGAGGGAACGTTGATGACCACAAAGGTGAGTGGTTGGATTCTTTCCTTCTGACCTTCGCTGAAACGAACATTAAGTGTCAGTTGCCCTAAAGGCTTAAGGGGTATATCAGCAATACCTTTTATGGAGGTTCCAGAGGGTTGAAGCCTTGAACGTTCTTCATTGCTTAGACGGTTGAAGAACTCTTCAAACATAATTTCAGTGGAAGCACCAGTGTCTATGTAAGCTTTACCTGTCTGTAACGTTCCCACAATAGCCTCAACCACAAGAGGGCTTGAAAGAGGGTCTTTTTCTGTTGGGGGGAAGCAAACACACTGAAGCTCCCAAGCTTCCAACCGTTGTCTTTTATGAGGAACCCTTCCATCGAAATCCACCATGTTGACTTCCTTGCCCTTTCCTTCAGCCATTTTGTCCCGTACCCCTTTTATCAAGTGAGCGAGTTCTCCGGACTTAACAGCTTCTTCAATTCTTTTCTTGAGCTGGAAGCAATCATTGGTGTGGTGACCCTTTTCTTCATGAAACTCACACTACTGTGTGGAGCTCTCATTTTTTCTGCTTTTGGGGAGAGGCCTGGGAGGCCGAAAGTTTTGCTTGACTTCTTCCATTGCGAGGATTTCTTGAGGAGTCTTTGTGAGGGGTGTGAAACTCATGCCTTTCTCCCTGCTGGAAGGGTTCCGGCCTTCAGGCCTTCGATGGTCTGAACCTTTTGGTCGTCTGTCATAAGAGTTGAAGTTTCCCCTTTTTCTAGCTGGACTATTACTTCGCCAGCTGGATCCTCTTTTCCTTTGCTCTTTAATGTCTACTGCCTCCTCTCCCCGGATATGGGCTTCAGCCCTTTCGAGAGCTTCTTCCAAGGTCTTGGGCAGAGATTTGTTGAAATCTCTCGTGAGATATTTGGATGTGATGGCATTCATGAAACCAGCCACTCTCATTTTCTCGTCCGCCCCCACATAAGTTAGACCTTCCTTCTTGTATCGTTCGATGAACGCTCGAAGACTTTCATCATCACGTTGTTTTATCTGAAAAATTACTGTTGCGTCTTTGACATATCGCCTTTGTTGGGAGAAATTGGCCAGAAAACCCTTACTGAGGTCGTTAAAGCTTCGAATGCTTCGAGCAGGTAAGTCGTTGAACCAGATCCTGGCTGATCCAATAAGGGTTTGCATGAACATTAGGCAACATTCAGCGTTTGACCATTTCTCTATCCTTGCTGCACCGGTAAAGATCTGAAGATGGTCCTCAGGATCTTCAGTCCCATCGTATGTTTTGATGTGAGGAGGCATCTTGATCTTTGCTTGAAAATCATAATCAGCTATTTGCTGTGAAAAGCATGAAATGTTGCTTGGCTTATATGGTTTGGCCAAGTCTTCTTCAGCCCTTGCACCCACGTTATTGCCATTGCTGTTGTTTCCCTGAGTGGCCAGCACTTGATTAATAAAGTGCTACCACGGGAAGCTGGCCATCATTTGGGCCATCATTGGGGGCATGAGGTTGAAGCCTTGAAGGCTTCCGGGTGCAACTGAGCAGCTTACTCCAAGGGGGTGCTCATAACAGCACTTCGTGCCAAAGGGAGCACGGACAGAGCTTGTTCCCATGAAGTTGTTGTAGAGGCTGGAAGGCTTGTTACTGGGGACTGTAGGAGCTGGTCGAGGGTTAGCTCATGCCCCAAAGGAGCACCACTTGTAATTGGTTGGGAAGAGAAGATGGGATGTACCGTAGGGTTCGCCATTGCGGATAGATATGGATTAGGGTTTGGAGGATTACTGGGACCAGCCTCATTCCTAGTTGTGAAAGGAGGGATAGAAGGTCCGGGAGACAACGTTAGTTCTGGTTCGTCATAGTCTAGACGAATTCTCACTCCTTTGTCTCTTTCTTTACTTACATATTGGTTGAGGAGAGATCTCAACTCAAGGAAATTGTTGGCAACCCCCTCAGGGGTAAGTTCAACACGTGGACACCAACATTTGGGGAAGGAACTCCGGATCTGGACGGAGTTGGAGTGTTGAAGGTGAGAAACTCGGGAGTGCTCCCCGGAGTTGAGAAAGAAGTTGGTATAGCCACATGAGCTTGGCTACTACCTGGGGTTGAGGTGTTTGGAACATGATTTACTTCACCCGGGGATCCACCTTCAGACATGGCGGTTTTAAGTGAAAAGAGCTACACTACTAGGTCTTTTTGAGGAGAAATAGCGGCGTAGCCCCACGGTGGGCGCCAACTTGTTGATGCAATAAATAATAGACCAAGGATAGTAGCAAGGCTGGTTAGACAAAAGGGTTAAAGGGCTTAACTTTGCCTAACGCAGGTCGTGGGGTCCCCCCACGTTTGCAAGACGTGTAAGGAGGTTCACTAGTTTATTTTTGTTATTTGCTGAAGGTCCTCTTCTGAATCGTGTTCAGATTCGGATGAAAGAGCAAATAGAATGTGTGTGTTGGACGTGAAAGGGAGTGACTCGCATGAAGCAAGTACTCGAAGTGAATGACCAGAGATTTCAGGAATCAGGCTGGCCAGGAATGTCCTCTGAAGTAAATGAAGTGTCAAATATATAGGAGAAGGAATCTCCCAAAGAAGAATGCTTTTGACTAGTGACGTTGCTTGCAGTGAGGGGCTTGCCCTTTTGGGGGTTGAAGCCTTTTGACCCCTGGATAATAGCGTGTGCTCTGCAGACCTGCATTGCTTTTGCGGCTGGTGGGTTGGTGAAGCAATCCCGAGATGTGACTGGTTACTGTTTCCGTATTGCTTTTCCCCACCTCACAGCTTTTTAACCTTCGAACCATTTAACCTTTCGAGCGTGTATGTACTTAAGTCATTTTATTTGATCTTGGGCTACCCCCGTCATCAAGTACAAAGCCATTTGACCAATTTAAGGTTAGGATTTATTGAGTGACAATTTCATAATTAGGTCTTAGTATTGGATAGTTAGGACAATTTCATAATTAGGTTTTAGTATTGGATAGTTAGGAAAGGTAAAAGAGGCTTTAGCCTTTAAGTTGATGTTTTTTGTTTATATCTGTTTCCAATGACTTTATAAACTTAGATAAATTTCATATACTTCATTAAATCTTTTTTTTAAATACATCATAAAACCTAAAATTTTATTATGTATGATTTAAGCATAGCATTATTATATAAAATACAAGATGTATTTAAAGATGCAAACTACACACAAACGATGAGTCCAACCCAGCATGAAAGTTTTCGAGGTGCCTTTACATGTACTCTCAACCCATTTACACATTGCGTCAAATTTTATGGACACAAATTCCTCTCCTTAAATACTCTCTTAGTCATAACACGTCTAAATTCTTCCTATGTTTTTTAATGAATTTTACTTTCTGAGTGGTTCTCATTTGATTATCTAAACCCACCAATATGTGTGTGCACGCTTGTATAAAAAGAGAGAGGGTGGATAAGATACAAAATGGCATATCAATTAAGAAGTATAGAAAGCAATCTGGTCTTTTTTAACAAACTAATACTATGGTTAAAATTAACTAGGTGGCCTTTTGTAATTAACTTAAAGTTAGTAACGCTTAGAAGAGTAAGGAATTTAGCCCTTGTGTTGACCTTTTTTAGGAATATTGGATCTTAATAATCCTAACTATTCTCTGTTGACCACCAAGAGTCTCAACTTAAAAAATAACCAGTGGAAGTCCCAATTAATAACATATCGGCCTCCAATGGATCCTGACTAAAAGAACCATAACGTCGTTAGTCTCCGGTCGCCGGGAAAATGTTTTTGGCCAGAAAAGGTTCCTGAAGGTCCGATCTACGGTTACAAAGAGGTTTGAGACGAAAATGTTGAGTTTTCCGGCCAAAAGGTTGAGTTTTCCGATGAAAAGAAGTTTTCAGGCAACCTCAATAATTGGAGCATTTACTAGAAAAAAGGTTACTAAAGGTCCGTAATAAGGTTACAAAGAAGTTTGGGACGAAAATGTTGAGTTTTCCGGCCAAAAAAGTTTTCCGGAGACTAACGGCGTTAGGGTTCCGTTAGTCAAGGTCCATTGAAGGCAATATGTTAATAGTTAGGACTATCATTGGTTATTTTTTAAGATGTGACTGTTGACGGCAAACGAGGAATAGTTGGGATTATTAAAATCCAACATTTCTTCTTTTTAAGGAAATACTAGTTTCACCAATCTTTATAAACTTAAATTACTTTTATATATTTCATTATATTTTCAAAAGATCATATCATAAAATGGATAATTTTATTCTCTTTAATATAAGTATAATATTATTATGTTTTTTTAAATTTGGTGTAATGCTTTGTGTTATATAACTTTGAGGTTATAATATTCACACGGTGCGTTTATCTTATTGTACGCATTGCGTGTATATGTCTAATGGATCTATATAGCGGGAATGTGTGTCAGTTCTAAAATGGTATTCTGATTACAAAAACCACGTTATTATTATGTGTGTCATAAACATGCATATAACAATAATATGCTGAAAATTGTGAGAATAATATAAATCATTTGTGTGTAATGCTTTAATCCTGATACATTACGTATCCGCCACATTTTGTCACTCCACTACTTTGAACGTGATGATCACTTGCTAATGATCTTAATAATTTGCTATCACTCGAGAATTCTAAGGAAATGATTTTCTATGTTGCATCACCATAAAGCTTTAAATATCATACATCTTATACTAGAAGAATCATGTCTTCAGTAAAAGTATTATAACCAACAAATGTGTGATACTACCTAAAGCTTGCAATGAAGAGATTCACCAAAGTAGTAAGATTTCAACCTTCAAATCGGTAAATGGGTATGACTTAATTATGTTCGGATTCACTCTTCAACAAGAATATGAACATAGAAGATTACTAATTAGGTAAAGTTTAAAGAGAACGTTTTTACCATTCATGTCTTAATTAAGTAGGCTCCTACTACAACAATAATATCATAAGAGGGATTTTATGTATACTCTACTTTGGTCTTATGTTTACATGTGGTTTAGTTTAGCATAACAATTATCTTCTAGTGAAAATGAAAAACTACAAAACTTATCCAACTAGTTGTTCCACTCCTAGAAGCATATGAAAAAACATACGATGATCTGGTGAATTTCTAATTTTAGTTTTCTCTTAGTTATTTTGTAAAATGTTAGAAATTTTATCAGTACTATAATAAATTGAAATAGATTTTAGTCGGTATGCAAATTTGAGTATGACAACTACTAAATAACAAACCAAGTGCCTTCATATATGATTTGTAGTTACATATTGTCCTATCGTTTTCGCCCTTTCATTTGCATAAGAATTTACACGCATTATTCGAACTTTCATTTATTTCATCAACCACCTATCCTTAAAATATCTAAAAAAGAAATCTACTTTTATGAATGACAAATACAAATGAAAAACCTTCTCAATACAATTAAGATTAAGATTAATAATAAATTAGAATGCCCTCCTTGCAGTATGCGCATATAATGTATATATGTGTGGGCGCTCGAGGGGCAAAAGTGAAATGGTACAAACTTTAACGTTATTTTACTAATTTCGTGAAAATAACGTTAAAAGCGGCGGATGGTTAATCATGCATCATGTGGTAGCGTTGATAACTGAAAGACACCGGGGTACATGCACTAATTGGTATCTGTCCGGATGGTTTGAGTGTCATGTGCCTTAGTTCCCAGACTTGATACAAAACTACATTTGAGCTGGGGGTCTCGCTGGAAGCAGTCTCTCTATTCCTATAGGGTAGAGTTAAGGCTGTCTACATCTACCCTTTTCAGACCCTATCTTAGCTTTACTATTTGTGGAATTTACTGAGTATGATGATGATGATTAATAATAATAAATTAGAAGTGTATTTGTGAGTTGAAACAATATAGAAGAACTGTCATCTTATGTATGTGAAAATTAAACATTAAGTGGAAAATGAGAAAGAAAAAAGTGAAAGTTAGAAAACATGTGATGTGTTGTGTGGAACAAAGAGACAAGTAGAGGTCCAGTTGAGCAGTGAGTCCAACCCCACCAAGACCCAGACCCAGCAGGTGGTGGTGGTGAGTCACTCATAAACATAACCCCAATCAGTTTGTCTGCATGTTTTCAGAGCACTGCCTTTTTTGATTATGACACTTCAACCATCTTAATATATTACACTACGCTTTGGAGTTTTATATGTTTATATATTTAAAAATCATACCATTACATGTCAGGCTCCAGTTGTTTCAATCATTAAAACATAAATGTGACTAGGGCTGTCCAAACTGCTCGACGATCGAAGATCGCTCGACGATCGCTCGAAAAATGCTCGTTCGATTCCCGCTCAGTTTGTAAATGAGCCGATCGGATCGGTTCGATTCAAATTCAATCCGAGCATGAGCAAAGCTCCGCTCGCTCGTCGATCGCTCGGTTCCGCTCGAATTATTTTTTATTAATAATTAATATATATATATATATATATATATTATACATTTTATAGATTAAAACCCCAAAAAATATAATAGCCTAAAAAAATTAAAAGCCCAAATAACATTAGCCCAAGTTAATATTTAATATACAAATGATAATAAATGAAATGTATTTTTATAATTGACAAAACCTAAAAGTTGTTTTGTAATGTGTAGAACTTAATGGTTTTGTTTAATGCTTGTGTTTATAGGTTATATGTTGATTTGAAGTTGAATTTTGTGGATGAAGATGAACAAGCTTAAAGAAGAAGTTTATGGCTTTTGAACTAAATGACAATTTGTATTCACACTTTATTTTGTGTTGCTTTTGTATTCGCACTTTATTTTGTGTTTCTTATGTATTCGCACTTTATTTTGTGTTGCTTTTGTATTCGCACTTTAAGTTAAAATTTGTTTTTGTTGAACAAAGCCTTATTATTCAATCGAGCGAAAACGATCCGCTCGCTTTTTTTTTTAGGATTTGATAAAAACCGAGCGAAACCGAGCCGATCGATTTAAATTCAATCCGAGCATGAGCATCACTTTTGCGATCGGTTTTACAAATTTGATCCGCTCGGATCGGATCGGTTGTAATTCAATCCGAGCATGAGCATACCCTCGATCGGATCGGATCGTGAACACCCCTAAATGTGACCGAGAAACAAATTTTAGCACATATTGTGTTAATATAGCTCTGGTTGATGAATATATCTGTCTCAAAGTTTTTAAAAAATATATGAACTATGTCTACCACAAAAAAAAAATATATAGTTTCATTAAAAAAATAAAATTTAATATGAACTATGTCTACCACAAAAATAATAATAATAATAATAATACGCTCTACTTGATTTTGGCTCTTATATCTTTTAGTTTTAATTAGATTTTAAGTTAGATATATCATTTTTTAGAACGACGACTTCCTTGTATTAGGCTACTATACTTCTCAAATTAGAGAGTACTGTAGTTGATGTGTCTAACAAACAATTTAAAGTATATTGGAAAAATAGAAGGCACAGAATTTTAGTCTTGAAAAGACATGAACAGAGTGTATACGATCAAAACCGATCACATGACAAGGACGCTCGACAAATCTCAAAATGATTTGATAAATTTGTGAGTTTGAAAAAATATGATTTCGGCCGATATGAATGTGAAACAAGGTGGTAGTTAGTAATTGTACTAAGTTTATATATTTTATAATTCTCTTATGCAAGCAAATGCTATAACATTTTGTATTTTTTTTATTAATTTATAATAAGTTAAAAATCTTAATTACAATACTACTTGGTACAATCAACCATTACATACAAGTGTTACATTTTGAACGATGCATATCGTCTCCATGCAACATGACACATGAATGACTTAAATAATCCCATTAAATATAATAAATAATTGTAGTTGGGTCAAGTGTATTTAATTTCTTGTAAAAACATGTTCTGACATTTTATTACCCTACTTGTTTGATCCAATTGAAGTCTTTTTCTCTTTTAAGTGGCATGAAAGAAAGGAAAAATTAGAATATAACACTTATATATATATATGGGAAAGATAAATCGAAAACCTATGTGAGATGAGAAAACCCAAATAAATCATATGTAACATTTTTATTTTTTTTCTAAAAAAATAGGGAATGTAATATAAATGTACACGGACCTATTTATGAAAAAAAAATTAAAAAAAACGCTTGCTAGTTTTTTTTTTTAAATGTTGAAAATTTGTATGTTACATTTTTTTTGGACATTTATATTATGTAACCTGAAATTTGTAACATTTAAAAAAAAAACTACTTGGTGTTTTTTGGTGTTTCGTTTTTAAAAATGTTCAAATATATGTATATTACATTCCCTATTTTTTTGGAATACTAAAAATAAATATACATTGTAAGTCTTTATTTTATAAAAAAATTACAACTTTTTGTCCTAATCAAAAGTTTAAAACCAAATAGACAAGAAGATACTTGATCCCAGTTATAAGCCCCACTATATCCGTTAAGCCCTAATAATAAGTTAAATGGTGTACCGTTCTTTAATCTCCAACATATTAATCATTACTTAATTATGCTCCCCATTCTTAAACATACTTTTTAAGCCACTTGTCTCTATCAAAATAAACATTTTAACCGCAATTCTATCATAACCTGCTCCTAAACTATACGTCATATTGTAAGGCCTCTCCATAAATGGTAATGGTGCTCGTAAAAGTTTTGTACGTGCCAATCAAAATACACATGTATACAGAAGAACTACTGTCCCCACAAGGGATATCCTGGTGGTAAGGTGTCTTCCATTTTATCCATACGATGAAAGGTTCAAATTCTGCAAGGTATAGATGGTTAATAAGAAGAGTAGATTAGCGGTCGTTCTAAAAAAAATACACCAAAACTATCATATATGTCATAAACTATACTTAAATAAAACCAAACGTTTCATGTTATGATATCTGATTTGTTACATAATTTCTAGGGATATAAATTCCAACTTATTCGTACAAAATGGAGTCAACTAAAGTTGTATTCTGTTGACAATGCTAAGTTAAAGGATAAACACAGTGGCGGATCTAGGATTCGCGCCAAGCGGTAACGTTTTATAAATAAGCGGTAACGAAATAGAAAAAACGTCAATTTTTTCCAAAATTTACACTAATTTTACACTACCGTCGGAGCGCCAAGGGGTAGCGGGCATTACCCCTTGTTATACACTAGATCCGCCCCTGGATAAACATTTAATATTAAATGAAACTAGTCACATGGTTAACACGATTCTTTTTATAACTTGTTTTGTTTATTATTGCTAAAAGTATCATAAAAGTTATACACACACATTATTGTTGAAGAAATTCTTTGTTACATGGTAAAGATAATAAAAAAATTTGGTTATATTTTATTGATTGCGTAAAGGTCTAATTTTTAAAGTAGTATGTTATACCCCTTTTAATTGTATGGATATATGGAATTAACTTTGGAGTAATACATAAAACCGCACTCAAGTTTAAGAAAACTAAAGTTAGAAGATAAAAAATGTTGTATGTATGGTGACACAAGAAAACTTGCTCAAAGAAAGTAGTAGTTAAGAAAATTCATGAATATGATATATGACGAATATATAAGTTCAAATGTTTAGAAATTAGTGTACATATAAGATTGGATTACGAGCATAGAATATCATTGTTGGATGGGTTTATTTGGTCAGCGTTGGAAGGGATTATATAGATTTTTTTTTGAACGGCAACAAACTATACATAAATATGCTGGCATTGGAAGGGATTATATAGATTTTTTTTTTGAACGCCAACAAATTATACATAAATATACCACCAGCCTAAGGGGATACAACGAAAAAGAAATTATAACAAAGTCACGATATCAAAATCTAACCACGACTCCCATACTATATTTTTGTAAATTTAGTTGTTGACACTAAAATCAACAATAATAATATGCTGGAGAATGATTCATAGATGAAATTAATGATCTTGATCCATATGCATATCCAATATTCATTTATTTGGTGCATGCATACATACCCAAAATTGATTTGCGAATCCGGTTAAGATACAAAGTCATGTGACATTGTTATGTCTAATGTGCATATCATGTTAGAAAAAAAAAAATAATCAACATAGTCAAATTTACCGACACATTAGTTGTCATATTTTGACTGATAACAAGACAAGTTAAATAATGAGCCAATTACTTAAATAAACTGTTTAAACATTATTTGCTTTAAATAAAAATTGCATGATACATTACCACTAAACTGCAGTTGTGTGCAAGATTCTATATGTGATATATTTTTTTAACGCCAAATTTCGATTATTGACGGACCACTGGAGTATCGTCGTGCTACCAGCGGAACCATCCGATCATATCCATCTCCACTAGACAATAATGCCTATACACCAATTCAGAAGGAAACCCAATAAATCTGGGAAAAACTCTTATTGTGGGAATCGAACCCATGACCAAATGGTCATAAACCTTATCTCACCCCTAAGATGTCACTAGGCTATAATGCCATTGACTAAATGTGATATATTAATTCACATTCAGAAAACTACTTGTCTTGTATAACAACAAAGAAATACATATTATACAGTTAACCATTACAATTTTATATATTACTAATGGATAAACTATATTTGTAATTTAACGACGTATTTTTTTATCTTATATTAATTATTTATTTAAAAAATGGTCGTTTCCGTCCGATTCTAATCACACACAAATTACATTTGTTTAATAAACTTCATTTTACTCCTTTTAAGTAATTTTGGAAGTATTCATTGTTTATTTTTTATTCAAAGTGTAATTGAATAATAAAGAATTAATAAATCATTTTATATAGCATGATTAGATAAAATTTAAAAAAAAAAGATAAAAAAAAAAAGAAAGAACTAAATCAGTGGGGAAGAGCCTGTAGGGAGACAGTTGGAATCTTTGGACTCTTTGAGGCTTTTGGGCTGGTGTCACTTCATCGAATATTATATCAGTGTAAATGATGTGTTTTTTTTTTAACTTTTCAGAGTCAATTTAAAAATATATATATAAGAAAGGAAATGAAAAGGAAGTGATTTAATATGATTTTATATATAAAAATAATTAATAGGTATTTGTATATTTTTTCTTCCTACTCTATGATTATTTTGATAGGGTATGGTTCTCATATAAATAGATTAATTATACGAAGTATAATGAATCAAACAAAAACAAGAATTCTTGTGATGACATTCTTGTAGTATAACTGAACCTCGTTTACAAAATAAAAAAATTCGAAGCCTCTCAATTTTAATAAGTTTCTAAAATCACTCTCAAATTACGATCAGATTCAACAAAATAAACAAAAATCAAACGTGAATCATGGTGAACGAAGGTAATATCTACGCTATTTGCATTTTTTTGGTTATATGAGCTACATTTTCTAGCGTAATTACTTGTATATGGTCTAAATTAGATAATTAGGGTTTATTAACGATTTTGCGATTGATGTTCGTTTCTGAATGTATAATGTTTCATCTTATTTCTACAATATAGAGCCTACAACAAAAGTGACCTGAAAATCGATTGTAGTTAGCGAACTGTCACATCCTGTATTTCCCGGTGGACCCGAACTTGGGGTACATAACGAGATTGATACAGATACACAAATAACACAGCGGAAGTCTTGGGAATTAAAATATTATTACAAATATAATTGTCCGAATGTCAAAGCAGAAGTCAAACTGCTTGACTTTCGGTTGCGAACCGACATATAAACTGGAAATGACGGGCCGAACATGTTTAAACATGTTCTAGTATTATTTACCAACTGATATAATGTCAAAAACGTGAGTTTAAACCTTTCCAAGATCGGTTTATAAGTTTTTCGAAAATCTGCATTTTGACTTTTTAATAAACATAATTTTGACCTGTCATTTGACCAACTTAACATGATTTCCAGGTGGTGCCCTTTTGAGGGATTAACGCCTACCTTATTATGATCACGTAGCCATGTTTAATTCGAACAATGGCGGGACCATAATGGTCTTAACCGAAAGTCAAAACAAAAGTCAATTTGCTTGACTTTTGGCTAAATACTAGCCTATAAAAAGAAATGAGCATGAATGGAACACTTACTAGTGATTCAAGATGAAAAGATAACTCAGTATGGGGGCCTCTATAGATCAGAAGCCACTCCAAGAGTTGATAGAGAGGAAAATGAGCAATTGAACAAGTTCAACATACTTGTTATTTATACTTAAAGGATTGGCACAAGAAGATGCCAAGTGTTAGGGGCTGATATAAGATCATTACATGTGTGTAATGATGTGTTTATACCAGGTGAAAAAGTGGCAAATCAAAGATAGGTGTCAAGCTGTGGTTTTATGCTTGGACATCAAGCATAAATCTGCCAGTGAGACCCCTTACGGACCGTAAGGGTTCACCGCTTACGGTTTGTAAGGACTTTAGTGCATCAGACTTATTTCAACACCCTTGCGGACCGTAAGGCTTAAGCCTTGCAGTCCGTAAGGGACTTTCAGAATTTAAATTTGAGATTTTTATATCTTTAGTCCCTGGACTTTGATTCTTTGGCCATATGGCACTTTTAGTTCCTCTCCTTCCTTATAGTTGAGATTAGTCGGAGATCCGGGAAGCGTTTTAGTTAATGCACAATAATAGTTTCTCTTCTTCCTAGAACCGGGATCAGTCGAAGATACGAAACACGTTTCAAAGAACGTAAAATATAAGTTCTTCCTCCTTCTACATAGTCGGGATTAATTGGAGGTTTGGATATGTATCGTTACATAGTCGAACGAAAAATTCCTTCTCCTTAGTTGGAGATTCGGGACACGTGTCGTCTCACAATTGGACGAAAATTTACGGGCGTTACACGAATTAAGAATAAAATAAACCAACCACAAACCATCAAAAACATCTAATTTAGGTATGTTTTTGTACTATAATATAATTACTTGTAATTACTTTACCAAAGTAATTATCATGTATAAGTAGAGTAATTATGACTAAGATTGTCTTTGATACAATAGTGGAGTAATTACCATGCATAAATAGAGTAGTTATGACTTAGATACTCTAGTAGTGTAATTAGCATGTATAAGTAGAGCAAATATGACTAAGATCATGTTAGTTACACTTGTAGAGTAATTGTCATGTATAACTAGAGTAAATATGTTTGTTATAGTACTAGAGCAATTGTCATGCATAACTAGAATAACTATGACTTAAATGCTCAAATATCGTAATTATCATGTATAAGTAGAGTAATTACGACCGAGGTCATGTTTCATACACTAGTAGAGTAATTATTATGAATAAATAGAGTTAATATGACTAAGATCATGTTTGTTACACTAATAGAGTAATTATCATGCATAATTATAGTAATTATGATTGAGATCATGTTTGTTTATAAATAGAGTAATTATCATACATAAATAGAATAATTATTTATTTTTGTGTATTTAATTGTTTTTAAATAAAGGATGACAAGTGAAAGAATTACTATAAAAAGAGCTTGCAAATATTCAAATGATCCACCAAGCTTTATTTGTTTTGATGATTATGATGTTATTGCAGAAACAACATCAGGATAATAAAGCGTACTTGTAGAGTAATAACATGTATAATTCGAGTAGTTTTTTTTACTCATTTACTTTTTCTTGACTCCTATTAAGGAACCTATTATGATAGTGTTTTTTTATGTATACTAGTGGGAATGTCGGCGCGTTGCGGCGGGTACTTTTACTTTTTTGGTGCACATTGTGTGACGGGTTTCACGTAATTTATATCCATCCACCACCACAAAAGACATATTTGGCCCTGTGAATTATTAGCATAATTTTCTTCTCATTCATTCATCACACTTTATATCCCTCAAGAACTATTTTCAATTTGGTGGTCAACAAACAAAAATCTACAGTAACAATTTCCAACTCAAGATCAAAATATCTAGCTCCTCCACCTTATTAGTAATTTATGTGATATCGAAAAAAAGATAACATGATATTCCCTAGTAAAATAATGATGAATCAAGTTATATTGTTTTAATAAGTATAACAAGCAAACCAACTTTGTAACATTTTTTAAGATAGTATGTAATAAATATCATAAAAAAACTGACATAAATAATCAAAATAATCCTTTTTAACTTTACTACCATAAAATGAGGTAATGAATAGTTTTTACTATTTTTTTCACAAATCATTCGTAAACATGAATATGTTTGTCCAATAATATATGTAACAATTACTTTAAAATTAGTTAAGTATTTGATATATTATTTATCACATTTGAAATAACTATGTATTTTGTATGTCACTGTTACTAAATATAGGCATTAAATATTAACAAGTCATAACTCACATAAACATTGTAAGAGGATATATTACCACATTTAATATTTGTACATAACAATTGAAATTCATAATGTTGAGGTGTGATGTTAAATCAAACTTACGGAAAAATTGACATTTACGAAAGTAATAATAAGATAAATTATATTAAGAAATACTTTACTCTTTTGATGTAGTAGTAAATCTCACATAACCCAAAATTATAGGAGTTATGATATTGTGAATGTTTTGAGAGAATCAAGACAAAACTAATGTATATGGATCTCAATGCAGCTGATGTGTGCTAAACAGACTATAAAAATTAACTAAATTAGACTCTCTACGCTAGACATTAAAAAGCTTTAATTCTAGACTCGACCTAAAACCACACAATCGGCAAGTGTACCGATCAATGTAGTATAACCCTAGGAAGTCCGGATTTCGAACCACGAGACTATATGTATCACGTAAACTAGACTCTAATAGACACTGACAGACACGACTTAAAATGTTTAATTGTTTTAAGGGGGGGGGGGGTTACGGAAAATATAAGGAAATCTATTTAAACTAATTAATTAACTAAAACTAGACTAAATACGAAAGAAGGCTAAGACGATTCTTATATGATAAACGAGACAACCTAGACTAGAATCCTGGATTGATTCTAAAGAATTACTAATTAAGTTAAATGCATGATTTATGGAACCGGGATCTTAAAGTACTAAACCTATGAAACACCAACTAAGGCCCTCAACCCTTCTCAAGGTATGATACATAGGCCGTTAATCCTACCGGTTATTAGACGTCTTTCCAGTTGTCTAATTATTGTGTAAGTACCCTAATGTTGACCTACTCTTTTCCAATCATAGATCTAGGGTAGTTTAGCTTCTTGATTTGACTTGATAGACTAATAAACCGACGGGGCAACTAATTCACGACCTTTTATAAGGACTGTCTAAAGCAATTCGTCGGGTAAGACCTACCAATAGCCCCTCACTTTCCAGGTATTAGGACTAGCAGAACACTAAAACCTAGCAAACTACTAACAATTACTTCTAGGGGTTATTGGCCAATTCTCCCTAAAGAGTTAAGATTTCTTATGTGATATAGACACTCACAACCCTAGCATGACTCTATATTGTGATAAAGACTGTCACTAAGAATCATACGAAGCAGATGACAGTAATAAACCAAGTTAAAGCATGCATATACATCAAATCAATAGACCAAACTCTTTACTAAACACAATCAATCCATAATATTCATGCAAATAACGAAAAAGGTAAAACCTTTATATTAATCCATTCATCAAGTCTAGGTGGTTTAGAAATTTAGCCAAGCATGTCAATAAACGAAAACAAATCAAAGATAATCAAACACGAATTCATTGTAACAAGTTTCAAGAAAGAAATCGACAAAACAAGGGAATGGAAAACCCGAGAAAGTCTTCGATTCTTCGTCTGTGACTCGTACCACTGATTCGTATGCTTCAAGATCTCCGAAAATCGCCCAAGAATGCTCCACAAATCGCCCAAGATCTCCTAAGTTCGTAATTAGGGTTAATGATTAAGTTTCTTGATTATTTATACCAAACCCTAATAACGAACAAAGAATCGCCGTAATAGTACCCCATCGCGTCGCGCGACGGGTGAGAGATGTCAAGGTCGCGTGACGCGACCATGTAGAATTCCAGGAATTTTCTTTTATTTGGTGGCGGGGCGCGACTGGTTTGACATGTTGCCGTGGCGCGACGCCACGGCTCAATTTGGACAGACTTGCACGTAATATTCCCAGCTCTAACTTCTCAAAACTCTCAAAAATTATTCTAACTCCTTTAAGCTCATTCCGGGACTTGGTGTTTCAGCACTATGGCTCGTTTTCACTCCATTTTCAGCAATATTAAGTACCAAGACCTGGAAAAACACAATCTGATCAAAAGTATGCACATTCTAACTAAAACGGAACTAAAAATAACGAGAAACTATACAAACTATACACGAATAAAGGATGTATTTTGCAATACATCAAATATCCCCACACTTACTCTTTTTTCGTCCTCGAAAAAGAATTATACAACGGAATCATAGATGAATAGTCACTCAGGCCAAAAGCTTATATATATTTTATTAAAACCAAGGCTTGCGTTAGCCGCGATTGCGAATATACTTGTCCACTTTAAACCCAAGTCCGGTCCTAAGCCCTTATCATGTGAATTTAGTTTAAGTGCGGTCAATCTACCTAGGGTCTCACGCTAGGATCTACAGTCCACCTACTCCCGCCTCAAGCTTATAGGACTAAAGGAAGGATCACTGGACCAATTCCCAACCGTCTAATATCAAAACCAAGAGAATTTAGAATCAATTTTTTTTTCTTTTGCAATGAGCGTAGACGTTGCTATCCCTAGCCAAGAGGCAATCCGGCTGTAGAGTCGCTATCCCCAACTCGGATTACTTAGGCTTCGGTATTTTTTTCTTTTCTTTGCAAGGTCGATTTCACACATTCTAGAGGTAATCCGGTTGTAAAGTCACTATCCCCAACCCAGACTGCATAGAACTGTGTTACACTCATACAGTGTCACACCCTGACTTTTGCGGAAGCGTATGATGTGTGACTTGTTTAATACCATTGCATTCAATCATAATAAACAACTATGTGATCAAAACGATGTTCATCCATTCATTAAGTAAAAGTATTACAAATACCAGTTATTTAAGTTTCACACAAAACAACCTTCGACTAAGATACAAGTCAACAAAAGTGGTTGACATCTTAAACTTGGAGTTTACTTCTAGAAACAACACCCGCGCTCAAGATCCATCTTGTTACCTGAAATATATGTAATTTTGGAAAACATCAACAAAAGTTGAGCGAGTTCATGCGTTTTGTGTGAGTACTGGCAAACTTGTAAACCTCAGAGAGACTCCTTTGAAAACAGGTATGAAAAGCGTGTATAAACATACCAAATGAATGTTTTACAAGGACATTAAATCATGTGAGGACATAGGGAGTACTCGGAATGAGTAGGCTTATACCCTCGTCGAGTCGATTTCCCTCGACTATGTAGAATTTCCCTTCGACTATGTCAATTCACCTTGACTATGTCAATTCACCTTGACTATTGTCGATTTACCTCGACTGGGACACCGAAGCACTCAAGTGGTCACAGGTACCATGAGTGGGGTTCGGCCGTACCCGTTAAATCTAACCTTCGTCCCTAATTAAGAATTAATGGCATTTCAAATTTAGTCTATGCTTACATGATCTAATAGTTCATTTCATACCGTTTAAACATTCGTAACATGTATTCCACCCCCGAGAGTTATAAAACCGAAAACAGTTAAGAGAAAAGGGGGACATGAACTCACAGTTTTGCATCTTCTGTACTTGTGACTCAAATCTTCTCAGCAAACACGACTCCCTACAATGTACTAGGGTCTATTAGACGAACGGGCCGTGCTTTGCCTTCGTATTTACGTTTTTGAGTTACGTTTTATTTAATATTATCCCAAGTTATAGCTTCTTGTTAAAATAATAAGTATCTTAACCTTAATTATATTTAATTTTGGAATAATTGTTAACCTATATTTTTGTAACAATACTTCTCAAGTATGTGTTTTCGTATTTCCTTCCCAAGGATGGGGGTATTTCATACATGTATTTTCGTATTCTTGTATTTGTAGTTCCGAAATAAGATATTTTCAAGTCTCACTTAGAAAATATATATATAAACTTATTTTGTCCGAAAATAATGTATTTCATGAAAATATATATATTTTCCCAAAAATCATATATCTTCTAAATATTCCAAGAAAATATATTTTAACTTCTCAATAATAATATATTTTCTCCTTGTCGAAAATATGATGTACTTTTTAATAATAATAAAAATCATATTTTCATTTCTTGTATCCAAATTATCATTTTCCAAAAATATATTTATACCGGCATTTTCCGGAATATTTTGTAAGTCACGTTCGGTTCCACAATATTAAGCGTGTAACTTATATATTTATTCCTTGTGATTTTTGGTAATATTTTTGGATAGTAAATTTCTTGGTATTTGTTAAGTTATATTGTTTTAATTCCTAAAATAATATAACTAATACACAAAGTATACAAATAATCACACACAATGTGTCTTTAATGTAAATATATATTCAAAATACATATTTATCCATTTTTATTTATAAAAACCAACCTCCAATACTTGTATTTTTGTAACAAAGTCTATGGCAAAGTTTATATTGAAAACCATGGTTAAAACACACTTGTAAGTATTTGTTTAGAAAATATTTTTCTAAGTGTTTATATTTTTAGAAAATTTTGCCATAGTTTCCCCTAAAAATGGAGGTGTCCATGCTATCAAAGCATATCATTTTCTTTTCAAAATCATCGCAAACAATCATCAATCAACCTACACTTACCAAGTGCCAAAATATTGGTATCTACATAATCATCATGAACTTGAACTTTCATAAAAACTTGTAGTAACTTGGTAGTATGTTTAGTAGGTTTAGTTACCCCTTTAAAGTGTGTTTACTTCTTTAAAAATCTAATTCTTGAAAGATTTAAGTGTTTACAACTTACTAGATGATTTTTCAAAAAATCATTCTCTTGAATTTTTCTTGTAAACAATGTATTTTTATACTTGTTTCACCTCTAGAAACATGATTAGTTTCTTTAAAAACAATGTTCGTGTAAATCTTGTGATTTAACTTAGTTTCTTGAGAAAACTAGTTTTGAAATCACCCAAGTTTATGTCTAGTAACATATTACATACTTTATCATTCACAAAATCATTTTCATTTTTCAAGTTCATGAAAACATAAAGCATGATGATCTTGGTCTTTCACAAGATCACCACCTTAACTTACTAGGTCATGTGTTTAATCACAATCTAGTAGGTTCCTTATGATGTCTAACATCACTAACACAAATCACCAATCATCAAGAAGCAAACAAACATAAATCAACATGATTTCATATGTTAATAAGCTTATGTTAGAGATTTGTGATTATGTTCTTTAGTGTTCATCAAGATTAACAATGTTCATCATCTATTAGCCATCAAAATATGAAGTAACAAGAGATCATGAGGGCCTTACTACTAGCTCTATGGCTAGGGATGAACACTTGATGAAGAAGATGATAAATGTGTTGGATAAAAGCAATCAGGAGAGGTCCTTCAAGATCCAAGACCACCAAATCTTCTTATATGGTTCCTTACACCTTGTGTACACTTGATATTAGATGAACTTGGATGAATGATGATGGTGGTATAGTGGATGTAGTTCGGCCGAGAATGGGAGAAAGGGAGGAGAGAGTATTTAGTGTGAAGTGTGGTGATTAAGAATGAGCTCTAGGTCCACTTATAACCACCTAACTCTTGTACCCATTGGTTAACATGTTTCATTAGTACACTACAATATCTTAAGCAATCTAAGGAAGATCAAGAGAAGATTGTGTAGGATCAAAGAAGGATCAAGGATGGGGCCACATTGTGACCGTCCACTATGGGGGGGGGGGGGGTATTTAGTTGGGGTTTAATGTTAAGTTAGGTAATCTAGTTAGATCTTAAGTGTATTGATTAATGTTCATGCATATGATATGTTATATGGTGTGTTAGGGTGTTCGGAGATCATAACTAGCTCAGAAACATTAAAACAATGCTTCTAGTAAAATTTTAGTGTTTCGGGTAGTGTCCGGTTGTCCGGTTAGATACCGGTTCGTTAAAGTGTCAAACTATACCGTTTAGTGTTCTTTATGTACCCTTTTGTGACCCTTTTGATTCCCGACACTTAGAAAAGCATTCAGGACCATTTTGTCATATTTTTGCATGTAACAAACTTGTTAAAAAGCTGATTTTTGCTGATTTATGCAGAATTCTGCATTTTATGTGGGTTTTAGGCACTTTCCGGCACTTAAACTATCACCTAGTGAAACAGTTTTGTGGTCCCTACTTCCCTACACACTGTACTAGTGTAGAACTTGGTTTCTGGCTTATATTGGGTCTCAAAACACTGTCTGTCTATGTACTGAACTCCCGTCAATGCTTTTAGTTTGTCTGATAATGGTGCCAATTCTGTTCTGTGCATTATTAAAACTATATCGTGTTGCATGTAGTAATGATAAAAGTCTTGCAACATGAAATGCCATTGTATGTATATAACAATAATCAGAATTTCATTTGTCTTGTAAGCTAGATCATGCACAGATTACTGTTCAATTTGTGTACGGAATGTACGGAAAAGTGACAGTTGTCACATTCTCCCCCCGTTAAAAGAATTTCGTCCCGAAATTCAAGCGATGCCATCGATCGCAGGGGAGTTGTGAATCAAATGTGGTCACTTAGGTTTAAAATTGGTCTTCATGTTCCCAAGTAACTCTGGGCCATGATATGAATTCCAACGTACTCAAATAAATCAATCACGTCTTCTCCGGGTTTTGTGGACTCTCAGTCCGCAACCTTAACAGGTTCTATAGTAAATTGGAGTTTGTCGTTGACGTGAATCTTGTTTGTGGGAATAACGACTTTTTCCTGAGTCAGACTCCTCTAAAGACTAGACACGTGGAATGTGTCGCGATCACTACTGATCCTTTTCTGGAAGTTTCAACTTGTGAACAATGGTCCCGATCCCTACCAGGATCTCGAAAGGTCTAATATACCGGGGGTCCAACCTTCCACGTTTTCCAAATCGCACCACGCCTTCCCAAGGCGAGGTTCCCATTAAAGCCATACTTCTTATCTCAAATTCCTACGATTTCCGCCGCTCGTCGGCGCAACCTTTCTGTATTCCGCGGGCTGTCTTGATATGAATACATATCTGAACGATCTTGCCTCTAATTTTTCCTAAACCAACTCGGGCCAGTAGATTGTTTATCTCCGGTCTCCGTTCAACACAACGGGGATCGATTTATTATGTTCCATCTAAAGCTTCACACGAAGCGGCTTAAACAGCGGTGTGATAAATACTACTGTAGGAAAACTCCACTAAGGGCAAGTGAGTGTTCCAACTTTTCATCAAATTTTATCACATAAGCACGTAACGTGTCCATACAGTCTGCATCGTTCAGTAGCTCAGTCCATCTTCGTTAATATTTAAGTCCTTACGATCAACGGTGTGCTGCAACCCTTGTGATCAGTAAAGGTCGTGCAGCGTTTTCTTACAGGTAATGACGTCAAGTTTGCGGTGCGCAATTACTGTATCTAGATCAAGGTTTCTTCTCATGATCCCTTAATCAACGTGACGCGTATGCAATGCCGTGGTCTCGTTGCACCGACACGCAATCGAGACTTTGTCGAGAAGCGTCACATAATTGCAACTCTAACTCCTTAGCTCTTGATTGCAGGGTTGGCATGAATCTCATTCTTATCCACCATGTATCCTAAAGTTCTTACCTTGCGAATTCAAAATTCGCACGTCAGCATCCTAGCACATAACTGTTCTTTCTCTAAGAGTCGCAAGGTAAATTGCAGATGTTGCTCACGACCTTCCTTGGTCGTTGGGCACATAAGAATGTAGTCAATAAATATAATCCTGATCTATCCAGGTATGGCTTACACATTCGATTCATGAGGTCCATGAATACTGTTGATGTATGTGTTAAGCCAAATGGTACGACAAGGAACTCGTAATGCTCGAAGCGAGTCCTAAAGGTTGTTTTAAGGATATTTCCTTCTTGTATTCGCAGTTGAGGACATCTTGTCCTCAAGTCGATCTTTGAGTGGTAGCTAGAACCTTACGATTGGTCTGTTCATGTCATCAATCCTTGGCAAAGGATACCGATCCTTGATATCCAATTCTCTGAAATTGATGCAAAGTGGAAACCGCCGACTTTCTTCTCGTGATCTTAACTAAGGACACCATGTCCTTAATTCCATCTTGGAGTAGTAACTGGGATCTTGTAGTTGGTTGACAAGTCATCGGTTCTCGGTAAGGGGTACCGATTTTTGTTGGTTAGTTGTCTACCTCCCTGTAACCCATGCGTAATACTTTTCTCCCTCATTATTCCCTCTGAGTTCCTCTCAGATTAGGCTATGTACGCGTGTAAAAACTGTTGTCCTGTTTCCTAACGAATAACACTGGGGCTTCCCAAGGTGAGAAACTCGGCCTGGTAGATTTCCTCTGTCTAGCGGCTCTCACATCTGCATCAAAGGCTCTTATATCTCGGACGAAACTAGTTGGTAAGGCATCATCTCGTCACTGGTGCCGCTCCTGGCATGAGGTTCATCCTAAACTTCTCTTGTCGTTGAGGGGGGGGGGGGGTATTCCTGGCAAATCTCCAGGAAAGGCTTCTTGGTCTCTTTATCGACAACATGAGCTAGGAAGGTTATGCAGTCTACTCGGAGGCGCTTCTGTGTCTCTTCGACCAATGAGAGATGTCACAGACCCACGGTCGTATGGGGCCTAGTACCCTTGCACCTATTGCAAGAAGGTTGTGAACTTTAAGTGTTTCATCATTCGCAAGAGGGATGCGACTGATTTTCCTTATAACGAACGACTTCAGCTCTATACTTGGATATCCAATCCATGCCGTCTATCATATCATGACTTCCCAAGTCAATGGTAATAGAAGGTTCCGACCTTCTGAGTTCCCAAAATATAATCCTTCATCATCTTTTTCGCTTAACTAACCTGCCAATTCTAAGGAATATGGGACGTCTTATTCTACTCGAAACTAGGCCAAGCAGTTTCTTAAGTTCTAAGCATACAAGGTTAAAGTTGGTGCCAGTATTAATCAAAAATAGATGCATAAGGTTGGTTAATAGGGGACGTACCCGTAACCGCATCTGGATCCTGGCGTGCTTCACGAACTCCAATCGTGAAGACCCTTCCTCGCTTGGTTCTTTCTAGGGCAATCTTTCCTAAAGTGCCCTACTTCACCACATCTGTAGCAACCTGGTACTCTACCGTTATCTCTTCCGTCTGGATCCTTCGCCCAACAGGCATCCTTGTTGTGCAGTGTGCCCTTCCTTTCCACACTTTCCACACTTAGGCCTCAGACATTGACCTTCATGGTAAAAATTGCATTCCTCGTATCTCGGCTTAGTCCCCAAGTAAACCTTACCACCAGCCTTATTAGTGGCTCCATAGGCTTTCCTGCCACGCGGTGGGTTCACTTCCTTTCTTTTGTTTGCTTTAGAGCTTCCATAGCTGACTTGGGTGCCTAACTTTAGGTTTAAAGACTTCCTTTTCTTGTTGCCAGATGACTCCACATGAGTCTCTTTCTTGTTATCCTCAGATTCCGAAAATTTTCCCATGCGTAGAGCTTCTTCAGTAAGAGTGACACTCAAATCGATAGCCTCTGCGATGGTTGGGGGCTTTGAGGTAGTAACCATGCTCCTGATTTTAGGTGCAAGTCCCCAAATGAATCGCTCAATCCTCTTGAATTCCGGCTTGACTAAGTAGGGAACGACCCTAGACAAGTCGTGGAATCGCTGGACATATTCAGAAATCTTCGGCCCGTCCATTTTCAAATTCTAGAACTCCACCTCAAGCTTCTGGATTTCAGCCCTAGAACAATATTTCTTCTCCATCATTTCCTTGAGCTCGTCCCAGCTCAGTGCATAAGCAGCTTTGTCACCGAGGGTCTGAACCTGAAGGTTCCACCAGGAGAGTGCGCCATCTAAAAACAACCCTGAGATAAAGGTAACACTCCGCTGGGGCGAACAGTTACTCATTCTTATAACGGAGTCAGTCTTTTCTGCCCAACGGACAAATGCAACGGCACCTCCTGTGCCATCAAAATTCAATGGCTTGCAGTCCAGGAAGTGTTTATAGGTGCAGCCAGTTAGAGGGCTATTTCCAGAAGTGCCACCGCTGTGCTTAGAGCGGAGGGCTTCATGTCGTGCAATTGCCTGTGAGATGCGTTCTTGAAGCTCGGCTTCTGTCCTTGGTAACGTGTTGGTGTCTGTGTCACGTCTGGGCGGCATTCTCTTCTGTCAAAAGGTATGGGGTAGGTTAGACAACATTCCATAATTTTCTATGAGGAACATAGTACCATAAGCAAACAGGTGATCACCCAATATCACATGCATATATAATCAACAATGTATGAGTAAGGAAACAATTACTGAGCCTTCACATAGGCTTGGCAACTTGGCTTATTGTTTGTAATGGGAAAAATAAAATGAACTCGAGGCAACATCGCCTCGGTCATACAAGTTTCATGAAGTGGTAGTTGTTTTCCTTCTACATAGCTTTACAAGACGGGTATACTTTCCTTGAGATGGGGGTTGTTCATGTAGGGGTGATAGAGAGTGTAACGTCACTGAATCTTTCCGAATGTTATCCATCTTCACTTGCTTAAATATCGGTTCTCAAACGTCTCGTACACGGGTAGAAGTGTCAGACACGAAGTAGGCAAAGACAGGTTTCCTACTTTATAAAGTGCTAAAACAATGGTCTACGTCTTGTTCTACCAGATGAAGGTGTGAACACCTATAGATTATTTTTGGAGGGATGGTGATCATTAACCTGACCCGCATAGTCCACTAGGATTTCCATGCACTACAAGTTGTTATTACGTGGGCCCCCGTAATAATAAATTGTCTTGCATAGTTACCCCAATTTTCCCTCGTCCAAGCAGATGATCAACCAAGGAGGGGACACTACTGTCCTTATACCTCTGACATAGAAAGGACCATTGCAGTGGTCCACGCGCTGTCATTCGCTATTGTTACGCGCGAACAGGCACGGTGATTAAACGAAATAGGAATAAGGAGAATTCCTAGTAGTTGGAGGGGCACCTTCAAGATGAATACTTCATCTTCCTTTTCTGGTTAAGGGTGTCGTCAATCTCGCTTCTCAAAAGCCGCAGGGACCTCGTCCCGCTGATTAAGAAGTTGTTCAAGGTTGCCGCCTCTGCCTCGCCGTCACTACCGTAGTCAGGCACCTTCACGATCGAGAGGGAAGAGCAGCCATCTCCTACGGAAGCAAGCTCAGAATCTCGTTTGGTAATTACTCCAGCCATGAGCTTTGCAATGAACGCGAGGTCGGTAGCTTCATCGTGCGAGTAAGAAAAATAATAGGATTCGGAGTCTAAGATATTTTATTCACGTCAATAATTATTCCGTACACTTATTCGTATGTATATATATCGATAAACAAATATGTTACTTAGCATAAACAGGCAATTCAATGCATCATATCACATATAACTCTCGTTTATCCTTTGGGGGGGGGTCATTTTGTCTTTGGCAAGTCTATCCCACATAGACTATGCCTTAATTGGCACCTTGATTTGGGGTATCCTTCTCCCTACCAATGTCCTTGCCTTGTCTTTTCTTTGAAAAAAATGTTTGACTCATGGATCTTGACGCTTACTTGAATGCAATGAAATCCTTTTTGTAAAATGTTTTTGTGAGAGAATTCTAGTGATTGTAGTCTAGACTCGAGAAGGAATCCTAGTTCACTACAATCGAAGCTTTGATACCAAACTGTCACACCCTGACTTTTGCGGAAGCGTATGATGTGTGACTTGTTTAATACCACTGCATTCAATCATAATAAACTAATATGTGATCAAAACGATGTTCATCCATTCATTAAGTAAAAGTATTACAAATACCAGTTATTTAAGTTTCAAACAAAACAACCTTCGACTAAGATACAATTCAACAAAAGTGGATGGCATCTTAAACGTGGAGTTTACTTCTAGAAACAACACCCGCGCTCAAGATCCATCTTGTTACCTGAAATACATGTAATTTTGGAAAACATCAACAAAAGTTGAGCGAGTTCATGCGTTTTGTGTGAGTACTGGCAAACTTGTAAACCTTAGAGAGACTCCTTTGAAAACAGGTATGAAAAGCGTGTATGAACATACCAAATGAATGTTTTACAAGGACATTAAAGCATGTGAGGACATAGAGAGTACTCGGAATGAGTAGGCTTATACCCTCGTCGATTTTCCTTCGACTATGTCAATTCACCTTGACTATTGTCGATTTACCTCGACTGGGACACCGAAGCACTCAAGTGGTCACAGGTACCATGAGTGGGGTTCGGCCGTACCCGTTAGATCTAACCTTCGTCCCTAATTTAGAATTAATGGCATTTCAAATTTAGTCTATGCTCACATGATCTAATAGTTCATTTCATACCGTTTAAACATTCGTAACATGTATTCCACCCCGAGAGTTATAAAACCGAAAACAGTTAAGAGAAAAGGGGGACATGAACTCACAGTTTTGCGTCTTCTGTACTCGTGACTCAAATCTCCTCAGCAAACACGACTCCCTACAATGTACTAGGGTCTATTAGACGAACGGGCCGTGCTTTGCCTTGCCTTCGTATTTACGTTTTTTAGTTATGTTTTATTTAATATTATCCCAAGTTATAGCTTCTTGTTAAAATAATAAGTATCTTAACTTTAATTATATTTAATTTTGGAATAATTGTTAACCCATATTTTTGTAACAATACTTCTCAAGTATGTGTTTTCGTATTTCCCTCCCAAGGATGGGGGTATTTCATACATGTATTTTCGTATTCTTGTATTTGTAGTTCCGAAATAATATATTTTCAAGTCTCACTTAGAAAATATATATAAACTTATTTTGTCCGAAAATAATGTATTTCATGAAAATATATATATTTTCCCAAAAATCATATATCTTCTAAATATTCCAAGAAAATATATTTTAACTTCCCAATAATAATATATTTTCTCCTTGTCGAAAATATGATGTACTTTGTAATAATAATAAAAATCATATTTTCATTTCTTGTATCCAAATTATCATTTTCCAAAAATATATTTATAACGGCATTTTCCGGAATATTTTGTAAGTCACGTTATTGCGTTCAGTTCCACAATATTAAGCGTGTAACTTATATATTTATTCCTTGTGATTTTTGGTAATATTTTTTGATAGTAAATTTCTTGGTATTTGTTAAGTTATATTGTTTTAATTCCTAAAATAATATAACTAATACACAAAGTATACAAATAATCACACACAATGTGTCTTTAATGTAAATATATATTCTAAATACACATTTATCCATTTTTATTTATAAAAACCAACCTCCAATACTTGTATTTTTGTAACAAAGTCTATGGCAAAGTTTATATTGAAAACCATGGTTAAAACACACTTGTAAGTATTTGTTTAGAAAATATTTTTCTATGTGTTTATATTTTTAGAAAATTTTGCCATAGTTTCCCCTAAAAATGGAGGTGTCCATGCTATCAAAGCATATCATTTTCTTTTCAAAATCATCACAAACAATCATCAATCAACCTACACTTACCAAGTGCCAAAATATTGCTATCTACATAATAATCATGAACTTGAACTTTCATAAAAACTTGTAGTAACTTGGTAGTGTGTTTAGTAGGTTTAGTTACCCCTTTAAAGTGTGTTTACTTCTTTAAAAATCTAATTCTTGAAAGATTTAAGTGTTTACAACTTACTAGATGATTTTTTCAAAAATCATTCTCTTGAATTTTTCTTGTAAACAATGTATTCTTATACTTGTTTCACCTCTAGAAACATGATTAGTTTCTTTAAAAACAATGTTCGTGTAAATCTTGTGATTTAACTTAGTTTCTTAAGAAAACTAGTTTTGAAATCACCCAAGTTTATGTCTAGTAACATATTACATACTTCATCATTCACAAAATCATTTTCATTTTTCAAGTTCATGAAAACATAAAGCAAGATGATCTTGGTCTTTCACAAGATCACCACCTTAACTTACTAGGTCATGTGTTTAATCACAATCTAGTAGGTTCCTTATGATGTCTAACATCACTAACACAAATCACCAATCATCAAGAAGCAAACAAACACAAATCAACATGATTTCATATGTTAATAAGCTTATGTTAGAGATTTGTGATTATGTTCTTTAGTGTTCATCAAGATTAACAATGTTCATCATCTATTAACCATCAAAATATGAAGTAACAAGAGATCATGAGGGCCTTACTACTAGCTCTATGGCTAGGGATGAACACTTGATGAAGAAGATGATAAATGTGTTGGATAAAAGCAATCGGGATAGGTCCTTCAAGATCCAAGTCCACCAAACCTTCTTATATGGTTCCTTACACCTTGTGTACACTTGATACTAGATGAACTTGGATGAATGATGATGGTGGTATGGTGGATGTAGTTCGGCCTAGAATGGGAGCAAGGGAGGAGAGTGTATTTAGTGTGAAGTGTGGTGATTAAGAATGAGCTCTAGGTCCACTTATAACCACCTAACTATTTTACCCATTGGTTAACATGTTTCATTAGTACACTACAAGATCTTAAGCAATCTAAGGAAGATCAAGAGAAGATTGTGTAGGATCAAAGAAGGATCAAGGGTGGGGCCACATTGTGACCGTCCACCATGGGGGGGGGGGGTATTTAGTTGGGGTTTAATGTTAAGTTAGGTAATCTAGTTAGATCTTAAGTGTATTGATTAATGTTCATGCATATGATATGTTATATGGTCTGTTAGAGTGTTCGGGGATTATAACTAGCTCAGAAACATTAAAACAATGCTTCTAGTAAAATTTTAGTGTTTCGGGTAGTGTCCAGTTGTTCGGTTAGATACCGGTTCGTTAAAGTGTCAAACTATACCGTTTAGTGTTCTTTATGTACCCTTTTGTGACCCTTTTGATTCCCGACACTTATGAAAGCATTCAGGACCATTTTGTCATATTTTTGCATGTAACAAACTTGTTAAAAAGCTGATTTTTGCTTATTTATGCAGAATTCTGTACTTTATGTGGGTTTTAGGCACTTTCCGGCACTTAAACTATCACCTAGTGAAGCAGTTTTGTGGCCCTTACTTCCCTACACACTGTACTAGTGTAGAACTTGGTTTCTGGCTCATACTAGGTCTCAAAACACTGTCTGTCTATGTACTGAACTCCCGTCAGTGCTTTTAGTTTGTCTGATAATGGTGCCAATTCTGTTTTGTGCATTATTAGAACTATATCGTGTTGCATGTAGTAATGATAAAAGTCTTGCAACATGAAATGCCATTGTATGTATATAACAATAATCAGATTTTCATTTGTCTTGTAAGCTAGATCCTGCACAGATTACTGTTTAATTTGTGTACGGAATGTATGGAAAAGTGACAGTTGTCACATACAGTTTCTAGCTCATATTTTTTTATTTTTTTTATTTTTGCACGATCAAAAATTCTAACGGTTTTAACTTATAACGGTGTCCCTTATACTCTTATTGGCAGTTTTGATTTCCCATATTTCCCAGATGAAAACCCACTAGCAGACCGACAATTAAGGTAATATTAGCTCAAAGGGACCTAAAACCAAACCCGGGCCTATCCACACATCCCTAACTAGACGCAAGCTCGATTTATTTTAATCTCCTATTATTATTATTCAACCCGAGCAAAAAAATCATCTTTTCTATCATTTTCCGTATTATTTTGCAAACTCCTTTATTCAAAATACATTTTTCTGATTTTTTCAATTTTTTTTGGATTCTTTTCAAATTTTTAATTTTTTTTGTATTTTTTATATTAAGACTCATTTATTTACATGTATCCCATCCCTACACTTAGAGATTGCATTGTCCCTAATGCAAGAACGAAAATACGACTCAACACTACCTAAGAAACTAGAAACGAATGACTAAAGACGAAATAAATAAATAAATACAACAACAAAAAGGGGAAACGACTTAGCTGAATATGTGAGACTGTCAAAGTGCCAGTCGTTTCCACATAAGCCCTCCAATTCGATACGCGCTCAGCAAACAACTCCTAACATCGGACACGCGAACGAAAGCGGCTAAACATCAACCTATCAATCATCAACAAACTAGCAAAACATAGTAGTATATATCATCAACATATCATCAGTTTCAACATCAACCAACCCAACCTCCCTAACCAACCTGTTCACAGTATATCAATATCAGTACAGACCAACGAATGAGGATAAAAAACAGCATAAAAGAAAAATAATCAAACAAAAGATATAGTAGTTAGCTGCTGCATCCTCATGTCATCCCCACACTAGTCCTGCACCTGCTCGCTAGCAGTCTCGTGACTGCTCTCCTCTCGTCCACCTGTACCTGTACCTGAACTGCCCTCTCCACTACACGAATCGGGGGAATCGGATCAAACCTCTTAGCAGTACCAGCCGAGCTACCCTGCTGCCTCGGCTGGAAGAAGTCTGGAATCCCCATGCTGTGCCTACTCATAATGTATCGGAGGGCCTCCTCCTGCCTATCCCGACCTGTCAAAATAAGGTGCTCCAGCCTGTCGAACCTCTGCTCCACATACACAGAGAATGACTCCAAAGTAAGAGGTATAGGTGGTGGCTGCCTGCGAGGGTACTGGTGTGCTGGCAACTCGTGTTGCTGTGGTGGCCGCTGTCGGTGTGTAGGATCAACCTGAAGCATCACATCCTCAGCTGGATGTCCCTCTGGCGGCTGCACCTGCGGGCCCTGCCTAATCGGCTCCCAGCCGTAGGGCTTCGTCCAAGACACTATGCCTTCCTGTTGTAACTCTCTCATCCCAAACGTCACCGTCTTGGGCCCATCGTGTAGAAATTCGGGGACATACTTAGTGAACACCCCCAAATTTTGTGCAATCCTAGTAATATAGGGGCCCATATCTAAACCAGCCCGAGGACCTCCTCGACGACCTCTACTAAAAGAATCTGCTAAGACCGTAGCCAGATTTATCTCCCTATTCTCCACACGACACATCAAAATAAACAACTCTATCCAGTTTGCCTTATTCTCCGCAGATTTCCGACCCACCAGCGTAATAGATAAGATTCCAGCACATACCTATAAATCGGGTTACGAACCGAAGTGATCAGGTTCGTAGTCGTGAACGGGTGGTCAGAAATCATGCTCCAAAAGTTCCGCAGCTCAGTCGCACCAACACTATAATCCCTAACAGTCGAATAAGCACCCCTCAAACTAGTAACAAACTCCGGCCGCTTCACTTCCTCCTCAGTATAAAACCCCGACACTATGGCAAACCTCGCCATATTCATCTCATAAACCTGCATACCTAAGCTGAACAACACAGCTGTGTCGTTATCAAACTTTCCCTCCTTATGCATCCACGTTCTATGAAACTCTAGCACCAACTCCTCATACTGCGGCTGCATACACTCCAACGCATCTGTCAACTTCGGACCCAAAAGGTCCAACACGTCCTGCTTCGAGCCTATTTCACTCAACCACAACCAATCTATCACCCTGTGCTGAAGTAGATCAGTATTCTTTAATTTATCATACTTGTTCCATTCTGGTGTACTCGGCTCAAACTTCAGTATCGGGTGATCAGCTCTATGAGTTTTCCTATCCGGAATAAAATTATAAGACGACTGATATTCGATCTTTCTTAACTTAGGATCATCGGCAGCTATCTGAATGATCGGGGTCTTCTGTGGAACCGGGTCTTGCTGGGGTGGATCCTGTTGCGGTGCTGACTGACCCGCACCTGTCTTTCTAGACCTGCCTCTGCGAGAACTGCTCGCCATGTCTGCAAAACAAATATAAACGAGGAAAAACAGGCAAACAATCAGTAATAACAAACTATTTTTGGTATTTTTCATTTTTTTATTTTTTTTCATTTTTTGAAATTTTTATATTTTTTTGGATTTTTATTTTTTTTTAAAAGATAGAATAGCCGTATAGCATTCCATTCGCAGCTAATTCTGAAACAAGCGGGTTACCTTTTTACAATTGCTAAGTGATAGTTAAACTCTCCCGAATGGAGATTGAGTACGGGCGAGCTTAAATCACTTGTACGTGCAAGTAAACCCAAAAACAATTAACTACGACTCAAACTAGGCTAAAACTAACTAAAAACGACATAAAGACAGTAAACTGGAATCAATGTACACTATACCCCCCTCGACACTTTAATTGTCCGCAATTAAAACGAGTGCCTAAACAAGACATTGAAGTCCAACCGTGCTTAAAAATCAGTTGCTTTTTAGTTTTAAAATCAAAGTATTCGCGATTGAAAAAGTACGCCTAATTAAAGGAGGGTTTTTCGTTAGCAAAAATTCCGTTTTACATGCAAGGTTGGAGCTTTATGTGTTAATATTACATATCAACAATTCAACACCCAAAGCAATGGCACTTCGCCCAACCCGACACCGTCCGCACCCACTAACAAAGGTAAATAAACTCGTGTATTTCATCATTTGCAGCAAACACTCAAGATGACAATGTTCTAACAAAACATTATTCTATTACGAGCAATAAATCCCAAACCAATGCCATCCGCACCCCATTAGACTATACTGGACACACTAAACCAAGGTGCTGACCACCAAAACGACGCAACTAAATTGACTCGACATACCTGTCCTAACAAACCATATCACAAGACCGACTCGAAACTAACCCGAAAAATCTGACCACAAAACGACTCACACAAAAACATGACACAACTGACTCGATACCTAGACTCAACTGGTTCATGGACTGACTCGACAACCCGCTACATGAAACCACGACACCGACTCGAACATAACTGACCTAACAAAACATATCACAAGACCGGACCTGAAACGACTCGACTGACCTAAAGACTAACACAAATAACCTAATCAATAGACACAAGAGAGAAATGCAAGTAAACATACCTGAGGGTCCGATTTGCAAGAAAAAGGAAGGATTTTTGTGAGCTTGTGGGTCCTGATTCAGAGCTATACGACGGTTGAAAGATGAATCTTGTTGCTGGGTTTTGTTAGGTGAAGAAAACCGGTCACAATGGTAGTTTCAGGGTGAGATATGGGGGTGTAACGGTGTAAGTATGGTGGGTGTAAGGGGGTATCGGCGGTGAGGTTTTTGGGGAAGGAGGGCTTTGTTTGATTTGGGGAAAAGTGATGAAAAAGGCGATTTAAACCGACTGGAGGTGTGGTCGCGTCGCGCCAAGGTAAAATAGGTGGGCTGTGGCATAATGCCACATCATGGTTCAGATAGGAAGTTCAGGTATGGGGTCGCGGGGCGCGACTGGTGGGCTCAGAAGTGGTGGCGTAGAGCCACTGGGGGTTCAAAATGGATTGTCTGACCTTAGGCGTCGCATAGCGCGACAGGGGAATGGATTTGTGGTGGCGCGACGCGACGGCCCTTTTTGGGCAGAATGTTGCGTAAATTTGTGAGTTTTATGCCTTAGAAAATTTTCTAACTCTTACCAAACCTTCCCCAAACCATCCCAAATTTTTCTAAGTGTTGGGACTTACCTGGAATGTCGCTTTCCTTGCAAAATCAGCTCCTCGACGGTGTAATTCCTGCAAAATTACTCAAACACACAAAACACAAACATGACAAACTACGAAAAATACGAATTTTAATGAAATTTACAAACGGTACATACTCTACACTTGGGATTTCATCCCAGAACATTAGTTGGCGGCTTTGGATGAAATTCCGAGAGGAGTTTCCTCCATCTCGTCCTTGTTTATCGCTCCTCTAATGTAATGCTTCAAACGATGGTCATTCACCTTCCAACTACAGCCATCCGTCTCATCCATGATCTCCACCGCTCCATATGGAAACATATAGTGAACCATATAAGGTCCCGACCACTTCGATTTCAATTTCCCCGCAAACAACTTCAACCTTGAGTTGTAAAGAAGTACTTTGTCACCCTTGCTAAACTCCTTTACCTTTCTTAGCTTCTTATCATGTAGAACTTTCGTCTTCTCCTTGATTCCCAACGATCTAGCATAGGCCGCATCCCTAAGCTCCTCTAGCTCATGGATTTGAAGGAACCGCTTCCTAGCGGCTTCGGTCATGTCAAGATTAACGGTTTTCAATGCCCAAAGCGCTCTATGCTCTAGCTCTACGGGAAGGTGACAAGCTTTTGTAGGCGGTTCTAAAAGCCCACAATGCATCGTCTAGCTTGTTGGACCAATCCTTCCTGTTTTTACCAACGGTTTTCTCTAAGATTCGTTTGATACCGCGATTCACATTCTCCACTTGTCCACTTGTTTGTGGATGATATGCGGTAGACAAACGATGAGTGACTCCGTAGCGTGCAAGCAATTTCTCCATCAACGCATTGCAAAAGTGAGTACCACGGTCACTAATTAAGGCTTTAGGAGTCCCGAATTGGGAAAAGAGCTTTTTAAGGAATTTCAACACTACTCGGGCTTCGTTTGTGGGAAGAGCTTGAGCCTCAACCCATTTAGACACATAGTCAATTGCCACGAGTATGTAACGGTTTCCCTTGGAGTTTGGGAAGGGTCCCATGAAATTGATGCCCCAAACGTCAAAAACCTCCAACACTTGGATAGGGTTTTGAGGCATCTCATCTTTGGCGGAAATATTGTCGGTTCTTTGACACGTATCACATGTCCTCATGAACTCAACGGCATCTCGAAGTACGGTAGGCCAATAAAAACCGCAATCAAAAACCTTTTTAGCGGTGGCATATGCACCATGATGTCCTCCCGTGAGGCCCTCATGCACATGTTTGATTATGTTCCACCCCTCCTCTCTCGACACACAACGTCTAAGGATCCTATCTCCTCCTATTCTAAAGAGAAAAGGATCGTCCCACACATACTTTCTCGATTCACTAATGAATTTCCTTCGTTGTTGTGTAGTCATTCCTCTCACAATGTTGCCACTAGAAAGATAATTAGCTAAGTCATAAAACCATGGCAATCCTTCTTTCTCGGCCTCAACAAACTCTATAGACTCGTGAGGGAACGTGTCTCCAAACTCATCTTCACGAATCTCTTCTCTCTTGGGGTCCTCTAGACGCGATAGATGATCAGCCGCCACGTTTTCGGCCCCTCTCTTGTCCATAATCTCAATATCGAACTCGCTAAGCAAAAGAATCCATCGAATGAGTCGGGGTTTAGCGTCTTTCTTTCGGAAAAGAAAGCGCAACGCGGAGTGATCGGTGAAGACTATGGTCTTGGATAACACGAGGTACGAGTGGAATTTGTCAAAAGCGAAAACTTCGGCTAAAAGTTATTTTTCCGTGGTAGTGTAGTTTTCTTGAGCATCATTGAGCGTTTTGCTCGCTTAGTAGATGGGGTGGAAGTGCTTATCCTTTCTTTGTCCTAGTACCGCTCCAACGGCATAGTCACTCGCATCGCACATTAGCTCAAACAGTAAGCTCCAGTCGGGCGAGATAAGAATGGGTGCACTCACAAGCTGCTCCTTCAAAAAGTTGAAGGCTTTAAGACACTCCTCGTCAAAGACGAATGGAACATCTTTCTCTAGCAAACGGGTCATGGGGCGGGTAATTTTAGAGAAATCCCTAATAAAGCATCTATAGAAGCCTGCATGCCCTAGAAAACTCCTAATCGACTTAACACTCGTGGGTGGAGGTAGCCTACTAATGGTATCTATTTTCGCACGATCTACCTCAATACCCTCCCTAGAGATCTTATGCCCTAACACAATACCTTCCGTCACAATGAAGTGACACTTCTCCCAATTTAGCATAAGCTTCGTCTCCACGCATCGCTTCAACATCTTCTCTAAGTTCTTTAAACAATCATCAAACGAACTACCATACACTGAAAAATCATCTATGAAAACCTCCATGGACGTCTCTATCATATCGTGAAATATGGCAACCATGCATCGCTGAAAAGTAGCTGGAGCGTTGCACAACCCAAATGGCATGCGTCGGTACGCATAGGTGCCATAGGGGCATGTGAAAGTGGTCTTATCCTGATCCTCTGGTGCTATGGGGATCTGGAAGTACCCGGAAAAGCCGTCGAGAAAACAATAGAATTGTTGACCGACGAGACGCTCCAACATTTGATCGATGAAGGGCAATAGGAAGTGGTCTTTTCAGGTGGCATCATTCAACTTTCGGTAGTCGATGCACACGCGCCACCCCGTGACCGTACGAGAAAGGATAAGCTCATTCTTAGAATTCATAACAACGGTCATCCCTCCCTTCTTAGGGACAACCTGAGTGGGACTAACCCAAGGTGAATCAGAGATGGGATATATCATCCCGACATCTAGGAGTTTAAGAACCTCCTTCTTCACAACATCTTGCATGTTGGGGTTGAGCCGCCTTTGAGGTTGCACCACCGGTTTATAATCATCCTCCATGAGTATCCGGTGGGTGCAATAAGAAGGGCTTATCCCCTTGATGTCGGACAACCTCCAAGCAATGGCCTCTTTGTTGGCCCTCAACACCTCCAACAATCTCGATTTCTCTTCTTCCTCTAATAGTGATGAGATAATGACGGGTAGCTCGGAACATTCCCCTAGGAAAGCATACTCTAGATGTGATGGTAAAACGTTAAGCTCTAAGGGTGGGGGTTGGGTGGTGTCCTCACTAACGGCTAACACTTCGGGAATTAAAGGAACTCCCTCATCTTTAACTTCATCTACCAACTTCAACTCCTCCTCTACCTTCTCTCCTACCACTAGGTCCGCACCGCTAATAGGCTCTAAGCAATGATCAACGCATGAGATGAACGAATTCAAGAACTAGACGGAATGGCAAGGACCACTATAGTCATCCGAACCACTCGGGTGGTTCATGGAACGATCTATCTCAAAAGTAACTCTCTCCTCACCAACCCTAAGGGTGATCTTACCATCATGAACGTCTATGAGTGCTTTGGCGGTACGTAAGAAAGGGCGACCAAGTATAATGGGAACTTTCTCATCCGCTTCCATATTGAGAATGGCGAAATCGGCGGGAAACACAAATTTGTCGACCTTGACAAGCAAATTCTCAACTATTCCCCTAGGGTATTTAACGGACCGATCGGCTAAGGATAATGTCATTCGGGTAGGTGCAAGCTCTCCTAGGTCTAACTTCTCGTAAAGAGAAAAGGGCATCAAATTGATGCTAGCACCTAAGTCGGCTAAGGCTCTAGTGTTGGTGTTACTACCAAATAGACAAGGAATAGTAAAAACACCCGGATCGGTAAGCTTTTCGGGAAGCTTATTTAAGACAACGGCGGAACACCCTCCATTCAACGGGACATTAGACAACTCCCCTAACTTCTCTTTGTTCCTAAGAAGATCTTTCAAGAATTTTGCATACTTAGGCATTGATTGAAGTGCCTCAATAAACGGTAGATTTATCTTCAATTGCTTGAAGATGTCCAAGAATTGCCCGTATTCCCTCGGGTACTTTTGGTTCCTAAGGCGTGAAGGAAACGGGATACGCGAATGGTCTACTAGAGGGGAAGGTCTAACATCTACGGGGGTTTTCTCAACTTTCTTCTCAACTTGAGACTCACCGGGCTGTGCGATACTTGCTGGGCTTAGCCTCGGTTGCACTTTTCCGGGAGCCTCCATCTCCATCTCTTCATCTATGATATCTCCCTCTTCATCAACTACTCCCTCTTCAACTCTCGGGTTCCCTACGGTCTTGCCACTACGAGTGGTAATGGCTTTAGCATGGGCATTAGGGTTAGGTAGGGTGTTACCCGCAAACTGACCGGGTAATCTCTCCTCTAATTTCCTAGATATATCCCCTACAAGTCTTTGAAGGTCTTGGAAAGAGGCTTGGTGGTTCTTAAGCATAAGGTCATGTTCACTAAGGGTCTTGTGAGTGGTTTGGTCCCTAACAATTAATTGACTCATCATGGCCTCCATTCTCTCAAGACTACCCCCTAGGTCATAACTTAAACCCTGACCTGATTGAACCTGATTATTTGAACCCCCCCTCTTTGACCTGCCCATTGAACCCCTTGTTGAACTGCCTATTTGAAAACCAGGGGGTCCATTTGAGCGGAAATTGTTACTATTATTATTAAATTTATTATTATTACGCCAACCCGAACCAAAATTATTATTACCAAACCCGCTAGGTTGACCTCTACCGAAACCTCCTCCTACGAAATCAACTTGCTCCTCACCAACAAGCAATGGACACGCACTCGTATCTTGACCCCCTCGGAAAAACTCACACTTGTCTACTTTAGCCTTAATCACCTTAAGTTCCCTAGTCACGTTCTCCAACACAGCGGCTAAAATCGGATCCATGATGACATGGTTCACCCCTCGGGCGGGTGCACTAGTAGTGGTGTTCGAATTACCACTTTGATACCGCTGATCGGCTCGCGATTGAGATTGAGACTGGGTAAATGCCTCAAAACGCTTTAAACACTCAGCAATAGTAAGAATACCCATCATATGCCCCCTGCATTAGTATCAAACCTATCACGAGTCTCTTGGGTGAGACCATTGTAGAATTTCTCACATAGAGCCCAATCGGAAAGACCATGTTGGGAGCAACGAGCACAAAGGTTTTGAAAACGCTCCCAAGCAAGGTAATAAGGCTCGTCGGGCTCCATGCGAAAAGAGTGGATTTGATCACGAAGACGTGAGGCCTTCGCGGGTGGAAAGTACTTGTTCAGAAAAGCTTGACGGAGGCCCGCCCATGTGGTAAAGGTACCGGTTGGTTGAGAGACCAACCAAGTAGCCGCATGGCCGGCTAGTGAAAATGGGAAAAGTTGCAAGTAGGTAGCATCATTCGGGGCTCCGTAAAGGCTAAAAGTAGCTAGGATACGGGAGAAATGGTTTATGTGGGCCGGGGCGTCCTCGTCCTCGCGGCCATTGAATTGGATGCTATTGGTTATGGCCTGCATGGCATAAGATGGAATCTGCCATGAGTTCTCGCTAACGATGGGTGGAACGGTGATGGGTGAAGCAAGGCCGGTGAAATTCTGAGTGGCTTGCTGATGGACGATTTTCCTAGCGTTGGACATGTGTTCTAAGTTTTCTGGGATGCTAGAGGTGCTAGAAGTAGGGCTATCGGGTGGGGAAACCTTAGGTGAGGTTTTAGGTGAATGGTTTGGTGAAGGTGGTGGGGTTGGAGGTGGGGTGGGTAATGGAGTGGAAAAGCAAACACTAGTCACCACTACAAGCAGATGTGGCATCCACTACAAGTCTATCAAAGCTAATGAACGCGATTGCCAAGAGTCCCCGGCAACGGCACCAAAAACTTGATGTGTGCTAAACAGACTATAAAAATTAACTAAATTAGACTCTCTACGCTAGACAATAAAAAGCTTTAATTCTAGACTCGACCTAAAACCACACAATCGGCAAGTGTACCGATCAATGTAGTATAACCCTAGGAAGTTCGGATATCGAACCACGAGACTCTATGTATCACGTAAACTAGACTCTAATAGACACTGACAGACACGACTTAAAATGTTTAATTGTTTTAAGGGGGGGGGGGGGTTACGGAAAATATAAGGAAATCTATTTAAACTAATTAATTAACTAAAACTAGACTAAATACGAAAGAAGGCTAAGACGATTCTTATATGATAAACGAGACCACCTAGACTAGAATCCTGGATTGATTCTAAAGAATTACACAATAAGTTAAATGCATGATTTATGGAACCGGGATCTTAAAGTACTAAACCTATGAAACACCAACTAAGCCCCTCAACCCTTCTTGAGGTGAAACTTATGGCGATACCTAGGCCGTTAATCCTACCGGTTATTAGACGTCTTTCCAGTTGTCTAATTATTGTGTAAGTACCCTAATGTTGACCTACACTTTTCCAATCATAGATCTAGGGTAGTTTAGCTTCTTGATTTGACTTGATAGACTAATAAACCGACGGGGCAACTAATTCACGACCTTTTCCAAGGGCTGTCTAAAGCAATTCGTCGGGTAAGACCTACCAATAGCCCCTCGCTTTCCAGCTATTAGGACTAGCAGAACACTAAAACCTAGCAAACTACTAACAATTACTTCTAGGGGTTATTGGCCAATTCTCCCTAAAGAGTTAAGATTTCTTATGTGATATAGACACTCACCAAAATCTACAACCCTAGCATGACTCTATATTGTGATAAAGACCGTCACTAAGAATCATACAAAGCAAATGACAGTAATAAACCAAGTTAAAGCATGCATATACATCAAATCAATAGACCAAACTCTTTACTAAACACAATCAATCCATAATATTCAAGCAAATAATGAAAAAGGTAAAAACTTTATATTAATCCATTCATCAAGTCTAGGTGGTTTAGAAATTTAGCCAAGCATGTAAATAAACGAAAACAAGTCAAAGATAATCAAACACGAATTCATTGTAACAAGTTTCAAGAAAGAAATCGACAAAACTAGGGAATGGAAAACCCGAGAAAGTCTTCGATTCTTCGTCTGTAACTCGTACCACTGATTCGTATGCTTCAAGATCTCCGAAAATCGCCCAAGAATGCTCCACAAGTCGCACAAGATCTCCTAAGTTCGTAATTAGGGTTAATGATTAAGTTTCTTGATTATTTATACCAAACCCTAATAACGTACAAAGAATCGCCGTAATAGTACCCCGTCGCGTCGCGTGACGGGTGAGAGATGTCAAGGTCGCGTGACGCGACCATGTAGAATTCCAGGAATTTTCTTTTATTTGGTGGCGAGGCGCGACTGGTTTGACATGTTGCCGTGGCGCAACGCCACGGCTCAATTTGGACAGACTTGACCGTAATATTCCCAGCTCTAACTTCTCAAAACTCTCAAAAATTATTCAAACTCCTTTAAGCTCATTCCGGGACTTGGTATTTCAGCATTATGGCTCGTTTTCACTCCATTTTCAGCAATATTAAGTACCAAGACCTGGAAAAACACAATCTGATCAAAAGTATGCACATTCTAACTAAAACGGAACTAAAAATAACGAGAAACTATACAAACTATACACGAATAAAGGATGTATTTTGCAATACATCAAATATCCCCACACTTACTCTTTTTTCGTCCTCGAAAAAGAATTATGCAACGGAATCATAGATGAATAGTCACTCGGGCTAAAAGCTTATATATATTTTATTAAAACCAAGGCTTGCGTTAGCCGCGATTGCGAATACACTTGTCCACTTTAAACCCAAGTCCGGTCCTAAGCCCTTATCATGTGAATTTAGTTTAAGTGCGGTCAATCTACCTAGGGTCTCACGCTAGGATCTACAGTCCACCTACTCCCGCCTCAAGCTTATAGGACTAAAGGAATGATCACTGGACCAATTCTAAACCGTCTTATATCAAAACTCTTGTTGGATCCGCCAGAATTTGGTTCAACGACTTACCTGCTCAAAGCATTCGAAGCTTTGACGACCTTAGCAAGGGTTTTTTGGCCAATTTCTCCCAACAAAGGCGATATGTTAAAGACGCAACAGTGATCTTCCAGATAAAACAGCGTGATGACGAAAGTCTTCGTGCGTTCATTGAATGATACAAGAAGGAAGGTCTGACTTATGTAGGGGCAGATGAGAAAATGAGAGTGGCCGGTTTCATGAATGCCATCACCTCTAAATATCTCACAAGAGATTTCAACAAGTCCTTGCCCAAGACCTTGGAAGAAGCTCTCGAAAGGGCTGAGGCCCACATCCGGGGAGAGGAGGCGGTAGACATTAAAGAACAAAGAAAAAGGGGATCCGGCTGGCGAAGCAATAGTCCAGCTAGAAAAAGGGGGAACTTCAACTCCTATGACAGGCGGTCAAAGGGTTCAGAACCTCGAAGGTCTGAAGGCCGGAACCCTTCAACCAGGGAGAGGGGCATAAGCTTCACACCCCTCACAAAGACTCCGCAAGAAATCCTTGCAACTGAAGAAGTTAAGCAGAACTTCAGGCCTCCTAGGCCTCTCCCCAAAAGCAGGAAAAATGAGAACTCCACACAGTACTGTGAGTTTCATGAAGAAAAAGGTCACCACACCAATGATTGCTACCAACTCAAGAAAAGAATTGAAGAAGCTGTTAAGTCCAGAGAACTCGCTCATTTGGTAAAGGGGGTCCGGGACAAAATGGCTGAAGGAAAAGGCAAGGAAGTCAGTATGGTGGATTTTGATGGAGAGGTTCCTCATAAAAGACAACGGTTGGAAGCTTGGGAGCTTCAGTGTGTCTGTTTCCCCCCAACGGAAAAAGACCCTCTCTCTAGCCCTCTTGTGGTAGAAGCTACCGTGGGAACGTTGCAAACATGCAGGGCATACATAGACACCGGGGCAGCTACTGAAATAATGTTCGAGAAATTCTTCAACCGTTTGAGTAATGAAGAACGTTCAAGGCTTCAACCCTCTGAAACCTCCATAAAAGGTATCGTCGATATACCCCTCAAGCCTTTAGGGCAACTAACACTTAATGTTCGTTTCAGCGAAGGTTTGAAAGAAAGAACCCAACCGCTCACCTTTGTAGTTATCAACATCCCCTCAGGCTATGACGTGATCATTGGAAGACCAGGGCAGTGTGCATTCTACATGGCCGTGTCTGTTGGCCATGGCACAGTCAAATTTCCTACCTAGAGGGGCGTAGCAACCCTTCAACCATCTCAAGAAGCTTACATGGTTGAGGGTGAAAGCTCAAATAGTGAAGAAGACAGGCAGAGGTTGGTCATAAACCCTAAGTACCCTGAACAAAGAATAAGGGTCAATCCAAGCCTTTCTCCAGAGACCCTCTCATATCTCAAAAAACTGCTAACACATTACAGTGATGTTTTTGCTTGGTGTCCAGAAGATATGACAGGGATCCCTCGGGATATTGCCGAACATGAGTTAAGGATACCACCGGATGTCAAGCCTGTGGTCCAAAAGAAAAGAAGCCTGGCACCCGAAAGGAGTCTGGCAGCCTGCCAAGAGGTTGAAAAGCTTGTATCAGCCGGCATTCTCCGAGAAGTCAAGTATCAATCATGGGTTGCAAACCCGGTTATGGTCAAAAAACCCGACAACTCTTGGAGGATGTGCATAGATTTCAAGGATCTTAACAAGGCTTGTCCTAAGGATTGTTATCCACTACCGGAAATTGATCTCAAGGTTGACTCCCTCACAGGTTACTCGTTCAAATGCTTTCTTGATGCATACAAAGGTTATCATCAAATCCTCATGAAGGAAGAGGATGAGGAAAAAACAGCCTTTCACACGGGAAAAAGGGATCTTTTGTTATCAAAAGATGCCTTTCGGCCTCAAAAATGCCGGAGCAACCTACCAACGGCTCGTTGACAAAGCCTTCGAAAGCCAAATTGGCAAAAACATGGAGGCATATGTCGACGACTTGGTGATTAAAAGCAAGACTGAATATCAAATGCTCGACGATATTCAAGAAACTTTCAAGAACCTCAGAAAGGTTAACATGAAGCTTAATCCGGAAAAATGTTCATTTGGATTCGAGGAGGGAAAATTCTTGGGTCACATTGTTGGAAAACAAAGCATCAAAGCCAACCCAAACAAAGTGAAAGCCGTCCTCGAAACCAAACCACCAAAAACCAAGAAGGATGTTGAAAGCTTAAACGGGAAGCTTGCAGCCTTGAAGCGTTTTACCTCAAAGTTGGCCGAAAGATCTCTGCCCTTCTACAAAACCCTCAAGAACTGCTCGGACAAGAAGGATTTCAAATGGACTGAAGAAGCTGAAGAAGCTTTCAACCAGATGAAGCAACATCTAGCTTCCCTACCAGATATCGCGGCACCAAAAACTGGGGAATCAATATCGGTGTACCTCTCAATTGCTGACGAGGCCATCAGTGCAGTCCTCACCATTGAGCGAGACAAGGCCCAGGTACCCGTTTATTTTTTCAGCAAAACTTTAAAATTAGCTGAAACAAAATATCCTCCCCTTGAAAAACTTGCCCTAGCCCTAGTTCAAACAGCTAGAAGGCTTCGAAGGTATTTCCAAGCACACCCCATACAAGTGGTCACCGACCAACCTATTAAGAGTGTGCTTGAAAAACCTGAAAACTCGGGGCGATTAGCCAAATGGGCCATAGAACTGGGTGAACATAACATCACCTATGTCCCAAGAAAAGCTATCAAGGCCCAAGTCCTGGCTGATTTCATTGTGGAAGTCCCAAACCAAACAATCACTGAAGTAAACGCTACCACCACTGAACCTTCCAACCCTGAAGCCTGGAAGCTTTTTACCGACGAGGCTTCAAGCGTTGAAGGGTCAGGGGCTGGGCTAATTTTGATCAACCCAGAAGGGTTGGAATTCACATATGCTCTCCGTTTTGATTTTCAGACCACCAATAACGAGGCTGAATACGAGGCACTAATAGCTGGCCTAAGGCTGGCTAAAGAGATGAAGGTTGAAAAGCTTGAAGTGTTCACAGATTCGTTGCTGGTCTCAAGCCAAGTAAATGATAGCTACATAGCTAAAGAGCCCAACATGAAAAAATACAGAGAAAATCCAAGGAGCTGATGAGTACCTTCCAAGCTTGCAACATCAAACAGATCCCCAGATCTCAAAACAAAACGGCTGATGCCTTAAGTAAGCTCGCATCTCTCACTTTTGCCCACCTTACCAAGAAGGTGCTGGTAGAAGTGTTGAAGGCTCCATCAATCGATGAATTGGAAGTTCAAGACGTAGTTACCGAAGAAGATCCAAACTGGATGACTCCCATAAAAAAGTTCCTTAAAAATGGTTAATTACCCAATGATCAAGTGGAAGCTAAAAGGGTTGAAATCAAGGCAAGGCAATACATACTACAAGGAGAAACCCTTTACAAAAAGGGTTACCTTGCTCCCTTGCTAAGATGTGTCGGTCCCGAGCAAAGTAAGTATTTGATCAAAGAAATTCATGAAGGTGTATGTGGAGCTCACTTTGGAGCTAGGTCGGTGGTTGCAAAGCTCATGAACCTTGGATATTTCTGGCCCTCAATGCATCGCGATACAACTGAAGAATTGAAGAAATGTGATGCTTGCCAGATTCATGCACCAATCCCAAAAAGTCCCAAGCATGACTTAGTCCCGATAACCTCGGCATGGCCATTCCACAAATGGGGAATGGACATTGTGGGTCCATTTCCCCCAAGCAGGGGAGGAGTAAAATTCTTGCTGGTGGCAATAGATTATTTCACCAAATGGCCCGAGGTCAAACCACTCGCTAAGATCACGGGAAAGCATGTCATTGACTTTGTTTGGGAGAATATCATTTGTCGTTATGGATTGCCGGGAGTACTCGTCACTGATAACGGAAAGCAATTTGCTGAGAAACCTTTCAGCGTTTGGTGCAAGGAATACAGAATCGACCAGGTTTTTAGCTCAGTGGCTTACCCGTAATCAAACGGTCAGGTTGAAAGAACAAACAGAAGCATAGTAGAAGGCATCAAGACAAGATTGGGAAGATACGAAAGCAACTGGCTTGAAGAATTGCCTAGTGTCCTATGGGCAATTAGAACAACCGAAAAAACAAGCCATAAGAAAACACCTTATAGCTTGGTATTTGGATCCGAAGCTATGATCCCCGCCGAGATAGGAGTTGTAACTCAACGAATCGTCAACATGGATCCCGAAGCAAACCAAAAAGAGACCATGTTGAATTTACAACTCCTCGAGGAAGCAAGAGATCAAGCCGCAATTCAAGAGGCCAAATACAAGCAACAGATGGAAACTTACTACAACAAAAAAGTCAAGAACGAACGATTCAAGCCAGGGGACCTGGCCCTCAGAAACAATGAAGCCAGCAAGAAAGAAAATCAAGGAAAGCTTGGCCCAAAATGGGAGGGTCCATACACCATCCTTGAAGCACACAAGGGTGGATCCTACAAGCTAGCAGATTCAGAAGGCAAAAGGCTTCCAAGGCATTGGAATGGCAAAACCCTAAAAAGGTTCCATGTTTAGACAGGAAAGTTTGGTTGGTATCAAAATGTATTTCGAACAACACTACAAGTACCTTTTGTAAAAAGCAAGTATTGCTTGAATGAATGAAGTTGTTTTATCAAACTTGTCTTTCTATCCTAAAATCAGGTTGAGAACCTAGCAAAAAACTCCATGGCAGGGGCCATGTAAGGGGATGAGCTCCCAGGCCACATCGCTCAATAGGTTCAAGGGTTGAATGAGCCTATATAAGGGGTGAGTTCCTAAATCAATACAACTCCATGAGACTTGTTAAGAAAAAATAAAATTGTCTCATAGACGGGTTTGAACAGCCTGCACTAAATGTTCCCTAAGCCTTAAAAATATGATCAACAAACAGGCTTATAGAGTCAAGTGAAAAACAAAGAAATGATAAAAAGGATAGGTGCTACATCTTCTTGTTAAAAATACCAAGGATAAGTGTCTGCAGCACTGAACCCTTTAAGGTATAAAAAACATAAGGGCAGCACAAACTCGACAAAGACAAAGTTACAAAAAGACAAAGAAAACCAAGACAGAAAATTTTAAAGGTACAAACCAAGTCAAGTCACAAGACTAATAAGCCTTCAAGTAGGGCTGTAAACGAACCGAACGTTCAGCGAACAGTTCGTGAACCGTTCGGCGGGAAGTTCGTTTATGTTCGTTCGTTTAATAAACGAACGAACATGAACAAGAAATTTCGTTCGATTAGTTAAATGAACGAACATGAACAGAGGTCTTGTTCGTTCGATTGTGTTCGTGAACGTTCGGTAAGGTGTTCGTGAACATTCGTTGATTTGCGTTCATTTATGTTCGTATGTTTGTGTTTTAATTGAAGATCTTTGTACTTTCTTATATTTTATTTGTACTTTTTATATTATTAAACTTTTATTTATTTTATCTCCCTAACAATTAAACTAGGAAGCCCACTTTTACCTTGTTTATGCATCATTTCCCTTTCATTTCTCATTATTTAAATCCACGAATACAATCGACCTCCGTTCCACAATAAGGGATTCAAGTTCGAGTGTTACTCTCTGGGCCATCTATCTTTATCCTTCGTCGCGTTCGCCAAATTTATTTGTGTTCGTGAACCGTTCGCGAACACGTTCATTTCCTTAATGAACGAACACGAACACAAAATCCCGTTCGGTAAGTGTTCATGAACCGTTCGTGAACACATTCATTTCCTTAACGAACGAACATGAACAAGGCCTTGTTCGTGTTCGTTCGGTTCGTTTACAGCCCTACCTTCAAGGCTTCAAGCCACCCGGGTAATATCTCGAAACCTTAAAGGCTTCAACCTACTAACAGACAGCCAAAAGGCTTGGAAGGTTAAAGCCAAACAGACTGCCTTAACAAAAACAGACACAAGTCTAAAAACATAACATAAATAAGAAAGTTAAAACATCATACCATGTCAAAGAAAGTCCTAAAAGGCTTCCAAACATAAGTTAAGGCAAGTCCTAGTTACTTGCAAATCTAACCATTGTTCAAACGGCCATACAAGCCTTCAACACAACCAACAGGAACCTTAAGGGTCCCTGAAAACCTAATATTGTTTAAGGGTTACAAACCATGAATTGTTTTAACAGAGTGCTAAGAAAGCTACGAATTAGGCATCACCAGAGGACTTCGAAACTCCTGAACCTTCACTTTTGACCTTCTTCGCCTTCTTCAGTTTCTTAGTCTTCACACCTCCATCACCACCAACAGCCGAAGCCTCCAAGCTTACATCCTTTGGAGCATCCGGCTGACCTGAAATGGTGTCGTCACTATCCCCCGAAAAGGATCTCTTCCTTGAAAGAGAACCTAAGATCTCAGCACAGACCTTTTCATTAAGCCCCTCCGGTTTTAAACCCTGCAGCACAGAAAGAGGCTTACCAAAACAGGCAGAAACTTGATGAATGAAAGGGTAAGTCAGCCTCTCCATTTGTTCAACAGAGCCTTTGAAAATATCGGAAGCATCAGGACGAAACAAGGGAGATTGTTCCAAAGCATGACCGGATTCATGAAGCTTATAACCAGCAACGAGGCCTTGGTGTTTCCCCAGGTTGAGCAGCTTAGTATAAACTTCACCAAGGGCAGAATTGAACTCCTTGGAATGCAAAAGGTAAGTAACAACCTGTTGGAAACCTTGCTCAATTAACCACTGATTGTCAGCGGTAGAACGAGCAACTGAAGCTTTCAACCCCTCATTTTCCTTACCAAAAGCCTGCTGCTGAACAAACAAAGCTTCCCGGTCAGCCTTAAGCTTCAACCGATCAGCCTCAAAGCCCTTTTTCAAATCACTCATCTCAATCTCATGCATCCTAGTCAAATCACTAACCTTTTTATTCCACACCTCCTCCTTCTCAGCAAAACCAGCTATCTCTTTCTTCATCGCAGCCATGGAAGATTTCATCTTATCTTTCTTCTTGGAAAACTCTTCATACTCTTGCATCCTCTTACGAAAGCGAGCAACCCCCTGAGGAAGCATGGCAACAAGATTGCAAGTGCTCAAAATCATCTGAGATAACATTAAGTCATCATCCATCCCAGCAATGGTCTCGTGAACTGAGGGAGGAGCAATGGGACTCAGAGCATCTTCACAAACAGCAGCATCTTTAAAACTGTCATCATTCTTCACCGACCAATTAGGCACATAAACCTCTTCCGGGTCCAACCCTTCAACATCCCTGCTTGAAGAGCCCTGAACAGGGGTAGCAACAACCTTTTTGCCTGAAACCTTTTTACCATGAACAACCAATTCTTTTTCCTTCTCAGCACCCGCTTCACCACCTTGATCTTCCGAAACTTCAATATCATCACTCAAAACCACTGGTTCAGTAGAAGTGGATGATGGACCAGCTTTCAACAACCGACAAGAAGATCGACAGGTTGAAGACTTGGGAGCATGGGACTTAGAGAAACCTTTGACATTGGAAGCGCTAACATAACCAGTACCCTCAAACCTTTGCTCAACAGTCCTAACCACAACATTTTCATCAGGAACAGATGGAACATCCCCAAGCACAACATCAGAAGTGTCGTCACTCTTAATAAAATCCAAAGCAGACATGACTACAAAAAACAAAACAAAAGCACATAAGTCATAAATCAAGAAAAATGCAAAAAGGGCAAAAAAGGAAAATGCATACCCATGCCATTTCTCATTAGTACCGGATCCCGATCGGCTTTCCCCCAAATGTTACTAACCCCTAAAAGAACTAACAAATGTTCAGGGAAGGGACGAACCCTCGAAGGGCACCCCCGGATGGCTGTAAGAAAAGCATCATTCAACTCAGATTCAGAGGGCTCCGGATCATTGAGAACAGCGTCCGGTTGCCTCCACACCATCTTGAAAGGAATAATAGAATCGGAAACCCAGAAAAAGCGATCCTTCCAGGTCCCAAGTGTTGTAACCATAGACGAGATGAGGCAAGAATCAACCTTTGATGTTTCAAAGGTGAACCAATCGCCATTCTTGGCCAAACGGAAAAACCGCCGAAAGAGCAACAAGGAAGGGTCATATCCAAGGGCACGGCACAAAAGCTCAAAATGTAAAACCCTAGCCATGCCCTTTGGATGAACTTGCCCAAAGGAAACCCGATAATATTCCAATAGATTCAAAACAAAGAGAGAAAAGGGATAGCGAAGATTCGAAAACTCAAAGTGACGGCAATAAAGAGCAATCGAACCAGGGGTCGGTTTATCAACGGGAACATCACAAGCAGGAGCAGTTGGGTTAAACTTTTTATCAATACCATATTCCACACAAAACGAGTCTACCTCCTCTTGTGTTAATCGGGAAAAGGATTTCGCTAAATCCTTAAGAGCACCCATTTTTTGGAAATATGAAGAATGTAAGGAAAATGCAAAGGAAATCGAAACTAACCTTGAAGGAGGAAAGAAAACGCATGAGAACTTGAAGGAATTATGTAGAAAGTGAATATGATATGTAAGTATAAAAAGGAAATAAAATTCAAAAATAGGGTAATAATGGTGAACAGTTTTCTCTGCAAAACCGCCACCCTATGAAACTGCCATACATCAATCAAATCAATGTCAGCTATTTAAAATTCAAATATTAACTGCAAACAACCCTTCAAGCATTCAATCATCGAACCCTTGAAACCTTTTAGCAATAAAATACACGTATAAAAGTCAGAAGTCTTTGAGCTCATTCCCCAAAAACCTCTGACTTGGGGGGCTGATGACGGGGGTAGCCAGGGTTAAATGGTTCAAGGGTTAAAAAGCTGTGAAGAAGGAAAAAGCAATACGGAAACAGTAGCCAGTCACATCCAGGGATTGCTTCACCAACCCACAGCCGCAAAAGCAATGCAGGTCTGCAGAAGCACACGCTATTATCCAGGGGTCAAAAGGCTTTAACCCCCGAAAGGGTAAGCCCCTCGCTGCGAGCAGGATCACTAGTCAAATGAATTCTACTTTGGGAGATGTCTTCTCCTATAAATTGACACTTCAGAAAACATCTCCTGGCCAGCTCTGATTCTCTAATCTCTGGTCTCTTACATCGAGTACTTGCTTCATGCAAGTCACTCCCTTTCACATCTAACACGCACATTCTATTTGCTCTTTCATCCGGATCTGAACATAATTCAGAGAAGGATCTTTAGCAAATAACAAGAATAAAACTAGTGAACCTCCTTCCACGTCTCGCAAACGTGGGGGGACCCCACGGCCTGCGTTGGGCAAAACTGAACCCTTCAGCCATTTTGCCTAACCAGTCCCGCTACTATCCTTGGTCTATTATTTGTTGCATCAACAAACACTAATAAGTGATTTAGAATGTCATGATCTAGCTCCCCTCATACATGACTGTATTCTCTCCGTCTTTTCCAATAAGTGATTTACATGTTCGAATATTATGACCTAGCTTCCCACATACATTGCATTCTCAATGTTTTTTTCCCATCATAACCTGGTTGTTTTTTTCTTTTCTAAATTTAATTATCTTATGTGAACCACATCACTTGTTTCTAACTAGAATTTTTACCCGCCGCGTTGCGGCGGCGAAAAAAGTAGCGTAGAAACTTAAGTTACTCAATTGCGATTTGGTTCTATTGTTTCTACCACTGACAACAACAATAACTACCTCCTCTAATCCAATATACAATCAATAAACCTAAAAAGAAAAAATATAGCCTAACCCAAGTAGCTAATTGTTTCGAAGAAAATCACACCAGGCAAGGCTATGCATACGATGCGCGCTCGTCGTCGGCCGCCATAGAAGTTAGTGGATGGCAGAGATGTGGTACTGGTGGCGGAAATGCCTGAGTTGTTCTGTAGTCTATTGTTTACGGTTGGCATAGTAATTGGCATGGCTGCAGACTTGATTTGCTGTCTTTGTAACCCCAACTTCTTTTCCAGTTTCCTTACCCATATTTCTCCAATCCCTCCAGAAATTTACTGCTAAGATGAACCGTGTAAAACAAATCAATCAAGAGTCAACGAAAACATCGACTATGATGCAAAGTCAAATCTTGCCTCATGCAAAGTCAATTCTTGCCTTTTCTATTCATACCCATATCATGCACCTACAAGTACACTTGGCCAGTGGCCACCCATAGAACATGCATGTATCATAAGTATGATACCATGAAGTTTCTCATTTTATAAAGTTGCAAGTCAAATACAACGTTCAAAATGATATATGATAATAATAATAATAATATTTGTGTAATTTCACTTAAATGAATACTATCAGTATGTACTAAATTATAATTATTCGGAAAATACAATTTTAAGAACTCCCTTATCATACATGAAAATTTATATAATTAAACACAAATTGCATAAAAATTCAAGTGTTTTAATATAAGAGGCAGCTAAAATAACTAAGCTTTTCTCAGTGCCAAGAGTAACAACTATATTTTTTGGGTAACTAAATGCAAAAATGTATTGTGAACCTTCACACAAATGAAACGGGGCCACTGACCACTCGAAGCTGAAGTATCTTGGCAGACCTAACCGTGATGTGAAACCCTGTATTGAAAAAATCACCTGCTGCCATTTTTATATCCAAATTGACCCATTTGATCATTTAGAACTTACTGTTGGTACTCAAAATCTTCTTACCTTTGTAGCCCATTACAAACATAGTCAGTATCACCTATAGAAATTTTATTTGGAAATATTTATAATAAAAGTTTCAAAGGGGAAGGAAAAACAACCCTTCTTACCTATGTAGCCCATTACACCATCAGCAACTGCTGTTGACGCATGTAAATTTTGTCACAAAACCTAATAAAAACCCAATAGTATATTGTTAGAAAATACATTCTGTGTAATCAAATGAAAACAAAGATTTGTAGTCGAACACAATTAGTTAATGTTCATCTTTAAACTATTTGATTGAGTTAATCAGATCCGTAAAGCTATGTAACTCAAATCCCCAAAATGAAAAGCATTCAGTTGGGATTAAGAAGCTGAAATCAACTTCAAACCATCACATGGGTGTTGGTAATCCTCTTAAATCGATCAAACAAAATGCTACAAACCAAATTTCCAGCAACTAAATTGTTAGAAATTTTAATTTTGCGAACGAATACCTAAACCAAGTTGGCGACGAAGAAACCTAAGACCTTAGGTATAGTGACAATCAAATTGAACCAAGCAAAACACACAACATAACGATTTGTAGAATCTAACCTCAGACAAGCTCAATTTGGCTGAATCACGAATATGGAAGTCATGTTGCCAATTGGTCGTAAAGGTTCATTCGGTCTTCATCATAGAACTCCTTGTCCTCCACAATTGCCTAAATACCTTCCGATCTCCCCATCGCCTGAATCTCCTTGTTTGTTTTCACACAATCTACCTTCGTCGTTTCTCCTAATTTGAGACTATTTGTAACCCATTGGAGCCATTAGCGTCACACACACTATCGTAAACGAAGCAATAGGTCGGAACTTACCAGATTGTCGATACCTTGGTGTTTCGCGATCAACACTAAAACGGGACATGCACAACATGTCTGACTCGCCGGAGTTCTGCTGGAACCCTAGGCGCTATGGTCTGCTTCGTTTTGAGTCAATAATCACCATTAACCTCTAGTATCAACGACACTCGTTGTCGCTGGAACAGGGGGCAGAAGAGAGATGGTCACCGGAACAGGCTGGTGTCGCTTCGATTATCTCTCTCTTTCTTCTTCTCTCTACCGTTTACGGTTTATCTGATCCTCTCCCTCACTATGTTGGACAAAAAGAAAAAGTGGCAGTACCGTAAATATGATTCAAAAGTTGGTCAATTGGTGTACTGTTCCTAAGAACATACCTCAATTGTATATGGCCGGGTCTATTCGCACACGCCCTTAGTCTATTTAAACACTCCAAAGCGCCCCGCTATGGCCAAAGCGGGGCGCTTTGGTGTAAAGTCAACAGACAAGGTCTGAACCGGTCAGACCTTGTCTGTTGCTTTACATCAAAGCGCCCCGCTTTGGCCATAGCGAGGCGCTTTGGTTTTTTTTTTTTTTCCAAAGCGCCCCGCTTTGGCCTAAGCTCGGCGCTTTGGTTTTTTTTTTTTTTTTTTTTTTTTATACATTTTTGGCGTATTTTTGACTGGATAGGAAATGTATATATAGGAAATACTTCAAATTCATGTACACGTAAACATGTTGCGTCACTTATCTTATATTTTTTTATGTAAGTAATTATTATTATTATCCTATTTATATGTTAGATCTTTTTAATACGTGACTAGCTTTGATTTATAGAAAGCTATACATAGGTCTATAGGTAATTATTATTTTTTTACATAGAGTTGCGGCTTGTCACCTCACTCTGTTTCTATGGCCTTGGAAAAGTAAGTGTCACCGAAAAAGAAAACACTAAAGAAACTAAATAAATTATTATTCAATAGTAATAAAAGGGAGTAGCTTAAAAAGTTGGACTGTCTATTCACTCATCTCTATGGTAAAACACAGTAACATGAAGAAGACAAGTTAAATATTCAAAGTAACTCCATCTAGATAAATAGGGACCTATTTGAAAATTAACCCCTTTTATATTGGGTCATGCTATTTACACACGGAGAAAATTATTTTCACACCCCAAAGCGCCGCGCTATGGCCAAAGCGGGGCGCTTTGGGGTAAAGTCAACCGACCAGAACTGAGTCTGTCAGGCTTTGTCGGTTGACTTTACATCAAAGCGCCGCGCTTTGGCCATAGAGCGGCGCTTTGGTTTTTTTTTTTTTTTTTTTTTTTTTTTTGGGGGGGCAAAACGCCCCTCTTAGGTCAAAGCGCAGCGCTTAGGGCCTTTTTTAAATTTTTTAAAATTGTTTTTAATTCACAAACGCGTCGATAATAGTCTAAATTTTACGTTTTTTCCATTATACATCATTTTTTAATATATATGGACTATACTGCAAGTTCCGGATCAAATCGGTTACGTGTGATGTCGTATTCCATTATATCGTATCATTTTGGTTTGAAAGCACAAGTACTCCTATGAGTAGTGTCATGTGTATCAGCCGTCTACCGTACATGTACATGACGTATTTTTTCATTAATTGTAGTATTATGATGTATATTGTCATTTTGGGTCGTACAAGTGCGTATTGAATCTGATTGGGTCGTGTCGGTGACATTCGGTTTTTAACGTGATGTAACGCATATACATTCGGTATTGAATCTAATGTGAACCAAACATAAATTGATTTAGTTTTTTTTTTTTTTCAAATGGTAACTCTAAAATGTTAAATTGTAATGCAAGGTTAAAATTATAATTAGTTTATTTTATTAGTTAGAAATATATTATCTTATGTTGTATAGCCACCTATTTTCATCATCATGAGCAAGGACTTTCGCTCATGTTTGTTAATAGTTGAATACAGATCAAAAAGAAACCCACCACAGTGAAAAAGATGATTATACAGAGCTGATATGAACCGTGCATGCTGGTTTTGATGTTACAGGTTTGACTTATTAAGGGACATCATCAAAAAGAAACCCACCACAGTGAAAAAGAAAACCCTCTTAGATATTTTAAACTAAAACCACATTTAAAATATAGTAAATGTAAAAAAAAACAAGTTCCAAGGCTTTTCCTTGAAATCATATACATGACGTATTTTTTATTAAATTCCAAGACCCATCCTCCCATGCTTTCTAGAACATTTTCATCGATTGGACTATGAATTTGATTATTTCTCCAATGAAGGAGTGTACTCTCTCATACAAGAGGCACATACTTGACCGGCCAATCACTTGTGAGCATCATCTGACTGGACCGACACGTGTCGAATAATGCCCCATGGTGGGGGCATTAAGGCATTATGTAAAAAAAATGTAAAATTTGAACTTAAACGTAGACCAGTCACCAGTCAAAAATACGCCCAAAATGTAAAAAAAAAAAAAAAAAAAAAAAAAAAAAAAAACAAAGCGCCGAGCTTAGGCCAAAGCGGGGCGCTTTGAAAAAAAAAAAACCAAAGCGCCCCTCTTTGGCCATAGCGGGGCGCTTTGATGTAAAGCAACAGACAAGGTCTGACCGCGTCAGTCCTTGTCGGTTGACTTTACACCAAAGCGCCCCGCTTTGGCCATAGCGGGGCGCTTTGAGTGTGCAAATAGACCAGGCGCGTGTGCGAATAGACCAGGCCTTTATATTAGTTTTCCTTTTCTTTCTACTGAAAAGAAGACATGCATAGATTTGACCTGACAAGACAACACACTTCCACTAGTAAAGTTACATAATAAAAATTTTTTATTACTTAATCTTTTCTACAACTTACTTACGAGTGTAAATTATTTACTTAGTATTTTTATTTATTCAAGATAGATTATTTCATAATTTTTTATTAGCTTTTAGAAAAATATAAACTAAGTTTTTGAAACATAGGTAAAAAAATAAATGTCTAACCAAAATTACGGTTTTGTAATAATAATAATAATAATAATAATAATAATAATAATGAACCGTTTGGAGCATCAAAGGCTAAGTGGTCTTTATATTTTATATATATTTTTGTATAATTTATGACGTAATCCGGGTTTTAAATCCGGTCGAACCGGTCGGACCGGTCCGACCTTTGACCCCATAAGGCGACCGGGTCGACCTCCGGTCCGGTTCTGAAAACATTGGTCAATATCTTCAATGCTTATCCTCCCCTTTTACGACCTTTGAGTAGTGTTATGTGTATCAGCCGCCTACCGTACATGTACATGACGTATTTTTTCATTAATTGTAGTATTATGATGTATATTGTCATTTTGGGTCGTACAAGTGCGTATTGAATCTGATTGAGTCGTGTCGGTGACATTCGGTTTTTAACGTGATGTAACGCATATATTTAATGAAAAAAAAAAACGAAATACATTCAAAAGTGACATTTTCAAAAGTTGTCTGACAACAACATGTGGGTAACTCAAATTGATTGGTGGGTAGCTCAAAACTTTTGACCATTTTCAAAAGTTTTCAAAAGTTGTCAGAAGTCAATAAAGGTCCATTTCTTTTGTAATTTCCATTTCTTTACCCTTCTCACAACAATAAAGGTCCATTTCTTTACCCGAAAATTAAAAAAAAAAAAAAAAAAAACCTCAAAGCGCCCCGCTTTGGCCATAGCGGGGCGCTTTGATGTAAAGCAACAGACAAGGTCTGACCGTGTCAGCCCTTGTCGGTTGACTTTACACCAAAGCGCCCCGCTTTGGCCATAGCGCGGCGCTTTAGGGTGTGAAAATAATTTTCTCCGTGTGTAAATAGCATGACCCAATTACCCATTGTATATATATAATATAATATAATAATACCAGTTGGAAATTTCATAGTAGATATTAATGTTTGATTAGACCCAAAAGGAAAAGTCATCATATTTTTTTCTTCAAAATTAGTTTAGTCTAAGGCCATCCGTAGTCATAAAGCCCCTTGTGGGGCGTTATGCGACACGTGTCGTGCCACGTCACACGGGGGCTTTATGGGGCGTTATATCACTAGAGCCCGTAGTCATAAAGCCCCTACCCATCATTACCTATTTAATAATTTTCAGTTTTATTAATTAATATAAAAATTCTATCCTATTTTTGATTGGCCAAATGAAGTAACCAAACACCCATAACGCCGCGAAAATTTTCGCGCTGTGAATTTTTTTTTGGGCATAGCGCCCTTCGTCCCGGTGTGGCCGGCGCCATCTCGGCGCTATGGGGGTATTTCGCGCCCCACTACGTATGCTCTAACAACTCTCATCTGCCTTTTCCATCATTGCTTTCAATTGATCTCTAATTCTTCACTAGTTTTTTTATATCGCGTGTTGCGACGAAATCGGGCAAATGATAATATAAAACAAACGTGATTTGAAAAAAAAGCATGTTGTTTAGTTTATCATCGTACCGTTTTATAATACCAAAAAAATATTTTTTTTAGTACAACTTCGATGTCGGGGAAAGAAATCAAACACAATTACGTACTTAAGTTTTTAGAAAAAAGTTATAAACGTAAATTATTAAAGAAGTGTCAAATTCATCGATAAATATTATTATTAAAAAAAGGTAAAGAAAATATATGTTTAAAAAAATATGTTATTAAAAGTAAATATAATAATAAACTATTATAATATATTAAATAATAAAATAATAAAAAACTATATATTATTATAAAAATAAAGTTACTATTCATTATACCTCGTTAACAATATATACAACTTCGTTTTTAACAAAACTTATAACGGAATGTCGGGGAAAGAAATCAAACACAACTACGTACTAAAGTTTTTAGAAAAAAGTTATAAACGTAAATTAAAGAAGTGTCAAATTAATCGATAAATATTATTATTAAAAAAAGGTAAAGAAAATATATGTTTAAAAAAATATTTTGTTAAAAGTAAATATAATAATAAACTATTGTAATATATTAAATAATAAAATAATAAAAAACTATATACTATTATAAAAATAAAGTTACTATTCATTATACCTCGTTAACAATATATACAACTTTGTTTTTAACAAAACTTATAACGGAATGTCGGGGAAAGAAATCAAACACAACTACGTACTAAAGTTTTTAGAAAAAGTTATAAACGTAAATTATTCATTAAGTTAGAGGTCTGAACCATTAAGAGCCAGTTAGAGGTCTGAACTATTAAGAGCCAGTTAGAGGTCTGAACCATTAAGTGCTGAACCACTTAATCATTCAGATGTTGCCAGATGCTGCTCGTGAAATAAACAGTCTGAACAATTAAGTGCTGAACCAGTTAGAGGTCTGAACCATTAAAACCCTCATTTAGAGGTAAACAACAGCCCCTTAGTCTACATAGAACAATTACTCTAGATGGCAATATAATTAGCCTAAATATTATTAAAATATAACAAGCTAAAAAAATAAAGGAAAAATTATCTTGAGAACCCTAAATATTATGAAAACCGTGAGATCTGAGAACCGATGATAAAACCATTCAAGCTAAAAAAATTACACTATCATTATTATTATTATTATTATTATTATTATTAACATTAGAAAAGAATTAACTTTTTAATAAATTCTTCTTTCCTCTCAAAATCAATCTTAATAAACTTTTTACACATATATAAATAAAAAAAAAGTACATATGTGTAAATATCAAACTTACTTATATGTAATTTTTTAATCGGTTTTTAACCAAGTTTTCGTAGGTCTCACAAAATATATGAGTTATCTTTAAATACATATGCAAAGAGACTGATCACACGCATCCAACTAAAAAAAAACAGAAAAAAGCAAAAAGTCACATTCTATAAAGTTTGGTAATAATTATATCGAATATTAGATTTTTCTTTTTTTTTTATAAGACTAAAGGGTATGGTTAGGATAGGCTTGGATGGGATGAGCCGCCACGTAGGCGGCTCGTGGGGGATGAGCCTCCATCATATTTGAGGGGGATGGAGGCTCGTGGGGGATGGGGCCCCACCTCATTATTTTATAATTTTCTAAGTTTTAATTTATTAACTTAATAAAAACTTTATAAAAATAAAAAAATACAACATAAAACAACATAAATAATTTCATTTCATAACATTAAAAAAAATTACATTTCCTAAAAAAAAAAAAATTACCGAAAAATAAAAATTAAAAATTACATAACCTAAAAATAAAAAACAACCTACGACGACCATTTTTCTATCACTTCTTCCTTCATCCTCTGATAAACCACTCGTTCCGCCTCCGGAACCGAGTCGAGGTCCAACCTCATAATCCTAAAATCTTCCGCTCGAGCTTGGTCGGCCGACACGTTTTTCTTGTGAGTGTATTTTTCGGCCGCGAACTGTTTGAACGAACGGAATTCGTCTATCAACTCGTCCATTTTCGCCGATGCCTTCGAGCCGCCCCCTCCACCTGAGCCGCCCCCTCCACTCGAGCCGGCCCCTTTGCGCTTTCCGGCCGCCTCTTTTTTTGCTTTGTCCCTCCCGGTGGGACGTTCCGCCTCGTGAATGGGCAACACTTCGTCGTCATCTTCCGGGTCGTCGTTTATGTTGATTTGACAACGACCGGTGGAGCCTCCCGCACTATAACTTCCGGACTCGGAAGTTTTAGTCCGTTTGGCGGTTGCTACCTCATTTGGAATCGGCGTCCATTTTTGTTCTTTCTTTACTACATTCCATGCTCGGAAGTGCGGGAAAGGCTTTGCATTTTGAGAGTCCCACTTAGCGATAGCAAAGTTAAGAATGTCCGTCTCGTTACTCCCGCTAGGAGGATTCATCCTAATTTGGTTATAAATTGCGTTAAAGTTATTGATGACCTTGCTCATTTTACGCCACTTGCCCGAGACGGCTTCTACATCACGATCCGAGCTATGCTCCATAATCGCATGAAATCTAGCCGTTGCCTTCTTCCAAAAACTATCACCCTTTTGATTGTTTCCTAAATTTTAAAAAACAATGCATTAGTAAAAATAAAAAATATAAACTTTTAAAAAATTTAAAAAAAAAATTAAACTTTCGTTCATACCGACTATCGGGTTAGTAGAGGACTTAGTAAACGCCATTGCTAGCGCCTCCTCCTCTACTTTCGTCCACGGTCTCCCCTGTTTTCTCGAACCGCTTTTTGACGCGGTTTCGGGTACGTTTTCAACCTTCTTCCCCTTCCCCTTGTTTTTTTTTTTCGGTTGAGCTCTTGCGGTGGCGATTCGGGGACGACTTCATCATCATCATCGTCAAGGTTAACCGGTTGGGAAATTGGCGGTTGCGATTGGAGTTGTTCAAACGAGTTGCGTTGCATCATTTGTTGTAGCGTTTGGTATTGTTAGAGTTGTTGAACTTGAGACATTTGTGAGAATGCGTTGGGTGTTTGTTGGAAACCCGAAAAAGGAAATTGCGGAGCCCCCCACAATTGATCCATACTCGGAGTGTAAGCGGGGGTCGAAAAAAAGTTAGGTTGGTTCGGGTTGTAATTATTCGGGTTGGGGTTATTCGGGTTGGGGTTGTTCGGGTTGGGGTTGTTTGGGTTGAAATGATTCATGATTTAGAGAAAAAGGTATAAAAAATATGGAGTGTTTTTATAAAAAAGGAAGAGAATTGGAGAAGAATGGGAGTAGAAATGATAGAAATGTATAAAAATGGTTGAGATATTGGGTATTTAAATTGAAAAATGAATTTTTTTTTTTAAATAGCCGTTTGCAACGGCTAGTCTCATATGTGGGGCCTCGTCTGAATCGGCGTGGGGGAGACGAATGAGCCGGGCCGGGGCTAAGGGGGGCGGTGTGGGGGCTCGGCGCCGGACCTAGCCGACCCCATACCCATTAGTCTAAAGCTAAGCACCAAATCATTCAATATAAATGCGAACACATCATCATCAATCATTCACAATGATCACACGTGACATGCATTTTGATGTATGCTTACCCAAATTTAATAGGGTGTAACTATTTGCACACTTCTTTCAATATTTACACACTAAAAAGTTGATTTTTGTCTTATATGCACACCCTTCAGTGTCGAGCTGTGGCCAAAGCGCGACGTTTTGGTCCGGTCAACCAGACAAAAACTGACGGGTGTCTGACAGGTCTGTTGACCGGACCAAAACGCCGAGCTTTGGCCGCGTTAACCAGACAAAAGACTGACACACGGACAGTCTTTTGTCTAGTTGACAGGACCAAAACGCGACCTAAGCTCGGCGTTTTGGTCCGGTCAACAGACCCGTCAGACACCCGTCAGTCTTTGTCTGGTTAACCGGACCAAAACGCCGCGTTTTAGCCACAACTCGACACTGCAGGGGTGTGCATATAAAACAAAAAACACATTTTTTAGGTAACTATCTACACACTTGGTGTGTAGATAGTTTGACCCATTTAATATCGATTCAATGAGCTCATGGATGTGAAGGAGTGTATAGTTTAAGTAATGGGAAGTTGGTTGCGATCATATAAGCACTAATGCCCCGGATCCCATCAGAACTCCGCATTTTAGCGTGCTTTGGCGAGAGTAGAACTAGGATAGGTGACCCCCTAGGAAGTCTTCTGTCGCAACCTCCGATCCCTGATTCCCGGGAACGGACGGACGCAATCTCAGAGTTTCGGTGGTATCAGGTTATTTAATCTTGCAGCGGAATTTACAGGACCGTAGTTAGGAAATGTTTATCAGAGTAAAACCACCTCATTTAATATTAATAATCACATGGGTAAAACCCAAGTTTCTTAGTACAATACATTTATAGGGACAAACCCTATTTTATTGAATTTTAAAACATCGTTTATTTGGTAACTTTTATAGCCACATTTTCCCAAACCTTCAGTGCTCTCCAACTGGCTTTTTACTAATTAGCTGTCACATTGGGTTACCTGAAACGTGTTTTAAAAACATTTGTCAGTCGGAAATACTGGTGAGTGAATCCCAGTTTAATCAAGTTTAAATAAAAGTCACAGTGAACAGTATTGAGAGCGATCACATTGTTTATGTCTACACAATTACTCCATTAGTACTGTCAACCCTGACTTGTGGGTCATATTACCCATTGGCTAACTCATTGTCCAATGGTAACGTATTGTCATCCTCGACTTACTACTCACAGTGTAGTAAATTTTGTATACAAAACCCCAACATACCGGCAGTAATTGAAGAACTACAAAGACTCAATCACTGCTAAATTTCATAGTAAAACATTTAAGGTTTGGTAAAACATTATCAAAAACATTAACAAAAAGAGGATAAACTCACATTGCTATCTTAGACTTCTTGTAAGGGTTTCCTGGATATAATCTATAATTTATACAAATGTACATTGGTTAGTATCATAACCCTTTGAAAATATTAATGATACCCTCCCCGAGACGGCATTCCAACAACTACGTCGGGCAGAACCACGACAGTTGTTACGGAACCCTAAATCAATCGGGCAGCGTAACTATTACGAAACTAGGGTTATAATACTTACAACGGAGCAGAACCTCGCTAATTAGGGGGTATTATACTTGAAAATTATGCCTATTATCAGAGATTTCGAGATTGAGAATTGAGAATGAGCGACGGAAAATGAAACCCGATGGCCTGCTTATATAGTTGAAAAACCTGATCCTCACGCGGCCCGCGTAAAGGTAAGCTAAGGCTTACGCGGCCCGCGTCAACATATGGTCAATGCGTAGCTTAGCTGGGTCAGCTTGTAGGTCCGCCACGATGTCGACACGTGTCAGCTCGGGATGTCTCCGCGTTGTAGGTCTCTCGCGGCCCGCGTTAACTTAAACGGGGTCTTACGCGGCCCGTTTGAACTAAAGAAACTCAAAAGAATCCGGTATCCACCTTGATACCGCCCGCGTAAATGGTTGGGGTGGGTCTACGCGGCCCGCCTCAACTTACTATTTCTTGTTTTTCCTTTATTTTATATGTTATAACATAATTCGGGCTCGGTTTTCACATACGGGGTGTAATATAAGACATATTGAAACATGTTAAAATATACTAGATTGTTAGACACATTATGAGGGTGTTGGTTTTACCGAGGGTTGTTACATTCTCCCCACCTTATTTTAGAACTCGTCCTCGAGATCTACTGGAACAAGTGCGGATATTTCCTTTGCATTTTAGATTCAAGCTCCCATGTATACTCAGGTCCTCTTTTGGAATCCCACTTTACTTTGACTAGAACTAGTCTCTTATGCTTGAGATTCTTGATTTTCCTGTCTTCAATCTGTAGAGGCCTTTCTACAAACTTGAGTTGTTCATTTACCTCTATATCTTTAAGAGGTACTAATAGTGATTCGTCAGCTAAACACTTTTTGAGATTAGATATATGAAACACATCATGTATTCCTGCCATTTCCTCTGGCAGTTGTAGCTGATAGGCTACAGGTCCTATTCTTCTAATAATCTCAAAAGGTCCAACATACCTGGGACTTAGCTTTCCCCGTTTGATGAATCTTACTATTCCTTTCCAAGGAGAGACTTTCAATAATACTTTATCTCCTACTTGAAACTCCAATGGTTTTCGCCTGTTATTAGCATAACTTTTCTGTCTATCACGTGCTGCTTTCAGTCGTTCCTTGACTTGAATAATCTTGTCAGTTGTTTCTTGTACTATCTCAGGTCCTGATAGTTGTTGTTCCCCAATTTCTGCCCAACAGACTGGGGTTCGACACTTTCGTCCATAAAGTGCTTCGAATGGTGCAGCATTGATACTTGTGTGATAACTATTATTATAAGAAAATTCTATTAAAGGTAAGTGATCATCCCAATTACCTCCAAAATCAATTACACACGCTCTAAGCATGTCTTCCATTGTCTGAATTGTCCTTTCGCTTTGTCCGTCTGTTTGTGGATGATAAGCCGTACTTAACTTTAACTTGGTTCCCATTGCCTTTTGGAAACTTGACCAAAAATGAGAGGTAAATCGACTATCCCTATCAGAAACAATTGATAAAGGAATGCCATGTAAAGAAACAATTTCATTTACATATAGTTTAGCTAATTGTTCCATACTGAAAGTTTCCTTCATTGGTAGGAAATGAGCTGACTTGGTTAGTCTATCTACAATCACCCAGATTGTATCATTACCTTTCTTGGTTTTAGGTAATTTAGTAACAAAATCCATTGTTATCAATTCCCATTTCCACATCGGCATTTCTAATTGCTGTAACAAACCTGAGGGTTTCTGATGTTCAGCTTTAACTTGTAAACAAGTTAAACATTTAGAAACATAGGCTGCTATGTCCTTTTTCATTCCTATCCACCAGAAATTTTTCCTTAAATCCTGGTACATTTTATCACTTCCTGGATGCATCGTATATTTAGACTTATGGGCTTCTTCTAATACACGATGACGTAGGTTTCCTAATTTAGGTATCCACATTCTCTTTTCATGGAATCTCCAAATTCCATCCGTTCCTTGTTTTAATTCTTTTAGCATACCTTTTAATTTTTCAGAATCATCCTTGATTACTAATTCTTGTGCTTCTCTTATTTGATCATTTAAATCTACTTGCAGATTTAATTTAAGAGAACGTACCTTTCTTGACTTTTCATAATACTTTCGGCTTAAAGCATCTGCCACTACATTCGGCTTAAAGCATCTGCCACTACATTTGCTTTTCCTTCGGCTTAAAGCATCTACACTAAGCATTTCCATCCAACGTCTTTGTCTCATATTCAACTCCTTTTGCTTGAAGATATACCTTAAACTCTTATGATCAGTGAATATGGTAAACTTACTACCATAAAGGTAATGTTTCCAAATCTTAAGAGCAAAGATTATAGCTCCTAATTCTAAATCATGGGTTGAATAATTCTCTTCATGATTCTTAAGTTGTCTAGATGCATAGGCTATAACCTTTTGGCGTTGCATCAATACACATCCATAACCTAATTTAGAAGCATCACAGTAGACTACAAAATCTTCAGTTCCTTCTGGTAACGCTAATATGGGTGTATGGGTTAATTTTTGCTTAAGAATTCTAAAGGCTTCTTCTTGTTTTAATCCCCATTCAAACTTAACAGATTTACAGGTTAACTTAGTTAAAGGAATGGCTATTCTAGAAAAATCTTGAATAAATCTTCTATAATACCCGGCCAATCCTAAGAAACTTCTAACCTCGGTTGGTGACTCAGGGGTTTTCCATTTAGTAATTGCCTCAATCTTTGTTGGATCTACATGAATTCCTTCATGATTAACTAAATGTCCAAGGAATTGTACCTGTTCTAACCAAAATTCGCACTTTGAAAACTTAGCATAAAGCTTTTCCTTTCTTAACAAACTTAAAAGTGCGTGCAAATGTTTTGCATGATCCTCTTTGTTCTTAGAGTAAATTAGAATATCATCTATGAAGACAATTATGAACTTATCCAAATATGGCTTACATATTCGGTTCATCATGTCCATAAATGCAGCTGGGGCATTGGTTAAACCAAATGGCATGACAGTAAGTTCATAATGGCCATACCTTGTTCTAAATGCGGTCTTAGGAATGTCCTCTTCCTGTACCTTTAATTGATGATATCCTGACCTTAAATCGATTTTAAAGAAAAATCGAGCTCCTTGCAGTTGATCAAACATATCATCGATTCTTGGTAATGGGTACCGATTCTTAATCGTGACTTTGTTTAATTCACGGTAGTCAATGCACATACGCATTGATCCGTCCTTCTTTTTAACAAACAATATCGGCGCTCCCCATGGCGACGAACTTGGTTGTATAAATCCCTTCTCTAACAATTCATCTAATTGTTTCTTCAATTCTTGCATTTCTGCAGGTGCCAACCGATAAGGTGCTTTGGCAATCGGTGATGTTCCTGGTATTAAATGAATCCTGAATTCAACTTCTCTGTCTGGAGGTAGTCCTGGTAATTCTTCTGGAAAGACATCTGAAAACTGAGATACTACTGGAATATCCTTTAGTTCTTTTCCTTTAGTGTTAGTGATTATAGAAATCAAATACACTATAGAACCTTTTCTTATAGAACTTGCAGTTTTCATCACAGAGATGAATTTTGTGGACCTAGAGAGTTTATCTCCTTTAATTGTGATCGTTTTACATTTTGGTGAATTTATTTGAATTGACTTTTGATCACATAAAATACTGGCTTTATTGGCTATTAACCAATCCATTCCTAAAACAACATCAAATCCTGTCAGATTCATGGGATATAGGTTTGCTATAAATTTCTGATTAAAAATTTCTATTCTTGCTCCCTGCAAGATTTCAGAAATCCTAATAGTTTCTCCATTAGCGGTCTCTACTAAACATTCTTGTGGTAGTTTAGTTAATGACTGATTTAGAATTTTGCAAAACGAAGTATTGATAAAACTTTGGTTTGCACCAGAGTCAAATAATACTTTAGCAAATATATCATTAACTAAAAACGTACCAGCTATAACATCTGGGATTATCTTGGCTTCCTCTGCAGTCAGAACAAATGCTCTAGCATTTTTGGTATTCTTGTTGTTTGCAGCTGGGGTCAATTTTGGACAGTTTGGCCTAATATGACCTTTTCCCCGCAGTTGTAGCACAATCCATTACTGGATTTATTCCTGCAATTTTCTTCCTTGTGTCCTGGCATCTTGCAATAATTGCAGAGAGTGGAGCATTTTTCCCGAATGCTTTTTCTTGCAGACCTTGCAGTATGGTGCAGAGGTAGAACCCATATTCCTACGATTGTAATTTCCAGAACGGAATTCTTGTGTAAGCCTTTGGGTTAAGTTCCTCCTCTGATCTTCTTCTCTAGTACGAACTAATTCATCTGTCAAGGTATTTGCTAGTTCTACAGCTTCTTCTATGGTTTGAGGTCTAGCTGCCTTGACTACATGTCTTATCTCCCCAATTAATCCCCAAATATAACGGGAGATTAACACTGGTTCTGGTGAAGCAAGAGTTGGCACTATTCTAGCATATTCAAATAATATTTTAGTGTATCCCTTACTATCCACACCAGTCATCCTAAGGTTTAGGAATTTGTTTGCTATCTGCTCCTTTTCATTAGGAGGGCAGAATTTCCTTTCTACCATGTCCTTAAATTCTTCCCATTCCATATTATAGGTTCTATCACTTCCTTTTGTTTGGAGGATAGTGTTCCACCATTCTAGCGCAGCATTCTTAAACAGATTAGAAGCAAACAGTATTTTATCTTCTTCAGCACACTTGCTTATCCTTAAGACTGCCTCAGTTTTCTCTATCCAGCGTAGAGTTGCAATGGCCCCTTCATTGCCTGAGAGTTCAATTGGTTTACAAGACCAGAATTCTTTATAAGAACAACCATAAGGCACGGTTCTTCTTCTTTTGGGAATAGGCAATTGAAGTATTGGTCCATTGTTCACGATATGCTCTGGTTCACTTGGTCGCTTACTGTTATGCTTACTTTTATTATCAGCATTCTTAACAGTTTGAAGAATAAATGGCATTGCATCTATAATTCCCTGTGCTACTATGTGTTGGATAGCACTATTATCCACTTGATTGTTATTGTTATTGATGCTTGGATTCTCATTAACCACGTTAATGTTACTCTGGTTATCATTATTCAGATTTCCTTGGTTTCCTTCGTCGGCCATCTGAATTTTAAACAATTACTCCATATTAATATCACAAATAATATCTTAATATAGTTAATCACATGACACGCATTTTTGCCAAAAGTGTCGATCATTGCGACTATACTCTTTTCATATACTATTATGCGTCTATTACACACTAGTACTGAAATAAAATTACAATACCAAGAGAAATAGAATCACACTAATAGTAATATGCATCCGTACACACATTTTATTTTAGTATATTTTATTATTATTACTACCGTTTCCTTCATTCTCACATTCACGGATATGGATTTATCCAAAAATCCATATTGCGCTCATCGTATTTCCATACGAGACGCTCTCCCACCTGACGCATTCTCTCACTGCTTTCTAAAATTTCCTCCCCAAAAGTCCTAAGTTCTTGAACGTTTTCTGCACTCATTGGGGGTGCAGGTTCTCGGACTGGGTTTGGAATCTGAGGTGCGGGTTCCTGATATGGGGGTGACAGTGCCTGAAATCGGTAAGGATCTTCTAAGATTTCCCTAATATAATCATCTTGGTAATAGGGATCTAAAGGGTCCATACCTGGGTAGGCTTCTATGTTCTGTATGGGTGGGTATTCCTGGATTTGGTAACGTTGCACAAAGTCCCTATTATCGTCCCACCAAGGGTCGTAATTTGGATCTAGGGGATTTGGTGCAGGTATCCTAGGGATTTCTTTTGGGTTTTCCGGGTTTTCTATCTCCATAGGTTGATCTGGGTTTTGTGGTTGTGGGGCTACTAATTGTTCCAGACTTGGGTCAGCAGCAGTTGTAGCTAAGATATGAAAATTAGCTAGGCTTCTATAAAGCATATCTTGTGTATGGGCATCGGTTTTCCGCTTAGCGGCTGCTAAAACTCTTTGCTGTTGCAACTTTCGCATTCTCTTCCTACGAGCAAAAGCTTCCTTACTGAACCATCCTCGTTTCTTATGAGGGAATGGCTCTTCTGACTGAGCTCTAAAAGCAAATACTCCTTCTTCCTGATCAGCAGAATACCCAGAAAGGGTAGGCTGTGATGAGGTACCTTCACTCTTAGGTGAATCAGACACCTGACGACTCATGTCTGAGGGTCCTTGATCACTCATACTGTAAACTAACAAATAGTCAAATAACACATAACAAATAATACAGTTATGCATATATTTCCATTATTTCCTAACACAAAATTTAGAATTTTAAGTGTCAGCAGAACACTTCTTTGGCTCAGACCGGTGGCTAGGCTCTGATACCACCTTCTGTCGCAACCCCCGATCCCAGATTCCCGGGAGCGGGCAGACGCGATCTCAGAGTTTCGGTGGTATCAGGTTATTTAATCTTGCAGCGGAATTTACATCAGGACCGTAGTTAGGAAATGTTTATCAGAGTAAAACCACCTCATTTAATATTAATAATCACATGGGTAAAACCCAAGTTTCTTAGTACAATACATTTATAGGGACAAACCCTATTTTATTGAATTTTAAAACATCGTTTATTTGGTAACTTTTATAGCCACATTTTCCCAAGCCTTCAGTGCTCTCCAGCTGGCTTTTTACTAATTGGCTGTCACATTGGGTTACCTGAAACGTGTTTTAAAAACATTTGTCAGTCGGAAATACTGGTGAGTGAATCCCAGTTTAATCAAGTTTAAATAAAAGTCACAGTGAACAGTATTGAGAGCGATCACATTGTTTATGTCTACACAATTACTCCATTAGTACTGTCAACCCTGACTTGTGGGTCATATTACCCATTGGCTAACTCATTGTCCAATGGTAACGTATTGTCATCCTCGACTTACTACTCACAGTGTAGTAAATTTTGTATACAAAACCCCAACATACCGGCAGTAATTGAAGAACTACAAAGACTCAATCACTGCTAAATTTCATAGTAAAACATTTAAGGTTTGGTAAAACATTATCAAAAACATTAACAAAAAGAGGATAAACTCACATTGCTATCTTAGACTTCTTGTAAGGGTTTCCTGGATATAATCTATAATTTATACAAATGTACATTGGTTAGTATCATAACCCTTTGAAAATATTAATGATACCCTCCCCGAGACGGCATTCCAACAACTACGTCGGGCAGAACCACGACAGTTGTTACGGAACCCTAAATCAATCGGGCAGCGTAACTATTACGAAACTAGGGTTATAATACTTACAACGGAGCAGAACCTCGCTAATTAGGGGGTATTATACTTGAAAATTATGCCTATTATCAGAGATTTTGAGATTGAGAATTGAGAATGAGCGACGGAAAATGAAACCCAATGGCCTGCTTATATAGTTGAAAAACCTGATCCTCACGCGGCCCGCGTAAAGGTAAGCTAAGGCTTACGCGGCCCGCGTCAACATATGGTCAATGCGTAGCTTAGCTGGGTCAGCTTGTAGGTCCGCCACGATGTCGACACGTGTCAGCTCGGGATGTCTTCGCGTTGTAGGTCTCTCGCGGCCCGCGTTAACTTAAACGGGGTCTTACGCGGCCCGTTTGAACTAAAGAAACTCAAAAGAATCCGGTATCCACCTTGATACCGCCCGCGTAAATGGTTGGGGTGGGTCTACGCGGCCCGCCTCAACTTACTATTTCTTGTTTTTCCTTTATTTTATATGTTATAACATAATTCGGGCTCGGTTTTCACATACGGGGTGTAATATAAGACATATTGAAACATTTTAAAATATACTAGATTGTTAGACACATTATGAGGATGTTGGTTTTACCGAGGGTTGTTACATCCTCGTGTTGCAACCCCCTTTTAAAATATGTTTTTTTGGGGAGAGAGAGGCGATTTTCGGCGAGAATACAAACAGTCTCCGGCGAAGAATTCAATCAGTCTCCGATCAACTGGCTCGACGATTGAAGATTAAAGTAGTATAGGGGGCGAGGTTTAGTCGATTTACTAACGGTGAGTTTCTTGATTCCATCATGTTCTTCTAATCATCTTTTTTGTTTCATCCATTCGCTGAACTTTCGGATTCCGGTGAAACCTATTATCTCCGATTAGTAGGCTCGACGATGAATATCAAAGCCGATTAGTTAATAACATGGTTAATCAGGTTTTTTGTTTCATCCATTCGCTGAACATTCGGATTCCGGTGAAACCTATTATCTCCGATTAGTAGGCTCGACGATGAAGATCAAATCTGATTAGTTAATATCATGGTTTCTGGGCTCACAGTTTAGTGGTGTTTCTTGACATAACCTTTCTTTCTATATTTCGTTTTTTTGTTTCAATCCATTCGCCGGTTGTTTTGGTCATTTCGAATAACATAAACCTGTGACTACAACATGGAGAGAGAGGAGGGTGAGATAGAAACTCCAGGAGGTCGGCCGGACAAAAATAATGTTAATGAAGACAACAGCAATAATAGAGATGAACTCTCAAGGGAGAAAGCGATAACCTTTTACGTTTCAAACCTACACCCCCATATAACAGATGGAGAGTTGTGGACAGAAAGTAAGAATTACGGCAATATTGTGGACGCCTACATTGCTAAGAAGTTGGATAAGAGAAGAAACATATTCGGATTCCTAAGGTTTACTAAGGTTAAAGATGTCGACAAAATGGTTAAAGCACTAAATCAAATGACGTTTTTTGGATGGAGGATAAGAGTAAATGTGGCAAGGTTTGTAAAAGTGGCGAAGAAGGTCCAAGGACAGAATAAGGTGTGGGCAGAGAAAGGAAAGGATCCGGTGAACATAATTTATGATCAGTCGGAATCGTCTAGAAATGGTTATTTGAGATGTGGGGTCTCCTGGGCAGACGTTGCTGCCGGAAAGTCACCTAAGGAAGAGAAGGAAAGCTGTTTAGCATTCACAAATGAATCTGAGCCGCTTAAGAAATGGAACGGCAGGTCCGTAGTTGGAGATTTGAAAGACATCGATGCACTAAGAGGGGTAAATCGAGTAAAGAATAGATTGGGTTTGAAGAATTCACAGGTACGTTACATTGGTGGTCTGAAATTACTAATTGTTTTTTATTCGAAGGAGGAGATGGATTGGAAACTAAAGGAACAGGAAAAGATCTGGGATGAATGGTTTAACAGCATAACAAGATGGAATGGAGAAGAAATACCCTTCGAGCGGATTGCGTGGCTGAGGATTAGAGGAGTTCCCTTGCAACTATGGATAGATGCCGTCTTCGAATGTATTGGCGAAAGATATGGGAGAGTTATAAGGAAATCTGACGCAGACGAAAATGATGTATGTTTTAATGAGGATATGATTGGCGTATTAGTAAAAAACGGAACTACGATCGAAGATAAAATTACGATTAGTTGGAAGAATGTGTTGTTTGATGTGTGGGTCTCTGAGTTTAATCAACACTGGGTACCGGAATTTGTGAACGAGGCGAATCAGAGGGATATTTCGACACACACACAAGATGTTAGTGAAGCACAGGTGAAAAATGAGGAAAAGCCACCAACGGATCCAATGGAGACAGAGGATGTTGGTGGTACAGTTCCGATACCGGAAAAGCTACCGGAGTCAGAACCGGTGGGAGATGAACAGGTGGTAAACGAAAAGACGGAAGGTGGTGAACCCGAAGAGTTTGTAGGATCAGAGTACGAGGATTCCCAATTTATTGCACCTAATGTTAATGGGGATGTGGCATCAGTCAATGTAGCGGAACTGATAGCACTTGGTGGGTCCCCATCATCAGGAAGTGGGCACATTGAAGAAATACTAAAGACCCCAATAACCGGTGGGCCTGTGGGTGAAGCCCATAAGAAAAGAAAAAGAATTTCTTTGGCCGAAGCCCGTTCCTATTCACTCAAACCTCAAAGTGTGTTAGGTAAAAATAAATTACCTGATCTTAATATTGAGATTTCTGATGATTCAAGATCTAGACCGAAAAAGAAGATTCTTTTTAAAAAGAAGAGAGGTAATAAGAGGAAAAGTAAGAGGAAAATTAAAATTACAGAGGAGGACTTCAATAGCTACGAATATAAAGGAGATAGTTTGGAGGACGGAGTGGATTCGGAGTGGGAAGAAGAGGTCTTAACGGAAAACCAACAATCAGAAGGCAGCAGTTCGTTGAAGATAGATGGAGTTGATACAAATGAGCTGGAAGATAAGGTTGTGAACGATGAAGTCGAAGCAACTGTAAAAGTAGGAACACAAATTGGGGTTGATTTGCAGAAGTACGAATCAATGGTTAGGAATTCGGTAATCGCAGACCAGGAGGATGTCATTCCGTAATGAATTTCGGATCCATCAACATAAAAGGTGCAGGAGGGGCCGGGGAAAGCAGCTGAAGTGAGAAGTTTATTAGGTAAGTTCAATTTATCTTTTATAGCTTTACAAGAAACCCAGTTTAGGGACTTACCGATTAACAAAATTGGAAGATTTTGGGATAATTCTGGTTTTGAGTTCTCTAAAGTGGATGCGGAGGGTCGATCGGGGGGGTTGTTATCATTATGGAACCCACAAGTGTTCAAAAAGGAGTCTGAGGTAAAAACCCAAAATTTTATATTGTTAAAGGGGAGGATAGTAGGAGCCGATGAGGATTTGGTTATAGTGAATATATATGGGTCAACGATTAAAGCAGATAGGAGAAGAATGTGGGAGGAATTACTGGCAGTAAAAAATTCAATTACGGGCTTGTGGATAATGTTGGAAGACTACAACGAGGTTAGATCCCCTGATGAAAGACTAAATTCTCAGTTTGACGAAGATGGAGCTATGTGCTGCAATAGTTTTATTAGTAGGGGAGGTTTCCAGGAATATAACATGGGGGGATGAAGTACACTTTTCTAGCCGGAAATGGCTCAAATCTTAGCAAAATTGATCGGGTTCTGGTTTGCGACAATTTTATGAACAAGTGGCCGAATGCCTCCTTATCGGCCCTTAACAGAAAGATCTCTGATCACAGTCCACTAATTTTAACTACTAACAATAACAGCTTCGGTCCACCACCGTTTAGGCTTTTCAACAGTTGGTTCAGTTTGGAAGGTTTCGATGAGGCCGTAAAAAGGGGTTGGAGCAAGCCTTGCAATTCGAGATTCAAAGATGAAGTTGTGGCAGTAAAATTTAAGGAGATTAAAGAAGAATTAAAAAAAGTGGCGAAAAAACAATAAGGAGACAGAGGAGAAAGATTTGGCGGAAGCACAGAACAAGCTGTCTCAATTGGACGGGTTAACGGAAATCAGGTCATTATCAGTCTCAGAGAGAGAACTTTGGCAAGATAGTAAAGATAAGGTTAAAAAGTGGCATGAGAAGGTAGCAGCAGATTTGCAACAGAAGGCGAAGATGAGATGGATAGGTTTGGGGGATGAAAATACCAGTTATTTTCATGCAATTATAAATAATTATATTGCTCGGAATAAGATTAGTGGTCTATGGATAGGTGGGGAGTGGGTTACGGATCCAAAAGAGATTAAGACTCATTTTTTTACGGCTTTCCAAGAAAAATTCAAGGAACTGGTGAATGTTAGGCCGAGATTAGGTTCAGGGGGATTCGATAGATTAAGTGAGGACCAAGCGGAAGGTTTGATTACTAAATTTTCAATCCAGGAGGTCCGCGATGCTATTTGGAATTGTGGTATAGATAAATCACCTGGACCGGACGAGATTACATTCAAGCTCATCAAGTCGTACTGGGAGGATATGAAGGATCTGATTTTGGAAGTCATGGAGCAGTTCTACACACACGGTTCCATCCATCATTCTTGCAGTGCCTCGTTTATCGCCCTTATCCCAAAGGTAATTGATCCTATTACTCTATCCGATTTTAGACCTATATCTCTAGTTGGGGTGATTAATAAAATTATCTCAAAAGTGTTAGCTAATAGAGTTAAATGTGTTATAAAGAGTATTGTCTCAAATGTCCACTCAGCTTTTATGTCGGATGGGAACATTATAGATGGTCCCCTGGTTATTAACGAAGTGGTGGGTTGGGCGAAAAAAGCAGGGAAGTGTCTGTTCGTATTTAAAGTTGACATCGAGAAAGCCTATGATACTCTAAACTGGAAGTTCTTAATTTCCATTTTAACATATATGGGCTTCCCTCCTAAGTGGAGGAATTGGGTTATGGGTATACTGTTTGCGGGTAGAGGTTCGGTCTTAGTGAACGGTTCACCAACGGGGGAATTCCATTATAAAAGAGGCCTGAGGCAAGGTGACCCTCTGTCCCCTTTTCTCTTCATAATTGCTATGGAAGCCTTACATGTTATGATGGTAAATGCAAAAGAAAATAATATCTTTCAAGGGGTGAAATTACCTAGGAATGGCCCATATTTAACTCATATGCTATATGCGGATGACGCAATATTTATAGGTGAATGGGAGGAAAATAATGCTAAGAATCTCAAAATAATTCTTCGCATTTTCTATCTAATATCAGGTCTTAAAGTAAATTCGAGAAAAAGTCATTTGTATGGAGTGGGCACTAATGAGGAGGAAGTAAAAAATATGGCATCTTTTTTTAATTGTAGGGTGGGTAAGTTTCCTTTTGTATATCTCGGTCTAAAAGTCGGAGCGAATATGAATAGAATTATTAATTGGAAGGAAATTATTGATCTGTTTAATAAAAGACTATCAAGTTGGAAGGCGAAAAATCTTTCTTTTGCGGGGAGGGTCATTCTTATAAAATTAGTATTGGGTAGTTTACCAAACTACTATTTCTCACTCTATAAATATCCAAATGGCGTCTTAAAAGTTCTTGAAGGAATAAGTAGAAAATTCTTATGGGGGGGGGGGGGGGTTGTAGTATAAACAACAAAATTAGATGGGTTAAGTGGGAAAAAGTGGTTGCCATGAAAGATTTTGGGGGACCTGGGATCGAGAATTTAAGAGACATGAACTTGGCTTTTCTAGCTAAATGGTGGTGGAGAATAAAGATGGAACCTAACACTTTGTGGGCAAAAGTTATAGAGTCGATACACGGAAGTCTAAGGAAAGTGGAACCTATACCGTTCAAAAAATCTCAAGTAGGTGTATGGAAGAATATCGGGGAAATAGCAAAAGATTTTAGCAAGAGGAATATTAATATCAACACTAGTCTCTGTAGCAAAGTGGGGAGGGGGGATAAAACTTTATTTTGGGTTGACACGTGGATTGGTAGCGAACCGTTGAAGTTGCAATTCCCTAGTTTATACCAGTTATCTTCAAGAAAAAGAGCAAAGGTTCAAGAGGTTTATAGGATAATGAATGGGGGGTATTGTGGGATTGGGCTTGGAGTAGAGCTCCGAATAGTGATGTGGAAAAGGAAGAAATGGAGTCCTTGAAGTAGCGTTTACAGCAACAAACATTGAACAACAGTGATGATGTGTGGTTTTGGAGACAGTTTGAGAAGGAGAATTTCAGTGTCAAAAACGTGAGGTTGACTTTGGGTCAAAACTTGGATTTAAATTTATCACCGAATATGTATGTTTGGAACAACTGGGCTACGGGTAAAAGTACTGCATTTGTTTGGCGAGCGATTGACGAAAAAATCCCATCGGCTGTAGCTTTGGCAAACAGGGGAGTGATTTCACAGGATACGACATGCAAAATCTGCGGTGCTGGCGAAGAAAATGCAGCCCATATTCTGCTGAATTGTAACTTTGCTAAGCGAGTTTGGGGGGCTGTGAAGACATGGACTGGATTACCGATGGAAAACACAGTTAATAACATTAAGGATCTGCTGCAATCAATACTGGAAAGTCACAGGAGCAGGAACGTAAGGAAGTTTCTTCATGCTATCGCAATACAAACTATGTGGATCTTATGGAAGAACAGAAATGATAAAATCTTTTCGGGTAGACATCGCACGGTACAAATGATCATCGAGGAAATAAAAGACACATCCTTTCAAGACGTGAGACAAAGATCAAAACACGGTTCGATCACAAAACAACAATGGTGGGACTTTAGTTTAAATCTGCTGGCGTAAAGTTCGGTTTCTTAGTTTTATTTTTCTTGGCTTCATTTTCGGTTTTGTTTTTCTTCTGTACTTTGTTTCAGCTGCTGGCTGAGAAACATTTGGTTTCCTGTTTTTGAATGAAAGTTTCAGTTGGCTATTCAAAAAAAAAAGTAATGGGAAGTTATAAGATATGATCGATGTCAAAATTAGCAAAGGAAAATCAATCATACGATGAAATCATATATGCAAGAACCTACGCGTCAATATCATGTTTTTCTTTTATTTTTGTGTATTTCTTCCAAAGCTTTTTAATGGCAAACTCACACATCCATTACAGCTATTTCTAACTTAGAGGTTGTTTGTTTAGCTCTTAATGAAACTCTTAATGGTTCAGACTTTTTACTGGTTCAACACTTAATGGTTTATACGGGTTTGTTTCGTGATTCAGACATTTGTCTTTTAATGGTTAAACATTATACTGAGTCTGAATGATTAAGACCTCTTATCTAAATTGGTCAGACATTTGCCTCTGAACAGTTAAGCATTATACTGGCTCTTAATAGTTCAGACCTTTTACTGGTTTAACAGTTAATAGTTCAGACCTCTTACTGGTTCAACTCTTACCTATTAAAAGTTGACAAACAACCCCTTACACAATTTCCCTTACACAATTTACTCCTGGTGGAACTTGAACTTCCATCACTTTAGGGAAGGGACACTATTTTAACACCCTTAGGCTACATGCCGTTTGGTTAATATTTCTTCCAAGTATTTAAGATTGCAACAAATAAATGTGAAAAGTAAGAAAGGCAATAATGGATGTGTGGTTGTTCTAAAATATATTGTCGAGTTCACCTAGTATTCACTCCTAGATATTCAATCAAAAACTCTTTATTATTATTTTGTCTCTGAAATGGTAATGATAACTAATTACGACGTCTTTTTATTATAATAGTCAATAGAGACCAGTAACACTAGTTTAACTAAGTAATGATTTGATATACCCATCACTAAGGTGGTACTAACCACCAAACACTAATCTCGCTAAGGCATTAAGACTAAGAAATCATTCTTTATTGATGAGTAAATCACATTCAACTCTGAAAGTGATTAAACAATACCCACTTATCTAATTTATTGATTCTGGTTTAATTTTACACGAAGATCATAGGGGGCGTTTGTTTCGCGGAATGATTTGGAATTGGAATTGGAATTTGTATAGGAATTAAAATTTGAAGAAATTGGATTTTGAATTTAAACATTCCAATTGGAATTGAAAATTGTTGGATTTGGAATCTCAATTCCATTTTTGTTGTGTTTGGTTGTCAAATGAATTGGAATCCATCACCCCGGCACCCACAACCACCATTTCGGGTCGAAATGCTTCACGTCGAAGCGGTTCGATTCGAAACAGTACTGGTGGAAACGGTTCGCGTAAAAACGGTTTGGGTCGAAACGGTACAGGTCGAAACGGTACGGGTCGAAACGCTTCGCGTCCAAACGGTTCGGATCGAAACAAGTATGGGTCGAAACGCTTCGGGTCGAAACGGTACGGGTTGACACGGTACGGGTCGAAACGGTTCGATTCGAAACAGTACGAGTCGAAACCGTTAGCGTCGAAACATTACGGGTCGAAACCGTTCGCGTCGAAACGATACGAGTGGAAACGGTACGGGTCGAAACGGTACGAATGAAACCAGTACGGGTCGAAACGGTACGGGTTGAAACGGTTCGCGTCGAAATGGTCGAAGATTCCAATGAATTTACTTTAATTCCTTCTCATATAGGAAGGATTTTGAATTCATTTAGGGTCTGTTTGGTATGGGGTAATGGAATGGACGAAGGAATGGAATGGATGAGGTAATGGAATGGACGAGGGAATGCAATGGATCATTACCATTCCATGTCTTGTTTGGTTACCATGTGAATGGAATGAATTATTATTGTGTATTGTTCGGTGGGCAAGAAAAACGAAGTAATAAAATTAGCGGTGAGTGGTGGTGGTGATCGGTGGTAGTGATTGTGGGTGGTTATAGGTGGCGGTGGTGGGTGTCGGCGGCGGCGATGGGTGGTGGTGGTAGCATCGAGTAGCGGTTGGTCGCAGCTGTGGGTGATAACGGTGGCAAGTGCGTTGGCGGTTGGTCGCAGTTGTGGGTGATAACGGTGGCAAGTGGGTGGCGGCGGCGGCGGTGGCTGTCGGGGTGAGGTGGTGGCGGGTGGCGGCGATGGCGTCGGTGGTGGGTGGTGGTGGTGGTGGGTTGTGGCGAAGGTCGTATGTTGTGGTGTTGATGAATGGCGCAAGAGGGGATGAAATGGAAAAAAAAACATGGGGGTGGAATGAATGATTTTAAGGGAATGGAATGCCTTTTGGAATGGGTGATTTCATTCCATTGACCAACCAAACACTCTTTTCTTCATTCTCTCCTAATCACTCATTCCATTCCACCTTTTATTCCTGCATACAAAAAACTACCTTAGTTAAAGGAATTTAAATGAATTCATGGCTTATTACAATTCCAATTCTATTGTCAACCAAACACATGAAAATTGGAATTGGGATTCCAATTCTATCAAATTATGTGAACCAAACATCTTAAGAGATGAAATTCAAATTTCAATTCTCTTAAATTCCATTGAATTCCTGCGAACCAAACGCCCCCTTCAATTTTATCGGAAAGTTATAATGCTTAGTGTTGATTTTTTAGAGTTCTTTTTTCATTTTTTAGTCTCTTATTATAAGATTGTACTAATTTTTCTCGCATTTTTCTTCTACTATTTTTCAAGTCTTTAACGATATTATTTTGGGTGGTTGCTGTTTGATTCGATAGTTTAGAGTCTGTTGTGCTCTTTATAAGATGTTTGTAAACTTGTAAATCGCTTTGTGCCTAAATATGCTACTACTCCTAGTTGTAGATTGTTCACAAGCCGAGCCGAATTGAAAGGACCTTTGCTCGTACTTGACTCGTTTACAAACCGAGTTGCGCCGATCGACTTGTTTACAAAACGGGCCGAAAACCGAATGAGCATTTTTCGAGCAGTGTATTTGCGAGCTAGCGGTGAGCGATTTGGACAACTCTAATATCTAATGTGCCATCCGATTTAAATTTGCAGAGAGAGACAAGGACAATGTTGTATCTCAAGTTTTTATACTTTAAAAAGCAACTACATTTCATATAATAATATTTTTCATAAATGACAATGTTGTGGCCGATGATGGGGCTAAGGTCGTGGCCGATGAGGCGACGAGCAGACTATAGAGAACAATGACGGTAAGAGTGGGAAACAATTGACTCGGGGTGAGAGCGAGAGACAATGAAGGGATAGGCGGATTGCGCGGGTGAAAGGTTGTCGCTTAGCGGCTTAGGGTTTTACTTTTAGAATTAGTGTTAATTTTTTCTTGGGTTGATTTAGGTAAAATATGTGTAAATATAATTGCATGAGTGATATATATAAAACTATAAATATACTTTGTATTTGTGTGTGTATATATATAATAAATAAAAAACAATATGAGCTAAGCGAACCTTTACTCGTGCTTGACTCGTTTTACAAAATGAACTGAGGAGATCGTCTCATTTACAACAAAATCAGAAATCAAACGATCATTTGCAGAGCATTTTTCGAGTGACGAGCGGCGGACGGTTTGGACAGTCGTACCTAGTTGTGTATCACTGAGCATTTTCCGAGTGACGGGCGACGAGTGGTTTGAATAGCCATACCTAGTTGTGTATCACTTATTTATTAGTTGTATATTAAAAGATTATTAATTATGTACTAATGTTGATATAGTTATGCACAACCGGATCGATAGTTGCACAACATTGGGTGTGTGGGGCGGGGGGCGTTTGTAATTATACATTAAATATTATTTATGTCCATGTGATACGGCGTGATTGCATATTTCGTTAAACATATGTTGTTTACGAAATAATTCGAAATACACGTAAACCCAATTAGCACGTTGCGGCGAGAGTGCACATATACTGGCGCCCTAAACAATAAAAATTACAATCTAAACCTTTATTTGAACCCACCCAAGCATTGCGGCTACGTATACAACTTCAACGACACATACATAGGTGTGTAGATGACTTGTAAATTATCACTCACAACTCTATTTAAAACAAAGCTTACATCAAAACGTAGATAATAATAAGCACGCCGTAACTGTATATTCACAGTTTTGTAAAACATCATATTTTAAAAGGTATAAACACAAAAAAACTCTAAATATGACACTTGTCAACCTATATCTTTGAAAACCTTGTGATTGTAACTTATGGTTTAATTAAAGTGGAGGGTTATATTTTTTAATGCGACTTTAAAAAACTTAAATTATTGCTTGTAACTCATGCACAATCACTTGTAAAAAAGTGAATATATTTGTTTTACTCACAACAAAAGTTTACAAAATAAGGTTGTATATAGTGCTTTATTAGATACTTTATCTAAGATACAAAAAAATATTTCCATTGTTTAGATTCACTTATTTGTGTATCACACTTATAAAATTATGCATTACAGATATATATTTTTTCCTAGATCACACTTGAGAATTTAAAAAAGAAAAGATATGAATATAAAAAATAGAAAAGATTAATCACACGTATAAATTTGTACACATAATTACAAAGTTGTAACTAATAACACAATTGTGTTGGTGATTTTAGTGTCATCGAGTTATTTTGTATTGGGATTCACTTTCAGACTAAATGGGAAAATATAGTTACATTGATAAAAGTTAGAAGGTGTGGATCGCAAAATTAATTAGTAGGAAACTTGATATAACTGTCAAAAGTAACTATCTATATGATTTAATATCATGATAAAAATCAACAAGACATGCCTCACAATTGTGAATTATAAAAATATATTTTGTGAACCATACTTATATACACTTCAAATCAGTTTGATGCGATTTCAAGGCTTATACATATATAGCATATTGATGCATTCGTGCCGCATATTCTCGGTTTACATGTTTATTTTTGTTGATTGTGAATACAAATCCTTTAACTTCACCATAGTGATGCATTTTAGAACATAGGATATGGTTTGGGTAGTCCCTTTGGGGACTAGCCGCCACGTAGACGCCACGTCACATTCGATGAACGACCATCCAAAGGGGACTACCCAAGGGTGTGGAGGACTACCTAAGAGGACCCGGGGTGGACACGTTATGTCCCCCCATAACGCGTGGAACATATGCCCACACCGCCGCCGCCTTCCTTTTTAACGTGAAATATGTTTAACGCGTGAACTGTATGACGCGTTGAAAATTTAAAAAGTTACCGTTTGTATCCGTTGGGGGCTCGATTTTTTGTATGGGTTTTTATATAAACAAACTCAAACAAATCTTCCTACTCAAAAATACCTTTAAACCTTCTATATAAACTTCACAATTTTTATACCATTTCACCCACACCAAATCACAAACACATTCTATCATATTTCACAAATGGATTTTCCTAGGGATTCAACGTTTCCGATGGACAGTGATAGCGAATCGTCTTCCGACAATGAAACGCTTAAATATTTTGTGTCGGTGTATAACGAACTAGAATCAAGTTCGTCCCGCCCAAAGAAGAAGATGGTGAATCGTACCCACCATGGTCTGTTTTTGTGAAAGCTCCTTCATTTCCTGTCGAGGCTAAAGAAAAGGCGTTCAAGAAGTTGCAAGAATCGGCAAGAAAAGATGTTGAGAGGGCTTTTGGTGTTTTAAAGGGTAGATGGGGCATTCTAAGCCGACCGGTTCGTGCGATGAACAAGAACTCGATACATAGCATAGTGTATGCATGTATCATTTTGCACAATATGTTAATCAAACAAGACGGACGTGCAATATCTCCAGATTTGGTGCCGGATCCTCCTACACAAGTTCACGTTCCCGAAAATATCCAACTACAGTTGCGTGATGAAGAAACTCACTTTCGGTTGAGATTCGATTTAATCGAACTAGTAGGTTCTTTAGGTTTGGAATTTCCTAATTCGGACGAGGAGTAGAGTATCTTTATGTATTTTTTTTTTTTAATTGTAGTCTAAAATATTGAACTAGTATGTTTTAATTTAATTGAAATTTATAATTTATAATTTTAGTGTTTAATTGTTAATTTATAATGTAAAAAAATAAAAAATAAAAAAATTAGTGACTGATGGAATTTGTACAAGTGATGACCATTTCCAGCAAAAAAGGGTGTGAGTGATGGAAATAATGGTTTATGACATGGCAGAACCTGATTGGATGTTGTGAGTGATGGAATTGTGTGTGAGTTATCCCACCCCTACCCCCTAATAATAAAAAAACTAATATATAAAATAAAGGGGAGAGAGAGAGGAACTAAGGGGCCCATCATTCCACCACCAACTTGCTCGTCGCTTCCGTCTTGCAACCGACATTGGCGACGCGACGACCCCGGAGGGGGCAGTGTGCGACGGAGAGGACGACCCGAGACGGAGGGGGGGGGGGGGGGGAGCCGACCCCCATACCGCACGATCTTAATTATATAGATAAAATTGTGCATTGTACTTGAAAAAGTTTAGATGAACTTTTAGATTGATCAAGCGATATCTCTCATAGTCTCATATGACTTCCGTTTAATGTGATATTAAAATATTAAGCTTTATAAATTTCATGTTTAAGATCTGGTCAAATTAAAAGCAGTATTGAAAAATTGGTGAAAATTCATTAATAACTAGGAAAAGTGTGAAAATATATAGAATAGTCGTTCTCAAATGCTTCTTTTAATAATAACTAGTAGTAAAACTCGTGTGAAAACATGAGTGATTTTTAACATGTTACTTGTACTAATGAATACTGACATGTTGAACATATGTACTGACAGTAGACACAAAATGAGGGTATTGGATTTTAATAATCCCAAGTTTCACTAATTGGCCGGTAATAATCCCAACTTCAAAAATTGCCTACAACAGTCCCAACTTGTAAGATTTTGGCCACCAATGATCCTTGTCTAACTGGGTTATAACCCAGTTAGTTTTTTGAAGTTTTGAGCGGCGGAGAAGGTCACTAGAGGTTGGAGATGACAAGTGGTGGTCTCCTTTGGTGGTTTCAGGGGTAAAGAAGGTCGTCGGAATAAGTTGCAGGTCACCGGAGTTGCGTAGATGGTGGAAATTTTAAACTTTTGAGAAGCGGAGAAGATTACAGGAGGTCGGAGATGATTGGTGGTGGTCTCGTTTGGTGGTTTCGGGGGTAAAACGGGTCGCCGGAATAAGTTGCAGGTCACCAGCCCAACAAGGTTATAACCCAGTTAGTCAAGGATCATTGGTGGCCAAAATCTTACAAGTTGGGACTGTTGTAGGCAATTTTTGAAGTTGGGATTATTACCGGCCAATTAGTGAAACTTGAGATTATTAAAATCCAATACCCCCACAAAATGAGATGGTACTAAAACTTAGATTATTAGTTAATACATCACTTACATAAGTCTACTTCCCTTGTCCTATCCAAAAAAGGATTAGTCACCCATTGACAATGTAACATGTTTATAGACATAACTACATACACAACATGTCTAAGAGGCTAAATTACTACCACCAAGGAACCAAATGTACAACCACAAAAAACTATCACATCAAACATTGTTTATAAACCTCCAACCAAAGCAACATTCATGAAGAGGGCTTTGTCTTTTTTACGATATGCACAACTTTGTCAGCTTCAGCAGCTGAGTAGGGTTGTGAAACTCAAACAAAAGTTCATCACCAAAAACAATATTGTAAGATCTCAGATAAGTAGGCCATCCAACAAATCCATACCTGAATCCAGTCTTGGCTTTTTCAGATCTTGTCAACAGCTTCTAGACTTCACATTTCAGGTTTTGGATCATGACAGGCTTAAGATTATGAGTACTCAGACTCAATGCAGATGATACATCTGATGGCAGAAGTTGAAAGGCAGAAAATTGAATAACGCATTTTATAAAATATTGATATATAACTGAAATTGTTGAAATAACGAAACAAACTAAGGACTGCAAAAACTTATAAGTCTTTGTTGAACTTGTTTTAAAAAAAATGACTTAATTGTTTAAAAAATGGATTGGAAAATAATTAAATAATGTAAACTCGTTATGCATGAAATATATGTTAGTGGAGAGGTTGAGTTACAACCAAGGTTTGCCATTTAAGTTCCGTCTAATTACAAAAAGTGTCACCCAAGGCTTGCCATTTAAGTTCCATCATATTATAGATTGAAGACAATAATTCAACCGTATTTCGTACAACTTTTTACCGAATTCTCGTTTAATAATATCCCTTATCGACATACACTCACGCAAATGTACCTACATGTGCACATGATGATACACATCATACACGTACAACAAATAATAAATATACACATAATATAAGAGAGTGAAAGAAAGGGGTTTGCGTTTTATTACAACTAGTTGATTTTCCGCTCGCGCGTTGCGGCGGGGATCCAATGTCTGCAAAACGCGTACCGGCAACGGCAAGTAGATAGCGAATATCAAAACATAGATAAAAATAACGTAGTAACGATAATCACTATGTCCTAAAAAAACGGTTTTAAACAACCTAAGATAGCGAATATCAAAACATAGATAAAAATAACATAGTAACGATAGTCACTCTGTCCTAAAAAAACGATTTTAAACAACCTAATATATAATAGTATGACTCACACGTCTTACACGTTGGAAATTCGGTTGTTTTTAATTCGATTTTAAACGAAATACAATTTACTTACCACGTGTATGAAAAACAATCTAAACGGTGCAATTACTTGCGTTGGTATGTGACATAAGCTCAAAGGTGATGTTAGGGATGAGCTCGGTACCAACTGCTACCGAAAATCCCCAAAAGTGGGTTCCGGCACCGAATATACCTGGTACGATACCTGTATTTGAGGGTAAAAACCGGTAAATACAAGTACGGAACCGGTACCGGAAATGTCAAAAGTCGGCACCGAAAATATACCCGGTACTATTTGTTCTTCCCTAGGTGATGTTACTATTAATAAGTTCTATTTTACTTACCACGTGTATGAAAAACAATCTAAACGGTGCAATTATTTGTGTCGGTACGTGACATAAGCTCAAAGGTGATGTTAGGGATTAGCTCGGTACCAACCGCTACCGAAAATCCCCAAAAGTGGGTACCGGTAGCGAATCTACCCGGTACGATACGGTACCTGTATTTGAGGGTAAAAATCGATAAATACAGGTACCAAACCGGTACCGAAAATGTCAAAAGTCAGTGCCGAATTGGTACCGAAAATGTACCCGTTTTGGTAAATTCGATACCTGTACTCAATACCATTTGCTCATCTCTAGGTGATGTTACTATTCATTAAGTTCTATTTTTAATATATAGGTAAAAGGTAAATTTTAAACGAAATACAATTTACTTACCACGTGTATGAAAAACAATAAAAACGGTGCAATTACTTGCGTTCGTATGTGACATAAGCTCAAAGGTGATGTTAGGGATGAGCTCGGTACCAACCGCTACCGAAAATCCCCAAAAGTGGGTTCCGGCACCGAACATAACTTGTACGATACCTGTATTTGAGGGTAAAAACCGGTAAATACAAGTACAGAACCGGTACCGGAAATGTCAAAAGTCAGTACCGAAAATATACCCGGTACTATTTATTCATCCCTAGGTAATGTTACTATTAATAAGTTCTATTTTACTTACCACGTGTATGAAAAGCAATCTAAACGGTGCAATTATTTGTGTCGGTACGTGACATAAGCTCAAAGGTGATGTTAGGAATTAGCTCGGTACCAACCGCTACCGAAAATCCCCAAAAGTGGGTACCGGTAGCGAATATACCCGGTACCATACGGTACCTGTATTTGAGGGTAAAAACCGGTAAATACAGGTACCGAAAATGTCAAAAGTCAGTGCCGAATCGGTACCGAAAATGTACCCATTTTGGTAAATTCGATACCGGTACTCAATACCATTTGCTCATCTCTAGGTGATGTAACTATTCATTAAGTTCTATTTTTAATATATAGGTAAATGATGTCACTATTCATTAAGTTCTATTTTTAATGCTTTGGTACGTGGCATAAGCTCAAAGGTGATGTAAGGGATGAGATCAGTACCAACTGCTAACGAAAACCGGTACCGAAAATCCCTAAAAGTGGGTATCGGCACCGAATATACCCGGTACGATACAGGACCTGTATTTGAGGGTTAAAACCGGTAAAAACCGGTGAATACAGGTACCAAACCGGTACCGATAATGTCAAAAGCCAGTACCGAATCGGTACCCAACATATACCCGGTTTGGTAAATTCAGTACCGGTACCTGGTACCATTTGCTCATCCGTAGGTGATTTTACTATTCATTAAGTTGTTTTTTTAATATATAGGTAATAGTGATAATGAAAAAAAAAACTTAATCGTTATTATAATGTACATAAAAACCATTAAGTTATGTGTAGGCAATATTGTCGAATCCCCAAACCCCTGATGGCGTTCAAAGGGTCTTCGCTGACGTTGTAATGTCCCAACCTTCGTCTTTTACAAAAAAGAAAACTTGCCGGAAATTAAGTAAACTTGCCGGAAATTACCGAGACCAAGCTCCGACGTGAGAGTAAGTAAACTTTCCGGAAATTAACGAGAAGCCTATTCCGACGAGGATGATCGTCGGAACATTCTCTGTGGTGTGGATCCTGATAAACGGATTATTATGTGTGAATTTAATGAGGGTGTATCGTGGTCGGAATAAATGAGAGGGTATAGCATTAAGTGAGAGTTACCTTGTGTTGTGAACAGATGTTCACCTTCCTTATATAAAGGAGCTAGCTTATCTCCCTTGGAAAATGGTACCGAGGAGATCTAACGGTATCCGGCTTCCTTTGGGGGACTCAGACACGTGTCTGAGCCCCAACGGTAAGATCGCTGGCTTCATTTAATGAGTCCAGCGTGATGGTACTATGTTTCCGGCGATCCTTTCCCCTTATTAGTCAGACATTTAATGTTTCTGCAACACCCTTGGATCCCTTTCTCTATTTTTCCCGCTCATTTTACATGTATGAGACCCTTAAGAGAAAAGTCTTGGCCTTGGGCCTTGACAGTTGGGCCTAAATGATAGAAGCCCAAGACGGGTTAAGTTGGGCAACCGGTTGGCCCGTCGTCAAATATAATATACTCGTGATTTGCATATGTGTAGGTTTTATGAATGAACAAAATGAAAGAGTATAAACTGCTTGCCTTCTCATTCATCATTACAATTGTATAAATAATGTACATAGAATCTCCTAACCTAGAGAAGATATTCACATTAACAGATATAACAGATTTGGTTAAGATTTCCTAAATAATACAGTTGTCTATTACACCCCCGCAGTCGAAGCGAGAGGAGGTCGAATGCTTAGACTGGACCTGAAATCGTCAAATAGAACCTTAGGCAAGCCTTTCGTGAAGATGTCAGCTACTTGAAAACGCGTAGGGATGTGAAGAACCCGAACCGAACCGCGTTGAACCAGGTCACGAACAAAATGGATATCCAGCTCAATGTGTTTAGTGCGTTGATGGTGAACTGGGTTGCCCGACAAGTAAATCGCACTGATATTATCACAGTACACAAGGCTAGCAGTAGTAAGAGGCCTATGTAGCTCGAGTAAAAGATTACGAAGCCAACATATTTCAGCAACCACATTAGCAACGCCCCGATATTCCGCTTCAGCTAAGTAGAGACAATATACTGAAGTTTAGACGACCATGATATGATGTTCGGACCTAAGTAGAGACAATATACTGAAGTGGAATGCCGCGTATTCGGACACCCTGCCCAATCGGCATCAGTGTATGCTCGTAAAGAGAAATCCGTAGATGCACCGATAGTTAACCCATGAGATGATGTACCTTGAAGATATCGTATGATTCGTTTAAGCGCATTCCAGTGGTCGACTTTTGGCGCATGCATATACATACAAACTTGTTGAACGGCGTAACAAATACCAGGCCTCGTAAACGTTAAGTATTGAAGGGCTCCTGCTAAACTTCGATACAGTGTCAGATCCTCAAAGTCAACACCCGATTGAGAACCGAGCTTAGGTTTGGTATCAACGGGTGTAGCCGCTGATTTGCAAGAGGACATGCCAGCCCGATCAATGATCTCTTTCGTGTATACTTGTTGAGAGAGAAATATATGGTTACCTTAGCGATGAACATGAATACCCAGAAAATGACTTAGCGGCCCGAGATCTTTCATAGCCAATTCAGCGGAAAGACTGGACATAAGATGTATGCGAAGAGAGTCTGTGGATGTCGTGAGGATGATGTCCTCGACATAGATGAGCAGATAGGCAGTGGCTCCGTTGTGACGGTAAGTAAAAAGAGAATTGTCGCATCTACTTTGTTGAAAGCCCAATGAGAGAACGAAATCCGTAAAATGTTGATACCACGCACGAGGAGCCTGTTTCAAACCATAGAGGGATTTCTTGAGTAAGTACACATGATCAGGATACTGTTGATGATGAAATCCCATTGGTTGGTACATATACACAGTCTCATTGAGGTTGCCGTGAAGAAACGCGTTGGTGACGTCAAGTTGATGAATCGGCCAAGATTGTGCTAAGGAAATTGATAAGACGATACGTATAGTAATGGGTTTCACAACTGGACTAAACGTTTCACCACAGTCCACCCCAACCTGTTGATTGCTCCCATCACAAACAAGACGAGCCTTATCACGCTCTAATGAACCATCGGACCGAAATTTGTGGCGAAAAAGCCACATGCTACGTAATACACGCATATGTGGTTGCCTCGGAACTAGAACCCATGTCTTATTCTTAATAAGAGCATTAAATTCGATGGTCATGGCGTTATGCCATTCCGTGCTAGACAAGGCGTCCTTTGGGTTTTTGGGAATAGGAGAAATGGTGGAAGAGTTACGATTGAAAATTTGTTTGGGCTTAACAATTCCATCCATAGAGCGAGTTCGTATGGTGCGAGTAGGGTGTGGGGGAGGTGGAGGAGAGGTGGCTGTGGACGAAGATTGTGAGACTGAGTTGGGAGATGGTGAAGATATAGTTGGTGAAGTGAAAAGTGGGCCAAGAGAAGGAGAGTGTGAGTCGAAGGGATTATGGGCCGAAAGGGGGGATGTAGCGATTGGGCTAGTATGGTTAAGGGTTGGGCCGAGAGGGCTATGGGCTGAGAGGGGAGTGGATACCGATTGGGGGAGTGGGCCGATAGTGGGTTGTGGGCCGACAGTGGAGAGTGGAGAAGAGGGTGTTAGGCTTGAGGGTGTTGGGCTTGAGGGATGTGGTGAAGTGGTGGACATAGTAGGATGTGTCAAGGGGCTGGGGTGGAGATAGAAGTATGGGGTAGCTCAATAGTGGAACAGTGAGGGGATATAGGGGTGTTGGTAGGTTAGGGGCAGATGTTTTGTAAGTGTAGAGGGTGAATGGAATCTGTGAGAAAATCATAGGTTTGAGGGGAAGGGGTTGGATGATTAGCAAATGGAAAAATTGTTTCGTCAAAGATAACGTGACGGTTGATGATAATTTTACGTGTAGAAAGGTCGAGGCACTTATAACCTCGATGATTATAGGGGTACCCGAGAAAAACACATGGCATCGATCGATATTGAAGTTTATGAATGTTAGTGTGGGGAATTAGAGGATAGCATAAGCAACCAAAAACCCGGAGATGCGAGTATGAGAGTGTGCGTTGATATGATTTTTGGGTGGGGGAGATATTATGAAGAATTTTGCTAGGTAAGATGTTGTGAAGATAAGTTGCGACTTCCAAGGCATGATGCCAATATGTGTTTGGTAAGGATGAATGAGCTAAAAGTGTACGAATAATATTGTTAATAGACCGATTTTTTCGTTCGGCCTTTCCGTTTTGGGATGAGGTATATGGGCAGGAGAAACGAAATTGCATCCCAATTAATTTGCAAAATTGTTGAAAATTATTGTTATTGTATTCCGTGTCGTTATCGCATTGGAATTGTTTGAGTTTACGTTCGAATTGGGTGTAAATCATGTTGTAGAATGTGGTGAAGGTGGAGAACACTTGTGATTTATTTGTGAGGGGGTAAGTCCATAAGAAATTAGAGAAATCATCAAGAAAAAGTATGTAATAACGATGACCCCCCGTACTAAGTATTGGGGAGGTCCAAAGATCACTGTGGACAATATCAAATGGCATGTTTGTAACATTATTAGAATCAAAGAAAGGTAGTTTAATATGTTTACCAAACACACAAGATTGACAAACATTGTTTTTCAAAGAACCACAATTAATAAAAGTAGACTTTTTAAGTGAATGCAATAAAGAAGATCCCGGATGACCGAGACGTTGATGCCATGTGTCTTGAGAAGTTGCAGTGAGAGCGGTGGGATAGGTGATCTTGGTGACTTCTGATGGATCAAAAGTATAGAGATCGCCTGAGCTATTGCATCGTAGGATAGGGGTCCGAGTCTTGAGATCCTTCACCAAAAAACCATACGGGTCAAATTCAATAGATAATTGATTGTCGGTAGTAAAACGACGAACATAAAGTAAAATTTTAATTAAAGAAGGTGCGTAAAGCACTTGGTTCAATTTGAAAGGTGGGAGCGGAGGGGGTAAGGTAAGGTCGCCTTGTCCAAACACGGGAATGGTTTGACCATTGCCCACAATAATATTTCGATTAATGCAATTATTAAAAACAGACGAGAGTTCAGAGTTAGAAATCATGTGACCTGTGGCACCCGTATCCATAGTCCAAGAGGGGTCGTTGAACGACATTGCGTACATGGCTTGAGTGAGATCAGTAGGTGTGTGAGTGGCCGCGAAAGATTGCGTCGGGCGAGGGCCGAGGATGCCTGCTGCTTGGTTATTTGTTTTGTTCACAGTGGGGTATGGGCAAGGGGGTATGCTTTGCAAACCATTCCATGAAGGCCACTTTTGTTGTGGTCCACTAGGTGGGCCGGCCCAAGGAGGAAACTGTGGCCAAGGATAGAAGCCGCCAACATGAGGGTTTCTAGAAGAAGAATTATGGCTGCCATTTCCGTATAAAGGCTGATAATTGCCCCTGTCCCGACCGGTTCCGTTCCGGCCTCGACCACGGCCCCGTCCGCGACCGCGGCCGCGCCCCCTATCAGAAGAATCAACACATGAATCAGACCTGTCCCGTGTGTCTCGTTGTTGTGGTTCCACGCTGACCTGAAGTGCGGTGCCGACCGACTGGGCGGAGTGGCGTGCTTGGCTGAGCTTGCGTGATTCGGCCATACAGAGCCGTGAGCGAGTATCATAGAAGTCCGGAAGCGGCTTCATCTGCTGGATAACGGAGGCGGTGTTCTCATATTGTTCAGTCAGACCGGATTAAAGTTGCAAGACAAGTTGTTCGTCCGTGACGGGTGAGCCAAGATTGGTTAACTGATCAAAAATCACTTTAAGAGCTTGACAGTAAGCATACATATTTGGGAATTGATCTAGATGGGTGTTGGCAAACTTGTTGTTGAGATCGATTGTGCGGGTGGCCTTGTTGTCTTGGAAGATGTTGGCGATAGTAGTCCAATCCTCGTGAGCAGTAGTATCAGGCTTGAGCACGGTGTGTAGCAGGTCGGTTGAGATAGTACTGTAAATCCATTGGAGGACAATGGAATCGAGACGTTCCCATGTCTCGGTAGATGTAGTCGTTTCTTTTCCTTTATCTTTTGTCGTGTCAGAGGATGACGCGGATTCCGTAGCCGATTTGGGTTGAAGATGATCAAAGACTAGATGTGCTTTGCATTGTATTTTGAACATCTCTGACCAGGTTGTGTAATGACCTGTTTCGATGTCCAAGGTGACTGGGATGAGGTTCTTGATGGATGTTTCTGTGATAGCTGGGTGAGGGGTTGTAGAAGACGAAGACATGATGATGGAGAGAAGAGAAAACGGCACAGACAGAAGGTGAAAAGGGGGGGGGGGGGGATCGGCTAGGTATGTGATACCATGAAAGAGTATAAACTGCTTGCCTTCTCATTCATCATTACAATTGTATAAATAATGTACATAGAATCTCCTAACCTAGAGAAGATATTCACATTAACAAATATAACAGATTTGGTTGAGATTTCCTAAATAATACAATTGTCTATTACAAAATTTGTTTATTTTTATAAATGGAGAGATGAACAAATTACAATGTATTTCAACCAATTTCTTGTATTTAAAAAATATTTAAGATTAAAATGTTGAATATATAAACTACGCTATAGATTTCTTTTAAGGATGAGACGTAATATCGCAAATGATACGTAATTATGTACATGGTACATGGTTATGTACATGATATATAAATATGGTGTTTGTTTTGAAGAATTATAATGCTATATACTAAATATCTAATATTATAAAACATACGGTACACATATATAACTTGGTACTTGATTATATATATACGTTTATGTCCCTTACATAACATACATCTGTCACGTCTTGATGGTTTTCTACCTTCTTATCCTTTGTACAAAAACATTGTATTTTTATAATAAAAGGATTCTTTAAACATGTAAGGATATTAAAATAGTGAAAACAAAAAAAAAATATACTTTTTATTTTGACAAATTAAATTTAATGATCCCAACTTTCTCAATTTGGCCGATGATAATCCCAACTCAGTTATTAGCCGATAATAATCCGAACTGGTCCACTTTTGGCCGATAATAGTCCGCTGTTAAAAATAGTTTAACGCAGTTAAGTTTTTTTTTTTTTTTTTTTTCAAATTACAAACCGATGTTTTAGGGATTTTAATCAAAACGAGGATACGAGTCGATTTATGTAAAATTTACCTCGAAACGGTGCTCCAAACGGCTTGATTTTTGTCAATTGGAAGTTTAAACACTCGAATTGAAGCACCGTTTTTGTCGTTTGGGCAGTATTTCGAGGTAAATTTTACATCAATCAACTCGTATCCTCGTTCTAATCAAAAGTCCTAAAACATCAGTTTGTAATTCGGAAAAAAAAAACTTAATGCCGTTAAGCTATTTTTAACGCAGACTATTATCGGCTAAAAGTGGACCAGTTCGGATTATTATCGCTAAATAACTGAGTTGTGATTATTATCGGCAAAACTGAGAAAGTTGAGATTATTTAAATCCAGTTTTTCTTTTATTTTTGTATATAACGTTTGTACATATCAGTTATCACTTTATTTAAAATGATGCATCAATGTGGGAAAAAAAATTGTGCATCAATGTGATGAGTGTGATCAAAATCATGTTTTGGACTTTTTTTATATTCTTTGAAACTAAAGCCATCCAAGGATTTGAAAATAATAAGAATAAAAAAAGATTTGTTTTATGCCCTGTCTCGACATCGCATCATTTTAAGTATTTTTATTGTATCTTTACAGTATATAATCACAATCAAACAAACAGGATATTTGTATTTCAAAGTGTGTGGATTCAAAAAAATATTCGTAATTTTATAATTCGAGATATTTGTTATTTGATTCTTGTCTCATACATATACATAATTATGCTTTAAAGTTACGAATTTATATCTTCATTTCAATGATTCAATTCGTAATAGTTGTAAATTGTGAATTTAGTGAATCGGTGTCTTTTACGATATACAATACTTTTTAACCTTTTTATACCCTCTTGTTTCCCGTACCTCAATTATGGTTTGTCATATAAGACTCGCAAATCACCATAATCATCATTATCTTTTAAGCCTTAACCTTATCTTGTTCGCTTTTGGACCAAGAAGCATCATAACACAAAATATCGATGACCTAATTGATATATCAATTGTAAGTCTCGATCTATTCTTGTACTTGTTCTTATCAGAATTTAGCGTGTGTAATTTGAGAGCACATTACGACAAATTATTCATAGATAAGGGTTTAGCTTAGGAACTAATTGTTCTTCCCTTATAATTTGTAACTTAGAATTATAACTATTCTAAACTTGAAGCACTCGTTCTTAAAACCCTGATTCTTCTATGCATTTATTGTTCTTGTGTATTTGATCCAGTCAAGCAGTCAACCCTAAAAATTGACTAATAACAATTTTGCACTTAACCCATGACATTATAGCCTAGTGGTATCTTGGGAGTGGGATAAGGCTTATGACCATTAGGTCATGGGTTCGATTCCCACAAAGGGGGTTTTCCCAGATTTATTGGGTTTCCTCCTGAATTTGTGTATAAGCATTATTGCCTAGTGGAGATGGATATGATCGGGTGGTTCTGCTGGTTGCACGATGATACTCCTGTGATCCGTCAGTGAAGAAACACTGGTTTAATTAACCGGAATCAACTGAACCAGGGGGTTTAAATCTGCATAAAAGGGGTTATCTCTTCTCGTCCGATTCGTGGGTGAGTGATTTTCTTCCTCTTACAGTAACTGCAAAACAACCACCGTTAGACTCGCCACAGGGAGAATGGGGGTTCTCTCCGTGACTACCCTCCGGCGTGAGAATAAGTACAGGTTTGATGAAGAAGAAGTGAATTTGAAGTGAATGTGACTTAAGAATTGTACCTGAATTATCCTTCTATTTATAGCCGAAGTTTTGGGCCGGAAAACTCGTTAGTGAAATATCGACGGAAAGTGATTTTTCCGTAGGCGGTTATTTTCTCTCCGTTAATCGCTTAACGATTTTGAGTATGAACACGGATCGTGATGTTGATCGACGATTGGGGTTTTGTCACGTGGAAAGTCGGCAAGTGAAGATCTCTCTTCAATTCCATGCCATCATCGTGACTTCAAGAGGGCCAGGGATGATGCCATGTGGCCATTCGGTTATAACCGACTTGGTGGTGCACGATGGAGCCTTCTAGAAGATTGTGGCTGTAATCCTGTGTGGCTCTTCTTTATGTTAATTCTGTGGCAACAAAGAAGCTTATTAATATCCAAGTCTGGATATTAGTTACGCGGAAGTATATAGCTAGGATTTTTATCCTGTCTGCTATGGAGATAAGTGCAAGGATTTGTTATTCTCCTTTTGGCGCGCAGGTGTTGATTATTGTTTTCCTTCCGAATTCTCTTTGTAGGACCAGTGTGCGGCCACGCATGGTCTAAAGAGAGTTCGAAGGGTGAGGTTGTGGTATGGTCCTAAACACTTAGCACGAGGTTTTTGGGACCTTACCCCTTCAAGTCCCCCCCAGTCTAGTGTTATTGTTATGCAAATAAATGGAGCACTGGACTATTGAGAAATGGGTGCTTTTGGTGTATAGTTTTTGGCGCGAAAGTGGGTAATCTTCTTGGGAAAGATACTGTTGTTCATTATTATGATTTTGAAAAACGGAAATCTTGTTGAAGAAGATTTGAGAATTTCTTCTTTATTCTGAACTGTTTACTTGAGGAGAAGCTTGTTTAATCATGATCTGACTTTTATTACGTCATTCATAAAAAAATGTATATACGTAGTACCTTTTCATCTTCTTACTGAACTGTAGCCTTTGGGATGTGTGCAGACGCTGTCAGAATGTATCTAATGGGATATGACGTTTATCGTGGTAGCGTCGTTTCAAAGGGAGATGATTTGATATTTAATCACGATTTTTGCTTTCCCTCTTATCGATGCTGGCGTTGCTTTATTTGCATTATATATACATGTAGAACTTATAAACTCTTACCAGATTTGGCAATATGAGAGCTAGGCGACAATCTCGTTCTCGGAGACTTTTGGAAGTCTTGAAGGTTTTCGAAGTTGCCGAAGGTTTGCTTCTTCTCGCCAGTTCATCACCGAAAGAGGGTACAGGAGATGGGGAACCTTCTGGTTCCGTTCCTTATAAGTCTACGGACATGGGTTGTGGTTTCCTTCGTTCTAGGGATGCTGATGATGAAGGGGTTACCCGGTTATCTGCTGACGCCCTGATCCAACGTTTTCCGGTTAACCGGAAAAGTCGATGCTTGATAGTGTATCAACGGGCATCGGAACAATTGTTCTTCTGTACTTCCTGCCGGAAATCAGGTGATACTAGCTGCTGATGGTGATAATGAGTTGACTGTTGATCCCCCCTGTTAGGGTGATATGGGGAAGTACTGTATACCTCTGCCGAGGTTTTAGCTATGTTCCCTGGTGTTTATTTTGTTTATGTTGTTTTGATACACCGCCGTGTTTTGTAAAGTTTGTTAATGTGCTTTGTTGCACAAGTAACTTTTTGATGCATTATTATGCATATATGTGTTTTGCTAGTGATATAAGTTGTGTTTGAATTACAATATGTTGCATGTGTATAATTACTTTGTTTAGATAAAGCGAATAAGAATGGTATCGTGCTCATGTGTGAACGTAAGTCTGGACTGTGGGCGAGACTTGTGCCCGTTAGACTGTTCATGAGGCTTACAATGTTTCACCATATTGTTTTCGCGTGTACCAAAAGGAATTACATGCAATTTGTAATAAACAATAAAATATGTAAGGATAATCTTTGTATTAATAAGGCGCGAGGCTGATAGATACAAAGTGAATAATTAGAATAAATACATTGCCTGTGTAAGTGTCCGGCCTTCTGTGCCGAATGGTTTGGCTTGGTTATATGTAGCACCTCTTTAAGGTGTACGCCCCTTTGCCCAGGACTTCATTGATAATGTACGGTCCTTCCCATTTAGGTGCTAATTTGCCTGGCTTTTCTGCGTTAGATGCTTCATTATCGCGCAGGACGAAGTCTCCTGGAACAAAGGTGCACACGCGTATGCGCGCGTTGTAGTATTTTTCTAATTTGGATTTATATCTTGCTTCTGTGATGGCTCCATTCTCGCGCCTTTCCTCAAGAATGTCCAGATCCATCCTTCGTTCTTTTTCATTATCTTGTTTTTCCATAGCGATCATGCGCGGTGATGGGAGGCCGATTTCTGCTGGGATTACTCCTCCGAACCATATACAAGGCTAAATGGGGTTTCCCCTGTACTGGTTTTTGGCATGGTGCGATGAGCCCATAAGATGCTGGGGAGTTCATCTACCCATCCTCTTCGCGCAGTGCCCAATCTTGCCTTGATGCCATCAACTATTTGTTTATTTACGCTTTCAACTTGCCCATTTGCTTGTGGGTGCACCACAGAGGCAAAGCTGTGCTCGATTTTCATTTCTTTGAACCCTTCTGGAGGTCTTCCGAGGCAAAGTTTGTGCCATTATCGGAAATGATACGTAATGGTAACCCTAATCGACAGATAATATGTTCCCATATGAATTTGCGGATTACCATTGCTGTGGTTAACGCTAATGCCTTAGCTTCCACCCTTTTGGTGAAGTAGTCAACTGCCTCAACGATGAATTTAACTGCGCCTGACGCGTCGGGGAAGGGACCGACGAGGTCTATACCTCATTGTTGAAAGGGCCAGGCTGAGGTGACTGGAACTAGGGGATTTTTTGGGCAAAGAGTCTTTGGTGCGTGACGCTGACATGCTGTACACTTGCGCAATAGCTCCACCGTGTCTACGTGCATCCATGGCCAATAATAGCCCGCGTTCATAATTTTTGCAACGACCATTCGTGGTCCTGCGTGAATTCCACATAACCCTTCGTGAATTTCTCTGACTAGATACTGCGCATCTGTTTTATCAACACAGCGTAGAAGTGGGCCCATGAATGATTTCCGGTATAAGATACCGTCCGCCATTTCATAGTTCAGTGCTTTGTGTTGAATTTTTCTGGCTTCTGCCTTTCCTTCTGGAAGTTTCCCATGTAGCAAGTACATAATGATTGGGGACATCCAGGATGGATTCCCGACTTCGATGATGTTTACTTGTCTTAAAGGAACAGACGAGTTAGAAAATACCTCAATGCGGACTTCTTTTGCTAGATGTTTGAAACTAGTGGCGGCCAGCTTGCTCAATGCGTCCGCATGTTTATTTTCACTTCTATTTATGTGGGCTATCTTGAACGTTTGGAATTGGCTGATAAGCATTCATGCTTGCTCCAAATATAAAGCCATGGCTTCGCCTTTAGCGTCGTAATGGCCATTGACTTGTTCTGCCACTAGCTTGGAATCGACGTGGTCTTCGAGGTTCTTCGCTCCCATTTTGAGTGCCAAATGTAGGCCCGCGAGAAATGCTTCGTATTCTGCCTCATTGTTTGTACTTTTGAAATCTAGGCGTATTGCGTATGTGAGCTCGTGATTGTCTGGGCTAACCAGTCAAAGGCGCCTGCACCGTCATCAGTGGAGGCACCGTCTGTGTGCAACCTCCAAACCCTATCGTCGAAGACTGGAATAGGGTTTTGGATTGCTTCGCATTCTTGTATTTTGTCAATCGGAACTTCGGTGGCGAAGTCTGCCAAGACTTGTCCCTTAATTTCCGGTCGGGGTCTGTATAGGAGATTGTATCCTCCTAGCTCGATGCCCACTTGGCCAAACGCCTCGCGACATCAGGTTTAGACAAAATTTGGCCTAGATGATAGTTAGTGAGTACTGTAATAACATGGCCAGATAAATACCGGCGTAGTCTTCTTGATGCGTGTACCAGTGCGAGCACTAATTTTTCTATCATTGAGTAGCGTGTCTCTGGACCGGTTGGCATCTTACTAATGTAGTATATTGGAGTTTGAACGCCATTTCTTTCTACCATTAATACCACGCCAACCGCTACTTCTGCCGCGGACAGATATAGGATTAGTGGCTCTTCCTCTTGTGGTGCTGTTAAGGTTGGTAACTGGATCAGACATTCCTTCATTTGTTTAAATGTTGTCTCCGCTTCCGGTGTCCATTGAAAATGGCTCTTTTTTGCGCAATTGCGCAACGTACTAATGAACGGATAAGATTTCGCGGCGTGGTTTGCTAAGAATCTGTTTAGTGCTGCCAATCGTCCCGCTAGACGTTGCATTTCTTTAACTGTTGCTGGCGACGACATTAGCTGAATGGCCTGTACTTTCTCCGGGTTGACCTTAAAGTCGTCTCTGGTTATTATTAACCCTAGAAATTTGTCCTCCTCCATTCCGAAGGAGCATTTTGTTGGGTTCAGTTTTAAATTGACGCTGCCCAAAGAATTAAACGTGCGCTGAATGTTCGCGAGCATGGTCTCTTATTCTTGGCTCATGATGACAAGGTCATCCATATAAACTTCTACTGTTTTGCCAATGTCTTCCCCGAAGACTCTATCCATCAAGCGCTGGTAAGTAGCCCCTGCGTTGCGGAGACCAAAATGCATTTTCGCATAGCAAAAGATACCTTTATCTGTACGGAAGGCCGTTTTGTCCTCATCTTCTTCTTTCATCTGTACTTGATGGTAGCCTTTGTAACAGTCTAGAAAACACTTCCAGCGGAAGGATGCTAGAGAGTCGACTTTCTTGTCTATTTCCGGGAGTGCATAGCAGTCTTTCGGGCAGGCTTTGTTGAGGTCTTTGAAGTCGACACACATGCGCCACCCGCCATTGTGTTTTTGGACCATTACTGGGTTAGCGACCCAGGTTTGGTACTGTACTTCGTGCAGGATCCCAGCGTTAAGTAATTCTATTACTTGCTCGTTCATTGCTTCTGCCTTTTCTGTGATGAGACTGCGCCTTCCTTGCGCAACGGGTTCTGCTGAAGGTCGGACGTTTAAGCAGTGTTGCGCTATATCTCGTGGTACTCCAGTCATGTCCGCAGGGGACCAAGCGAAGATGTCCCTATTGTTGGAGAGTAGCTCCTTTAGTTTTATCCGGATTGTTGAGGAGATGGCGTGCCCTAGCAAAATATTTTTTTTCTGGATGTTCCTCGTTGAGAATCCATTTTTCTGGTTCGTTTGATGTTGAAGGTTTGGCGACCTTTGCTGGTGGTTCATCGTCGACGTACATAACTTCCTTGCTGGAATACAAAATTGCTACCCCGGTTTCCATTGGGAAACCGCAAGCAGCGTGTGGTATAGAGGTGGTCATGCTGAATTCTCTCTGAGAACGTATCCCCAGTAGTACGTCATGACGTGACGTTGCAGGCATAACCATGAAATTCACTGTGATAGTACGTGAGTGTTCGCCATCTGAGAGAGTCACAGGGAAGGCAATTTGACCTAGCGGGAAGACAGTTTCGTTACAGAAACCAGTGAGAGGAAAATCGACTGGTTTTAAGCGTGCCTTATCCTCTGGGTCGAGTTGTTTGAAACATTGTTCATAGATTATATCCATTGAACTTCCTGGATCTATGAACATATAATCGGTTCGGTAATGACCGAAGATACCAGTGATAATTACTGGACGTTCTTCCTGAGGACCTCCAGGGACAACAGGGAAGACTACTTGTTGCTCTCGCCAATGCTGATTATGGCTTCGTTTGTTCGGCCTTCGTGAGGGACCTCCTTGCACCATGTTTATCTGCCTTGTCTCAGCTCCCTGGTGATTGGTCTCTTCTGGATTTTGTGCTGTACTTTTTTGGGTATCAGATCTGCTGTATATTAACTAATATCTGGTATTTTATGCAAAAATTTGGTTCATGGCTTTTTGGAACCTGGTAAACCAATATTCTGGAGTTTCCTCTGAGAGTAGATCTGGGCGATTACGAACTCCCATTTGTACCCTGGAGCCCTTGTTCTCCAGACAACTTATGTTGTTTTTTTCGTTGCCCACGATTCCGTCGATCTGGATATCTCAGGTTTCAAGTACCCTTGACTTCAGATCGAGGACCTGATGGGTGAATTGACAAGTTCTCTATCATATGAAACAGAGAATGAAAAAAAATGAATCGAAACAAGAGGAGATGAATAAAACTGAGAAATAGGTGGGCGCCAATGAAGAAAAACTGGTTTAATTGACCGGAATCAACTGAACCAGGGGGGTTGAATCTGCATAAAAGGGGTTATCTCTTCTCGTCCGATTCGTGGGTGAGTGATCTTCTTTCTCTTACCGTAACTGCAAAACAACCACCGTTAGACTCGCCACGGGGAGAATGGGGGTTCTCTCTGTGACCACCCTCCGGCGTGAGAATAAGTACTTGTTTGATGAAGAAGAAGAAGAAGAAGAAGTGAATTTGAAGTGAATGTGACTTAAGAATTGTACCTGAATTATCCTTCTATTTATAGCCGAAGTTTTGGGCCGGAAAACTCGTTAGTGAAATATCGACAGAAAGTGCTTTTTCCGTAGGCGGTTATTTTCTCTCCGTTAATCGCTTAACGATTTTGAGTATGCACACGGATCGTGATGTTGATCGACGATTGGGGTTTTGTCACATGGAAAGTGGGCAAGTGAAGATCTCTCTTCAATTCCATGCCATCTTCGTGACTTCAAGAGGGCCTGGGATGATGCCACGTGGCTATTCGGTTATAACCGACTTGGTGGTGCACGATGGAGCCTTCTAGAAGATTGTGGCTGTAATCCTGTGTGGCTCTTCTTTATGTTAATTCTGTGGCAACAAAGAAGCTTATTAATATCCAAGTCTGGATATTAGTTACGCGGAAGTATATAGCTAGGATTTTTATCCTGTCTGCTATGGAGATAAGCGCAAGGATTTGTTATTCTCCTTTTGGCGCGCAGGTGTTGAATATTGTTTTCCTTCCGAATTCTCTTTGTAGGACCAGTGTGCGGTCGCGCAAGTGTCACGGCCCCCGACCCGGTTTGACCCGTTTCAGGAGCCGCGGGACAGAAAATCCCGTGGTATTAATTTTGACAGCGGAAGTTTTCTTCAGGATCTTTTTAAAACTGCAATTTCCCAATTATTTTATTTCACAACTTGGGATAAAACCCCGGTAATTTACAATCATAAGATTTCACGGAGAAATCTTTATTTTACAAAACATGTTTCTTTATTTTATATTGAGCCACTTCCTTAAGATTGTAGTGCTTCACGGCACTTTTCCTGGATCACAACAGATCACCTGAAACATGTTTGAAAAAGGTTTTGTCAGCGGGAAATACTGAGTGAATCATTCTTTTTAATAAAATGACACGTTTGTTATAATTTACAGTATTAAGAGAGATTACAATGTTTCAGATATCAACCAACTACCCACAGTATTTGTCATCGACTCGTTTCGGTGACTGTGGTCATATCACTATTGAGTCATGTCACCCAATAGTGAAGAATATCACTAATTAGGTTCGCGCACCTAAAGTGATAAAAACAGTAGTAATGTGCACAATACCCCACATACTGGCTGTAACTTGGTGATTACATAAACTTAATCACTGCAATTATAACTTTGAAAATATTTAAGAATTTATAAAGCATTTTGATAAAAAGAGAATGACTCACATTGCAGATTTAATTGAGCAGAGCCTAGCCTACTGATTAGCCTTTTTAACCTAAATTTAATAACAGGCACATAATTCGGTTAGTAACTTAATACAACATTTACGATAACTCACGAGATTAAACCCTCACATCGAATGACAAAGTGCGATACTTAAACATCCATTGAATTAACAACGAATGACAAAGCATAAACCCTAATGTGGGCAGCACTTAAACATCCATTGGATAGTTTAATCGATCAGACATTGAATCGTAGCAACGATCGAGTTATTACCCTGTTTTGCGGCAGCGATTTGTGAATAGTGTGTGTTTTAGAAGTGTTTCTGCTATAACTCAGTCTACGTAATGAATTTCTTCGTCGTTTCAGTGCCAGAAATCAAGTCCCAATGCCCACTATTTATACACAAAATTGACCCCGGCTTACGGACCGTAAGCCTCATCCCTTACGGTCCGTAAGGGACACGAAGGGTCATAGGGTAGCCCCGTGTGTGTGTAGGCTTGCTGAGTTGACAGAATTGTGAAATTCGATTTTGACAGCTTTTTATTTAGATAATCGTAACTAGGGTTTACCCCCCCTGATTTTTAGGGGCCTTGATCCTGATTCTGATTGTTCTGAAAATTTTAGGGTTTGTGCAAAATCACTTGGGTGTCTCAATTAGGGTTTCCTATTGGACAATTAAAATAATAATTAAGACTTTTTTATAGGAGTTATTACATTCTCCCCACCTTAATAAAAATCTCGTCCTCGAGATTTACTGGAATAAGTATGGATACTTTCGCTTCATTTCAGATTCCAGCTTCCAAGTGTATTCAGGTCCTCTCTTTGAATCCCACTTGACTTTAACTAGCACTAGTCGTTTGTGCTTGAGAAACTTCACCTTTCGATCTTCTATCTGAAGAGGTTTCTCAACAAATTTTAACTTTTTGTTTACCTCTATATCTTGGAGAGGTACTACCAAAGATTCGTCTGATAGACATTTCTTGAGGTTGGATACATGAAATACATCATGTATTCCAACTAACTCCTCTGGTAGTTGTAAACGATAAGCAACTGGTCCTATACGTTGGATCACTGGAAATGGTCCTACGTATCTTGGACTTAGCTTTCCTTTCTTACCAAATCGAACTACTCCTTTCCAAGGAGAAACTTTCAATAGTACTTTATCTCCAATTTGAAACTCCAACGGCTTCCGTCTATTGTCTGCATAACTCTTCTGGCGATCTCGAGCCGTCTTTAGTCTTTCCTTGATTTGAGTAATCTTATCGGTAGTCTCTTGCACTATTTCAGGACCTGACAATTGACTTTCTCCTGTTTCTGCCCAACAAACCGGAGTTCTGCATTTTCTTCCATATAGTGCCTCGAATGGGGCAGTTTCAATACTTGAATGATAACTATTGTTATAGGAGAATTCAATTAAAGGTAAATGGTCGTCCCAATTTCCACCAAAATCTATCACACATGCTCTAAGCATGTCTTCTAGAGTTTGGATTGTCCTTTCACTTTGTCCGTCTGTCTGAGGATGATATGCAGTGCTCAGATTTAGTCGAGTTCCCATTGTTTGCTGGAAACTTGTCCAAAAATGAGAAGTGAAACGACTATCTCTATCTGATACAATGGAGAGTGGAACTCCATGTAGGGATACGACTTTATCTACATACAACTTTGCTAACCTTTCCATGCTAAAGGTTTCTTTCATTGGTAGAACGTGAGCAGATTTGGTTAATCGATCCACAATTACCCAAATCGCGTCATTACCTTTTCTGGTTTTGGGTAACTTAGTAACAAAATCCATTGTTATGAGTTCCCATTTCCATACAGGCATTTCCAGTTGTTGTAGTAGACCTGAAGGTTTCTGATGTTCTGCCTTAACTTGTGAACAAGTAAGACACTTAGAAACATATCTTGCTATATCCTTCTTCATGCCTATCCACCAGAAATTATTCCTTAAATCTTGGTACATTTTATTGTTTCCTGGGTGCATGGTATACCTAGATTTATGAGCTTCTTCTAAAATCTTATTTCTTAATTCTCCCTGCTTAGGTACCCAAATTCTACTTTTGTGGAATCTCCAAATTCCATCAGCTCCTTGTTCTAATTCTTTTATTTGTCCCTTCATTCCTTCAGCATCATCCTTTATTGCTGTAGCTTGAACATTTTTCAATTGTTCCATTAAATCTAACTGTAGATTTAACCTAAGAGCACGAACTCGTCGTTGTTTCTCATGGTACTTACGACTTAAGGCGTCTACAACTACATTTGCCTTTCCTTCATGATATTGAATATCACAGTCGTAGTCACTTAGGATTTCCATCCATCTCCTTTGCCTCATGTTTAACTCTTTTTGCCCAAATATATATCTTAGACTTTTATGATCTGTATAGATAGTAAACTTACTTCCATACAGATAATGTCTCCAGATTTTCAGGGCAAAAATTATGGCTCCTAATTCTAAGTCATGAGTCGTATAGTTTTCTTCGTGCCTTTTCAATTCTCTTGAAGCATACGCAATTACCTTCTTGCGTTGCATCAGCACACATCCAAATCCTAGTTTTGAAGCAACACAATATACTTCAAAATCTTCAGTTCCTTCTGGTAAGGCTAAGATTGGAGCATTGGTTAATTTCTGTTTCAAAATCCTAAAGGCTTCTTCTTGTTTAGGTCCCCATTCAAACTTAACTGCTTTACAGGTTAGCTTAGTTAATGGTACAGCTATCTTGGAAAAATCCTTAATAAACCGTCTATAGTATCCAGCTAAACCTATAAAACTTCTAATTTCCATTGCGGATTGCGGAACCTTCCATTTGGTAATTGCTTCTATCTTAGCAGGATCTACATGAATACCTTCGTGATTCACCATGTGTCCTAAGAATTGCACTTCTTGCAGCCAAAATTCACATTTCGAGAATTTGGCGTAAAGCTTTTCTTTTCTTAACAAAGTTAAGAGTGCATGCAAGTGCTGACAATGTTCATCCTGACTTTTAGAATAAATAAGTATATCGTCGATGAAGACAATTACAAATTTATCCAAGTACGGTTTACAGATTCTATTCATCATGTCCATGAATGCTGCAGGTGCATTCGTTAACCCGAAGGGCATGACTGTAAACTCGTAATGACCATACCTAGTTCTGAAAGCAGTCTTAGGTATGTCTTCTTCTTGTACTTTCAACTGATGATATCCGGAGCGTAAGTCAATCTTAGAAAAATATCTAGCTCCTTGAAGTTGATAAAAAAGATCATCAATCCTAGGTAATGGGTATCGATTCTTAATTGTAACCTTATTCAATTCTCTATAATCAATACACATTCTCATCGAACCATCCTTTTTCTTAACAAACAACACTGGTGCTCCCCAAGGGGATGAACTAGGTTGTATGAATCCTTTACTTAGTAATTCATCTAATTGCTTTTTCAGTTCTAACATTTCTGTGGGAGCTAACTGATAAGGTGCCTTGGCTATCGGTATGGTTCCGGGAATTAGTTGAATCCTAAATTCTACCTCTCTATCTGGTGGTAACCTTGGTAATTCTTCTGGAAATACATCTGGGTATTCCGAGACTACAGGAATCTCCTTAAGTTCTTTACCCTTAGTACTAATGATTACTGAAATCATATATACTATTCCTTGCTTTCGTTCATAACTAGCAACTTTCATTACTGATATGAACTTCATGGGCTTACGTGGTTTATCTCCTGTAATCATAATTACTTCTCCAGTAGGTGTTTGAATTTCTATGGAATTCTGATCACAAAGAATTCGAGCATGGTTGGCTACTAACCAATCCATTCCTAATACAACATCAAATTCGGCTAATTTCATAGGTAATAGGTTTGCAAGGAATTTATGACCTGAGAGTTCTATACTTTCCTTTTGCAAAACTTTATCTATGCTAACAGAATTTCCGTCTGCCGTTTCGACTGTAAAAATCTGCCTAAGTTTGGTTAAGGGTAAGTTAAGAGCTTGGCAGAATGAAGTATTGATAAAACTTTGGTTTGCACCAGAGTCAAATAATACTTTTGCATACACGTTGTGAACTAAGAACGTACCAACTATCACATCTGGAATGAGTTCTGCTTCTTGAGTAGTTAACTGAAAGGCTCGAACATTCTTCTTAGTAGCTCCGTTGGCTGTCTTGGCTTTGTTGTCTGCTGGTTTGACCAATTTAGGACATTCTGTTTTAAAATGTCCTGCTTCACCACAGTTAAAGTAGACTATGGTTTTCCTTCTACAATTTTCTTCCCGATGTCCTACCACTTTGCAAAAATTGCAGGTTACATTACATCTTCCATAATGTTTCTTTTTGCAATTCTTGCAGAATGGCGAAGTTGAAGATTGCCCTGTTCCTCTTCTTTTGAAGCTATTATTACCCATACGAAAGCCTTGGGAAATTTTCTGAGCCAATTCCTTTTTCTTATTTTCATCTCTTGTGCGTACCAGTTCATCGGTTAAAGTATTAGCTAATTCTACCGCATCGTCAATAGTACGAGGTCTCGTAGCTTTAACGATATTGCGAATTTCGCTAATCAGTCCCCAAATATAGTGAGAAATGAGTACCGGTGCTGGCGAAGCCAGTGTTGGTACCACTCTAGCATATTCAAAGAATGTCGAAGTATAACCGCGACAATCTACACCCATCATTCTATGGTTTAAGAACTTATTTGCCATTTGATCTTTTTCATATTCGGGACAAAATTTTCTTTTTACAAGACTTTTAAATTATTCCCAGTTCATAGAAAAAGCTATCATCCTTCCTTTTGCTTGTAACACCGTGTTCCACCATTCTAGCGCCCCTTCTTTAAAAAGATTTGACGCGTACATAACCTTGTCATCCTTATCACATTTACTTATGGCAATTACTGCCTCGGTTTTCTCTAACCAACGCAGTGCCGCAGTCGCTCCTTCATTGCCTGCAAACTCAGTGGGTTTACAAGCAAGAAATTCTTTGTAAGTGCAACCAGGTGTTGCAGCTTTCATTTTCTTAGGGGGCGGAGCCTGCCTTGGATTATTATTGTGATTAGTATGATTACCGCCTCCATTTACGCTATTACTGAAGTTATCTTCAGAAATACGTTTGCTAGGAATGATTAGTTGAGGTTCGATTGGATTTCTAACAGCAGCAACTATTGCTGGAATAGCATTGGCTATTCCCTGAGCAACAATATTTTCTATATCCTGCCTATTTAGAAATTGATCCTCCTGGTGTTGCTCGGATTGATTAACCTCATTAACTGGTTCGTTATTAGCGTTTTCCATCTGATAATATATTTAATTTTATTAGTATCAATTAAATAACAATTATATACAAATAATCATACTAATTTCACAATACACATATAGCCAAAACTATCGATTTCTCCTTTTCATATATATTATGCATCATTACACACTGATTATTTTTACACAAGTTTTATTTTAGATTATTTCACATGATTATATTATTATTGCTAATTTACAACCACAGTCTCATAACCCCCTTATCCCTTGTCAGCTAATATTTTAATAACGGCGCTCCCTCTCATCATACTTCCAGGAGATCTGTTCTCCTACTTCCCGGATCCTATTTCCCGCATCCATTAACTCCTCGCCAAAGTGACGGAGTTCAGCTAAATTCTCATTGCTCATAGGTGGATTAGGTATAGGTTCAGGGTCAAACTGAGGAAGAAAGGAATAAGGACTGTTGAGCAGGTTTTGGAACTGCCAATCATTCGTCCACCATTCATCCATTCCCAGAGGTTGGGTGTGGATTATAGGTTCTGGGATTACTGGTTCTAAGTTTATAGGGAGTTGAGTTTCAATAGGACGAGTAAAAACATTTGTATTGACAGGCTGAATAGTATCACAGCTTGCCAATATAAAATCTAGCTTTTCCTGTAATGTCATTTCCTGAGTTTGTTTAGAACTTTCTCCAACTTCTACCCGAGAACCTCCTCCAATCTCCATTTCTATTTGCTTAGAATATTCATCAAACTGTAATCCCATCTGCCTAGACTCTTCCCTGACTTCAATTCCCTTCCTTTATCTAAAGGATTTTCTATTTTAGGCATCTTTCTAGTGACGGGCTTCCTCCTACGCACACGCCTCCATCCTACAAATCTCCTTCTTTTCTTGGGCTTGGGTTTCTCCGGAGGTGGAGCATTGAATTCAATAGGTTCTTCTATATCTGGTATATACCTATTGAAATCTCTGGAAACCTCTATTTTTACCGGATAGAGATTTAAATTCTGAAGGGCGTCAGACAAGTCACTCATGCTGTTTAGCACACATGCAAAATACACACAAATACTAAGTTAAAATTTCATAGATAACCTTTAAATATTATTTCATATCGTGTGACTACCAAAACAACTGAAATTTTTAAAACACACTAGGGTTTTCTTATTTATTTACTAGATATGGTTTCTGGACTTGTAAGTGAATAGGTTACTAAAACTTTAGTCAGATTATTTAAAGATTTGCATTTACTGCTACAGTAGCTAGCATATAGAGATATGCCCATTTCTCATCTAACTTGTCCTCCCAAGGTGATTTACTGGTTAATTCCTGGGTTTCCTGTTTAATCTTCTTTTCTCGGATTTTCTTTATTTTCTCCTGACTTTTCTTAAAAATCAAACTTCTTTTATTTGGAGAAAGTGGTTCCTCATATTGTGCCTTTCGCACAAATATCCCTTCATCAGGAATTACAGACTGGTTTGAGGATTTGGTTTGGGATGAACTTCCCTTCTCGTTGGATGACCTATCTAATTTAAGATAGATGTTTGACAGCTTTTGTTGACCCATACTGTACACAAATATTCAAATAAGAAAAACACATAATCACATAATGACAAGTAGAAAATTAAGTATTTTCAAAATACTTAATAGGCTTAAATCAGTGGCTCTGATACCACCTTATTTCTGTCACGGCCCCCAACCCGGTTTGACCCGTTTCAGGAGCCGCGGGACAGAAAATCCCGTGGTATTAATTTTGACAGCGGAAGTTTTCTTCAGGATCTTTTTAAAACTGCAATTTCCCAATTATTTTATTTCACAACTTGGGATAAAACCCCGGTAATTTACAATCATAAGATTTCACGGAGAAATCTTTATTTTACAAAACATGTTTCTTTATTTTATATTGAGCCACTTCCTTAAGATTGTAGTGCTTCACGTCACTTTTCATGGATCACAACAGATCACCTGAAACATGTTTGAAAAAGGTTTTGTCAGCGGGAAATACTGAGTGAATCATTCTTTTTAATAAAATGACACGTTTGTTATAATTTACAGTATTAAGAGAGATTACAATGTTTCAGATATCAACCAACAACCCACAGTATTTGTCATCGACTCGTTTCGGTGACTGTGGTCATATCACTATTGAGTCCTGTCACCCAATAGTGAAGAATATCACTAATTAGGTTCTCCCACCTAAAGTGATAAAAACAGTAGTAATGTGCACAATACCCCACATACCGGCTGTAACTTGGTGATTACATAAACTTAATCACTGCAATTATAACTTTGAAAATATTTAAGAATTTATAAAGCATTTTGATAAAAAGAGAATGACTCACATTGCAGATTTAATTGAGCAGAGCCTAGCCTACTGATTAGCCTTTTTAACCTAAATTTAATAACAGGCACACAATTCGGTTAGTAACTTAATACAGCATTTACGATAACTCACGAGATTAAACCCTCACATCGAATGACAAAGTGCGATACTTAAACATCCATTGAATTAACAACGAATGACAAAGCATAAACCCTAATGTGGGCAGCACTTAAACATCCATTGGATAGTTTAATCGATTGGACATTGAATCGTAGCAGCGATCGAGTTATTACCCTGTTTTGCGGCAGCGATTTGTGAATAGTGTGTGTTTTAGAAGTGTTTCTGCTATAACTCAGTCTACATAACGAATTTCTTCGTCGTTTCAGTGCTAGAAATCAAGTCCCAATGCCCACTATTTATACACAAAATTGACCCCGGCTTACGGACCGTAAGCCTCATCCCTTACGGTCCGTAAGGGACACGAAGGGTCATAGGGTAGCCCCGTGTGTGTGTAGGCTTGCTGAGTTGACAGAATTATGAAATTCGATTTTGACAGCTTTTTATTTAGATAATCGTAACTAGGGTTTACCCCCCCCCCCCCGAGTTTTAGGGGCCCTGATGCTGATTCTGATTGTTCTGAAAATTTTAGGGTTTGTGCAAAATCACTTGGGTGTCTCAATTAGGGTTTCCTATTGGACAATTAAAATAGTAATTAAGACTTTTTGATAGGAGTTGTTACAGCAAGGTCTAAAGAGAGTTCGAAGGGTGGGTTGTGGTATGGTCCTAAACAGGGGCGGACCCACCCCCATGCCAAGGTGGGCGGGCGCATCCCCGAGAAAAAAAAATTATGTTAATTTCCGACGAAAATCCCGTTCGTACCCCTTGGAAATTTTCGTCCGCACTCCTTGGAATTTTTCGGTCGCACCCCTTGGAATTTTTCGTCCGCACACCATTGGTAAAAAAAAATATTATGGATTTATATTATAATTTTTTTTAGTAAAGTCTGATTTTTTTTTATAAAAAAACTACCTATATTAATACATTATATACACTTATACTACTCAAACCCAATCCCAAACCAAACCTTAACCCATTATGTAACCTTATACATTAGCCCACTAACATTTGTAGCCCATTACCCAACATAACTTAAATAAAACAATAAACTTAAGCCCAAAACCCCTTCAATTTCCATCATCCCGCCCTTCTGCGTTCTGCCTCCTGCCCAGCGACATTCATCATCATCAGCAAGTCCAGCAACACAGCAGCACTGATCAGTCGATCACGGCCCGATTCTGACCGGAAACTGATCGGAATCCGCACCAAAACCAACCGGCGATCTTCAAAGGGTAAGTTTTATTGTTTATTTTGATGATTTTACTTGATACTAAGGTAGAAAAGGGGTAATAAAATTCTTAAATATGTTTGAAAAATCGTGTGTTTAGTTGTTGCTTTACTGCTTTAGATGATTTTTATGATGATTATGTTATTTAGATGATTTTTAGGGGTGATTAAACAATTCTAGGGCTTGATTGCTTGAATAGTTGAAAGTTAAAATTAAACAAAAAGGTTATGGAGCGATGAACTTATGGTCATGGATCAATTTGATTGTAATAGGAACCATGAGTAGAGACGTTATGGCGCGATTTCTCAAGAGGAAAGTGGATACATCTTCCGAACTAATTGATTTGGATACTCTTCCTTCGGATCCGTATGATCGCAAGCCGATAGAATCATATAACGTGAATCAACGGGATGAGATTAGAAGGGCATATATACTAAGAGGACCGTATCAACCAAGAGGTATCGAATTCCCACAAACAACGTTTCAAGGTGACGAGTTAAGAAAATTTAAGGAAGAATGGTATGACAAACATGAGTATAAGGGATGGTTAGAGTATGGCTCAAAATCGGATCGCGTGTTTTGGATGGTTTGTCAAGTCTTGTAAGGTTAATGGTTTCAACAAATATTCACGTAACTTTTACATTGGTATATCGGTTATTGAAACCTGTTCTCGTATTATCCGTCGCAACCGCAACCGTTGAAAGATGTTTTTCGGCAATGACGAATGTGAAGACCGACTTGCGTAATTGGATTGGGGATGAGAATTTAAGTGATAGTTGTGTATGTTATATAGAGAAAGACTTGCTTAAGAAAGTAGATTTAGATGATGTTTTGGATAGATTTCAAAAAATGAAAACCCGTAGGGCGACGTTTTAATTATGTTTTTACAAAGTTTGACGTGTTTGCCAAATATATAAATTTAGTTTGATGTTCTTTTGTCTTACATGACCTGACCCGACCTGATACAACCGATTTTTTTACTTATGTACCTAGGGGCCTAAAATTTTTAAAAATGTTCCGCACCCCGATGGAAAAATTCCTGGGTCCGCCACTGGTCCTAAACACTTAGCACGAGGTTTTTGGGACCTTACCCATTCAGTCAGTGATCCAAATTTGCCGTTAAAAAAAAAACAATTTTGCAGTTAATGAAGATCAAGTTTGATAAATTTTCATACACATAATAATATACAATGGGTAATAACAATTACGTATGGGATTGAAATTATCTATAACCAACTGTCACAAACTCCTCTTATGTATTGTTTAGCAAACTCATTAATCAATCGCAAACAAGAGAAGAAAATACAGAGACCCAGTAAAAATCATAATTTAAATAAAAACAAATTATATAATTGGTTCTATTAGGGTTATTGGATTTTAATAATCTTAAGTTTCACGCCGATAATAATCCCAACTTTGAAAATTTCCTCCAACGATCCCAACTTGTAAAAATTTGGCCCACATTGATCATTTTCTAACATAGGTGCACTTAATTTAATTAAGGAGTCTACAGGTGCTCTTGAATATAGAGTTTTTTCCTAAAGTAGTGTTGGTGGAAAAATATTTACCATTTTGGTGTTCCTTAAGAACTATTTACCAAAGTGGTGTTTTTCCTTTATTTTATATTGTGTTTACTTTTTCTTTGCTAAAATCATAAAAAAAAGAAAGACCCGACATTTCAATAGAATACTTAATCATATTATTTTTTATATTTGATTCAATCGAATAGAGATTGAAATCTTTAAATTAGCTTTTAATATGGAAAAGTGGGACTACATAGTTCTTACGTTGACTTCGTGGATTTGATTTGTGAATTCATCATTTTATTTTTATGATCGAACATAAGGGTGTAAGGCTAGAGGGTATGGTGACATCCCATCCTTGGAGGACCATCCGCCTCGTGGGCGCCACGTCATAGTCCTCCCAAGGATGCTCCATCCCCCAAAAGTAGAGGGTATGGAGGATGGTCCTAGTCATAGTCCTCCCACCACTTTTATGTTTTTTTTTTTAATCTTCTACTTTTTTTTTAACATTTAACAACCGAATCAAACGAACCATGCACACCCTCTACGTAACGATAACTTTTGTTACACCAAAAGGAAATGATTTGAATAGTCAAATCCTAAGCAAATAAAAAAAATAATAATATTAAAAAAAAACAGAAAAGTTGTGATACATAAAGACAAAATAAATACACCATTCCATACTAGAAACCCTCAAAACAAAAATAAAAGGTTGCCTGCTTGAGAGGCTGATACATCTAAATCCCAACTGTATCTCTCTCTTTATCAACCCTAAAAAAACCCCCAATTCATAATTCAATCCGATTAAGCTTCAAATCACGGTACGTTCGCCAATTTCATTTATATTCTACACTAATTTGCAACCTATATTCATCAATTTCATGTTTCCGCTTGTGTTTACGCCATTCACAAGACACATCCAGGCCACTTTTAGAAATAAATGCGAATTTTTTTTAAATAACGGATACTTTTGAGATGGGGGCCCACGTTTTTGGTCCGTCGCAACCGTCAACATTCGGACGTTGAGGACGGGACGGAGGGGGGCCGACGTGGTAGGCCGGGCGTCGCCGAGGGAGAACGGATGGGGCGACGGTACCATACCGTGTAGCCTAAGGAGTGGTTAAACACTTTGGAGTGGTAAACCAAAAAACCGACCAATCAGAGCGCGTCATGTCAATCAGTAAAAAATGTTTAAACTTTGCTGAAAAATGTTGGCAATGGTTTAAACATTTGGTGAAGTGGTAAACTTTTTAAATAAAAAAAAGGAAAAAGATGTGATTGATTGAGATTGGAATGGACCCCACCCCACACCCCCTCTCTCTCTCTCCTTCCTCCCTTCCCCGCATCGGTGAAGCCTCACCGACTTCACTCCCATTTCGTCAAACACTTCATGCGGCAAGGGGTTGGCATTGGTTTGCCACTTCGGTAATTGGGTTTGCCGAGTGGTTTACCGAGCCACTCCGCACGCCCTAAAGATTAGAATTTTTAACATTAACTTGTAACATGAAACAGAATGATTACATAGCATTAATGTTGACTTTATTTGTGATTTTATAATTTTTATGATGGAACACGTAGCAAACAAATTTCATATTTAAAAAAAATGGGTTTGTTTTACGTAATGAATCCAATTTAATGTAGTATTTCATACAGATTGAAAACTAGATAAAAATGGTTATCCTCGCTCAACAAACGTGTTTTTAATATGAACCATATTAAACCTTTTATTTTGTTTGATATAAAGACCGGTAGTGACTCGCTTTTATTTAACATTTTTTTCGCTTTTATAAGAAATTGAGACTGGTAGCAACTTGACTTTATTTGACATTTCTTTTGGTTTTTATTTGATATCGAAACCGGTGGCGAATCAGGTTTTAATGTTTGATTAATTGTTTTAATTCATTGTTAAATTATTTGGGATGATCTAAAAACACTATAGTCGTTTGATATATAAAAATACCTGATTTAATGAATTTAAACCTAAAAAGGAATAATAAAAATGGACTGGCCGAATAAATAAAACAAAACAAATAAAAAACAAGTCTAATATGTTAATAAAAGAAAAGGTAAATGCAAAAAATGAAAACACCATTTAGGTAAATAGTTTTCAAGAACACCAAAATGATAAATACTTTTTTCACCCACACTAGTTTGGAAAAAAAAACTCCTTAAATATATTGAGTAGACTAAATTCTTATATGTTGGAAATGATCAATGACGGCCAAAATTTTTACATGTTAGGATTGTTAAAGAGATTTTTTAAAGTTGGAATTATTATCAACCAACAGGTAAAACTTAGAATTATTAAAATCTAATAACCATTTTTATCATTTTAACATATAACTTTATTATGTCATTGTAACATAACATGTAAGGCGGCAGGTCATGTGATATGATAAAATATATATGCATGAAATCTTGCATCCTAACGTGGCAGCCCAAGATAGGTAGTTAGGGAATTCGGCAAAGGATAGGGTCATCTAATCATTTTGTCAACACAAAGTGGTAGTAAACTTTAACACGCTCAAGATTCTTCTTAAGAAAAATGTAATAAGGTATCTTCTTTTATTATTTTTAATATAAGTTTGCAAACTTTTTGTGCATTATTAGTTGTAAGTTGTGCTTTATGAGTTTTTCAAAAAAAACTTGATTTTTTAGTTTTAACCCAAAGGTTTGTACCTTTTCCAATTTTAACCCTTCATAATTTGTTTTTTTAACTTTAACCCAAAACTTTTCATTATTTGCAATTTAACTTCACAACTTTTGTCACTTATACTTTTCATCTTTCACAAATTTTCGTTTTACGTATAGTTCTAAATTTTTCGAGTTAATACGACGCAACGTGCATGTGTGGTTCAACGTTTTTACCTCTATTTTTCCATGTTTGACAGGTTCGTCGCAATACGCATATTATAGGTCAAGTCAGTGTTGGTTGTCGATGACGGTTGTGTGACATTAGTACTATTTGACACCGTTTTACGCCCCGCCGCAACGCGGGGTGTGCTTTGGGGGTTTTCAAAGAAAAAATTGTTATGCATATTGTTGTCGTAACGTTGGCTTTGGGGGGTTTCAAAAATATTGTTTTTTTTTTTTTACTTTTCACCCAAAAGTATTTCATAAATTACTTTTAACCCAAAACTATTTGTTTTTTTACTTTTAACCCAAAACTTTTTATCTTTTGCAATCTATCCTCATAACTTTTTTTACTTTCAACTTTGGTCATTTATAGTTTCTATTTTTCGCAAATTTTTCGCTCTATGCTTGGTTCTAAATTTTGTGACTTAACACATCACAGCTGTGTCTTTGGCTTAACGTTTTTACGTTTCATTCTAAATTTTGTGAGTTAACACGACGCAACGTGCGTGTGTGGGTGAACGTTTTTTACATCGTCTATTTTTACCCCATTTGACAGGTTTAACATAACGTGTGGGTCGTAGATCGACTTAATTATAAATAAAGAATCCCCGCCGCATTGCGGCGGGTCGTAATCCTAGTTATTTTTAATTTCACATTGAACAAATTACATCTTAAATAATTTTGTTAGCCACCAAGCGCCCAGCAAAGTAGCCAGAGGTTTTCCCACAAGTTTGGAGTTTTCTCTGTCGGCGACTCGAGTTCGACTCTTGCTCAAGTGTCACTTTTCGGGTTTAAGCATGGAGGGCGCACCACTGGACAGGTTTCGAACTCGGGGTCCTTGGTGTTGGAAATTTTGTGAAAATAGCATTTTTCACAAATATATGAAAATGATTTTTTCCTATTTTTGGACTAGAAATAAATATAATAAAATGAGCGGGTTTTATATATTTATTTGTGGGTTAGTGTTCTACGTTGGAAGGACTTCGCAACGAACTAAACCACGTCCAAAACGTAGCTAAGATGAATGAGATATCGATGCTCAAAGTTTGGTGTTTGAAACTTGAATGCTGAAAAAGTGGGAAGGTAGCACCTTGTCCCACATCGGATGAGAGATGAAACTTACAGGGGTATTTAAGTGGGAACTCTCCATCCTTATTGTTTCATGGAAGCACTCACTAGTGTACTCGCGAGCGCGCGCGCGTGGCGTGGGCGATGTGACGCTTTTATGGCGCACTTTGCACTTCGCATCGCCGCTTGAGAGCCGCCTTTGTATTTTTGACCACGTGCGCGTGGTGGATCACAGAGGCTGCAAGGACCAAGTGGTGTGAAGGTTCGAGGCGCGTGACGTGGCAGTCCGCGCGCGAGTACACATGGCTTGGAGGCGCGCGGTTGCGCCCATGGTGCATGGGCCTGATGTGACGTGCGCGGCGCACCAAAGTGAGCCAAAACGGCGCGATTGTGTGGCGTGCTCGTAGAGGCTCACAAGTGACGTGGCACACGCGCGCAGGCGCGCATGGACCTGAGTGAGTATGGCGCACGCGCGCATGGAACGTGCAGACCTGGGCGCGCGCGCACCAGTGTGACTTGCGCGCACGCGCGCGCAGAAGCTTCCAGCAGCAGTTAATGCAGTGCAGTTACGTTTCAGCATTCGAAACTGACGTAGTTAATGCGTTTGACTGAGAATTTAATGACGAATTAAGGTGCATTGAACACGTTTAATGCAGTTTAATTCTCCCATTAAATTCGTTTTTCAGTTTCGACCTTCATCTGCAGTATAAATAGAGGCTTCAGCTGCAGAATCAAGTACACCGAAAACCAACAGCAAAGACAATCTCTCCTCTCTGAATTCTTCATCTTTCAAGCAGCAAGGTACACCTTCGGGTTGGAGTCAAGACCGGCAGTGCAACTGCTTGAGGCTGTTGTATCCTGGAAACAAACGTGTTCTCCTGGGAGACACGAAATTTGTTTTAAGGGACCCGTGTCTAACACGATCCTCAGCCAAGAACAGTTTTTCTGTTCGTGTTTCCTGTTTTGTTTTTCCCTTTTTCAGTTGTAATTGTATTTTTTTTCAGTTGTATTTCTGTTAAGTATTTGTAATTCAAGTTAATAAAATTTTTATTTATTTTACACGATCGGATTCCTACACTTGGGAACACCCCATTATTCTTCATGGGTTAAGCCAGTTGTTCTTCGCCGTCCAAAAAAAAAATATATTTAGTTATTAGCTATGACCTAAGTGCTATAGTAGTATGGTGTTTGTCCCCTACAAAAGTATCGTGCGTTTAAATGGTTTTTTTGTTGTGGTTTAAATGCTTACGAGTACGAAGTTAAACGGTATTTCGGTGTACCAAATTGCTTTTCAAAAAAATAACTAAGTTATTATTATTAGTATTATCAGTATTTACTTTTTATAATAATAATAGGTAACTAGCTCTTAGAAACATATGTGTAGATATAATAAATATATACTGTCACTTAAAATACTATACTCTTGTTAATATTTTTTGGGTGCTACTTTCTACACCCCCTATTTACTTTTTTCACCCCCTTTCTCTCACATACTTACAGGTGGGGCCTGCGTGGGACCGACAGTTTTCCTCTCACAAGGGGGGGTGTAATCAGGAAGGAGGGGGGTGCGTATAGAATGAGCCTATTTTTTACGTATTAGCTGACGAAATTAACTAATAAAAAAATATATATAATAAGACTATGGGGTATGGGGCGTGGGTTGGGTACAAACGCCCAAGTCACCACCCCGGGTGGGTTTGGGTTTCGGGGTAGCCCCTTGGGCGGGGGTTTCAGCCTGGGCGTTGGGCGGGGCTACCCACATGACATGGTGGAACCTCATTGGTCAAGAGCACTAGCCCTTTGAAATTGGTTTTTTTTTTCCACTCCACCCCAGCCACGCCCCACCATACCCCTTTGAAATTGGTTTTTGGTCTTGGGTGCCCCATACTCCACGTGTCGCACCATGCCCCCAACCCACGCCCCACCATACCCCACGGTCTAAGATGAGACGGAATGTACAAACTCAAGTTATACAGACCTGATTGAGCCAACCCCCCCCCCCTCTGGCGTTCTTTAAAACACCCTCAAGTGTCCCTCTTTTCAAATTGTTTGGCCCATGAGTTTTTTCCATGTCAAATACAATTAATTTTAAAGAGATAGAGATGGAATTTTTGGGTTTGGGTTAGCCGGAATTTTTGGGTTTTGTGGTTTTAGCCGGAGATGTTGCAGGGTGTCGAAGAAGAAGAAGAAGGGATGGAGGCAGGTGGTTTGTTTTAAAACTTTGCTCAGTTGTCACATTAGGCCCCTGTGGTTTTGAAACTTCAATATCTTTAATATTTCAAGTTTCAAAAATGCTATATCAGTCCCTAAAGTTTTGTTTATTAAATGTGTCATTTGGATCTTTTATAAAACTTTAAATTTTGCAATGTAATTTTTTAGTATTGTAATTTTTTAATTTAGTGAAGTATTTTAAGTTTTTAATTTAAAAAAATAAATCATTGTGTAATGATTGGATGGGGCGTTATAGGGCATTATTCCACTACGCCACTTTTGCGAAAACGACCTATAATGCCCCCATGCTGACTGGACTACCACATAGTAGAAAACGCCCCAGGGTGGGGGCATTATTCATCAAACCACTACGCATGGTCTTAGCATATATAACCAATACTTACATAAATTTACACGGATATGTGCGTGTGTTTCGGGTTCATGTGTTTCGGAGGGTCATGGGGACTTTACCGTAAAAAAAAAAAGTTTTATAATGTGCAAACTGCGAAGTGTACGAAAGATTCAGAAAGCAATCTGTACATTTAATGAGTTTTAAGCGAATGCATTCATGTCCATTTAGTTACAAGCGGGTTTAGATATACCGTTTAGATGGGTCAGACCCACCTTTGCAAGCTGGCTTATTACATATTTCCTCAAATAAAAAAAAAACAATTACATATTTCCCCCTCTTAAGCTGGCTTATTACATATTTCCCCAAATAAAAAAAAAAACAATTACATATTTCCCCTCCCTAACCCATATATATTACATATTTCACCTTTTCATTAAAAACTCTTATTAAATGACTATTTTTGTGACAACTGGCACAAAATCGGTAATTTCTGTACTATTTTAATATTAGTTATTATCTGCAAGTATGTGCTTAAATGTCAACATTGTCTGATTACATGCTATACATATGAATTCATGCACGTTTTATACTTCAAATATTGCTTTATGCATTACTTTTAGCGTTGCGTCAGAAAGACTAGTAAACTCACCGGTAAGACACATTGTGTCAGCAGTTCTGCAGAAATCAGTCAGATAATAGAATTAGGGCCTAGGAGTAGGTCCAACATCTAAAATACATTAAAACCCAAGTGTGGATACAAGGGTTAACATATAAACCTTCTGGAAGCTAAACTATGCACTAAAAGACACCCGAAACGCACTTTAAATGCAGAATTCTGCATAAATCAACACTAATTCAGCTATAATCAGCTTTTAAACACATTAATATCATGAAGAAATTATGTTTTATTGTCTAAAATAACTTACAAAGTGTCGGGAATTAAAACTGCCACAAAAAGTGCTTCATACTTAGTGAAACTGCTCAATTCAGCACTTTAACGAACCGTAACGAACAGAACAACCGGACAATAACCGGGACATCAAAATTTGACTAGAAGTAATTTTTTATGATATTAAACTAGTATTGATGCTAGAACACCTTAAAAATCATGAAAACACCTAAACACACTTAAACATACTTAAACCCCCTCGTTTACACTTTAAACCTTCAACTTACCAAATTTTACACTTTACCCCCCTCTGTCCTTGGACGGTTGGGACAAGGGTCCCACATAGGGATTTTATTTGATTTTGTTTGATCTTATGTTGGGGAATATTCTAGCAAATATACCATAAAAATATTTGGAAGATCTTATAAATCCTAAACTAATCACACTTCCTTATTCACTCCATCTTCTTCCTTGTTTCTTCTTCTTGCTCACGGCTCAACACGCACACACATACACATCCATTTTCACTTCACTTCCTCACAATCCAAGCTTACTAAAAGGTGTATGGAGGCCATTTAAGAAGGTGTATGGTGCTAGAACTTGAAGGACCACCTTGTGGAGCTTTTAACCTCTCATTTCCTTCCTTGTGCACCATCTTCATCTTTGTGCCACTTCCCTAGCCATTAGAGCTAGTAATAAGGTTCTCGATCACTAATTTAAGTCATGTTTATGTTATGTACAAGTTTCACCATCTAAACAACTTAACTTCTAATGTTAAAAATGAGAAGATCTAACATATTCATGAAGAAAATAAGTGATTACAAGAATTTTTAGTGTATGTAATGAAGTTGTTGATGTTATATCTTGTGTTTATGCTTAGATCAAGTATGTTAAAGTTTAGATCTACCAAGTTTAAGCATGGATCTTGAAGGATCCATGGTTAAACTTGAAGATGAACATATGAAGCATTATGTGAACATGAAAAATGAATTTTGATGCATAATCTTGTAATCTTGAAGTAATAAAGTGTGTGTAGAACTAATTTTTGAAACTAAAACTCATGGAAAGTTTGTTAAAAATTTAACATAAAGCTTGTTTATGAAAGATCTAAAGCCATTAAGCATGGATCTTGAAAGATCCATGGTTAAACATGATGTTAAAAACAATGATCTTTCTAATAAACATAAAAGTGGTCTTAGAACATGATTTACAAAGTTTTGAAAACATAAAACTCATGAATGGTTGAGTTAGTGGATTAAAGTTTCATAAAAGTTTGTTTAAAAATCACAAGAACACTTATTTTTAGAAAGATCATAATATGTTAAGTGTAGATCTAAAAGACTACACATTTTTAACAAGAATCAAGTTCACCATGATGTTTCATATGAAGAAATTAGTATATGTTGTTGATGATTATTGTTGAAAATTGTTTTGGTGATTGAAAAGAAAATAAACACATGTTTTGAAAACATGGGAAACCTCCATTTTTAAGGGAAACTATGTCAAAATTTTTATAAAATTTTGACACTTAGAAAAATATAAGTTTTGGTGAAACTTATTCCCTAAAAATTCACCTAAAAATATTTACCAATGTTTCCCTAATTTTTGTGTAAAATTACAAGTCAAGAAATGATGATTTCTTCAAGTTAAAATTAATATTAAGTATGCATATTTTTAGGGGAAAATATATATATAGTGACCACCAAATTTTGTGCTAAGTGTATATTATGTGTATTATATGTAGTAGTGTATTAGGACTTGAAAATACACTAAATACTCATAAGGAGTAAAAATACAAAAATACACATACAAAATACATGGGCAAATACAAGAAAATATATTTACGAAAATATATTTCTTAACATATTATTTAACTTGGACAAGTTATGAACTTAAAAATATATTGAGTTAATTACATAGTTAGTCCCTGTGGTTTGCACAAAATAACACACTTAGGTACTAATAGTTTAAAATCACCTTCTAGGGTATTAACTTTTCATTTTGTAACGTTTGGAGGTATTAACTTCTAAGGTAGTAACATAGGTAGTCCCTGTGGTTTGCACAAAATAACATACTTAAGTACTAACAGAATGTGATTTTAAGCCTACAAATAAGCTTAATACCCCCAAACGTTACAAAATGAAAAGTTAATACCCTAGAATGTTATTTTAAACTATTAGTACCTAAGTATGTTACTTTGTGCAAACCACAGGGACTAACTATGTAATTAACTCAAATATATTCTTGGACAAAAATATATAACCAATACCAAGTATTGGAATTTATACAAAAATCGGGTGGATAACAAGAATAACCACACATATATATTTTTTTAAACATGACAAAATATATATAATTCATACAAATCTTAAAAATATATTATTTTTAAGAAATATAATTCCGGAAAGTAATAAAAATCAAAGTATTGATTTTTGGTGAATGATACAAAATACTCAAGTATTTACATAAAATACAAGTATATTTTCCTCAGAATACTTGTACAAAAAAAAATATTAGAAATATTATTTCACAAAATACTTATATTTATTTTTGGGAAAATAATATAAGTAACATACATGAAGAGTTAAAAATATAAATTATTTTTAACAACCTAATTACCTCGAAAAGTATACATAAACAAAAGATGGTGACTTGTGCTTGTGTAATATAAGTCCAGTGACTAACATTAATAGAACACGTATAGGTCACGACGCTACAGGTGAAGTTTACGACGCAGGAAACGCAAAGTTGTGAGTTCATGTCCCCACTTTTAAACTTTTACTTGTTTTCTAAACTTGGGGAAAATACATGTGCTATGGTATGTTAAATAAAAAAACTAAGGAATGATACTATAGATCATGTCACGAATAGGGTGCCATAAGCACCATTAATCAGTTACATACCAAGACCGCAGAACAAAAGGTTAGATCTAATGGGTTTCAGGCAGCCACACTCTTGGCCACTCTTTTACCAAGCAGTGCTTTTGTGTCTCTAGTCGTGAATCGACAGTCGTGAATCGACAAGTAAAAATGCCTATGGTTTAGATGCTTTCTATGTCGTTACACGTGTTAATGGCCTAGCTAACCATTGGCGATCTCGTATTCCTTATATTTACATTTATACTTATTTCATAGAATTACATACCATGTTTTCCATAACGAATGCTTAAATGTTTTCACAAATTTGCATGAATTCACACCAACATTATGTTGACGATTTTCCAAAACTCACATGTATTTCAGGTAACTAAAGTGGATGTGCGTGTGGTCCTACTCTTGCTCCAGGATGTCGCTTTTGTTTTAGTCATGTCGTGTCAAGACTCCGATGCCTGTTTTTGTGGGATTTGGTTATTATATTCCATCTTGTGTGGGATATGAGAGTCAAAACCTTGATGTTAGTCTTTAAATAAAGTTGTAAACTCTTCAGACAATGTTTTATGCTGTGATGTAAACTCAAAACTTAACTTATGTTTTTAAGTATGTAATGTTAATGGCATTTGGAGTTATTTCATGATCATGTAGTATGTTTACCATTCGTATGCAATGAGAACCTTTCAAGATCACACCTCGTGCTTCCGCCTTTGAAAGGGGTGTGACAGATTGGTATCAGAGCTGCAATTGTAGTGAACCAAGATTCCTTCTCGAGTCTAGACTACAATCTTTAGGATCCTCTCACGAATTTTTTTTTTCAAAAGTTTTCATTGCATAAAACTTTCCGCGACATCCACTACCTGAAACTGTTTTCAAAGAGTCAAGTAAGGACACTACGAGACTTGGGGTGCACTGGAGTAGCACTTCTCTTTGACTGAGCATTACTTGCAAAAATGTGTATAAATATTTGTATATTAATTAAGTAATAGTTAATATATACATATACTATGAATAGAATATTACAGGTACACATGTCTTCGTCTGAAAGCAGCAGCCCATCTGAAGGAAGTGACCCGATGATGATTGTCTCTACCGACGAGATTGCTTCAAGCAGAGGAGGTGTTCACATCTGATTCTGAGAGCAATCCAGAGGTGGCATCTGATGATGATGATCTCGTTGATTTTCAGCCTTTCGCCTCACCAGATTTTGAGGACGATGTCCCTTTCGTTGATGATGTCCAAGCTTTACCTTTACCCCTCCATCTCTGACTTCGAGACCGACCCTGAGATGATAACCGATGATGATGATCTCGACGATGTCTTAGCATTACCCTTACCTCTTCTTGGCCAGTAGATCGTAGGACATCCAGATGGTGGACATCTCGTTGAACCTATTCCTATCCATGCCGTTCCTTTTGCTGCCATCCCTGAGGACTGGTCTCTCGTTGATGACCTGGAGTATGGTGTGGCCTCTCCTGTTGTGTTCGTTACCGATGTCCCTTCCGATTCTGACCTCGAGTCTGATGCTGATTCCTTCGACTCAGTGATATCTTCGGCCCTTTTTGCTGCAGGACTGAGAGTTTACCCGACTGGTGATAATGATGACACTATGCCTGTTGTGCCACCCACTCTTACCCACACCTTCCCACACTCCCACTCTGACCAGCTCCCTCATTCGTCGAATTCAGGAGCTTGAGGATGAAGTGACCCATCTTCATAGTTTGACCTTCCCTACACCCCCACCCCCACCCTCTCCCCCAGCCTATTAGGTACTCTGGTGGAGTAGTATTTTGGGTATAAAAACTACAACCGAGCTTGGGTACAACCTGAAGGCAAGAACCACCGATGTAAAGAAAGATATTTTGTCTTTATATGTATTAAACTTGTGCTATGGGGTGATGTAACCCTTATGCATTTTGTTTTCTTCATAAACAATGATGTAACAAGTTGTCCTAATATGTATAAAGACTCGGTGAATATCTTATGACACATCAGTATTTATATGTTTATGCATGCTTGTGCTGTATGAATTGATTTATATGTTTGGCGGATTGTTTGATGTTACTTATGTGGGTATATGCATGTGTATATATACTACCACTATCTTGTATGATGACATCAAACAAATGTCTAACCCTGTTGTGTTGTGTTCTGACAGAACATGGCACCTAGGAAGAATGTGAACAATCGAGATTCTGATCAACCTCCTCCTCCTCTTCTGCCGAGGACTGCTGAAGAACTGAACTCCCTACTGGAAGAAAGGATCTCCGAGGCTATCGCCCAGTACGAGGCGAACCGTACTGAACACAGTGGAGGACCAAGCGGTACTAGACGTAATGGTCAAGGAGACTCATCTGGAGGAAACACAACTCAAGGTAACCTTAAGCTGATTTGCTAAAACATGGTGAAATTTATGAATGGTCTTTGTTTCATGGTTTCATTAATTGCTCACGTGTGAATTGGTTGGATCAATTCCATGATGCGCCTTCAAGCAGTTTCTTGACTGCAAGCCACTGAACTACGATGGAACTGGAGGTGCAGTGGCTTTTGTGCACTGGACGGAGAAGACTGATTCCACTATCCGCATGAGCAAGTGTACCGCGGACCAGCAAGTCACTTTTGTTACTGGGTTGTTTGTTGATGAGGCTTTGACTTGGTGGAATTTGCAAGTCCAAACCCTGGGAGATGATGCAGCGTATGGTATGTCTTGGGATGAGTTGAAGGAAAAAATGAGAGAGAAGTATTGCTCTCATGCTAAACTCCAAAGGTTGGAGACCGAATTTTGGAACTTGTCCATGGAAGGTGCGGACATTGTTGGTTATACTCGAAGGTTCCATGATCTGTCAAGAGTGATCCCTTATTTAGTGACTCCCGAATTTAAGCGCATTGAGCGCTACATATGGGGATTGGCTCCAGAGTTTCGCAGCATGGTAACTTCGGCTAAACCTGAAACGATCACTCAGGCTGTAACTCTGGCTGTCTGCCTTACTGAAGATGCTGTCCGTATGAAGAATTTATCGCTGAACCCAACTGAGAAGACCGAGACGCATGCTGAGTCATCTGGTGACAAGAAGAGGAAGCACTCGAACCTGAGTCAAGCAACACGTAACAACAACAAGAGTGCCAGCAATAAGAAACGTGAACCCAATCCAACCAAGGAGGCGAAAGCCCTTGCAGCTATGAATGACGCTCCTACCAGAGGACACAAGGGCACTTTGCCCAAATGCAATCAGTGCAAGCGTCACCATGAAGGAGTTTGTCGTATCCCAAAATGCGACAAGTGTGGAAAACTGGGTCACCGCACCGAGAACTGTTGGGGAAAAGGAAATGGAAGTGGTAATAGGAACGGGAATGGAAACCGAAACGGTGCTGGTAATGGGAACGATAATGGCAATGGTAATGGTAACCGGAATGGTAATGGAGCTGGGCAGAACCAAGGATGCTTTGGTTGTGGTAGCAAGGACCATTTTCAAGAAAGATTACCCAAGTGAGAACAATGCTCAGGCTCGAGCATTTGTGATTGGAGCAAGGAACGCACGCGAGGACCCTAATGTGGTCACCGGTACATCTCACGTTAACAATCACTTTGCATCTATACTATTTGACACTGGTGCCGATTATAGTTTCATGCCTATGGAATTTAAACGTATGCTTGGAATAGAATCTAGTAGATTAGATATTCCTTATTCCATAGAACTAGCCGATGGTAAACTTGTTGAATCGGGCGAAGTTGTTAGGGGTTGTACATTAGAACTTGACGAGCAAAGATTTAGTATCGACCTCTTACCTGTTCAATTGGGTAGCTTCGATGTGGTGGTCGGAATGGACTGGCTGTCCAAGAATAAGGCAGAAGTTGTTTATCACGAGAAAATTATTCGCATCCCTCTTGCGAATGATGAAACACTCGTCGTGCATGGAGAGAAACGAGACACGCCTCTACGAATCATCAATTGTATGAAGGCGCATAAGTGCTTAAGGAAAGGATGTGTTGCATTCCTGGCGCACGTTGTAGATAAGAAGGCCGAGGAGCCGAAAATCGAAGACATTCCTGTGGTGAAGGAATTCCCTGATGTTTTTCCCGAAGATTTGCCTAGACTACCTCCGCAAAGACAAGTCGAATTCCATATAGACTTGTTTCCAGGAGCCGCTCCTGTAGCCAAGGCACCATATCGACTTGCGCCATCCGAGATGCAAGAATTATCTACACAACTCTAGGAGTTGTTGGATAAAGGTTTTATAAGGCCAAGCTTCTCGCCTTGGGGAGCTCCAGTTTTGTTCGTGAAGAAGAAGGATGGAACACTGCGGATGTGTATCGATTATAGAGAGTTGAATAAGCTCACTGTCAAGAATCGGTATCCACTACAGAGGATTGACGACTTATTCAATCAGTTGCAAGGATCGAGTTACTACTCCAAGATCGACCTTCGATCTGGATATCATCAGCTAAGGATCCAAGAAGAGAGCGTACCAAAGACTGCATTCAGGACTCGTTATGGGCATTATGAGTTCCTTGTGATGCCATTCAGATTAATGAACGCACCAGCAGTGTTTATGGATCTGATGAATCGCGTTTGCAAACCATATCTCAATAAATTCGTGATTGTATTTATCGATGATATCCTGATTTATTCGCGAACGAAAGAAGAGCACGAGCAACACCTCAGGACCATTTTGGAACTACTGAAGAAAAAGAAGCTTTATGCAAAGTTCTCGAAGTGCGAATTCTGGATTCACGAAGTACAGTTCCTTGGTCATGTTGTGAACGAGAAGGGTATTCATGTAGACCCAGCCAAGATATAAGCGATAAAGAATTGGGAAGCCCCCAAAATGCCAACTAAAGTTTGACAATTCTTGGGATTAGCGGGCTATTACCCCCGATTTATCGAGAATTTCTCAAAGATAGCTCAACCGTTGACTTCCCTTACGCAGAAGGATAAGAAGTACGACTGGAATGATAAGCAGGAAGAAGCCTTTCAACTTCTCAAAAGTAAGCTATGAGATGCACCAATACTATCTTTACCCGAAGGCACTGAGGACTTCGTGGTATACTGTGACGCTTCGCGTCAAGGTATGGGTTGCGTGCTCATGCAACGCCAAAAGGTCATCGATTACGCCTCAAGATAGTTGAAGGTGCATGAAAGGAACTATACCACTCACGACCTAGAGCTAGGCGCAGTGGTATTCGCCTTGAAGATCTGGGGACATTATTTATATGGTACTCGATGTACAATCTTCACAGATCATAAAAGCCTACAACACATATTTGATCAGAAGGAATTGAACATGCGTCAGTGACGATGGGTTGAGTTGCTGAATGATTATGACTGTGAGATCAAGTACCATCCAGGAAAAGCGAACGTAGTAGCGGATGCTTTAAGTCAGAAAGAAAGGGTTAAGACCCTAAGAGTTCGAGCATTGGAAATGACTATTCGAACAAACCTTACTGCACGCATTCATGACGCCCAACAAGAAGCTCTTAAGATGGAGAATCGTAGAGCTGAATATCTCCGAGGTATAGAGAAGAAGCTGGTGCCAAACGAAGAGGGAACCTTATACTTTATGGGGCATATTTGGGTTCCGCTCTATAGCGGTATTCGAGAAGTCATCTTTGATGAAGCTCACAAGTCGAGATACTCGATCCACCCAGGATCAGACAAGATGTATCAAGACTTGAAAGAATACTACTGGTGGCCGAAGCTTAAAAGCGATGTTGCTGTCTACGTTGGAAAGTGCCTAACATGTGCCAAGGTTAAGGCCGAATATCAGAAACCGTCCGGACTACTACAATAACCTGAGATACCCATGTGGAAGTGGGAGCAAATCTCGATGGACTTCATAACGAAATTACCCAGGACCCCTAGAGGGCATGATATGATATGGGTGATAGTTGATCGGTTAACGAAGTCTGCGCATTTCCTACCGATCCGAGAGAAGGATAGCACTGGAAAGCTTGCTGAGCTTTACCTGAAGGAAATCGTGGCGCGTCATGGAGTGCCTATCTCGATTATTTCAGATAGAGATGGACGCTTTGTCTCAAGGATCTGGCAATCCTTCCAGGAGGCCTTTGGATCTCAGCTAGATCTAAGCACGGCCTTGCATCCACAAACCGACGGCCAGAGCGAACGGACCATACAAACACTAGAAGATATGCTTCGCGCATGTGTTACGGATCTAGGCGGCAGCTGGGATACTCATCTACCTTTGGTTGAGTTTTCCTATAATAACAACTACCATACGAGCATAAAAGCCGCACCGTTCGAAGCTCTCTATGGCCTCAAGTGCCGCTCGCCGTTATGTTGGGCAGACGCCAGAGACAAGCAGTTGATTGGTCCTGAACTTGTTCAAGAGACGACCGACAAAATCATGCAGATCCGAGAGCGCATCAAGGCGGCTCGTGATCGAAAAAAGAGTTAGGCCGATCGAAGATGGAAACCTTTAGAATTCGAGGTGGGAGACAAAGTTCTGTTGAAAGTCTCACCTTGGAAAGGTGTAGCATGGTTCAGAAAACGTGGAAAGCTGAATCCACGATACATCGGACCATTCAAGATCTTGGAAAGGATTGGTACCGTGGCGTACAAGTTGGAATTACCGGATGAACTTAACGGAGTACATGATACGTTTCATGTGTCCAACCTCAAGAAGAGTTCAACCCAAGAGACAGTGATCATCCCTGCGGATGAGGTGCATATCGACGACACACTCCGATTTACCGAACAACCCGTTGAGGTAACGGATTGGAAGATCCATAAGACAAGGAGAAGTCGCATTAAGCATGTCAAAGTACGTTGGAACTCTAAGCACGGACCTGAGTACACGTGGGAACGTGAGGATCGGTTCAAAGCCAAGTACCCCCATTTGTTCGAGAAAGCTCCTGCGGGAGATAACTCAGCCTGAATTTCGGGACGGAATTCTTTTAACAGGGGGAGACTGTGACAACTGGCACAAAACCGGTAATTTTCGTACTATTTTAATATTAGTTATTATCTGCAAGTATGTGCTTAAATGTCAACATTGTCTGATTACATGCTATACATATGAATTCATGAACGTTTTATACTTCAAATATTTCTTTATGCATTACTTTTAGCGTTGCGTCAGAAAGACTAGTAAACTCACCGGTAAGACACACTGTGTCAGCAGTTCTGCAGAAATCCGTCAGATAATAGAATTAGGGCCTAGGAGTAGGTCCAACATCTAAAATACATTAAAACCCAAGTTGGATACAAGGGTTAACATATAAACTTTCCGGAAGCTAAACTATGCACTAAAAGACACCCGAAACGCACTTTAAATGCAGAATTCTGCATAAATCAGCACTAATTCAGCTATAATCAGCTTTAAAACACATTAATATCATGAATAAATTATGTTTTATTGTATAGAATAACTTACAAAGTTCCGGGAATTAAAACTGCCACAAAAAGTGCTTCATACTTAGTGAAACTGCGCAATTCAGCACTTTAACGAACCGAACACCCGGACAATAACCGGGACATCAAAATTTGACTAGAAGTAATTTTTTTATGATATTAAACTAGTATTGATGCTAGAACACCTTAAAAATCATGAAAACACCTAAACACACTTAAACCCCCTCGTTTACACTTTAAACCTTCAACTTACCAAATTTTACACTTTACCCCCCTCTCTCCTTGGACGGTTGGGACAAGGGTCCCACATAGGGATTTGATTTGATTTCATTTGATTTGATTTCATTTGATTTTATTTGATCTTATGTTGGGGAATATTCTAGCAAATATACCATAAAAATATTTGGAAGATCTTATAAATCCTAAACTAATCACACTTCCTCATTCACTCCATCTTCTTCCTTGTTTCTTCTTCTTGCTCACGGCTCAACACACACATACACATCCATTTTCACTTCACTTCCTCACAATCCAAGCTTACTAGAAGGTGTATGGAGGCCATTTAAGAAGGTGTATGGTGCTAGAACTTGAAGGACCACCTTGTGGAGCTTTTAACCTCTCATTTCCTTCCTTGTGCATCATCTTCATCTTTGTGCCACTTCCCTAGCCATTAGAGCTAGTAGTAAGCTTCTTGATCACTAATTTAAGTCATGTTTATGTTATGTACAAGTTTCACCATCTAAACAACTTAACTTCTAATGTTAAAAATGAGAAGATCTAACATATTCATGAAGAAAATAAGTGATTACATGAATTTTTAGTGTATGTAATGAAGTTGTTGATGTTATATCTTGTGTTTATGTTTACATCAAGTATGTTAAAGTTTAGATCTACCAAGTTTAAGCATGGATCTTGAAGGATCCATGGTTAAACTTGAAGATGAACATATGAAGCATTATGTGAACATGAAAAATGAATTTTGATGCATAATCTTGTAATCTTGAAGTAATAAAGTGTGTGTAGAACTAATTTTTGAAACTAAAACTCATGGAAAGTTTGTTAAAAATTTAACATAAAGCTTGTTTATGAAAGATCTAAAGCCATTAAGCACGGATCTTGAAAGATCCATGGTTAAACATGATGTTAAAAAGAATGATCTTTCTAATAAACATAAAAGTGGTCTTAGAACATGATTTACAAAGTTTTGAAACCATAAAACTCATGAATGATTGAGTTAGTGGATTAAAGTTTCATAAAAGTTTGTTTAAAAATCACAAGAACACTTATTTTTGGAAAGATCATAATATGTTAAGTGTAGATCTAAAAGACTACACATTTTTAACAAGAATCAAGTTCACCATGATGTTTCATATGAAGAAATTCGTATATGTTGTTGATGATTATTGTTGAAAATTGTTTTGGTGATTGAAAAGAAAATAAACACATGTTTTGAAAACATGGGAAACCTCCATTTTTAAGGGAAACTATGTCAAAATTTTTATAAAATTTTGATATTTAGAAAAATATAAGTTTTGGTGAAACTTATTCCCTAAAAATTCACCTAAAAATATTTACCTAGGTTTCCCTAATTTTTGTGTAAAATTAGAAGTCAAGAAATGGTGATTTCTTCAAGTTAAAATTAATATTAAGTATATATTTTTAGGGGAAAATATATATATAGTGATCACCAAATTTTGTGCTAAGTGTATATTATGTGTATTATATGTAGTAGTGTATTAGGACTTGAAAATACACTAAATACTCCTAAGGAGTAAAAATACAAAAATACACATACAAAATACAAGGGCAAATACAAGAAAATATATTTACGAAAATATATTTCTTAACATATTATTTAACTTGGACAAGTTATGAACTTAAAAATATATTATTGGACAAAAATATATAACCAATACCAAGTATTGGAATTTATACAAAAATCGGGTGGATAACAAGAATAACGATATATATATTTTTTAAACATGACAAAATATATATAATTCATACAAATCTTAAAGATATATTATTTTTAAGAAATATAATTCCGGAAAGTAATAAAAATCAAAGTATTGATTTTTGGTGAATGATACAAAATACACAAGTATTTACATAAAATACAAGTATACTTTCCTAAGAATACTTGTACAAAAAAGATAATATTAGAAATATTATTTCATAAAATACTTATATTTATTTTTGGAAAAATAATATAACTAACATATATGAAGAGTTAAAAATATAAATTATTTTTAACAACCTAATTACCTCGAAAAGTATACATAAACAAAAGATGGTGACTTGTGCTTGTGTAATACAAGTCCAGTGACTAACATTAATAGAACACGTATAGGTCACGACGCTACCGGTGAAGTTTACGACGCAGGAAATGCAAAGTTGTGAGTTCATGTCCCCACTTTTAAACTTTTACTTGTTTTTTAAACTTGGGGAAAATACATGTGCTATGGTATGTTAAATACAAAAACTAAGGGATGATACTATAGATCATGTCACGAATAGGATGCCATAAGCACCATTAATCAGTTACATATCAAGACCGCAGAACAAAATGTTAGATCTAATGGGTTTCAGGCAGCCACACTCTTGGCCACTCTTTTACCAAGCAGTGCTTTTGTGTCTCTAGTAGTGAATCGACAGTCGTGAATCGACAAGTAAAAATGCCTATGGTTTGGATGCTTCCTATGTCGTTACACATGTTAATGGCCTAGCTAACCATTGGCGATCTCGTATTCCTTATATTTACATTTATACTTATTTCATACAATTACATACCATGTTTTCCATAACGAATGCTTAAATGTTTTCACAAATCTGCATGAATTCACATCAACATTATGTTGACGATTTTCCAAAACTCACATGTATTTCAGGTAACTAAAGTGGATGTGCGTGTGGTCCTACTCTTGCTCCAGGATGTCGCTTTTGTTTTAGTCATGTCGTGTCAAGACTCCGATGCCTGTTTTTGTGGGATTTGGTTATTATATTCCATCTTGTGTGGGATATGAGAGTCAAAACCTTGATGTTAGTCTTTAAATAAAGTTGTAAACTTTTCAGACAATGTTTTATGCTGTGATGTAAACTCAAAACTTAACTTATGTTTTTAAGTATGTAATGTTAATGGCATTTGGAGTTATTTCATGATCATGTAGTATGTTTACCATTCGTATGCAATGAGAACCTTTCAAGATCACACCTCGTGCCTCCGCCTTTGAAAAGGGTGTGACAATTTTACCCTTAATGAACTATTAACTGAATATTTATATATTTTCCATTTCTAATATCATCAATCAATTACATATCTCCCCAATTCATATAGTATTTTACCAATTCTTATACTTGCTACTATTCTCAAACAATACCATAAATATCTCCCCATTTGCACTCCATGGCCTCTCAATTGTTTAATCAAACGATAGGCACCTGGTAGTGCTTTAAGTTTGCACCTTCTATCAATCATATCTATAGTTCTATAAAGTTTGAGCAAATATAGTTGGTTTCTCAGTAGGTTTTAAATAATTTCCTTTACACTGATATAAAAACTTGTGATAATAAACTTAGTTTTTCAATTATTTTCATTCAAATTTGTCGAAGTACGTGAAAACTAACAGCAAGAGTGGGGTAATAACATTGGGGTTATTATATAATCATTTGGGCCTCTCTCCTATCCCATTTCTTCTCGTATTTAACCAAAATAAACTTTCAAAACTTCACTCACAATGCCATTTGTCATATAAACAAAATTTTAGATAATGGATTTGAAGTTATAAATCAACTTAGCTTTTTGTAATTATCTTGGTTTTAAAAAGCGAGAAGCGCACAAAATCGAAAGGTCAAAACTGAGGTGCGAAGCGCAAAAGCGCACCACTTTTCGTACCCGAGGCACGAAGAATTATATATGTTTTTATATATTTCTTTAGGGTTCTAGCATCATTTACGAAATATTTAGACATAGGCAAGCTTTATACATATCTTAAAGATTCATGGTATTGTTTGAGATGAGTAGCAAGTGGAAGAATTGGTAAAATACTATATGAATGTGGGAGATATGTAATTGATTGATGACATTAGAAATGAGAAATATGTAAATATTCATTTAATAGTTCATTAAGGGTAAAATAGTCATTTAATAAGAGTTTTTAATGAAAAGGGGAAATATGCAATTATTTTTTTTATTTTGGGAAATACGTAATAAACCAGCTTAGGAAGAGAAAATATGTAAAAATCCCTTTAATTAATTAACATAAACATGATGTGTTGCAAATGGATTTGTTATTTGTTATTTGTCATTTGTCATCCATGGGTGCGTCTACTACGAAACGTAAGCTTTAGGTAATCAAAATTTGGAATCTTAGTCATTTTAAAACTTAGGTTCGTATACCTATATGTATATGTATTAAAAATATTTAAAACTTCAATCATATTAAATTTATAAAAGTTAAGTTGGTACTTGGTTATAAGGAAGACAAACAGTCTCGCATTTCGTGGGTTCTTACCGGTTTTAGACCGAACCACGAACCACATTTTGATATATATGTGAACCAAAGACCGGACAAACACATACAATTCTGGATCTGTCCTAATCCCAGTCCGCTCCAGCCCTCTAGACCAATTAATCGATTCTCATCAAATGCATGCAATTTAGCACGTATAAAAACTAACCATGACCAATGAAATAGTAATCACTTCAACGCTTGAAAATCATGTTAATCAAGCCGTTAAACCGATACCTAACGACCAAAAATAAAAATCTGTGGATTTGGACCCGTTTACTTGTGTTTGATCTTGAACACAAAAGGTGGGTAAAACTTGTAAAAGCCGCTCAAAGTGTGTACGTTTAATGGATACCTCCTAAACCGGTTTATTTAAAAAGACAGTTTTTGTTGTAATTGTATGCGTTTTTGAATCATATTAACTAGAGTAAAGTACACGGATATGGTCCCTGTGGTTTACCAAAATTTTGGATTTGGTCCCTAACTTTCTAAAAATACATGGATGGTCCTTGTGGTTTGCACTTTGTAACACACTTAGTCACCAGCCAACAAATCTAGAGATTTTAGCATGTTACAAAGTGCAAACCCAGGGGCGGACCTAAGCCCAGCCCAAGGTGGGCGGGCGCACCCCCGGGGAAGAAAAGTTTTAGTGCTAAGTTCCGTCGAAAATCCCGTCCGCACCCCTTGGAATTTTTCGTCCGCACCCCTTAGGTAAAAAGTGTTATCAATTTATATTTTAAGAATATTCTTTAGTAACCTCTTATTTTATAAAAAATACTACCTAAATTATATTACTTTTAATACCTAAATAACTAAACACAAATAACCAATACATTTAACTAGCCCACTACTAAGTCTTAGCCCAATAAACAAGCCCAACAAATCAACAATATTTCAAACTAAAATAAAATAAACAAGCCCAAAACCCTTACATATTCTATCATGCTCTCTTTATCGTTTTTGCACGCCAGCGATCAAAACATCAACAGCGACAACAGTGAACTGTCAGCAGCCGCATACCACCGTAATCAGCCACCATACCACCGCCGATCAAACACGGGTAAGTTTCTTTGTTATTTTTGATGATTTTTGGTTGATATTATACACCTCCAGCAGCCTATTATAGCCGCATACTAACCATAATAGACAAGTGCTTCGTTTTGTTTTCATTATGTTATGGTGGATTATATTTTGTTAATGATGATATTTTGTCTTTTTTATAGCCGCAAACCACAGTATGTTTGGCTTTTTTTAGTGAAGAACGTTTGGCTTTTCTTTATGGTGTATATGTTGTTTAGATGATTTTTAGGGTAATTTACATCATGATATTTAGGACTTGATTAGTGAAGAACGTTTGGCTTTTCTTTATGGTGTATATGTTGTTTAGATGATTTTTAGGGTAATTTACATCATGATATTTAGGACTTGATATGGATACTTGCGTAATCGGATTGGCGATGAGAATTTAAGTGAAGGTTGTATATGTTATATAGAGAAAGACTTGCTTAAGAAAGTAGGTTTAGATGATGTTTTGGATAGATTTCAAAAAATGAAAACCCGCAAGACGACGTTTTAATTATGTTTGTAACAAGGTTTGATGTGTTCTTAATGATTATATAAATTTAGTTCTTTTGTTTTACATGACCCGACTTGACCCGAACCGACCCGATACGAACCGTTTTTTTATCTATATACCTTGGGGTCTAAAATTTTTAAAAATGTTCGCACCCCCATGGAAAAATTTCTGGGTCCGCCACTGTGCAAACCACATGAACCATCTATGTACTTTGGGAAAAAGCTAGGAACTAAACGCATGTGCAAACCGTAAGAACCATTTGTGTACTTTTGAAAAACTAGAGGCAAAATCCAAAATTTTGGTAAACCAAAGGGACCATCTGTGTACTTTACTCTATTAAGTATTGACTAATTATCTATTATACGAATTTAAGATTTTTTGTCCAAACATATTTGGATTGACCCGACCCAAATTGGAGTATAGCAAGAAGTATCCATTCTTAGACGGTTACTCAACCCGCCCGAAATTAACGGTCACTCGTTGTTTACCTATTCATCATCCTCGTCACCAAAGTCCTCATCAGCATCCTAATAATTAAGAAAGTTTGCAAAAAGATTAGTCGAAAGAGGATCGACCCATATATCCTCTTTAATCATATCTCCAAACTGCAAAAAATAATTAAGCACTGTGAAGTAAAAAAAAAAAAGTTCAATGTTTGAGTTATAAATTATGAATGAAAAGTGTGAATTGATTATGAATATCTCTTTAAATTTCTTCGAAGTTTTCTCATTGTTTTTTTTTTCCAACGAAACCGTTGGAACCACATGATTACGTTTGTTTTTATTTAAAAAAAAAAAAAAAAATCCTGGATTATGTAAATTCGAACCATATCAACGGGCTAAATAAATAATGCTGCGAAATCCCCTATTTATAGTTTGATGCCAAACATGAGAGACCTAAAAACAAAAATATATATTATAACTTCCTCCGCAAGGCACACATTTTTTATTTCTGTAAATCTAAAAAATAAATTATTTATGCCGGATGAACATTTTAAGATAAAAAAAATTCCTCTTAATTTATAAATATACCCCTAAAATAGGGTAAATTGGTATTTTAAACAATAATTGTATTTTAGCCCCCATCTTATTTACACATAAATCCATGAGTTTTAGCACACTTATGTGTAATTAGTTACATTTCCCCCCTCCACAATAAACTTATACTTCTTATATGTATTCTTGTCCCAATTGCTGAGTGTTGTGTGCCTTGTGTCCAAGGCTTGATACAAAACTACTATCGAGTCGGGGGTCTCACTGGAAGCAGCCTCTCTATTCCTATCGGATAGTGGTAAGGTTGTCTACATCTTACCCTCCTCAGACCATACCTTTGCTTTGCTATTGGTGAGATTTACTGAGTATGATGATGATGATTCTTGTCATATTTTATAAACTATAATGTTTAAAAATAATTCAAAGTACCGTGACGAACCTACTCATTTTTGTCGACGTTTCGATAGTTGTCTTGGTCAGTATTGACGTGTGGATTAAAATGTACATGTAGATGATGCTGTCGTGTACAAGCGATTAAAGCCCAACGTACTTTGTCATTATCCTAGAATGTTTAATAGCTACAGAATGTCAAGTAATTAAACATCGTCAATTTAATCCTCTCATCTATATTACACTTTAATCACTGATCTTTAATAAAATTTTAGATAATTAGTTAGTAGTTACACTTTAACCCTTATAAAAAAAACTAACCCCTCTCATGATTTTTAAACAGTCATAACTTTTTGGTATGTTAATATTTTTTTTAAGTTACACTATATAACGAGTATTTTATTCTCTTTAATTTGAGTATAGTATTGCTATAGTGTTTTTAATTAAAAAAAGAGTTAATTACATAGTTAGTCCCTGTGGTTTACATAAAATAACATACTTAGGTACTAATAGTTTAAAATCACCTTCTAGGGTATTAACTTTTCATTTTGTAACGTTTGGAGGTATTAACTTCTAAGGTAATAACATAGGTAGTCTCTGTGGTTTGCACAAAATAACATACTTAGGTACTAACATAATGTGATTTTAAGCCTACAAATAAGCTTAATACCCCCAAACGTTACAAAATGAAAAGTTAATACCCTAGAATGTTATTTTAAACTATTAGTACCTAAGTATGTTACTTTGTGCAAACCACAGGGACTAACTATGTAATTAACTCTTAAAAAAATGATATGTTACGTGATTAACAGTGTCTAAGGATGAGTAATAAATGAATCGTTAACCGAAACTAAACCAAAAGCAACCAAAAACTGAATTAACTTAAAACTGATTAACCGAAACCCCAATTAACCAAAAACGGTTATTGATTTTTTGTACCCTCATTTAACCAAACTTAACTGAAACGAACCATTTATATTTTCAGATATTTCTAACTTTTATACCTTCAGTTCATGTATTTCATATTTATACCCCCATTTCTTGTATTTATACATTCATTTCATGTGTTTATACCTAAATTGCATGTATTTCTAATCAAAAGTTTTAGTTCAAGTTTGGTTTTGGCTATTAACCGAAATTAAATGAATGAAACCAAAAAACGTCAATCTAACTGAATAAACCAAACCGATTAGCTGAAAACAGATTGGTTAATAAAATAGACTAATCGATGACCTTGTTTTCGGTTGAGGATAATAATCTAACCAACAGAACAATGCACATTGTGGCAATGTCAGTGTTTCCCGGTGGGTCGCGCACTCACTTATTGGTTATTAACCAAAATCGGTTATCGGTGAGCAAAAACTAAATCGTTAACCTAAATGAAACTGAAAACAGACGAAACCGAACCAAAATCAACCAAAAAATGGATTAACTGAAAACCGAATTAACCAAAAACCGGTTATCAATTTTATTGTACTCTTATTTAACCAAAATTAGCTGAACCAAACCGAATCATTCATATTTCCATATATTTCTAGCTTTTATACCTCCACTTCATATATTTCATATTTTATATCTCCATTTCATATATTTATACTTTCATTTCATGTATTTATACCTCAACTTCATATATTTCAAGCAAAAGTTTTAGCCTAAGTTAGGTATTCGAAATTAACTAAAATTAAATGAACCAAACCAAGAATCGTCAATCTTACCGAATAAACCGAAGTGATTAACCAAAAACCGATTGGTTAATAAAATAGACTAACCGATTACTTTGGTTTTGGCTTCGAATGAGGATAATAACTGAACCGACCGAACCATGCATAACACTATGAAATGGATTACCCGATACTTTGCTTTTGATGTATATCTATGACAATGATGCTACAATAAATATTATGTGAATAAGAAAACTACAAAAAACGAGTATCGCAACGCGATTTGTCGCTCCCACCACATCGCATGGGCATCATGCTAGTACACACACACACACATATATATAGGGGTAGGATTTGAGAAAACGTCTAATAGTGTGAAAATGGTAAGAACGATTTTGGTGTTGACTTGTGGCGTTGGTGCTAACTTGCACCAAGGGTAATATTGTTAAAAAGAACATTCACATGCAAGTCGAGTGTTTTATTATCTTCCCAACGAGTATACTTTTGTTATACTCTTAAAATAAAAAAATGGCATGAACTGGGTATTTTAATGAAGTTTTCGGAAAATGCCATAGAAAATGTCCAAATAAACACGCCATAAAAACAACTAGTTCAGAAAAACGCCATGAAATACCTAGTTCAAAACGCCACAAAACACCAGGTTCAGAAAAACACCATGAAAAACCCAGTTGAAAACGCCATAAAACACTAGGTTCAAAAAAATACAATGAAAAACCCAGTTGAAAACGCCATGAAAAACCAAATTCAGAAAAAACGCCATAAAAAACCTAATTGAAAACACCATAAAAACACACAGTTCAGAAAAACACCACCAAAAACCTAGTTGAAAACGTTATAAAAAACACAGCTCATTTTTTCGAAAAGTATATCAATAGTATACTCGTTGAAAAGATAAAAAAAAAACGTTGCATTTTATGGTGTAATTTTAAAAGAATAACGTATAAAAAAGTTATGGACAGTTAAATATTATGGGAGAAATGACATGTGATTAGCATGTACACCCTTGTTAGGATCTTACCATTTTACCCCTCTTGATAGTTCTAAGGGTCCTACTATTTACAAAAATGTCACTGCATCAATATCAGCCACAAAAATCGTTCTCACGGATTTTACACTTTTGACTGTTTTCTCCGGAACCCAATTCTATATGTATATACATACCAAATGAATATTGTTAGAAATGATAATGATAATGACTTAAGAGAGAGAAATAAAAATGATAATGACAATGACTTAACATTAAGAGAGAGAAAGGGGAGAAAGAGAAAAATAAAGGGTCAAGAAAAGTCAGATAAAGAAATACATATAATTTGCATGAGCCTCTTCCCTTCCTTTTTTCACGCAACCATCCACGTGACTCCTCTAAACTAGCCTATAAAACGAACATGTATCGCTACCTCTCGATTCCCCAAAATATTTCACCATTTTCAGGCAACTCTATGTTCCTCCACCCATTTGCCATGTAACGAACCATCCACCGACACGCAAGCATGTATACTCCGGCTAGGGTTGTCCAAAAAGCTCAGAGCTTGCTCAAAACTGGCTCCGATTTAGCTCAGAAAAGCTCACTCGATATGGCTCGGTTTGAAACTGAGTCGAACCGGCTGGACTCGATTAGAAAGTGAGCATAGCTCGGCTCAATTCATAACGAGCAGGATTTGCTCGGTTTGGCTTACTCGTTAGCTTGGCTCGGTTTAGCTCGAATTATTTTACTATAATATATTTTATTTTTATATTCATATAATATATTACAAAAACAACTAGTTATTTTTTGCATGTTGTTTTAGTACAATTGCATATTTATGGTATATTTGGGGGTTGATTACCATGTTAATGAACTTACACTGTATTTCATTGAAATTTGAAACTTGTCTTGTGTTTGGTTAAACTTGATTTTGGTTTGTAATGTATTAGGTTGGACTTATTTTGGATATGTTCTTTTGAACTATTTAAAAATATTTTTGACTGTTTAATTTTGGAAGCTATGTATTAAATGTTATTTTTAAAATCGAGCCAAATAAGCCAAGCTGAGCTTGAACTTAGATTTTCAGCTCGGTTTCAATTCTGAGCCGAGCCCAAGCTTGCCCTAGTTCGGCTTTGTTAATAATCGAGCCCTACTTGTATCATAGCGAAATATGATATATAGCTGATCTACATGAATTGTTGACAATGATAAGGTTACACTATTGTTGCTAGAATAAAGAACTTATTTCTAAGGTTTAACATTATATCGGTTCGAAAATTACTCGAAATTCTAGACTCCAAGCGCCATTCATTAAGGTCATCTCTTAACACGTAGGGGGAAATTCTTATTAGTCTGCATGCCCTTGTTTCTGAATTAACAAACATGTCCATCACCATCATGTAACCATCCATGGTGTGTATAAAGGTAGAATCGGGCTAAGCATAAAGTTCTCATCACCAGGCTGTAGTTCGGGTAATGGCGTGTGGTCTTCTAACGAATGTTGCATGTATATATAAATCGTGAGTCAGACTCTTAATAATAAGAGGAAGCAATTTGGTTGAAAAATCAAATGAATAACCATTCTACAGGGATCAAGGATTTCATTCGGTGTTAGCTGATCAACTAAATCGGCCATGAGTAGTTGATGTTTAATGGCTAGAAGATGAGACAAGTGCCTCCAAAGGCTAATAGGATTACCTAGAAAAATACCAAACTCCAAAATATAATGACGGTCATTCCCATGTATTCGTAAACTCTAACAAACCTTCTTATCGGACAAAAATTTGACACATGCCCATCAGCTAAAACAAGCATCTTGGGAAACTCAATGATGTGGACCTTCGGTCAAGTCCACGTATAAACGCCTTGGATCAACTTTATGAGCCACCTCATGTAAGTTTTTCTCGGTTTTATGTGATCGTTTTACTTGTTGATACAGATGTTTTATGAGCCACCTCATGTAAGTTTTTCTCATTTTTATAGTAAAAAATGCTAATGGTTTATGTAATTAAACTTATGTGTAATGTTTTGATTTAGCCCCAAAATAAGTCTCTTGCTTCGTTTGGTGTTAAAAAGATTGACTGCGTATATTAATTTATGTTGTTTAAACTTTTTTGTTGAACACTATGAACCCTACTAGTATTTAAAATATATTTGGATGCATGCAGACGCGTGATTTTGTTGTACATCCACCAAAAGGATCCTCTTGTCAAGTAGTTCAATGGCTAGGTCATGGATCTATTCAAGACAAAGTATGCTTCATGATAGTTGCGCTTGAAGAACTAAATGCCAACCACAAGATATTTCTATAAGGATCCTAAAAAATATTGCAATTAGTTTGTATTTTGTCACTTAGTAATTACACTCTTATATTGGTTATAGGAGACCGGTTTCTCAAACTCATGATATGCTTCCTAGGAGACCTTATGTCTTTTTAAGAGTTGTACAATGGAAAAGTTTGAACAAGCTTTTTTAGATACCATGCCTCTTGCTGTTTTGAGGGTACTAGTTATTTATTAGAGGTTCATTTAATATTTAATATTCGTAACATTTTCAGTAACATATCACTTATTTTGTAGAAATGGATCCAAGAGAGGATGACAAAAAGGCAATGTCGTAGGCTAATAAAAAACCAAGTATTTAATGACTTAAATACATATATGAGTACGTGTAAGTAAGATCGTCTCCACAGGGAATACGTGGTTAGGGTTTAACTAAATAATCAAATTAACTAACTACTAATCTTGATTTGGGGTTTTGATTGATTTGAAAGAAAATAGTGAAATGAATTGAGAATGGTGTTATCATATTTAAGAAAAGCAACCCCCTACGGAATTCAAGTTGTATGTTTACACAAAACTCAGTTTAATCACAAGAACACTACATAGATATGCCTTTAAAATACTACTTAGGTGAAGTAACAATTAGAGAAAAAATTTAATCCTAATCGTAACAATCCAATTGCCCACTTGAATATATTAACCACCTACCTAATTACCAACCTGCTAACAATGCAAGAAATCACAAATATGTTTGATAAAAGACAAGTAATTCAAACATAAACAATTGTTTTAAATCAACCTAACAGAAGTCAAGATGTACCCGTTCATAATGTAATAAAAACTAAATTCTAGTGCAAACCTAACAATTGTTCAACCAGAGGAAGTCACGAGAGGTTTAGCCGCTCATGTTCGTCATCGCAAGTTCAATATTTGTTCTTGATTGATCTTGCACGAACCAACACAAAGAATACTTGATTTATGGGTGAAAATCACACTTGGGGGCTCTCGAATACACCTGAGATTTAATGAATGCGAATTAGCTTGATCCCCAAGCTTAACTAGGTCGTAACCTAATTTTTCCGATTTTGGTCTCCCCCGCGTATCACTTGGGGTCTTGTCACACCCCAACCGATGGCGGAAACATCAGAGTGAGACGAAAACCAGATTGTAAGAGACTTCATAACACTATTAGTGACAATATCTATTAACATCAAAATTTCATTTCATTTCTAAAATTCAAGTACATCGTTTCGAAGCAAATACAAAAACTTAATCAAAGAACAAAATACAACATAAGTACTACAAATTTAAAGGTGCGGTTCTAGTCTTCCTACTAGATTTCATTCATCATCATCATCATCATCATCATCATCAATTTCCTGCAATACATGTTAAAGTATAGATCAATACATAAAGTCTTGGCGAGCATACAAGTTCCCGGTATTTCATAGGTATTGTTGAACTAGGAGCCGAGAGGTATCCCCTAGATGTCGTTGAGCCATTCCTCTATCTCTTTCGGGAGGAAGAAGGCGGGCTCATTTTCCTCAACATCTTGTGGGGGAGGAGCTGCGGCGACCGGGACCCCGGGGAGTTTGTCTCGAGGGGGTTCTGTATGCATGGCGTACCACTCGGCCGGTATGATAACTTCTGGTACCACATTCCACTCCCTTTGTGTAATGATTGGTACCAAAGGAGGGGAAGCGAGGAAATTCAACCTTTGGTGCAAAAGGTTGACCACCCTAAGACACCCTTTTAGCCCCACCGATAAATGATTGATACGGTCGACCAGAGCTTCCTCAACCCCCGTCATTTCGTCTATGGCCTCTCTCAAGGCATAGATATAGTTGACGAGAGAGTCTTCTACCGATGACCTCCTCCCTTGTCAGTTGTTTCTTGAGTGTGATGATGTTGTTCCACTGTTTCTGCTCGACATTCTAAGAAAACAAACCGAAAAGAATTCATTTTAGTGAAACAGTACCTCGAACACGGCCACGTGCTCACTGAGCACGGCCCCGTGTTCACCTTTATGGAGATTTTGAAACAAGAAATCTTGGAGCTTTAAATTATTTTTCTGACTTTAATTTTTAAGCAGAAATAACTTAAAACAGTGTTGTAAAACGTATTTTTAACAAGATTCCTTGAACAAAAATCTAACAAATATCATAATAAAGCTTGAAACCATGGTGATTTCAAGCTCTAATGGAGGTGTTTGAGGTAAGAATGAAGAAGAAGGTAATGGACAAAAGTAGAAAAGACAAGATGGTTGTTGAGAATCTTCTTTAGAAAACGACAACACGAATCTCTGTCTTGGAGTGGTCCAAATGTGCAGGAATCTTTGCTGCATTTATAGAAAACGATAGCACGCTGGACATGGCCCCGTGTCGGCTGGACACGAACCTGTGTGCAGACAAGATTCTGACACTTTTTGTTCGTATTCTGACCGAAAGTCAGACGGGAATGTTTTGGTGGACACGGAGGAGTGCTGACCTGGACACGGCCCCGTGCCTAGAGGCTGTTTATGAAGTTTTGTCTATTTTTAAGGAATTAATCTGGATCGGGTGGTTCCTTACTGGATGGAACAACACTGAAGTGCCTGAGATACCTAAGTTGCCCTAGATTTAGACGAGAACGCAAGAGGTTATCGGAAAAGGGTGATTCCTATGCTAAATGTAGGTGGACCAGTCCAACCCTTATCCGGGCTCTCGTTAAAGAAGGTGTATGTCGAATCGCTCAGGTCTATGTATGCATCGACGAAAGTTGATGTGGAGTCCTTCACGGCACAATCGACATATGGACGACTATCGTTCAAGTCTTCGCAAGAGTTAGAGGTGATTCCGGGAGCGACGATATTGTATTCATCCGAATGCGATCTCAATAATTCTTCTTGGATGTCATCTTGGGATGGATTAATTATATCCATCTCAAGTTCTTTTATCCATCGAAGAATTAGTTCTTCTAGCTGAAAGAATTCTTCCAGAAGCATTTCATCTAGAAGGGACGATTGAGAACATTCGAGGGAGAGATACGGATTATTTTTACTCTCGCCCCTCTAAAAGGCTACAGGAAAACAATGGGTCTATATAGTGGGGAGTATAATTTAAAAAGTAACATTTTAATTCTTCATGATTTCCGCCACATATTTGACACCACGTACCATAAGAGGAGCGGTAGTAAAAAAGTCAGTATCGCTCATGTTTGTGTCAGAAATTACCAACCGTCGGGATCTTACGGTTCTGTTTTCAGTATCTGAAACTTGGGCACAGGGCGTGTTGGTTGGGCACGGCCCCGTGTTCAGCTACTGTCTGACTTAAAACAGGATTTCCAGTACCAAAGATTGGGCACGGGGCGTGTTCAGCGGGCACGACCCGTGCTGAGCTCTGCAGAAGCTGAAAATCTAAGAAAAATCCTAAAAAAAAACAGAAAAATAAGAAAAACGATTAGGCCGTTGATTCTTAACTTTCTTAAAATCCTTGTGTCCCCGGCAACGGCGCCAAAAACTTGATGTGTGTCGGTGTGTATATATATTTAAGTATATTTTAGCCCTTTTTAACACTTTAGTCAAGTTTTAAATTTATAAAACACGATATTTTACTAACACTAAGTATATTTTAGCCCTTTTTAACACTTTAGTCAAGTTTTAAATTTATAAAACACGATATTTTACTAACACTAAACACACATATGGGCAAGTGCACCCATCGTGAGCGTAGTATAGCATTGGTAAGATGCCGAGGTCGTCCAAGGACACAAGAGCTTTTAGTACCGGTTTATCCTCAACGTCTAATCAAATCAAAAATTTAGAAACAAGTTTTTAAACAAGAAAATAAAAACTAACTAAAAATGTTGAAAATAAAAGTAAAAATAAAACAGATAGGCAAGATGAATCACTTGGATCGGACTCGCCTTTAGTGTAACCTTTGATGTTTTCCGCACTTTTGCACTTTTTAAGAAATTATCTTAGTTATAGTAGTAGGCCCCTCTTTTGAAGGTGACGTTACCCTCAACCCAGTAGTTTGAGTCAGCAAGGATACAATCCTAAAGGGTTGGATTATTGGAAGATAATTAATTAAGTTATTAATGCGTAATGTGGTAGGCCCCTCTTTTGAAGGTGACGTTACCCTCGGCTAAGTGGTTTGAGTCAGCAGAGATACAATCCCAAGTAGCCGGGTTAATGTATTAATAGTAGTTTACATATGAGGGGATCAAGCCATTCGCACCCCCGCCATCCAATACTAGTGGGTATTGAAGGGGGTCCTAGTAAGCTTGACCCAGGTCCTTGCAGGATCTATACACTGAACAAGGCAAGAACCTTACCAAACCATTCCCTTAACCCCCGACCAGGTAGCCAACATATCTCCATATAGACCGTGGAGATATGAATGGTGTAAATCATTTATTTTATATAGACAATAAAATAACGCGAAGACACCACGGACAAATGATAAGGAAGTTTCACCTTCAACATAAGAAACTAGTTATTAAAGTCATTAATACAAAACCAAATACAAAGTGCGAAAAGATTAAAAAAACAAAAGTATTACACTAAATGCTTGTCTTCACCAAGTGATGTAAGAGACTTAGGCAAAGATGGCCTTTAATTGTCAAGAACTCTTGCTATCAATCTTGGATCCCGAGACTACTACACACACTCTATGATGGATGATGGATAATGGTGGTGGATGTGGGTATTGTGATGGTGGTGGAGTGTGGGTGAAGTGGGAGATAGGTGGTTTGTCAAGGGATGCCTTTGAAATGAACCAAGCACCCCTATTTATAGCCTGCACAGAAGCCCAGACACGGCCACGTGTCCATTGGGCACAGCTCCGTGTCCATCCACTTTCTCTTTCTTCATTAATTGCAGTTTGTCTGTATTAGTTGACCACGCCCCCGTGTCCGCTGGGCACGGCCCAGTGTGTAGAAGCGTATCTGTACTATCAAGATTTGCTTGGATTCTGCGAATCTTAGCGTTGACCATGGCCCCGTGTCCGCTGGGCATTCCCCCGTGTTGGGAAATAGAAGCTTCTACAACTTTGTCTTTTCTGCAGACACTTGGGCACGCCCCCGTATCCGCTGGGCACGGGGCGTGTTCAGCCTTTTGATGACTTGTTTTTGCTTGGGAAGATGTTGTCGAGAGGTCAGGCATGCCACGTTTATTCCTTTTCTTGTATTTGTGTTAGATTTAGCTGTATTTTTGCTTCTTTTGTTCATTTACGCTCATTTAACTCTGAAAATACAAAAGGAAGACAAAAGCACACTTTTCCAACATTAGTACTAAAAAAAGGTTAGTTTTATGCCTCATTTGATGTAATTTATATGTTGCATTTTACACATCAAATACCCCCACACTTGAATCTTTGTTTGTCCTCAAGCAAAACTCCTTATAATGTGGCTTACACACCCAAATGGAATGAGTAGAAGAGAAGTTTTGGGTTTGTCTTGAGTGTCGGGATTCCAAGATCTTTATTAGGTTTTATTTTTATGTTATTTACAATCCTATTCGTTATGATTTATTTAGAACATTTACATAAGAGAAATTACTTATTTGGGCATAACATGCCTCTTTAAAATTCCATTTATATACAAGTTCACATACCTCACGGGGGATCACTCAACACTCGGCCGAAGATGTATTTTTGTGAATCACTCGAGACCCGCATGGAACTTACTTCTACCATATGCTTGCCAAGCAATCAATCCTCCTCCTTTTTAACTATAAACCTTTGTAAATATCAAGAGGACTTTGGGGAAGGGTTAGGCTTGGGTTAAAGGTAGGTGGTTTTGGGTTAGTGGTTAGTAGAAAAGGGCGAAAAGGCGTAAAAAGAGTCGGTTTTCGTAAAACATTTTTGTTTTTGTGACATTTTATTTTAATGAAGCCTTTTTCAAACAAAGTTTCTTTTGATGAACTTGTTTGTTTATTGCTAAACTTTATCATTTTTTATAAGAATGTCACTAGAAAACCGAGCTTTTTACTAAAATAAAGGGTTTAAAATGAAAAAGAGTTTTTGGTGGGTAAAGGGTGTTTGTTTTGGGTTTAGAAATGAAAAGGTTTAGGCTCAAAGGGGTTAACTAGGGGGATTTTGGGTAAGTGGTAAAAAAAAGGAAAATAATGGTGTTGAAATAAAAAGGGTTAGTCCTAATGCCTCCTTCATTTACTTACTCGAGTTTAAGTTGGTAAGGTTCGGGAATGTATCGTCATGGCAAGTTCTAGAGTCGTAAGAAACCAAGCGGCTATTCACACAAGAAACGAAAAATGAGCATTTAGTTTAAAGATGTGTATATTTATGCTCAATAAAGGCTCAAAACTCACTTTTTGTGGGAATGGGTTTTTAATGTGCTTAAGTATATATAATCAAATTTTAACTAGATTTGTCATGTCGTTTCATAATTTTCTTATGTTGGTTCTTTTTATCACGATGCTATCGGTTGTAAATTTATAAAAATATAACCTTTTTAGAACTTGTTATTCCCAATTTAAACCAAGACAAGTAAAAAAAATGAAAAGTTTTTGAAAAAAATTGGGGTGTTTAGCGGTTCCAATAGAGTTTTGTGTAAGGCTTGTAATTAGGAATTGCAAAATTCAAGGTTTTAGCATCCCCCCCCCCCCCCACACTTAAATTACACATTGTCCTCAATTTGTCCCAAAAATAAGTTTTTAGGTTGATTGAATGTGTAAAAAGGTGAGTTAAACAAAAATTTTCTGTTAATGGGGACCTGGACACGGGCTGTGGTGACCGGGAACGGCCCCGTGTTCAGACTGCCAGTAACAGAAAGTAACAAAATGTAACAGAAGGCTGGGCACGGGGGCGTGTTCAACGAATACGCCCCGTGTCCAGTTACCTGAACTGGGCGTTTTCTGCAGACCCTTGAGCACGGGGCCGTGTTGGCGGGGCACGGCCCGTGCTGAACTTGCTGTAATGAAGAAAAATGTTTGGGAGGCTTTGTTTTTGTGCATGGGGCGTTGGTTCAAATCTCCCGTAGTATCCTTCACCATCCAAGTGTGTTTTACCCATTACAACATCATCCAAACACCAAATAATTTAAAAACCATCATTCATTAAATAGAGAGAATTACAACAAGGTCCTAGAAAAATAAAGAAAGAAAGAAAGTTAAAAAGAAATTTCCTAAGATAGTTAGGTCAAGTGATACATGAAATCATCCTAACGAGTTCTACCCTTATTATAGGAACATCAAAAGTCCGGAAATAGCTTCCCGGTATTTCATAGGTATTGTTGAACTCGGAGCCGAGAGGTATCCCCTAGATGTCGTTGAGCCATTCCTCTATCTCTTTCGGGAGGAAGAAGGCGGGCTCATTTTCCTCAACATCTTGTGGGGGAGGAGCGGCGACGACCGGGACCCCGGGGAGTATGTCTCGAGGGGGTTCTATATGCATGGCGTACCACTCAGCCGGTATGATAACTTCTGGTACCACATTCCACGCCCTTTGTGTAATGATTGGTACCAAAGGAGGGGAAGCGAGGAAATTCAACATTTGGTGCAAAAGGTTGACCTCCCTAAGACACCCTTCTAGACCAACCGATAAATGATTGATACGGTCGACCAGAGCTTCCTCAACCCCCGTCATTTCGTCTATGGCCTCTCTCAAGGCATAGACATAGTTGACGAGAGAGTCTTCTACCGATGACCTCCTCCCTTGTCGGTTGTTTCTTGAGTGTGATGATGATGTTCCACTGTTTCATCTCGACATTCTAAGAAAACAAACCGAAAAGAATTCATTTTAGTGAAACAGTACCTCGATCACGGCCATGTGCTCACTGAGCATGACCCCGTGTTCACCTTTCTGCAGATTTTGAAACAAGGAATCTTGGAGCTTTAAATTATTTTTCTGACTTTTGAAGCATTTTTAAGCAGAAATAACTTAAAACAGTGTTGTAAAACTTATTTTAGCAAGATTCCTTGAATAAAAATCTAACAAATATCAAAATAAAGCTTGAAACCATGGTGATTTCAAGCTCTAATGGAGGTGTTTGAGGTAAAAATGAAGAAAAAGGCAATGGACAAAAGTAGAAAAGACAAGATGGTTGTTGAGAACCTTCTTTAGAATATACCTAGGATGGTATGTCTGAAGATCCCACCAAATCTCTGTCTTGGAGTGGTCCAAATGTGCAGGAATCTTTGCTGCATTTATAGAAAACGACAGCACACTGGACACGGCCCCGTGTGCAGACAAGATTTTGACAATTTTTGTCCGTATTCTGACCGAAAGTCAGACGGGAATCTTTTGGTGGACACGGGGTGGTGCTGACCTGGACACGACCTTGTGCCTAGAGGCTGTTTATGAAGTTTTGTCTATTTTTAAGGAATTAATCCGGATCGAGTGGTTCCTTATTGGATGGAACAACACCGAAGTGCCTGAGATACCTAAGTTTCCCTAGATTTAGACGAGAACGCAAGAGGTTATCGGAAAGGGTGATTCCTATGCTAAATGTAGTTGGACAAGTCCAACCCTTATCTGGGCTCTCGTTAAAGAAGGTGTATGTCGAATCGCTCAGGTCTATGTATGCATCGACGGAAGTTGATATGGAGTCCTTCACGTCACAATCGACATATGGACGACTATCGTTCAAGTCTTCGCAAGAGTTAGAGGTGATTGCGGGAGAGACGATGTTGTTTTCATCCGAATGCGATCTCAGTAATTCTTCTTGGATGTCGTCTTGGGATGGATTAATTATATCCATCTCAAGTTCTTTTATCCATCGAAGAATTAGTTCTTCTAGCTGAAAGAATTCTTCCAGAAGCATTTCATCTAGAAGTGACGATTGAGAGCATTCGAGGGAGAGATACGGATTATTTTTACTCTCGCCCCTCTTAAGGCTACAGGAAAACAATGGGTCTATATAGTGGGGAGTATAATTTAAAAAGTAACATTTTAATTCTTCATGATTTCCGCCACATATTTGACACCACGTACCATAAGAGGAGCGGTAGTAAAAAATATCAGTATTGCTCATGTTTGTGTCAGAAATGGCCAACCGTCGGGATCTTACGGTTCTGTTTTCAGTATCTGAAACTTGGGCACGGGGCGTGTTGGTTGGGCACGGCCCCGTGTTCTGCTACTGTCTAACTTAAAACAGGAATGCCAGCACCAAAGATTGGGCACGGGGCGTGTTCAGCGGGCACGGCCCGTGCTGAGCTCTGCAGAAGCTGAAAATCTAAGAAAAATCCTAAAAAAACAGAAAAATAAGAAAAACGATTAGGCCGTTGCTTCTTAACTTTCTTAAAATCCTTGTGTCCCCAGCAACGGCGCCAAAAACTAGATGTGTGTCGGTGTGTATATATATTTAAGTATATTTTTATCTTTTTAACACTTTAGTCAAGTTTTAAATTTATAAAACACGATATTTTACTAACACTAAACACACATATGGGCAAGTGCACCCATCGTGAGCGTAGTATAGCGTTGGTAAGATAACGAGGTCGTCCAAGGACACAAGAGCTTTTAGTACCGGTTTATCCTCAACGTCTAATCAAATCAAAAATTTAGAAAAAGGTTTTTAAACAAGAAAATAAAAACTAACTAAAAATGCTGAAAATAAAAGTAAAAATAAAACAGATAGACAAGATGAATCACTTCGATTCGACTCGCCTTTAGTGTAACCTTTGATGTTTTTCGCACTTTTACACTTTTTAAGAGATTATCTTAGTTATAGTAGTAGGCCCCTCTTTTGAAAGTGATGTTACCCTCAACCCAGTAGTTTGAGTCAGCAAGGATACAATCCTAAAGGGTTGGATTATTGGAAGATAATTAATTAAGTTATTAATGCGTAATGTGGTAGTCCCCTCTTTTGAAGGTGACGTTACCCTCGGCTAAGTGGTTTGAGTCAGCAGGGATACAATCCCAAGTAGCCGGGTTAATGTATTAATAGTAGTTTACATATGAGGGGATCAAGCCATTCGCACCCCCGCCATCCAATACCAGTGGGTATTGCAGGAGGTCCTAGTAAGCTTGATCCAGGTCCTTGCAGGATCTATACACTGAACAAGGCAAGAACCTTACCAAACCATTCCTTTAACCCCCGACCAGGTAGCCAACATATCTCCATATAGACCGTGGAGATATGAATGGTGTAAATCTTTTATTTTATATAGACAGTAAAATAACGCCAAGACACCACGGACAAATGTTAAGGAAGTTTCACCTTCAACATAAGAAACTAGTTATTAAAGTCATTAATACAAAAACAAATACAAAGTGCGAAAAGATTAAAAAAACAAAAGTATTACACTAAATGCTTGTCTTCACCAAGTGATGTAAGAGACTTAGGCAAACATGGCCTTTAATTTGTCAAGAACTCTTGCTATCAATCTTGGATCCCGAGACTACTACACACACTCTATGATGGATGATGGTGGTGGATGTGGGTGTTGTGATGGTGGTGGAGTGTGGGTGAAGTGGGAGAGAGGTGGTTTGTCAAGGGATGCCTTTGAAATGAACCAAGCACCCCTATTTATAGCCTGGACAGAAGCCCGGACACGGCCCCGTGTCCATTGGGCACGGCCCCGTGTCCATCCACTTTCTCTTTCTTCATTAATTGCAGTTTGTCTGTATTAGTTGACCACGCCCCCGTGTCCACTGGGCATGGCCCCGTGTGCAGAAGCGTATCTGTACTATCAAGATTTTCTTGGATTCAGTGAATCTTAGCGTTGACCACGGCCCCGTGTCCACTGGGCACGCCCCCGTGTTGGGAAATGGAAGCTTCTACAACTTTGTCTTTTCTGCAGACACTTGGGCACGCCCCTGTCTCCGCTGGTCATGGGGCGTGTTCAGTCTTCTGATGACTTGTTTTTGCTTGGGAAGATGCTGTCGTGGGGTCGGGCATGCCAGGTTTATTCCTTTTCTTGTATTTGTGTTAGATTTAGCTGTATTTTTGCTTCTTTTGTTCATTTACGCTCATTTAACCCTGAAAATACAAAAGGAAGACAAAAACACACTTTTTCCAACATTAGTACTAAAAAAAGGTTAGTCTTATGCCTCATTTGATGTAATTTATATGTTGCATTTTACACACATCAACTACCTCGTCCTTTTCCCTTCTCTCTTCACTCTCTACCACCGCCATTGCAACAACCCGCACGTTTGTGCGCTGTTACTACTCGTTATACTCGTTACGCCTAGCACCAGAGATTCGGATCATAATGTAGCTATATAGCATACATTGCTATTTCGCAGTATTTTCGCATATTACGCGTTCTTTATCGCTATAACACATCGCATCACACACACAACGCTCACGATGACGTTGAGTGAGGACCTATCCTACCCTCCTCGACAGCTGTGAAGCGTCGCAGAGTAACGCATATTCTTAACGAAACCCGGTTATTGTATTGCAACTTTGAAATGTGGATATTTATACGACCCTATGTGACTAATTATACTAAATATATGAATGTGGGTATGAAAAGGTGTGACCAAACTGTCGCTAAAGCTTAACGAACAAAACGAAACATCAAAACGCAACACGCCAGATACCGCCGATCGAGTGACTGGTCGATCGAGTGGCCACCCGATCGGATTGCCACCCGATCGGATTGCCACCCGATCGGACAGCCACCCGATCGGACAGCCACCCGATCGGACAGCCATCCGATCCATGGCACTCCATCACCCCTTTCTCCTCTTCACCTATAAATAGCACTTGTCACATCACATGAACAGTGATGTGACAGCTCCCACCCGACCAGCACGCTTTTGGGCTATTTTCTCTCGATTTCTCGCGATTCTTGTAAGTTTCTACCTCAAATCTTGTACTTCCATGATCTGCACATACTTCTTCACCATTTTCTCTTTTGAATCTTAACTTTTAACCGTGAAATCAATGGATTTGAGGTGTTCTCGGGTGATGTCATCATGGAGTTCTTATGAACATCAAGTGTTGGCCTCATTCCACCAAGAACCACTCAGATCCGAAGGATTTCCACAAGAATAAACAACATTTTCGCATAGATCTACACATATTCATGGATGAAAGGATTGCAGGATGGTTTTCTAACCTTCTTTCAACTCTTTTACACTTAATGCACTCAAAACCGATAGAATCGGAGCTTGTTCTGATCTTCTACTCGTTCTTAGTGAAGCGTTGGTTGAAGATCTGAGTTCTATCAAAGAGACTACTGATTTCGGGTTAAACATGAGCAACCGTCTCAAACAGAGGACTGATCAGACTAGGGTGATTCCTGCCCGATCGGGTCACCTGGGTGTTGATAAGGTTCTGTTGTTGGGCACGTTGTCACACCGTCTCGAGAAGACCGCAAAACTTTCAAAACAAACAAGTGTCAAGACGGCTTAGGCCACCCGATCGGACAGCCGTCCGATCGGCTTGCACTTGGCCCCACTTAAACTATTATCTCAACCTTTAAGTTTTTAACGTCGAACGGGTTGCCGTCCAATCAGATTGCCACCCGATCGAACGACCACCCGATTGTGTGATGTTTTGAACTTTAACACTTAAACAATTTTTAACACTTAGTCAGTTCCAAATGAATTGCCACCCGATCAAATTGCAATCCGATCGAGTGACAAACTGTTGTAAACTTGTTCTCATCAAAGTGTCCTACTAATCGGATCGTCACCCGATCGAACCGCCGTTCAATCGATCGACCTGAAGGGTAGAGATACTTCTTTGCTTTCAAATGCTACAACGAAAACTTCAAAAGGCAAACCATCATACACAAACACATCCATACCAAACGAGGTGACAATCCAATCGAATGGCCATCCGATCGGATGACCATCCGAACGGATTGCCACCCGGTCGACTGGCCATCCGATCGGATTGCCATCCGATTTGATCACCATCCGACACTTGGTACGCTGCCCCGATTAACGCACTGTTCGACGCTTACGCTATCAAACTTTAATCAGGCTAATCTCAGACGCGCTCCCTTCAATCCAACCAAGTTGTGTTTACTTGCTGAACACCGACGGTGAGTGTACTCGAACCCCTTTTTATCGCGTTTTTTGGTGTAACATACGTTTCTATCAAAGCAAACTAATCGAATGCTTAAACTATTATCACTTGCGAATAACTGTTATGCATATTTACACGTGATGCTAGTTACATATGTGTTAGGACTTATACTCGCGAGGTCCCGCCTTAACTAGTATAGTACTACAGAACCCGACGGGGTCTAGTTAGGATGAATAGCAATCGCAATCGCAGCTTAAGTGACTTAGCTGGTAGTATATGTCTGATATGCATATATGTTGAGGTATCTCGTTTATGTATTTGGTAATTCGCAACACTTTTAACTAATTACGCTACACTATCTAAACTTGTATACTCGCCAATACTTTTGTATTGACGTTGTTTTAACGTATGCTGCAGGTTTAGTCGCAGTCTACATCAAATCAAGCTAGGAAGTCTAGAAACTCACCTAAAATCTAGGTTGTCGGATTTGTATTGTTTGAGAGAACAAGAAATTCGTGACTGCTTATGTGATTGTAATTGTTTATTAGTATGGGATAATGAACGCATTAAATACTGTCGCAATGTAGTTGTTATGGATTCTCTTGAGCAATCTGATTCGCCTAGTGCCGCGCCCCGATGATTCCGCCATCGGTTGGGGTGTGACAGATTGGTATCAGAGCCATAACTGTAGGGAATTAGGCCAGACTTGACCTAGTCCGGGTCAATGTCTTAGAAACGACTTAGTCTATAGTTTAGGTACCAACCGGCCGACTCGTGCGAACCCAGAAGGATTTGCATGGGCCTACTTGATACTCTCGTACGAATCCGCTAAAACTACAACTCCGCGTGAACACCGCATACTACATTTTCACGCGAAGAGCCTTTCCTAAGGCTAGAATATTACTTAGCCTTTCCTAAGGCCAACACAATACGCACGTTTTCAAAAATACTCGCGTAACACAACCGAGTGATCCAGTCCAGATCAGGCGTGAAAACCAAGAACTCTCGATAAGATCGCTCACTCAGCGCATTTTTCTAGCACGAGAACTTTTATTAAGCTAGGAGTGACATCCATAACTCAACAAAAGTCTCCATTTCAAAATCTAGTGGGACTCCCGAATTTATTCGAAGAGCACAACCACAGTTAGGAGCGAAGTTATTAAGTCAGGGGTGAAACCCGTATCTTAATAAACCGTTCCGTTCCCTATAAAATGGTTTTCAAAAGCTCCCACCAAGGACTCGGCTATAACAATAACTCGAGCCACGCGATGACCAGGAAGACGAATGCCATGAGCTGCATCCCAGTGAAAGCATAAGCCTTCTAGGGCAACGCACGTGCATGAACTTGTTGAGTATGGTTGGGTTACCTTGGGCAGTCGACGCCTAAACACCCGAGGCACTCTATCTATTATTCTAGCATACGACACACTGATTTTATGCTTTATGGGAACCTATTTACGCTTATGTATTTACAATTTAAAACTTTACGCTTCATCGATTTCTCGATTTATCGATTTTCGCTCCCTGCTTTTGCAACCGCACGACTCGCACAGCCATCGCAATCTAAAATAAAACCGAATGTTCGCAACAAAACTAGTGTCTAATTACTCGCTTTCGCTATCGCTCTCTCCCTCTTCATCGCGTCCTCGCGCATTCTATCCCGACATGTATGTGTGTAAGCATAAACTACAACTATATATGTAAATACAAGCGAATCAATTATGTGGGAATCTAGGAATTTCGTGTCTCCTATGTGAAATCTATTATATTACTCGCTACAAGTTTTGATCGCACTCAATTGCATCGCAAAACTCAAAAATCATTATGATCGAATCTCACTCCAAATCTCTCTCTGTTTAGATGCCTTCCAACAACTCTACCTCGAGACAAACAACTAAGAGAAGAGCCAAACGAAGCGCCGAGAAGAGGATTGCCTTGCTTGTGGCCAAGGAAGTGGCCAAGGTGATTCCTCAAATTGTCGCTCAAGTGCACTCTCTCAGCAACTCTCGAAACCCGGAAGACTCTAAGACGGAAGCGCCACAATCTGCTTTCCTCTACAAACACTTCAAAGTTTGTGATCCGATGGAATTCACGGGTGAAGGAGGTGTCTTCCAGCTACTCTAGTGGTTCGATTCTATCGAGATTACCCTTCGTCAGAGTGGGTGTCCTGATGGATTTCGTACTACCTGCGCTACCGGGGTATTCCAATCACGAGCACTCGACTGATAGACGGCCGAACGTAACAAACGTGGGATCTCCGCAGCTTACGCTCTCTCTTGGGATAAGCTGAAAGAGCTCATGAAGAAAGAGTACTGCCCTCCCCACGAAGTCCAGAAGCTAGAAGACGAATTTTGGAAAATCAAGCAAGTCGAAGGTGACAATGCCGGCTACACCGCAAGGTTTAAACAGCTTAGCATAATCTGCCCAAGTCAAGTCAACACTTCAGAAAAAGCCATCACAAAGTACATTTGCGGCTTGCCTGATGTGTGGGTGATTTTGTAGAAGCTGCAAGACCTACTACCATCGAAGAAACCTACCGCTTGGCCACCGAAATCAACGACAAACGAGTCTTGGACGGATTCTTCTCTAAAAATCTTGTCAAACAAGCTCACCAAGCAATCATCATTGATTTTTCCGACGACTCTTCCGACTATTCTACCGACGATTCTTCGAGCGACTCCGCAGACGAATCCTCCGATGACAACGCACCGCTTCAGGAAGCTCAGTCCAGCCGCAAACGAAAGACCATGAGCCCAAACTCTTCAACAACTGAACTGTCACAACCAGAACCTCTCCAAGCAATCACAGTTCACTTGAAGCGTGACTACAACGGAGCTCATCCCCTGTGTCTCAAGTGTACGTATCAGCACCCGCCAGAAGCTAACTGTCACTTTTGCGCAAATTGCAACTGGTATGGTCGTCTTACCCAGCACTGCCGCACGGGACCGCAGACTTGAGGAATTCCAGCAACAATCGCAGTCTCCGTAGAAGTCCTCCACATCAACATTAATTATGCTTCCAATGTTGTTGTAATGATACGATTTTCGCCGTTAATTTCTTTTGCATGTTGAACTATTTCTCGACGCAATGTGGATTCTATTTATCTCTCGCACTCGCGCACGGACTATATACTAGCACTAGGTACTATATAATGTGTTTACCCCTACTATGCGTTCTTGAGATAAAGTACGATAAACGTGCAAGGATCAAATTAATCACGGGTGCACACGGGATTACTGTGATCAGTGCACAGAGATCGTAATGAGTTTCAATGATGCCGTAACGTTAAAAGCATGGTTGAGCGTGGTGGATACGCTGCTGGTACTTCCTATATATAAGCGTCTTGACCATGTCGACACATTGTGACACCTATTCACGGGGCAGAGGCGTGTGGTTGAAGCATGGTGGATACGCCGCTGGTACTTCCTATATACAAGTGCTTCGCCATGCCAACCAATGTCTTGTGAAGAAAGTGCCATACAAGTTGAATGTTATTAGACCAAGTATACTATTGAATCTATTTTCGACACGCTACACTATATCGCAAGGCGTAAGAATCTCAATCGCAACTCAAAGCGCGTAAACGCTAAGACTTTTCGTAAGTCAACACGCTCGCAATCGCATTATCGCTAGAACCTATATCGCTATCTCAATCGCTTATTATGTGCATCGCGCTATCGCATATCATGGGAAATCGCTCTATCGCTTGTGTATTACTCCATCGCTCATCATGTATCGCTTAACGCTTATCACCATCGCTATCGCTTACCGTTATTTGTTTTATATGTGTTATGTTAGCTCACATGACCTCGCTTCACGAGACGAAACTGATAGGGTTAAAACATGGTGGATACGCCGCTGGTAATTCCTATATATAAGTGTTTTAGCCATATCATCGGATTTTCATGGAAAAAGGCCATGTGGGGCTTAATGTTAGTTAAATCTGTGGTGTCGTTTAATCTAATCATATCGCATATTCCCATCGCTTGCAACGCATCGACCGTCGCCTATCGCTCGACGGTTGTCGCTATCGCTCGCCGCTTACCGCTCATCGCTTTTCGCTTATCACCGTCATCTTTGCTTAGTATGTTTATTTCTGCTATCCATTATCGCGTACCGCTTATCGCTTGTCGCACTCGCTCGTGTCACCAATTGAGTTCGAAAACGACTTCATCGCTCATTTTGCTCAATCCCTCTGTTACACTTGGTCCGACCATCTTTCGCTTGGGCCGAGGGAATCGAAATCTATCAGTACTATGTCGACACACATGACACCGCCTCACGGGATGGAAGCCATATGACTAAAACATGGTGGATACGCCGCTGGTACTTCCTATATATAAGTGTTTTAGCCATATTGTCGAACTTTCGTGGGAAAGTGCCATGCGGGGCCGACTATAAACTTAAAACTTTTGATATTATTAAAACCTTGCGTAAACAAAGCTTTTCTTACAAAACTTTTTCTCAAATTTAATCAGAATCTTTGTACAAAACGAGATTTTCTTGTAACGTTGGTGTGACAATCAACTCAAGTCAATGCCGCGTGATGAGAAAATTTCGTAAAACGAGTTTTAATCACCCTAAAAATCTTTTAACCTAATAAAACCCCACTCATAGCGCGGGTGTGAACATCGAAACAGTTCAACGCCGCACTGTGGGAAGGTTTTTCATAAACAAGTTTTCTTCAAACCATTTTGAATTAATCAACTTTTCAAGAATTCAGAACACTTTTGGATCGCTTTCTGTGTGTTGCCATCTTTTGTATACGGATCGTCTTACTCGCCGCAATCGCCCAGTTTTCGCAACGCTCTCTCTCGTCGATCTTCCATCGATCGCTCGCTTATTCTTGACGCTTTATCGCTACTCTCATTCGCATCAACCCTCGTGACCCTTTTTATGGATTAATTTCGGGACGAAATTTCCTAAAGCAGGGGAGACTGTAACAACCCGCACGTTCGTGCGCTGTTACTACTCATTATACTCGTTACGCCTAGCACCAGAGATTTGGATCATAATGTAGCTATATCGCATACATCGCTATTTCGCAGTATTTTCGCATATTAAGCGTATTTTATCGCTATAACACATCGCATCACACAAACCAACGCTCACGATGATGTTGAGTGAGGACCTATTCTACCCTCCTTGACGGCCGTGAAGCGTCGCAGAGTAACGCATATTCAAAACGAAACCCGGTTATTGTATCGCAACTTTGAAATGTGGATATTTATACGACCCTATGTGACTAATTATACTAAATATATGAATGTGGGTATGAAAAGGTGTGACCAAACTGTCTCTAAAGCTTAACGAACAAAACGAAACATCAAAACGCAACACGCCGGATACCGCCGGTCGAGTGACTGATCAATCGAGTGGCCACCCGATCGGATTGCCACCCGATCGGACAACCACCCGATCGGACATGTAACAATCCTAAATAAACCGACACCCTAATATATATTAAAATATTCCAAAATGTCCCAAAATACACCCTATACGCAAATACGGGCCTCAAATATATTTAATAGTATTAAAAATAAATAAAAATTGAATATTTGGGCTGAGGCGGGCCGCGTAAGCCCCACCCCAACCATGACGCGGGCCGCGTCAACTTAAAGGGTGGCACGGCCCTGGGCCGCCACCTGGCCCAACATCTGGAGAGCCTACCTGATGACCCAGCTAAGCTACGACATTGACCAGGGTCAACGCGGGCCCCGTAGACCCTTGTCTACACTTACACGGGCCGCGTAAAAGTCCAGTTGAGGCACTATATAAGCAGGCTATCGGGTTTCATTCAGAATCGTTCATTTCTTTCTTTCTTGAGTGAATTTATGAGTAGTAGAAGTAATACTCGGGTATTATACCCCCCTAATTAGCGAAGTTCTGCTCCGTTGTAAGTATTATAACCCCTGGATACGTATTAGATACGCTGCCCGATTGATCTAGGGTTCCGTAATGGCTGTCGTGGTTCTGCCCGACGTAGTCATTGGAATGTCGTCTCGGGGAGGGTATTACTAATGTTAAAATGGGTTATTATACTAACGCGTGTACATTTGTGTAAATTATAGATTATCACCCGGAAACCCTTACGGAAAATCTAAGACAGCAATGTGAGTTGATCCACTTTTTGTAAACCTTTTTGTTAATTGTTTTACAAAACCTTAAATACTTTTCCATGCGAATAACAGTTATTGAGTATTTGTAAGAATACAATTATGATGAGTATGTTGGGGTTTGTATACAAAATTTGTTACCACCTGTTCAAGGAGTAACATGTCCACAAGTCGGGTTCGACTGTACCATGGATGTTAATTGTGATGTCTTGTAAACAAATATAATTGCGGGATCGCCCTCAATAATGTACAATGGGATTTTTATTTAAACTTGATTAAACTGGGATTCACTCACCAGTATTTCCCACTGACAAATGTTTTTAAAATGCATTTCAGGTAACAAAATGTGAAAGCCAAATAGAAGCCAGCTGGACAGCACCGAAGGCTTGGAAAAGTGGCAATAAAGTTACCAAAATATAAAATAGATGTTTTTATTAAATAAAATAGGATTTATTCCTATGAAAATGTGTGTACTAAGAACTTGGGTTTTAACCCATTTGTTTAATGTTATAAAAATGTGGTATTTTACTCTGATCAATATTTCCTAACTACGGTCCTGATGAAAAATTCCGCTGCCAAATTAGACAACACACGATACCACCAAAACTGGCTCGCGGCCGCCCGTTCCCCTGGGAACCTGGGATCGGGGGTTGCGACAGAAGGTGGTATCAGAGCTAAGCCACTGATTCAGCTACAGAGGTGTTCTGCTGACATCAAAATTCATAATGTTAGGAAATAAATTACGGAAATACGTGCATAACTGTATTTATTTGTTATGTGTTATTTGATTATCTGTTAGTTTACAGTATGAGCGACCAAGGACCATCTGACGCGTAGCGTCAATTGTCTGGTTCGCCCAGAAGCGAAGGCACATCCTCTTCTCTACCTGCCCTCTCAGGGTACTCTGCTGATACGGAAGAAGGAATCTTTGTGTTTAAGGCTCAGTCAGAAGAGCCATTTCCTTAGAAAAAGAGGGGATGGTTCAGTAGAGGGGCACACGAGCGTAGGAAGCGTATGAAAAAGTTGCAAGATCAGAGGGTATTAGCCGCAGCCAAGAGAGAGACAGATGCCTATGCCCAGGATATGATAAATAGGGGTATAGCCAACATCCACATACTAGCAACCACTGCAGCTGACCCAAATCTGGAGCAAGTAATAGCACCCCAACCACAGCCACCAATCCTAGACCAACCCATCGAGATAGAAAACCATGAAAACCAAGTGGAGATGCATGACTTCAATCTAGAAGAAATCCCTAGGGTACCAGCACCAAATCCCCTAGACCCAAATTACGATCCCTGGTGGGATGACGTTAGGGACTATGTGCAACGTTACCCGATACATGAAGACACACCCATGCAGAACATAGGAGCCTACCCAGGTATGGACCCTTTAGATCCCTATTACCATGATGAATACATTAGGGAGATCTTAGAAGATCCTTACCGATTTCAGGCACTTTCACCCCCATATCAGGAACCCACACCCCAGATTCCGAACTCAGTCCTAGAACCTGCACCCCCAATGAGTGCAGAAAACATGAAAGAACTTAGGACATTTGGTGAGGAAATTTTAGAGAGCAGTGAGAGAATGCGACAGTTGGGAGAGCGACTCGTATGGAAATACGATGAGCGCAATATGGATTTTTGGATGAATCCATATCCGTGATGTGATGGAGGAAACGGTAGTAGTAATAGTAATAATAATAAAATAATAAAAATAAAAGTAAAATATGTGTGTACGGATGCCTATTACTATTAGTGTAATTCTATTTCAGTTGGTATTGTAAATTTTTTCAGTACTGGTATGTAATAGATGCATAATAGTATATGAATAGAGTAAAAGTCGCAATGATCGACGCTTTTGGCTAATTGCTTGTCATGTGAATGACTATATGAAACATTATTTTGTGATATTAATACGGGGTAAATGTTTAAAATTTAGATGGCCGGTGAAGGAAATCAAGGAAATCTGAATAACGATAACCAGAGTAACATTAACGTGGTTAATGAGAATCCGAGCATCAATAACAATGGAAACCAAATGGATAATAGTGCCGTTCAACACATAGTGGCACAAGGAATTATAGATGCAATGCCATTTATTATTCAAACAATTCAAGAAGCGAATAATAAAAGTAAACATAGCAGTAAGCGACCAATTGAACCAGAACACAGCGTGAACAATGGCCCTGTACTTCAAGTGCCCGTTCCCAAAATAAGAAGAACCGTGTCTTACGATTGTTCTTACAAGGAATTATGGTCCTGCAAACCAATAGAATTCTCGGGCAATGAAGGACCCATTGCAGCTCTACGCTGGATAGAGAAAACTGAGGCTGTTTTAAAAATAAGCAAGTGTGCTGAAGAAGACAAAATAATGTTTGCCTCTAATCTGTTTAAAAATCAGCCTTAGAATGGTGGAACACTATCCTCCAGTCAAGAGGAAGTGATATGGTATACAACATGGAATGGGAGGAATTTAAGAATATGGTAGAAAGGAAATTCTGCCCTCCCAATGAAAAGGAATAGATAGCTAATAAGTTTCTGAACCTTAGGATGACCGGGGTAGATAGTAAGGGTTATACTACTACATTCTTTGAATATGCTAGAATAGTGCCAACCCTTGCATCACCTGAACCAGTATTAATCTCTCGTTACATCTGGGGATTAATCGGAGAGATTAGACATGTAGTCAAGGCAGGTAGACCTCAAACTATAGAAGAAGCTGTAGAACTAGCAAATACCTTGACAGATGAATTAATCCGTGTAGGATCGTTTTGCAACCTAATGAGTCGTTCAGAGTCAACACAAAGCTGTTTGAAAGGCGGAAATAGTCAAACAACCTCAAATCAGTGTAAGAAAGGTGTAGAAACAGAGTATGATACTTAAAACAAGCTTCTCATTGATTTTAGACTTGAATACACGGTGAAATTTTGACAGCACTTCGTTATACTTCCACTAATTTCGTACCAAATGAGAAACACCACATGCCTATTTATAGGCATCTAATTCCGCATGGAATTACACTTGTAATTTCGTGCGAAATTACACTGCGTAATTTCGTGCGAAATTACATTATGTAATTTCGTGCGAAATTACGTTATGTAATTTCATGAGAAATTACTATAAACAAACATAAACTTTACATATTTGACATTTTTGACCCCTATACAAGCTACCGACATGACCTAGACCTTAGACCTAGGCTATAGACATTATGCACCAACAAACTCCCCCTTGGATATTGCCGGAGTCTTCAGTCAGGTCTTCAGCGCTTTCTTCACAACGATTTGAACTTTTCTTCCCTCGGCTTAGGCTTTTTCATCAGCAGCTTCCTAAGCTTCTCGTTCTCTTCAACTCTTTTCTTTTCTTCTGCAGCCATTCTTTGAACCACAGTATGTCTTAACATGTTATCTCTGTCTTCACGAGCTTTCTTTTCTCTTTCAGCCTTCAACGCTTCCTCTTTCTCAATCTCTCGCCACTTAGACGTCCATCTATTGTCAGCATTGATACCTTTTTGGAAGCAAATAGAAACAACCTTCTGAAATTGCATTGCTTGATCTTTATCTTCAGCTTTAAATCTGATCTTGTTAACAAACAAGCATTCAATATCTTTTGCCGAGCAATTCACCAACCATAAAGGATCATACACATGAATGTATCTGACTTCATTTTCAACTTTATAGGTGATCACAGCCTCAGTAGTCAAACAGCTGTACACCCAATACAAGAACCCCTTATAAAAATCTTGCTCCATTTTCGGTACTGGAATGTTCTTTATAACTCTAGGTTTCTTCACATGCAAGATTGTCTCTTCAATTCCAGTCACTGGATCTACCTTCTTCACTTTCTTCGGGTAGTGAGGTTTCCAGTGTTTGAATCCTCTGAAGGCTTCAAATTTCATCAGACCCCAGATGGGTACATCATGCTTTCTAACTGGATAATCCAGAGTTCTAACTTGCGACAACTCTTCAACATCCCACCAAGGTAGTCTCATGATATTCTGAATATATTCAAAATATTGTTCTCCAAATTCTCTCCGAATAGCATACACATTTACTTGTGGCAGAAAGCCCCAACTGATAATGTCACCTAATGACACATCCCTGTCTCTCTTATAAAACTTGAGTGGACGTTTAAATTTTCTTTCAGAACTCTTTCTAAACCACTTCTTGCGTTCTTCGCGCTGTGCATCTTTCGTTGTACTATCAAAGTTCTTATCTTTCAGACATTCTGCGACTTTCCTTCTTAACTCCTCTACATTTGCTTGACTAAAAAACTCAACAAGCGTTGGAATATCAGAAGTATCAACATTTTCATTTTCTTTGTCGCTACAATCTTCAACCTCAACTCTATCATAGTTGTCTGCCTCATCAACATACTTGTACTGATAGTCAGGCTGTTGATTCATATCAAATGCATTCAACTCTTCTTCAAAGTCAAACTTGAAGTTAGGATCATCAATACGTGTCATCTCGATAATATAAGCCATGGTGTAAGTATGCCTGATTTCTCCTTCCTCAACTTCAGGCTCTAGACACAATATTAACTTTTCTCTTTTATCAATGTTCTCATCATCAATGTTCTCCCCCTCACCTGAAGCATCCTCAAGTTCTTCATTCACATCATCATGAAGATAATCTTCGACATTCTCTTCATTAGACGCTTCAGTGACTTTAATTCCTGTACCACCCTGATCAACGTTATCATTATCATCATCACTGTGACAACTTGCAGAAAATACATCATCTGCATCATCTACTTAATCTTCATCATCATCCTCTTCATCATCATCCTCTTCTTCATCATCCTCATTATTAATAACATCATCAATTAATACATCTTCCTAAAAAATAGCAGAAACTACAGAGATAGGACGAGGATTCTGAATAGGTGATTCAGAAACAGTAGATAGAACAATTGCCCTTTCAGAAACACCTTCAACACTTTTACCCTTATCCTTCATATCAGCTTCAATCTCAGCTTGACGACGAGCTCTAACCTCCTCAATCTTTATTTCATCGAATTTCTGCTCAACAGTCTTTCCAAGCAGATTTTCTAACACTTTATTCATCATGTATATCCCGTGTTCTTTCATTGCTTTAGCAGCTTCCAATTCTTTGTTCTTTAACTCAAAGTACTTGTTCTGCTCATCTCTGCGTGCTTTCTCTTCTTCAAACTCTGCAACTTTAACTTTCAGAATATCAATCTCAGCTTGATCAGATTCAACTTTCTTTAACAATGAAGAATTTTCAGCTTCGACTGTTTTTACACGCTTCTCTAGTTTCTTTTCACGATCCAACAACTACTTGTTCTCAACCAATACTTCTTCAACTTTCTTTTCTAAACTCTTAACTTGCACATTAGTTGCAAAATTGAAATCACCAATGTCTTCAAGAGTAATACCTTCCGGGACATTTGAAAAAGTTTTATATCCAGAAGAACCAGGTGTAGTTTGGACAGGTGGTTGTGTAGATGGTGGTGTTTAAAAGAATTGCTGAGAGGTAACAACAGGTTATTCATGTGGTGGTGATTGATGTAATAGAGATTGATGTGGTGGTGATAATTGTTGTTCAGTTTGTGGTGGAGGTGATGGTGGTGGTGTAGGTTGTTTTGGTGGTGTAGGAGGTTTTGATTTTGGTGTACGTTTAGGCAACCTGATAATCAAATTTTTCCTTGCTGCTTTTGGAGAAATCACACGCTTTCTTGCACTAACTTTCTTCTTGCTACTAGATGATGGAGGTGTCTGAGATTCTATAACATTCTCAGGAGATGGATTGTATAATTCATCATCTTTATCCTCTTTCCTCTTTCTCTTAAGTTGTTTCTCTTTTTCAGTCTCAGTTTAATTCTCTTTGCACGTTCTGTTTCATCAATTTCTTCATCAGACGAACTTGATGAACTTTTATCTGCGTCGTCACCTTCTTCATCACCAGCTGCTTTCTCTGGTTCAGCATTATAATCAGTAAGAGATTTCAACAACTTTGTAGATTCAGGAGACAAACAAACATCTCCTTCAACATTAACTTCTGCTTCAGCTTCACCTTCAGCTTCCTCCTCAGATTCATCAACAAGTATAGTCTCAATAATTCTCTTTTGATGCTTTTTCTTTGGCTGAGATGATGAACCCTCCTCTACTTGAACTTTCGGAGTTGCTTTCCTGCTCCTCTTCTTTTTCTCTTCTTTCAAGAACCACTCGTTTCTTGATTCTTTGAAATCTTCAAGGATTTTCAATTCATCTGCATAACTTTTTTCTTTCATTTCTTTCTCATTTCTCCAGTTTTGATGATTGATTGGATCTGGATCTTGATAATTCTTATCTTTGATGAAACCAAAGAATTCAGCTTTTGTCTTTGGCTCCGGATGATTTGGATGATATCTAGTCAACTGTTTCAAAGACTCATTATCCATATGGAATAATACCAACAGATCATCGTTTTCATCTTTCTCCAAATTAGGATAAGCGTGATCTATCATCATCTGAACAAATCGAGGATATACCCAAGTCTTGCTCTTTGAAGTAATGTTCTCTACCATATAATGAAACACAATCTTCGAAAAATTATACTTTTTGTTTAACACGAGAGCTATCACCATGTTCATTTGATAGTCTCTCATCACATCGTACCCTCCTTTTCTGTGACTAAGAGCATGCAACACTGAATGAATAAGAAACTTGTAAGACTTTGGAAAACACGCTTTCAAGTAGTTAGCCTTGTTTAGTGGACCATTGTATCCCATCCGCAACATGCAACCCTTGACCATCCTCTCTGGGAACTTTGTAGGAGAATTCTCATCATCCGGAAAGTTTATCACCTCTCGTACAAGTGCTTCTGAGATGATAATTGGTTTGTTCTCATCATTCAGTTCAACAATTGAGTTTATTATTTTGTGTTCTTCGTTATACGTTGCGTTCTCCCAAAAACATTCAATGTGCGAACCGAATACAAGATGTTGCTTTGTCAAGGCTTTCTGTATCGGTAATCTTTCCATAAACTCCAAAATACTTGTGAATTCTACCATCTTGGGAATCTTCTTATCATATACACAACAAATGTTGTGCAATGGATCGAACTGCACATTAGATACCTGAAAGAATAACAACACACAATCAAATCAAACACTTAAAATAATTTTCATCAAAACACTACCTTCAAACGAAATACCCACATACGAAATTACATTTCATGCGAAATAACAATTTAAAGCGAAATCTCATACGACAGTTTAAAGCGAAATCCCAGATTGGAACGAAATCACATTTACAAACGAAATCACATGTTGAAACGAAATCACATCTTGAAACGAAATCACAGTTCAAACGGAATAACATTTTTCAAACGAAATACCATTTGAAGCGGAATGACATCTTGAAACGAAATGACATCTTGAAATGAAATTATCTCAAAACTTTTCTGATGATGAAATTAATCAACTGGGTTTGTTATTTAGTGAATTCCGAGCACAAGGATCTGTTTATTGTTCAATTTTAACCACAAAATCGATCTAGATCTAAGTTCAAACATTTAGATCTACCGTTTTCAAACGGAAACATGTTATACATATCAAATTGAAGCCCTAAACAAGATCTTTAACACATTCCGAGTTCAAGGGTATGATTATTACTCATTAAACATCAAAAATCAACCCTAGATCTATGTTTTTGGTCCTGTTCGTCATCGTTCAAACGAAAACAGTTCAGATCTATGTCAAATCACCAAAATCTCTCACCTTTCCCATGATTATAGTTGAGTAAGCCAACTAAAATCAGATTACAAGCAATAAATCAGGCAGAATAACGGCTTAAATCGAAGATGATGGAGATTTCGTATGAAATCGCCTTGATAGTGTATTTGAAACGAAATAACAGAAATGACCTGTTCAAGCGAAATACCTCCTCTATTTATAGACAGCCTAATTTCGTGTGAAATAGGCACTGTGATATGTTCAAGCGAAATCACCAATACAAACGAAATACCTGTTTCAAGCGGAATTACTATTTCATGCGAAATAGCTATTTCGTTTGAAAATGCATTTTCTCAAAATTTTTCAAATTTTTAACTTTTTGACATTTTACCGTCACACCCAGTTTACCAAGTCCAAGTTAATGACCTTGGTCAACTATTTAGCCTGCCAAGTCTAAGTTAATGACCCTGGCTGACCAAATTATGAAATTTGCTGACATTTGAAACAGATTTAAGTTCAAATTAATGAAATTTTGAACTTTCAAGCAATTACCAATCACTTTTTCTCAATCTTCTGCTTACCCAACCCTCATGATCCAGACTTGTTCAGCACATTGAGACTTTGATCATCAGATCCCCAACGTCCGTTGTCGAAAATAAGATGAAAAACAAATCTTTTTAGATTTTATAAAATGCTAAACAAACAGACAATCTTTTTGGATTTTTGATAAGCAACAAATCTGTACAAACAATATTTTTGGTGAGCGTGTTAGGGGATCATATCAGCTGTTGACAAGCTACAAGCACCGTTAAGCTTTGATTACATACACAGCATTAAACAATTTACAGTGATTGTCGATATACTGATCCTCTTAAATTTTCACACAAATTTCAATCTGTTCAGGATACGAATTTAGTGTTTTAAGGCTTAACTTTTACATGTGTACCACCTCAGAATATACTCCCGTATCCAGATCCCAATATTTAGTCTTACAGGTGAATATACCTAGATGATATCTGTAAGGGGTTAAATGCGAGGGCCGTGAGAGCTCAGGCTATTGCTTCCGCAAAATCAGAGAGATGACGGCTTCAACTTTAGGTGTGTCCCCTTTGGGGATCTTCTTTTACAACAGCACATGATTATCATTTTTCAACGTTTCATCATTTTTTATGCTGAGGGGAGGCTTATATTTCAAGCAGCGTAAAGTATTCTCCGGGGACTAGGCCATTGCTTCCGTAAAATCAGAAGTCCCGGGATAATACCCCAGATATCACTAAGTATAAAGACCTAGTATCTCAGAAAGAGGGACCTTTCAAACAAGATTTCGGGGGTTACCCATATATCCGAGAGATTTTCCCCACGTAAAAGCAAGAAATTTAGGTTTATATCCCGAACAAACCTACTAAATGTGTAAAAACCTATCGGCGTATCATCTGCAAGACTGCTTAACACATTTAAACTTTACATTTCTTTAGCGTACTGCAACTGTCTAGCTGATGTACTATCATTTCCCCTTTTTACACAAACTCTTTTTCAGTTTTCAATGTTTTTGGATTTTGACATTTTATCATGTTTTTGGATTTTCTGCAAACTTTCTCCCCCTAAAAACAAAAACAAATTTTTGTGTTTTTGGTTTTATCAAAAGCAGAAAATAAACTGTACAAAAACTTGACAACACGACGTGGATCACTTCAGATCGCCGTCCACCTCGGCTTCACATTCTATTACCCTCCTAGAAAACAAATTTTTCATCCCGTTTAATTTTAAAAGATAGTTAAATCTTGATCTGTCAAACGGTTTGGTGTAAAAATCAGCCCTCTGATCATCGGTGTGAATATGTTCAATACGAATCAATTTCTTCTCGTGACAATCACGGATGAAATGATGCCGAATTTCTATATGTTTTGTTTTAGATTGGTGAACCGGGTTTTTCCTTATGTTTATCGCTGCCTCATTGTCTACATAAATGGGTGTATCCAAGAACTGCAAACCAAAGTCTCGCATCTGCTGTTGGATCCAAAGGATCTGAGAGCAACAGCTTGAGGCCGAAACGTATTCTGCCTCGCACGTAGAGAGCGCTGCTGAGGTTTGTTTCTTGCACTGCCAGGTGACAAGTCGAGTTCCAAAGAACTGACACCCAGCAGTGGTGGACTTAGCATTTTGCTTGCAGCTACCAAAATCAGAATCAGCAAATCCAGAAAGAGAGAAGTCACCAGACTTAGGATACCACAAGCCGGTGCTTGGGCATCCTTTTAAATACCGTAAAATGCGTTTCACGATCGTCAAGTGTGACTGTCTTGGGCTGGACTGATAACGGGCGCATAAACACGTCGGATACATGATGTCCGGGCGGGAAGCAGTTAGATACATCAAAGATCCAATTATCGACCGATAATATGTCTCGTCCACTTTCTCTCCACTCTCATCTGGACATATTCCGTGATTCTGAGCCAAGGGAGTTGAATTCGGAGTAGATTCAGACATGTTAAACTTCTCCAGAACATCGTTCACATATTTGGTTTGATGAATGAAGATTCCTTCGGGCATTTGATCCACCTGCAGCCCTAAGAAGAACTTCATCTCCCCCATCGAACTCATTTCAAACTTTCTTTTCATCACTATTTCAAAATCTTTGCACAAATCATCATTTGTCGAACCAAAGATGATGTCGTCGACATAAATCTGCACGATCAATAGATGCCCTGCAACCTCTTTGGTAAACAATGTACTATCAACTGTCCCTCTGGTGAACCCGTTGGCCAGCAGATATTGGGAAAGCGTCTCGTACCAAGCTCTCGGGGCCTGGTGTAATCTGTAAAGCGCTTTATCCAGAAGATAGACTTTGTTTTTGTGTAGTGGATCAGTGAAACCCGGCGGTTGTCCAACATACACTTCTTCTTTGATTTTGCCATATAGGAATGCAGATTTCACATCTAGTTGGTAGACTTTGAATCCTTTCCAGGACGCGAATGCCAGGAAGATTCTTATCGCCTTGAGTCTAGCAACAGGCGCATACACTTCCGTGAAGTCAATGCCTTCTTGCTGACTGAATCCCTGTACTACCAATCATGCTTTATTTCTTACAATCACTCCTCTATCATCCCTTTTACATTTAAAGACCCACTTTGTCTTTATCAGCTTCTGATTTTCAGGAAGATCTACCAATCTCCAGACTCCCAGCTTCTCAAACTGCTGCAACTCTTCCTGCATAACGTTCACCCAGCTTTCTTCAGTTAAAGCTTCTTTATACGTTTTTGGTTCAACCTGCGAGATGAAACACTTTAGTGAGAATTCTTCCTGTAAAGGAGCAACAAATGTATAAAAACATGTAAGAGCTCTGTTGATCTGATCCCGCGTTTTTACTCCGCTCTGAAGATCACCAATTATCTGATCTGAAGGATGATACGACAAAGTTCTTGGCATAGCAGTGTCAGGCACGCTCACTTCCGATTGCAAGTTCGTAATATCTTGATCACCGGTGTGATTCTCAGCTTCTGTCGTTGCAACATTTGGTTCCTCGTCAAAAGTCGGACCGTCTTCCGATTCTGAGTCGTCAGAATTATCAAACGTTGGAGCTGGTTCCTCTGGGGGTTCGTGTGTCGTTCCACTTGGACCGGCCTCATGATCGTTTGTACCACTTGTAGGTTTGCTTGTACCCATGTCGGGTTGAGAAACTACCAACGGTCTTGGCACCTGATCTTGTGACATAGATTGTTGATGTTGGTATAGCAAGACGAGTTCCTCTACACTTGGCTTAGTCAGCAGTTGGAAAGACTCCCAGAGTTTGTCGTAATCGAACAAAAAATTTTTGTCCGGGAAGTTGTGGTGGAGCAGTATGCTTCTGACAATCAACATGCTGAACTTGAATTATCTTCCCCAGGCATGGTACGAACACCCTCTTTAACGGACTCGCATAACCTACAAAGAAACCCTCATTACTTTTAGCACCAAACTTACCATCTGAATCAATGAAAGTACAAGGTGATCCAAACGGTTCTAAAAACTTCAAATTTGGCTTGTAACGATGAAGAAGTTCAAAGCAGGTTTTCTTGTATCTCTTCACTATTAGAACATGATTCAGTGGATAACATACTGCTGCAACTGCTTCACTCCAGAAAAATATTGGCAACTTGGAATCGGCGAGCATAGTTCGAGCTGTTTCAATCAAGGTGCGATTCTTTCGTTCAGCTACACCATTTTGTTGTGGAGTGTATGGTGCACTAAATTCATGAAGAATTCCTTTTTCATTACAAAACTCGAGCATGCGATTGGTTCTGAACTCCATTCCGTTGTCACTTCTTATTCTTCTGATTGGCAATTTGTACAGCGTTTCCATCTTTTCGAACAACACCATCAACGAATTAAACGTTTGGTCTTTGCTTTCAATACACATCACCCATGAGAATCTGGTAAAGTCGTCGGTGACCTCCAGACAGTACAAATATCCACTCACGCTCTTGACATTAACTGGTCCAAAAAGGTCCATGTGGAGCCTCTCGAGCGGTACTCTGATTGAATTCAACAACTTCTGTGGGTGTGTATTTTTCATTTGTTTTCCCTTCTTGCACTTTACACAATCATCATTCAAATGAAAATTTTTCAAATTTACACCTTCTACAAGATCATTGTGCACAAGAAAATTCATTTTTCTGACATGAATGTGACCCATCTTTCGATGCCACATTCTGGACTCTTTTTCAGTCGCTTTAGTTTTTGTCACAAAACATTGTTTCTGATGATCTGTTGTTGTTGCGAAACTCATATCCAGGATATACAAATCATTTTCCCGTGGAGCGCGCATCAACACCATGTCCTCAGGAATTTTAAAACCAGGTTTTATGATTAAACATTCATTTTTAGTAAAGTGTACTGTAAAAGACTTGTCACAGATCTGTGAGATACTCAGCAGATTGTTTTCAAGTTCTATGATATAGTTCAATTTTTCAAACGACACAACTCCATTTGTTAGAGTTCCTTCACCAACTATCCTGCCACCCTGATTTCCTGCAAATCCAACATATCCACCGTTGATTGATTTAACGTCGTAGAGTAAAGCCAGCATTCCAGTCATATGCCTTGAAGCTCCGCTGTCCATGATCCACTTCGAGATTATTGACCTCGGAAGCCCCTGCATACATCACAGAAAATTTATTCAAACAATGAAGCCCATGATTTCTTTACCTTTGGAACACTACCAAACACAAGATCACAATTCACATCAACTTTCGAAATGTTAAAAATGACATTTGGAACAGCAGATTTGAATTTTGGTTTAACATCTCCCTCTTTAATTGGTGGAAATTCCTCAAGCAAGTTGTCTAGTTCAAATTCAAGTTTCTTAACATCATTTTCAAAAACTTTTGGTTCATATTTCAAAACATTCTCCATCTTCTTTACTTCAACTGACTGTTTTGGTTTTGCCACCCATGATTGGTTTTCAAAAATTTTTGTCTTCGGATAAACCTTTGAAGTCTTTCGAGTTTTCGAAGATTTGCCAATCTCATAGGTTGATTTTGGCTTTTCTTCGGACTTCAATGATTCACCTCTTTTCAAAATTCGAACGGGGGAAACCATTGGTGTTTTACCCTTTTCATCAGTTGCAGTTTTAGGTTTGGGTTTTTGCAAAACTGGTTTTTCAATCTTTTTCACACACTGCTTAGCCATATGACCAATTTCATTGCAGCGGTAACAAATTCTTTTGTCATATTTGACAAAAGTTGATTTGTAGGTCTCATGTCTCAACTTCTTAGCTACATTGAAATCGTCAATGGCTTTTTGACTGAAGATATATTCCTTTTCAGCATCAACACTAGGACCAGCAACAAAAATATCACTCATCTTTTCTTTTGGCTTGACGTTGTTCTTAGCCATTTTCTTTTCAAATCCAATACCTTTGTTTTTGAAGTTGTTACCATTTCTTTTGTTAGACCCATTTTTACCTACCCAATCCTTTTTCCCAAGGTTGTTCGGTTGTTGTTTCACAAAAGACTTCTTTGGTTTTGAAAAGAACTCATTGTTGTTAATCTCTAAAATATCAATCTCAACAAGCTTAAACACCTTCTCAACGTTTTCCAATCTGACATTTTGAATAGGATACTCAAAATCAGAATAAAGTTTGTCAGTTCCGGTCATTGTGTAAACCACACTGATCGAATCATCATTCACAACTGTATCTGATTTTGGTATAAACTTGTCTAAGAAGTTAGCATCTTCTTCAGAATCAGAAATGGAATTTTCAAAATGAGTTTTCACAGTATCAAACTCCGAGTTATCACTTTCTTCATCTAACACTTGGTCAACAACATTTTTAATCACCTGTGACTCATTATCAGTGTCGGATGGAGAAAATGTAACATCAATATTCTCAGGCAACTCATTCTCAATGGTTTTCAACTTGAGATTCAATGCAGATTCCACCCCATCTGGATACTTTTGAGTGTAATGATTCCACATCGGGGGTGGAACACTTTTGAAGACAGGTTTCGCATCAGGTTGTTTCGGAAGAATTTGATCAATCACATATGATGAAGCATCATAACTCATCAGTTTCTTATCAATTCTCTCAGTTTCAATTCTCATTAATTCAAGTTCATTTTTCAAAGAAGCAATTGTGTCCAGATGGATGTTAATTTCCATCTGTTTATCCATGACAGTAGATTTTAGCAATTTCGTGGCTTTATAATTTTCAAAACTTTCCTTTTTAATCATTTTGAGTGATCGTGCCAAAGTATCATATGCTTCTTTTATCTCACTGAGATCAAATTTTACTTCATCAGTAAATTTCTTCAATTCTTGAAATTGCTTGTCTTTTTCAAGACAATCCATGCATGATTTTGAACAGTTTTTGCATGGAATTTCAAGAATCGAATCAACCTTTTCGGTAACCTTTTCTTCTTGATCAATTTTAATATCTGTTTTACCAAAACCATCAGACTCTAACTCAGACTCGTCTCCTGATTTGATCTCCTCATTTTCTGATTTCTCGTCTGACTCCTTTTTGACTGACTCCATTTTGACAGACACATTTTCAACTGACTCTGTTTCGACCGACTCCGTTTCAACAGATTCTGTTTCTACCTCTTTTAGTTTGCCCATCAACGCTTTCTCAGCAATCACTTTTAGAGTCTCTTCATTCATTTCTTTTGAAACGTCTATTATCTCTTCAACTGGAACTGGTTCAACACCATATCTTGGACAAAGACCAGTAGTTGGCTCACTGAAGAAACCTGCAAAAGATTCAAACATATTAGGAGGCATTATTGATTTGAAAGAACTAGCAATAATCTCCTGTTCAGACTGATAGTAATAGACTTCTGCAGCAACTTCTTCAAGATCAGCTAAACTTTCTTCAGATGTCACTTCACTGACTTATTCTGTCTCAACAACGTATTCCGGTTGTTCCACAATCTCTGCCATCATTGCCTTACCCTCACTACCAGGGATGTACTTATCCCAACTAAAACCTTCAGCAACCTTCTCATCATCTTGATTGACTAAAAGAGCCTTCTCCGGCTTGTTTTCGATCTGAGGTCTTTGGGTGAATGGTTGTTGACTTGTCTTATGATAGATCGCTTGTTTGTAATAATCATTTGAGAATGGGTTTTGATAGTTGTTGACCTCCCTGTTTGGACATTCCCGTTTGAAGTGTCCCTTCTCTTTACATTTGAAACATGTGACTTTCGATTTATCAAACCCAAGTTTTTGATCTGGTCCTGAAAGACTGTTCCGGCCAGTAATTTCCATAAAATGTTGAGCTCTTCTCACCAAGCTTGCCATTCCCCATTTGATGTCGATCAACTCCAACTCCTCTGGATCGATCTGATCATAGTCTTCCTTTGTCATATCGGGGTTCCCAATTCTACCTGCAACCAAGCTTTCATACGATTCAAGCACCGAAGCAAGAAGTGCTATGTGCTGCTTCGCTGATGATTCAGTAAAGTCTTGAGCATTCTTTATGTTCACTGCTATGTTGCACATAATTCCTGGACCTTGACTTTGACTGTTTGATCCTGACGAACTTTGAGTGTAAGATTGATCAGGTGAATTTTGAACCTTTGGATTTGGTTCAAAACTTGCAAATGGTGAGTTGTTGTTGCTTGATGTGACAGATGATACTCCGGATGTTGAATCTGCACTAAAGGCTGTCTGCACTTTTGGACTTAGACTCGATGTTGCTGGAGTACTTCCTTTGTAATACAATGAGATATCTTGTTGAACACTTGAAGACTTCATCTTTCTAATCTTTGTCAACTCAAGCTCGTGTGACTCAATCTTTTCAATGAATGTGCTAAGGTTGAATCCCACATACTCCAAATTATTCTTTAATACCAACAGATAAGTGCCCCATTCATCATATGGCAATGCATCCGCCAATTTATCAACCCATTCCTCATCCGTTTTGGTTATTCCCAATCTCTTCATCTCAACAACCACATGGCAATATCTTTCAATCAACTGCTTTGTTGTTTCACCCTTAATACATGTAAAGATATCAAACTCTTTCTTCATCAAAGCAGTTTTGTTTTTTATCATAGACACGCTTACAAGAAACTTTACTTTCAAAGAATTCCAAACGGACTGTGAATCACCCTGATGTTGTAGTAGAACTAAGATATCTTCTTTGATGGCTTGTTGTAGAATACTCATCATTTTCTTTTCTGCTTTGAAATCATCTTGTTCAATTCGAGTCAAACTGCCAATTGTTTTCTCAATTCCCGAACCATTCTTTGGAGGAACATATTTAGACTCGATTTTCATCCAGCATTCAAAATGGTTAGCTTGCACCCAAGTCTTAAACCTTTCCGACCACCCAGCATACTCATCAATGTTCATCAACTTCGGCGGTTTCTGCATAGTACCAAGTTCATTTTCCATATTCACATTTTGCACGATACTGGCTGGTGTTTGTGCTGCCGTCATTCCCCCACCGGCGAAGAAGTTGTAAAACTCTTGGTTATCCATTTTACGAAAACAGTTTACGGAAAAAAAAATTAAGTTTTGAATACTGGTTACTTTCAAGTGAAAACACTTTCTACACGAAATGAACTTCAAACGAAATACCACGAACGAAATGGACTTTCACACGAAAACAGGCTTTCAAGCGAAATTAGCTTTTATGCGAAAACAAATTTCACACGAAATTAACTTTCAAACAAATTACACCTTCAAGTGAAATCAAGTGTTATTTCGTACGAAATTAATCTCAGAACTTAATTTCGTGCAAAATTAGCCAAACGGAATTACTTTTCAAACGAAATAAGATGTTATTCAAACGAAATTAGTAATTTCGTGTGAAATTACCTCAATTTTTCAAACGAAATAAGAAGCTCGTTCAAACGAAATTAACCTTTTGGCCCATTTTTGTCACTTTTAGTCTGAATTTAGGTGTAATTCTTTCAACGGTTTGTTAAAACTGTATTTTACACACAATATCAAAAGATCAGTCCATTTTGTCCATGAATTTGTCTAGAAGTCCAAAAAGTGAGTAGAAAAAGCACTGATTCAAGTGTATTGACTCATCCTGGGCTCTGATACCACTTGTAGGATCGTTTTGCGACCTAATGAGTCGTTCAGAGTCAACACAAAGCTGTTTGAAAGGCGGAAACAGTCAAACAACCTCAAATCAGTGTAAGAAAGGTGTAGAAACAGAGTATGATACTTAAAACAAGCTTCTCATTGATTTTAGACATGAATACACGGTGAAATTTTGACAACACTTCGTTATACTTCCACTAATTTCGTACCAAATGAGAAACACCAGATGCCTATTTATAGGCATCTAATTCCGCATGGAATTACACTTGTAATTTCGTGCGAAATTACACTGCGTAATTTCGTGCGAAATTACACTGCGCAATTTCGTGCGAAATTACACTGCGCAATTTCATGCGAAATTACATTATGTAATTTCGTGCGAAATTACTATAAACAAACATAAACTTTACATGTTTGACATTTTTGACCCCTATACAAGCTACCGACATGACCTAGACCTTAGACATAGGCTATAGACATTATGCACCAACAATCCGTACCAGAGAAGAAGAACAGAGGAGAAACCTAACCCAAAGGCTTACTCAAGAATTCCGTTCTGGGAATTACAACCGTAGGAATATGGGTTCTACCTCTGCACCTTTTTGCAAGGTCTGCAAGAAAAAGCATTTGGGAAAATGCTCTACTCTTTGCAATTTCTGCAAGATGCCAGGACACAAGGAAGAAGATTGCATGAGAAAATCCAGTAATGGACTATGCTACAACTGTGGAGAAAAAGGCCACATTAAGACAAACTGTCCGAAATTGGCTCCAGCTATGAATAACAGGAACACTAAAAATGCCAGAGCATTTGTTCTGACTGCAGAGGAAGCCAAGATGATTCCAGATGTGATAGCTGGTACGTTTTTAGTTAATGATGTCTTTGCTAAGGTATTATTTGACTCTGGTGCAAACCAAAGTTTTATTAATACGTCGTTTTGCAAACTGCTAAACCATTCATTAACTAAACTACCACAAGGATGTCTAGTAGAGACAGCTAATGGAGAAACTGTTAGGATTTCTGAAATCTTGCAGGGAGCAAGAATAGAAATTTTAAATCAAAAGTTTATGGCAAACCTTTATCCCATGAATCTGAAGGGATTTGATGTTGTATTAGGAATGGATTGGTTAATAACCAATAAAGCCAGTATTTTATGTGATCAAAAGTCAATTCAAGTAAATTCACCAAAAGGTAAAAACGATCACAATAAAAGGAGATAAGCCCTCTAGGTCCACAAAATTCATCTCTGTAATGAAAACGGCAAGTTATATAAGAAAAGGTTCTATAGTGTATTTGATTTCTATAATCACTAATACTAAAGGAAAAGAACTAAAGACATTCCAGTAGTGTCCCAGTTTTCAGATGTCTTTCCAGAAGAATTATCAGGACTACCACCGGACAGAGAAGTTGAATTCAGAATTCACCTACTGCCTGGAACAGCACCAATTGCCAAAGCACCTTACCGTTTGGCACCCGCAGAAATGTAGGAATTGAAGAAACAATTAGATGAATTGTTGGAAAAAGGATTCATACAACCAAGTTCGTCTCCATGGGGAGCGCCGATACTGTTTGTTAAAAAGAAGGACGGATCAATGCGTATGTGCATTGACTACCGTGAATTGAACAAAGTCACAATTAAGAATCGGTACCCATTACCGAGAATCGATGATCTGTTCGATCAACTGCAAGGAGCTCGATTTTTCTCTAAAATTGATTTAAGGTCAGGATATCATAAATTAAAGGTACAGGAAGAAGATATTCTTAAAACCGCGTTCAAAACAAGGTATGGCCATTATGAATTTACTGTCATGCCATTTGGTTTAACCAATGCCCCAGTTGCATTTATGGATATGATGAACCGAATATGTAAGCCATATTTGGATAAATTCATAATTGTCTTCATAGATGATATTCTAATTTACTCTAAGAGTGAAGAGGATCATGCAAAACATTTGCACGCACTTTTAAGTCTATTAAGAAAGGAAAAGCTTTATGCTAAATTTTCAAAGTGTGAGTTTTGGTTAGAACAGGTACAGTTTCTTGGACATTTAGTAAACCATGAAGGAATTCATGTGGATCCAACAAAAATCGAGGCGATTACTAAATGGAAAACCCCTGAGTCACCAAACGAGGTTAGAAGTTTCTTAGGATTGGGCGGTTATTATAGAAGATTTATTCGAGATTTTTCTAGAATAGCCATTCCTTTAACTAAGTTAACCTGTAAATCCATTAAATTTGAATGGGGACCAAAACAAGAAGAAGCTTTTAGAATTCTTAAGCAAAGATTAACTAATACACCCATATTAGTGTTACCAGAAGGAACTGAAGACTTTGTAGTCTATCGTGACGCTTCTAAGTTAGGTTATGGATGTGTATTAATGCAACGTCAAAAGGTTATAGCTTACGCATCTAGACAACTTAAGAATCATGAAGAGAATTATTCAACCCATGATCTAGAGTTAGGAGCTATAATTTTTGCCCTTAAGATTTGGAGACATTACCTTTATGGTAGTAAGTTTACCATATTCCTTGATCATAAAAGTTTAAGGTATGTTTTCGGGCAAAAGGAATTGAATATGAGACAAAGACGCTGGATGGAGATACTTAGTGATTATGACTGTGATATCCAGTATCATGAAGGAAAAGCAAATGTAGTGGCAGATGCTTTAAGTCGAAAGTATCATGAAAAGCCAAAAAGGGTACGTTCTCTTAAATTAAATCTGCAAGTAGATTTAAATAATCAGATAAGAGAAGCACAAGAATCAGTAATCAAGGATGATACTGAAAAACTAAAAGGTATGATTAAAGAATTAGAACAAGGAACAGATGGGATTTGGAGATTCCATAAAAAGAGAATGTGGATACCTAAATTAGGAAATCTACGTCATAATATATTAGAAGAAGCCCATAAGTCTAAATATACGATGCACCCAGGAAGTGATAAAATTTACCAGGATTTAAGGAAAAATTTCTGGTGGATAGGAATGAAGAAAGACATAGCAGCCTATGTTTCTAAATGTTTAACTTGTTCACAAGTTAAAGCTGAACACCAGAAACCCTCAGGTTTGTTACAACAATTAGAAATGCCAGTGTGGAAATGGGAATCAATAACAATGGATTTTGTTACTAAATTACCCAAAACAAAGAAAGGAAATGATACAATCTGGGTGATTGTAGATAGGCTAACCAAGTCTGCTCATTTCCTACCAATGAAGGAAACTTTCAGTATGGAACAGCTAGCTAAATTATATGTAAATAAAACTGTTTCTTTACATGGAATTCCTTTATCAATCGTTTCTGATAGGGATAGCCGCTTTACTTCTCATTTTTGGTCAAGTTTCCAAAAAGCCATGGGAACCAAGTTAAATCTGAGCACAGCTTATCATCCTCAAACAGACGGACAAAGCGAAAGAACAATTCAGACAATGGAGGACATGCTTAGAGCTTGTGTAATTGATTTCGGAGGTAATTGGGACGATCACTTACCTTTAATAGAATTTTCTTATAATAATAGTTATCACACAAGTATCAATGCTGCACCATTTGAAGCACTTTATGGACGAAAGTGCCGAACCCCAGTCTGTTGGGCAGAAATTGGGGAAAAGCAACTATCTGGACTTGAGATAGTACAAGAAATAACTGATAAGATCATTCAAGTCAAGGAATGACTAAAAGCAGCGCGTGATCGACAGAAGAGCTATGCCGATAACCGACGAAAGCCATTAGAATTTCAAGTAGGAGATAAAGTATTGTTGAAACTCTCTCCTAGGAAAGGAGTGGTAAGATTCATCAAACGAGGGAAGCTAAGTCCCAGATATATTGGACCTTTTGAGATTATTAAAAGAATAGGACCTGTAGCCTATCAGCTACAACTGCCAGAGGAAATGGCAGGAATACATGATGTATTTCATGTATCTAATCTCAAGAAATGCTTAGCCGATGAATCACTGGTAGTACCTCTTAAGGATATAGAGGTAAATGAATAACTTAAGTTTGTAGAGAGGCCTCTACAGATTGAAGACAGGAAAGTCAAGAATCTCAAACACAAGAGATTAGTTCTGGTCAAAGTGAACTGGGACTCCAAAAGAGGACCTGAGTACACATGGGAGCTTGAATCTGAAATGCAAAGGAAATATCCACACTTGTTCCAGTAGAACTCGAGGACGAGCTCTAAAACAAGGTGGGGAGGATGTAGCAATCCTAAATAAACCGACACCCTCAATTATTTTCCGACACCCTAATATATATTAAAATATTCCAAAATGTCCCAAAATACACCCCATACGCAAATACGGGCCTCAAATATATTTAATAGTATTAAAAATAAATAAAAATTGAATATTTGGGCTGAGGCGGGCCGCGTAAGCCCCACCCCAACCATGACGCGGGCCGCGTCAACTTAAAGGGTGGCACGGCCTTGGGCCGCCACCTGGCCCAACATCTGGCGAGCCTACCTGATGACCCAGCTAAGCTACGACATTGACCAGGGTCAACGCGGGCCACGTAGACCCTTGTCTACACTTACGCGGGCCGCGTAAAAGTCCAGTTGAGGCACTATATAAGCAGGCTATCGGGTTTCATTCAGAATCGTTCATTTCTTTCTTTCTTAAGCGAATTTCTGAGTAGTAGAAGTAATACTCGGGTATTATACCCCCCCAATTAGCGAAGTTCTGCTCCGTTGTAAGTATTATAACCCCTGGATACGTATTAGATACGCTACCCGATTGATCTAGGGTTCCGTAATGGCTGTCGTGGTTCTGCCCGACGTAGTCATTGGAATGCCGTCTCGGGGAGGGTATTACTAATGTTAAAATGGGTTATTATACTAACGCGTGTTGATGTGCGTTAGGTGTATATGTAGGTTTAAGTATATTTTAAGCCCTTTTACACTTTCTTAAGACAAGTTTTAAATTTATAAAACACGATATTTACTAACACTAAACACACATATGGGCAAGTGCACCCATCGTGAGCGTAGTATAGTGTTGGTAAGATACCGAGGTCGTCCAAGGACACAAGAGCTTTTAGTACCGGTTTATCCTCAACGTCTAATCAAATCAAAAGTTTAGAAAAGGTTTTAAACGTGAAAATTAAAAACTAAAAAATGCTGAAAATAAAAATAAAAATAAAACAGATAGACAAGATGAATCACTTGGATCCGACTCGCCTTTAATGTAACCTTTGATGATTTCCGCACCTTTGCACTTTTTAAGAGATTATCTTAGTTATAGTAGTAGGCCCCTCTTTTGAAGGTGACGTTACCCTCAACCCAGTAGTTTGAGTCAGCAAGGATACAATCCTAAAGGGTCGGAATATTGAAAGATAATTAATTAAGTTATTAATACGTAATGTGGTAGGCCACTCTTTTGAAGGTGACGTTACCCTCGGCTAAGTGGTTTGAGTCAGCAGGGATACAATCCCAAGTAGTCGGGTTAATGTATTAATAGTAGTTTACATATGAGGGGATCAAACCATTCGCACCCCCGTTATCCAATACCAGTGGGTATCGAAGGAGGTCCTAGTAAGCTTGACCCAGGTCCTTGGAGGATCTATACACTGAACAAGGCAAGAACCTTACCAAACCATTCCCTTAACCCCCGACCAGGTAGCCAACATATCTCTATATAGACCGTAGAGATATGAATAGTGAAAATCTTTTATTTTATATAGACAGTAAAATAATGTCAAGACACCACGGACAAATGATAAGGAAGTTTCACCTTCAACATAAGAAACTAGTTATTAAAGTCATTAATACAAAACCAAATAAAAAGTGCGAAAAGATTAAAAATCAAAAGTATTACACTAAATGCTTTTCTTCACCAAGTGATGTAAGAGACTTAGGAAAACATGGCCTTTGATTGTCAAGAACTCTTACTATCAATCTTGGATCATGAGACTACTACACACACTCTATGATTGATGATGGATGATGGATGATGGTGGTGGATGTGGGTTGTAGTGGTGGTGGAGTGTGGGTGAAGTGGGAGAGAGGTGGTTTGCCAAGGAATGCCTTTGAAGTGGACCAAACACCTCTATTTATAGCCTGCACAGAAGCCTGGACACGGCCCCGTGTCTGCTGGACACGGCCCCGAGTCCATCCTTATTCTCTTTCTTCATTAATTGCAATTTGTCTGCATTAGCTTCACACGCATCCGTGTCCGCTGGGCACGGCCCCATGTGCAGAAACGTACCTTTACTATCAAGATTTGCTTGGATTCTGCGAATCTTATTGTTGACCATGACCCGTGTTGAGTTGGGCACGCCCCCATGTTAGGAATAGAAGCTTCTATAGCTTTGTCCTTTCTGCAGACAACAGGCCACACCCCCGTGTCCGCTGGACACGGGGCCGTGGTCAGCCTTCTGTTTCTTTGTTTTTGCTTGGGAAGATGCTGTCGAGGGGTCGGGCACGCCACGTTTGTTCCTTTTCTTGTATTTATGTTAGATTTTGCTGCATATTTGTTCTTTTTGTTCATTTACGCTCATTTAGTCCTGAAAATACAAAAGGAAGACAACAGCACACTTTTTCCAACATTAGTACTAAAAAGGGTTAGTTTTATGCCTCAATTGATGTAATTTATATGTTGCATTTTACACACATCACGCGACACTGAGCGAAACAGATTGTCCATTAGTATCCATAACAACTATTAATTACCAGATAGTTAAACGTCACGTCCCATCCCATAACATATCCAAATAAAACCGTTATTACATATAATTGTCTCAAAAACAACACTGTTCCGACAACTCAGATTTAGCGTGACATAACCAGACCCCTAGCTTGATTCACCAAAGCACAGCATTCCTAGTATCTTAAGCACCTGTCACATACATTAAAATAGAGGTCAATACACATAGTGTAAAGGTGTTACAATTTTAATAGTAATAATAGAATTCGAAAGCGTTTACGCATAACCAGCATGTAACATGTTTAATGTGAAGCAAGTAGGTTATCGACAATGAAATATGCACAGACGTGACTGCAAGTTGTAGAATACGCAACATATATCACCACTGTGACATGTGAGAAAAGCCCTTAACAACCCCTGTCCACGAAAAGTGCCGAGTCCAAACTATAGTACTATCGTTGCTAAGGTGTCAGGCAACAATAACTGTGTAAACATAACATACAAGCATTCATCGTGTAACACGTATAACATGCAGTAACGATTAGCGTATAAAAGTGTTTGCATTGTGTGATCGATGTGATTTGATATAAGTAACGTATGTAACACTCAAAAGTGCTTAAAGCAAAAAGGGATCGAGTATATTCACAGATTGTGTTTATCCTCAACGTCTAATCAAATCAAAAGTTTAGAAAAAATGTTTTAAACTAAGAAAATAAAAACTAACTAAAATGCTGAAAAATAAAAATAAAATAAAAACAGATAGACAAGATGAATCACTTGGCTCCGACTCGTGTTTAGTGTAACCCTTGATTATTTTCGCACTTTTGCACTATTTAAGAGATTATCTGAGTTATTGTAGTAGGCCCCTCTTTTGGAGGTGACGTTACCCTCAACCCAGTAGTTTGAGTCAGCAAGGATAAAATCCTAAAGGGTCGGATTATTGAAAGATAATTAATTAAGTTATTAATGCATATTGTGGTAGGCCCCTCTTTTGAAGGCGACGTTACCCTCGGCTAAGAAGTCTGAGTCAGCAGGGATACAGTCCTATGTAGCCGGGTTAAAGTTTTAATAGTAGTTTAACTTATGAGGGGATCAAAGAGTTTGGACCCCCGCCATCCAATACCGTTAAGTATTGAAGGAGGTCCTACTAAATTTGACCCAGGTCCTTTGCAGGATCTATACACTGAACAATGGCAAGACTCTTACCAAACCGTTCCCTTAACCCCCGACCAGGTAGCCAACATACCTCCATATAGACCGTGGAGATATGAATTGTGAAAATCTTTTATTTTATATAGACAGTAAAATAATGCCAAGACACCACGGACAAACGATAAGGAAAAATCACCTTCAACATAAGAAACTAGTTATTAAAGTCATTAATACATAACCAATTAAAAAGTGCGAAAAGATTAAAAATAAAAAGTATTACACTAGACACTTTGTCTTCACCAAGTGATGTAAGAGACTTAGGAAAACATGGCCTTGATTGTCAAGAACTCTTACGATCAATCTTGGATCCCGAGATGACTCACACACTCTATGATGGACAATGGATGATGGTGGTGGATGATGGTGTTATGGTGGTGGTGGGTGGTGGGTGAAGTGTGAGAGAGGTGGTGTGCCAAGGGATGGTTTGAGCTTGAGCCAAGCACTCCTATTTATAGGCTGAACAGAAGCTCGGGTACGGCCCCGTGTCCATCTTCTTCTCTGTCTTCATTAATTGCTTTTGTTTGCATTAGTTGACCACGGCCCCGTGTTCGCTGGGCACGACCCCGTGTGCAGAAGCATATCTGTACTATCAAGATTTGCCTGGATTCTGCGAATCTTATAGTTGACCACGGCCCTGTGTCCGCTGAGCACGGCCTCGTGGTGGGCGATGGAAGCTTCTACAACTTTGTCTTTTATGCTGACACTTGGGCACGCCCCCGTGCTCATTGAGCATGGGGCGTGTTCAGCCTTCTGTTCTCTTGTTTTGCTTGGGAAGATGCTTTCGGGGAGGTCGGGCATGCCACGTTTGTTCCTTTTCTTGTATTTATGTTAGATTTAGTTGCCTTTTTGCTTCTTTTGTTAATTTGAGCTCATTTAATCCTGAAAATACAAAAGGAAGACAAAAACACACTTTTTCCAACATTAGTACTAAAAACGGGTTAGTTTTATGCCACAATTGATGTAATTTATATGTTGCATTTTGCACACATCAAATACCCCCACACTTGAATCTTTGCTTGTCCTCAAGCAAAACTCTCTATAATGTGGCTTTACACTCCCAAATGGAATGGGTAGAAGAGAAGGTTTTTGGGCTTGTCATAGAGTGTCGGGATTTCCAAGATTTTTTATTACGTTTTATTTTTATTTATTTACAATCCTATTCGTCATGATTTATTTAAAACTTTTCATAAGATAAATTACTTATTAGGGCATAACATGCCTCTTTAAAATTCTATTTATATACAAGTTCACATACCTCACGGGGGAACACTCAACACTCGACCGAAGATGTATTTTAGTGAATCACTCGAGAGCGGCATGGAACTTACTCCTACCATAGGCTTGCCAAGCAATCAATCCTCCTCCTTTTTAACTATATACATTTGTAAATATCAAGAGGACTTTTGGGTGAAGGGTTAGGCTTGGGTTAAAGGTAGGTGGTTGGGTTAGTGGTTAGTAGAAAAGGGCGAAAAAACGTAAAAAGCGTCGGTTTTCGAAAGACTTTTTATTTTTGCAATTTTTTTTTATTTTTTTTATTTTGATGAAGCAATTATTCAAAAAAGGTTATTTTTGATGAACTTGTTTGTTTATTTCTTTTGCTTCATCATAATTTTTTTTTTCAAAGTCATACGAAAAACCGAGCTTGTTACTAAAACAAAGGGTTAAAAATAAAAAAGGTTTTGGTGGGTAAAAGGGTGTTTGATTTGGGTTAAGAAAGGAAAAGGTTTAGGCTCAAAGGGGTTAACTAGGGGGATTTTGGGTAGGTGGTAAAAAAAAGAAAAATAATGGTGTAGAAATAAAAAGGGTTAGTCCTAATGTCTCCATCATTTACTTACTCGGGTTTAAGTTGGTAAGGACCGGGAATGTATCGTCGTGGCAAGTTCTAGAGTTGTAAGAACCAAGCGGCTATTCACACAAGAAACGAAAAATGAGCATTTAATTTAAAGATATATATTTGTATGCTCAATAAAGGCTCAAAACTCACTTTTGTGGGAATGGGTTTTTATGTGATCAAGTATATATAATTAAATTTTAACTAAGCTTGTCATGCCTTTTCATAATTTTCTTATGTTGGTTCTTTTTATCACGACGCTATCGGTTGTAAATTTGTAAAAATATAACCTTTTTAGAATTTTGAAATTCCCAAGTTAAACCTAGACAAGTAAAAAAAATTGAAAATTTTTGAAAAAATTTGGGGTGATTAGCGGTTCCAATAGAGTTTTGTGTAAGGCTTGTTATTAGGACTTGCAGGATTCAAGGTTTTAGCTTCCCCCCCACACTTAAATTACACATTGTCCTCAATGTGTCCCAAAAATAAGTTTTTAGGTTGATTGAATGTGTAAAAGGTGTGAAAAAGCAGAAATTTGTGTTACTGGGCGCCTGGACACGGCCCCGTGTTGTCTGGGCACGGCCCTGTGTTCAAGTGCCAGTAACAAAAATTAAACAAAAGAAACAGAAGCCTGGACACGGGGGCGTGTTGGGTGAACACGGCCCGTGTCCAGTTTACCTAAACTGGGTCATTTCTGCAGACTGTGCAGCACGGGGCCGTGTTGGGTGGACACGGCCCGTGCTGAGCTTCGTGTAATGAAGAAAGTTTGTCGGATGGCCCTGTTTTCCTGCATGGGGTGCTGGTTCAAGTTTCCCTTGTATCCTTTGCCATCCAGAGTGTGTTTTATTCCTGAAAATTAAAACTAACTAAAAAAAAACATAAAAATTAATCTAAACTAAACTAAGGATAGTTCCGCGGAATGCCTCCGTGGTGCGCCACGTTTATAAGGGTCCTTGGCTAGACCCAAAGCATGGTCATATGTCACCCAAGTGGGATGTTTTGCATCCCATGTTACACCGTCGGAGAGCGTCATCCAAGCTTGAGTCTATGACCTTCATGTAGTTGACCGGGTCTTCGTCTTCTACTCTCTTTCCAACTCCAAACTTCACTTCCTCGTCCCCAAACTTCAATGTTAGTGTTCCGTCATTCATATCTACCACTGCTTGGGGGGTGGCTAGAAATGGTCTCCCGAGGATGAGGGGGACATCAGTGTCTTCTTCCATGTCTAGTATAACAAAGTCGGCCGGGAAGACGAAATTGTCGACTTTGACCAATAGATTTTCAGCGACACCTTGTGGAAATTTGACGGATCTGTCGGCTAGTTGTATGCTCATCTTGGTAAGGCTCGTTTTTCCTAAGCCGAGACGGTTGAACATTGATGTGGGCATGAGGTTAATGCTAGCCCCAAGATCGGCTAGTGTATTACGAATGGGGGATTCCCCAATCGAGCAAGGGATCGTGAAGCTTCCAGGATCAATTTTCTTTTGTGGGAGTTGGTTGAGTACTAAGGTGGAGCACTCTTCGCCTAAGTTAACTAATTGCAATGATTCAATTTTCCTTTTGTGAGTGAGGAAGTCCCTCATAAATTTTGCATATTTAGGCATTTGGGTTAGGACCTCGATAAAAGGAATATTAACATGCAATTGTTTTAGTAAATTTTTGAATTTTGCGAATTGCTCATCGGTCTTTTGACGAATTAACCTACCGGGGTATGGAACCGGAGGGGTCTTAGTGGGCTATTGATTTGGTAGAGAAACCTTTTCGGGTTGGGGTGCGGGTGGAGTCGTGGTTTGGCTGGACTGGCTTCTTTCATCCGGCGGTAATGGAGCCTCCTCGGGACCCATGGTTCGATTTCTCAATGTGATGAGATGTACTTGTGCTTTTGGGTTGGTTTCGGTATTGCTTGGTAACGCGCCTTGTGGTCTCTCAGAGAAATTTTGTGCTACTTGATTTAATTGTTTTTCAATGTTTTGAATGCTAGCTTGTTGATTTCTAAAATTCGATTCCAATTGCTGAAATCGATCCGAGTTTTTCTTTTCGGTGTCGGAGATGAGGCGAGATACAGTATCTTCGAGCCTTTCTCGTCCGCCTCGTTGTTGAGAAAAGTTTTGTGGTTGTTGGAAGTTAGTTCGTTGGTTTTGTTGGTTACTACTATTGCCGGGATCTCTCCAACCAAGGTTAGGGTGGTTACGCCATCCTTGGTTGTAGGTACCCGTTGGTGGACCCGCGGCCTAGGTCTATTATCAATGTAGTTTACCGTTTCTGTTTGATCATCTACTTCCTTCATACAACTCCAATTTTCATGTGGTCCACCACACCCCTCACAAGCCATAACCGAGGCCGTTTTTGCCATTTCTAACTTTTTGATTTTTGAAGAGAGAGCCTCGATTTGGGCTTGTAAAGAAGTGCTTTCATCAACCTTATGGGCGCCCGGGGCGATAGATTTATTACCTCGGGGAGTGTGCCACTGAAAATTGGTTTGAGCAATTTCCTCAATTTGATTATATATTTCATTTGGGCGACGATTACCTATCAGTCTCCCGGAGCTAGAATCAAGTGTTTGTCTTGTGTGTGGCAACAACCCATTGTAGGAAGTGGATACTTGTTTCCATACCGCTAGACCGTGATGAGGACACTTTCTTAGTAGCTCCTTGAACCTTTCCCAAGTTTCATATAAGGATTCCCCATCCTCTTGAGAATATGTATTAATTTCAGTCATTAATTTAGCCGTTTTAGCAGGAGGGAAATACTTATATAGAAACTTTTGGGCTAGTTCATCCCAGGTGTTTACCGAGCCAACTGGGAGGGTGTTAAGCCAAGCCTTAGCTCGGTCTTTTAGTGAAAATGGAAACATTCGAAGGCGGATGGCGTCGTTTGATGCTCCATTGTCCGAAAGGTATCACATATTTCTAAGAAATTAGTAATATGTAGATGGGGATCCTCTTCCGCAAGCCCATGGAAAGTTGCGGAGTTTTGAAGCATTTGTATCAAATGCGGACGAAGTTCGAAGTTATTGGCTTCGACATTCGGTGCATTTATAGCGGCGCTGAGATTACCTACAGTGGGTCGTAGGTAATCCATGAGGGTACGTTGGTCCGCCATTTGAAATGGGTCCCCCGAAACTTTCTCTTGGTTTTTAGCTTTAAGTCTTTTTCTGAGAAAGCGTTCGGGTTCTTCTAGAGGTTCTTTTATGTCTCTACTAGAACTAGAGCTCATGCACTATGTAGGAAGTTCAAATGTGGCACCTGGGTTCCAAGTCCTGCAACAAAAACAGAAAAGAACGTTGGTTAGAAGGTTCACCACGGCCCCGTGTTCAGCGAACACGGCCCGTGGTCGGAGATACAGTGATTGTTTTCCGGATCCCTGTTACTGGGAGTTGGGCATGACCCCATGTTGCACCGACACGGCCCCGTGTTCAGCTTTCAGTAACTCGGAAAATAAAAACTGCCAGTAACAAGGATGGGCACGGCCCGTGTCCGACCAGGCACGGCCCGTGCTGAGCTCTAAAGAAGATGAAAAACTAAAAAAAAATCTAAAAAAAAAATAGAAAAATAAAAAAAAACGATTAGGCCGCTGATTCCTAACTTTCTTAAAATCCTTGTGTCCCCGACAACGGCGCCAAAAACTTGATGTGCGTTAGGTGTATATGTAGGTTTAAGTATATTTTAAGCCCTTTTACACTTTCTTTAGCCAAGTTTTAAATTTATAATACACGATATTTACTAACACTAAACACACATATGGGTAAGTGCACCCCTCGTGAGCGTAGTATAGTGTTGGTAAGATACCGAGGTCGTCCAAGGACACAAGAGCTTTTAGCACCGGTTTATCCTCAACGTCTAATCAAATCAAAAGTTTAGAAAAAATGTTTTAAACTAAGAAAATAAAAACTAACTAAAATGCTGAAAAATAAAAATAAAATAAAAACAGATAGACAAGATGAATCACTTGGTTCCGACTCGTGTTTAGTGTAACCTTTGATTATTTTCGCACTTTTGCACTATTTAAGAGATTATCTTAGTTATTGTAGTAGGCCCCTCTTTTGGAGGTGACGTTACCCTCAACCCAGTAGTTTGAGTTAGCAAGGATAAAATCCTAAAGGGTCGGATTATTGAAAGATAATTAATTAAGTTATTAATGCATATTGTGGTAGGCCCCTCTTTTGAAGGCGACGTTACCCTCGGCTAAGTAGTCTGAGTCAGCAGGGATACAGTCCTAAGTAGCCGGGTTAAAGTTTTAATATTAGTTTAACTTATGAGGGGATCAAAGAGTTTGGACCCCCGCCATCCAATACCGTTAAGTATTGAAGGAGGTCCTACTAAATTTGACCCAGGTCCTTTGCAGGATCTATACACTGAACAATGGCAAGACTCTTACCAAACCGTTCCCTTAACCCCCGACCAGGTAGCCAACATACCTCCATATAGACCGTGGAGATTTGAATGGTGAAAATCTTTTATTTTATATAGACAGTAAAATAATGCCAAGACGCCACGAACAAACGATAAGGAAAAATCACCTTCAACATAAGAAACTAGTTATTAAAGTCATTAATACATAACCAATTAAAAAGTGCGAAAAGATTAAAAATAAAAAGTATTACACTAGACACTTTGTCTTCACCAAGTGATGTAAGAGACTTAGGCAAACATGGCCTTGATTGTCAAGAACTCTTACGATCAATCTTGGATCCCGAGACGACTCACACACTCTATGATGGACAATGGATGATGGTGGTGGATGATGGTGTTATGGTGGTGGTGGGTGGTGGGTGAAGTGTGAGAGAGGTGGTGTGCCAAGGGATGGTTTGAGCTTGAGCCAAGCCCTCCTACTTATAGGCTGAACAGAAGCTCGGGCATGGCCCCGTGTCCAGTGGGCACGGCCCCGTGTCCATCTTCTTCTCTATCTTCATTAATTGCTTTTGTCTGCATTAGTTGACCACGGCCCCGTGTCCGCTGGGCACGACCCCGTGTGCAGAAGCATATCTGTACTATCAAGATTTGCCTGGATTATGCGAATCTTATAGTTGACCACGGCCCCGTGTCCGCTGAGCACGGCCCCGTGGTGGGCGATGGAAGCTTCTACAACTTTGTCTTTTATGCTGACACTTGGGCACGCCCCCGTGCTCATTGAGCACGGGGCGTGTTCAGCCTTCTATTCTCTTGTTTTGCTTGGGAAGATGCTTTCAGGGAGGTCGGGCATGCCACATTTGTTCCTTTTCTTGTATTTATGTTAGATTTAGTTGCCTTTTTGGTTCTTTTGTTAATTTGAGCTCATTTAATCCTGAAAATACAAAAGGAAGACAAAAACACACTTTTTCCAACATTAGTACTAAAAAAGGGTTAGTTTTATGCCACAATTGATGTAATTTATCTGTTGCATTTTGCACACGTCAGTGTACATTTGTGTAAATTATAGATTATCACCCGGAAACCCTTACGGAAAATCTAAGACAGTAATGTGAGTTGATCCACTTTTTGTAAACCTTTTTGTTAATTGTTTTACAAAACCTTAAATACTTTTCCATGCGAATAACAGTTATTGAGTATTTGTAAGAATACAATTATGATGAGTATGTTGGGGTTTTGTATACAAAATTTGTTACCACCTGGTCAAGGAGTAACATGTCCACAAGTCAGGTTCGACAGTACCATGGATGTTAATTGTGATGTATTGTAAACAAATATAATTGCGGGATCGCCCTCAATACTATACAATGGGATTTTTATTTAAACTTGATTAAACTGGGATTCACTCACCAGTATTTCCCACTGACAAATGTTTTTAAAACGCGTTTCTGGTAACAAAATGTGAAAGCCAAACAGAAGCCAGCTGGACAGCACTGAAGGCTTGGAAAAGTGGCAATAAAGTTACCAAAATATAAAATAGATGTTTTTATTAAATAAAATAGGATTTATTCCTATGAAAATGTGTGTACTACGAACTTGGGTTTTAACCCATTTGTTTAATGTTATAAAAATGTGGTATTTTACTCTGATCAATATTTCCTAACTACGGTCCTGATGAAAAATTCCGCTGCCAAATTAGACAACACACGATACCACCAAAACTGGCTCACGGCCGCCCGTTCCCCCGGGAACCTGGGATCGGGGGTTGCGACAGGCCAGCCATCCGATCCATGGCACTCCATTACCCCTTTCTCCTCTTCACCTATAAATAGCACTTGTCACATCACATGAACAGTGATGTGACAGCTCCCACCCGACCAGCACGCTTTTGGGCTATTTTCTCTCGATTTCTCACGATTCTTGTAAGTTTCTACCTCAAATCTTGTACTTCCATGATCTGCACGCACTTCTTCACCATTTTCTCTTTTGAATCTTAACTTTTAACCATGAAATCAATGGATTTGAGGTGTTCTCGGGTGATGTCATCATGGAGTTCTTATGAACATCAAGTGTTGGCTTCATTCCACTAAGAACCACTCAGATCTGAAGGATTTCCGCAAGAATAAACAACATTTTCGCATAGATCTACACATATTCATGGATAAAAGGATTGAAGGATGGTTTTCTAACCTTCTTTCAACTCTTTTACACTCAATGCACTCAAAACCGATAGAATCAGAGCTTGTTCTGATCTTCTACTCGTTCTTAGTGAAGCGTTGGTTCAAGATCTGAGTTCTATCAAAGAGACTACTGATTTCGGGTTAAACATGAGCAACTGTCTCGAACAGAGGACTGATCGGACTAGGGTGATTCCTGCCCGATCGGGTCACCTGGGTGTTGATAAGGTTCTGTTGTTGGGCACGTTGTCACACCATCTCGAGAAGACCGCAAAACTTTCAAAACAAACTAGTGCCAAGATGACTTAGGCCACCCGATCGGATTGCCACCCGATCGTATTCCCACCTGATCGGACAGCCGTCCGATCGGCTTGCACTTGGCCCCACTTAAACTAGTATATCAACCTTTAAGTTTTGAACGTCGAACGGGTTGCCGTCTGATCGGATTGCCGCCCGATCGAACGACCACCCGATTGTGTGATGTTTTGAACTTTAACACTTAAACAATTTTTAACACTTAGTCAGTTCCAAACGGATTGCCACCCGATCGAATTGCAATCCGATCGAGTGACAAACTGTTGTGAACTTGTTCTCATCAAAGTGTCCTACTAGTCGGATCGTCACCCGATCGAACCGCCGTTCGATCGATCAACCTGAAGGGTAGAGATACTTCTTTGCTTTCAAATGCTACAACGAAAACTTCAAAAGGCAAACCATCATACACGAACACATCCATACTAAATGAGGTGACAATCCAATCGAATGGCGATCTGATCGGATGACCATCCGAACGGATTGCCACCCGGTCGACTGGCCATCCGATCGGATTGCCATCCGATCGGATCACCATCCGACACTTGGTACGCTGCCCCGATTAACGCACTGTTCGACGCTTACGCTATCAAACTGTAATCAGGCTAATCTCAGACACGCTCCCTTCAATCCAACCAAGTTGTGTTTACTTGCTGAACACCAACGGTGAGTGTACTCGAACCCCTTTTTATCGCGTTTTTGGGTGTAACATACGTTTCTATCAAAGCAAACTAATCGAATGCTTAAACTATTATCACTTGCGAATAACTGTTATGCATATTTACACGTGATGCTAGTTACATATGTGTTAGGACTTTTACTCGCGAGGTCCCGCCTTAACTAGTATAGTACTATAGAACCCGACGGGGTCTAGTTAACTAATCGAATGCTTAAACTATTATCACTTGCGAATAACTGTTATGCATATTTACACGTGATGCTAGTTACATATGTGTTAGGACTTTTACTCGTGAGGTCCCGCCTTAACTAGTATAGTACTATAGAACCCGACGGGGTCTAGTTAGGACGAATAGGAATCGCAATCGCAGCTCGAGTGACTTAGCTGGTAGTATCTGTCTTATATGCATATATGTTGAGGTATCTCATTTATGTATTTGGTAATTCACAACACTTTTAACTAATTACGCTACACTATCTAAACTTGTATACTCGCCAATACTTTTGTATTGACGTTGTTTTAACATATGTTGCAGGTTTAGTCGCGGTCTACATCAAATCAAGCTAGGAAGTCTAGAAACTCACCTAAAATCTAGGTTGTCGGATTTGTATTGTTTGAGAGAACAAGAAATTCGTGACTGCTTATGTGATTGTAATTGTTTATTAGTATGGGATAATGAACGCATTAAATACTGTCGCAATGTAGTTGTTATGGATTCTCTTGAGCAATCTGATTCACCTAGTGCCGCGCCCCGATGATTCCGCCATCGGTTGGGGTGTGACAGCCATCACCTCCACCAACCACCTGCCACTCCACCAACCACCACCATCACCAACTCAAGCCGTTTTCAAGTGAAATCTGGTAAAAATCTAATAAACCCACATTATCTTTGGCTTCGATTTCCATTTTCAAGTGATTGAACTATCCAATTGAACAATTTGTATATATATATATCATGACTACCAGAATAGCCCAATAGATCAATCTGTGTGCAAATCCCAGACCAAACAGCCCACTACAATATTCGGCATCGTTAATCAAACTCACACAATCTCCTCCATCCACTACCATGCTGTCACACCCCAACCGATGGCGGAAACATCGGGGCGCGATGATGTACGTAGTGCATTATATGTTTTTTGTTATATTTTAAGCCCCTTTTAACATTTTAGTCAAGTTTTAAATTTATAAAACACGATATTCTACTAACACTAAACACCCATATGGGCAAGTACACCCATCGTGAGCATAGTATAGTGTTGGTAAGATACCGAGGTCGTCCAAGGACACAAGAGCTTTTAGTACCGGTTTATCCTCAACGTCAAATCAAATCAAAAGTTTAGAAAAGGTTTTAAACGTGAAAATTAAAAACTAAAAAATGCTGAAAATAAAAATAAAAATAAAACAGATAGACAAGATGAATCACTTGGATCCGACTCGCCTTTAGTGTAACCTTTGATGATTTCCGCACCTTTGCACTTTTTAAGAAATTATCTTAGTTATAGTAGTAGGCCCCTCTTTTGAAGGTGACGTTACCCTCAACCCAGTAGTTTGAGTCAGCAAGGATACAATCCTAAAGGGTCGGAATATTGAAAGATAATTAATTAAGGTATTAATGCGTAATGTGGTAGGCCCCTCTTTTGAAGGGGACGTTACCCTCGGCTAAGTGGTTTGAATCAGTAGGGATACAATCCCAAGTAGCCGGGTTAATGTATTAATAGTAGTTTACATATGAGGGGATCAAGCCACTCGCACCCCTGCCAACCAATACCAGTGGGTATTGAAGGAGGTCCTAGTAAGCTTGACCCAGGTCCTTGCAGGATCTATACACTGAACAAGGCAAGAACCTTACCAAACCATTCCCTTAACCCCCGACCAGGTAGCCAACATATCTTTATATAGACCGTAGAGATATGAATGGTGAAAATCTTTTATTTTATATAGACAGTAAAATAATGTCAAGACACCACGGAAAAATGATAAGTAAGTTTCACCTTCAACATAAGAAACTAGTTATTAAAGTCATTAATACAAAACCAAATAAAAAGTGCAAAAAGATTAAAAATCAAAAGTATTACACTAAATGCTTGTCTTCACCAAGTGATGTAAGAGACTTAGGCAAACATGGCCTTTGATTGTCAAGAACTCTTACTATCAATCTTGTATCCCGAGACTACTACACACATTCTATGATGGATGATGGTGGTGGATGTGGGTTGTAGTGGTGGTGGAGTGTGGGTGAAGTGGGAGAGAGGTGGTTTGCCAAGAGATGCATTTGAAGTGAACCAAGCACCTCTATTTATAGCCTGCACAGAAGCCCGGACACGGCCCCGTGTCCGCTGGACCGGCCCCGTGTCCATCCTTATTCTCTTTATTCATTAATTGCAACTTGTCTGCATTAGCTCCACACGCCCCCGTGTCCGCTGGGCACGGCCCCGTGTGCAGAAGCGTATCTGTACCATCAAGATTTGCTTGGATTATGTGAATCTTAGCGTTGACCACGACCCGTGTTGAGCTGGGCACGCCCCCGTGTTGGGAATAGAAGCTTCTATAGCTTTGTCGTTTCTGCATACAACTGGCCACACCCCCGTGTCCGCTGGGCACAGGGTCATGGTTAGCCTTCTGTTTCTTTGTTTTTGCTGGGGAAGATGCTGTCGAGGGGTCGGGCATGCCACGTTTGTTCCTTTTCTTGTATTTATGTTAGATTTTGCTGCATATTTGTTTCTTTTGTTCATTTACGCTCATTTAGTCCTGAAAATACAAATGGAATACAAAAGCACACTTTTTCCAACATTAGTACTAAAAAAGGGTTAGTTTTATGCCTCAATTGATGTAATTTATATGTTGCCTTTTACACACATCAAATACCCCACACTTGAATCCTTGCTTGTCCTCAAGCAAAACTCTTTATAATGTGGCTTACATGCCCAAATGGAATGGGTAGAAGAGAAGTTTTGGGCTTGTCTTGAGTGTCGGGAATCCATGATCTTTATTAGGTTTTATTTTTATGCTATTTACAATCCTATTCGTTATGATTTATTTAGAACGTTTCATAAGAAAAATTACTTATTTGGGCATAACATGCCTCTTTAAATTTCCATTTATATACAAGTTCACATACCTCACGGGAGATCACTCAACACCCGGCCGAAGATGTATTTTTGTGAAACACTCGAGACCGGCATGGAACTTACTCATACCATAAGCTTGCCAAGCAATCAATCATCCTCCTTTTTACTATAAACCTTTGTAAATATCAAGAGGACTTGGGGAAGGGTTAGGCTTGGGTTAAAGGTAGGTGGTTTTGGATTAGTGGTTAGTAAAAAGGGCTAAAAGCGTAAAAAGCGTCGGTCGGCGTAAAACTTTTTATTTTTGTGACTTTTATTCAAACAAAGCATTTTCAAACAAAGTTTGTTTGAGGAACTTATTTGTTTATTGCTATACTTCATTTTTTTTATAAGGGATGTCACATGAAGACAGAGTTTTTTACTAAAATAAAGGGTTTAAAAATAAAAAGGGTTTTGGTGGGTAAAGGGTGTTTGTTTTGTGGGTTTGGAAACGAAAAGGTTTAGGCTCAAAGGGGTTAACTAGGGGGATTTTTGGGTATGTGATAAAAAAAATGAAAATAATGGTGTTGAAAAGAAAAAGGGTTAGTCCTAATGCTTCCATCATTTACTTACTTGGGTTTAAGTTGGTAAGGACCGGGAATGTATCGTCGTGGCAAGTTCTAGAGTCGTAAGAAACCAAGCGGTTATTCACACAAGAAACGAAAAATGAGCATTTTGTTTAAAGATGTATATTTGTATGCTCAATAAAGGCTCAAAACTCACTTTTTGTGGAAAAAGGTTTATAATGTGATCAAGTATATATAATCAAATTTTAACTAGATTTGTCATGTCGTTTCATAATTTTCTTATGTTGGTTCTTTTTATCACGACGCTATTGGTTGTAAACTTGTAAAAATATAACCTTTTTAGAACTTGTTACTCCCAAATTAAACCAAGACAAGTTAAAAAAATGAAAAGTTTTTGAAAAAATTTGGGGTGATTAGCGGTTCCAATAGAGTTTTGTGTAAGACTTGTTATTAGGACTTGCAAAATTCAAAGTTTTAGCATCCCCCCCATACTTAAATTACACATTGTCCTCAATGTGTCCCAAAAATAAGTTTTTAGGTTGATTGAATGTGTAAAAAGGTGTTTAGAAACAAAAATTTATGTTACTGGGCGTCTGGACACGGGCCCGTGTTGGTCCGGGCACGGCCCCGTGTTCAGATTGCCAGTATCATAATTAACAGAAGGCTGGGCATGGGGGCGTGTTCAGTGAACACGGCCACGTGTCCAGTTACCTGAACTGGGCATTTTCTGCAGAACCTTGGGCACGGGGCGTGTTGGGCTGAGCACAGCCCCGTGCTGAACTTGCCGTAATTTCGTATTTCTATACTTTTAGAAATTATGTGTTTGTTTTCCTATTTTAGTAACACAGTCGGTAAACGGTTAAAAAACAAACAACAACAGAAAACGATGCATTTTACGCGCTTTTAACGCAACTGACAGATGTGCGCATTAAAACTGACTCTCAGTTTAAATTTCACATGTTTAGACTCTAAATGAATATTTTACTACATACCGCGAGGTTCGGAAGCGAGAACGCATCTGAAAAATATCTCCGGGCCGCAAAACAGATGGGATACGCGATAATGGGCCTTGGGCCCAACCTGCTTAGAACCCTAACTTTAAAATCATCTCATCTCCCCTTTCCTCTCATTTGAAACCCTAGCACACCCTGCCCCTCTCTCACTCCGGTCACCGGAGATTAATTCCGGTCGGATTTTCCGGGGAACCAACCACTCCACCACAACCTTTCTCTCCCTCATCTCCGATCACCGGCCGGTTATCCGACGCCGTTTCTCCTGCGACACACCTTCAACCTATCTTCTCCTTCTTAACCCCCCCCCCCCCCCCCCCTCACGAGCCACCATCTTGATCTATGAACGGCCAGCCACCACCTTTCGGTGGTGGCACGCGGCGGCGAGACAGAAACCGAGAGAGGGAATGGCACACAGAGAGAAGCAGAGAGTGAGACGACGGCGGTGCCGTCATCTGCGGTGGCGGCGGTCGTTCAACCCCGATTTGGCTCGATTTCAGTCGGTTGTTTTGAGTTCCGGTACGAGTCGGGTCTGGTTCGTCAAGTTCAGGTACATGGTTGGTCAACACGAGTCAAGTTTTGGGTCTTTCAGTTAGTTCGGGTATGAGTGGTGGCAACAGCGGTGGTACGACGTCGCCGGCAACACTCTAGTCGACCGACGGCCGTGACGATGCCAACTGTAGTTGGCTCAGGTTATATGATTTGGTTCGGTCTCGGGTCAGCCGATTCAGTTTCCGTTCGGGCTGCTTTGATCCAGGTCTTGGTTCTAGTTTCCGGTTCAAGATTCGATTCGAGCTCGGTTGCTATGGGTCAGACTCGAGCTTCGGTTCAGCATGTTTGGTTCAGGGTTTAGTTTTGATTTGGTTTTTTTTGGTTCAAGCTTTTCGGTTCAGTCTACATCGAGTCAACTTTGGTCAACATCAGTCTTGGGTCGTATTCGGAGTCAGTTTCCAGTCAAACATGGTCAACTCAGTCAGCTCGGGTCAAACGCTGTCAACGGGTCAGATTCGATGTTCGGTAAAATTCTAAAGTCTCGAAGTTCATTATATTTCTTATGTTAATGCTAGTTTAATCGAGAAATCGACGCTAGGTATCATGTAACAAAATATACCTATATAAATTATATCGACACATTTATTTTGTTATTATTGTTTATATAATTACCATTTTGATTCGTAAAACGTTAATTACCTGAACCGTACACTAATTGTGTCTTCATAACTCGTATAAATAAATATATATATTGTTTCGTATATTTATTAGCAAGTAATAACCGAGTTTGAACCGTCATATGTAGTTTAGATATAGTTTAAACATTCACCAACTTTACAAAAATATTCGTGTATTTTTTATATATTATTGAATTGTTGCGTTTTGACATATATATCGACAACTTGTGTTGTCGGGATCGTCCAAAAACCGAGGAAACTCTGCCCAATTTTTGTTAAAATAAATATATACATATATATGTACTTTGTGGTCAAACCACTAATGAAAGCGTATCGGATTCGAATAATTTTATTACGATAAACATAAATGTATATTTATTTTTTACAATACTTCTATAATACTCTCGATGAGTTTAATTTGGAACTTTTACATAAACTATGTAGAATATATGTATATATATATATATATACACGCACACACAAACAAGATAAGTTCTAATTCCAATTCAAATCCTCCGTCATAATTCCATGTACTCATGCACCATCGTTTGCCCATATAGGATGACCTCAGTGTTCCATCCTCCTAATCTCGTACACTCGTCAACAATTGGATAATCGGAAGACTTAGCAATTTTGTGAGTATACTCGAACCCATTTTTACTTTTAAACACTTTGGGTGCAACATGTATTCTATATTAAACGCACGAAACTTTGAAACTATTTGAATCATTCTCTATCCATATTTGAACATGAAACTATATGATGCTTGTTAATCTCGTATGTGATGTTAAACTTTTGTGTCTATGTGCTCATTAACTTCGTACAAGCCTACCTTAACAATTATAGCGCTATAGGGGTAATGCACCGCCCACGATTCTTGGCGTATTGTTAAGTCAAACATGTTAACCTCCCTTTATTCTAACCGGGGATGGGCTATATTAACACATTGGATTCTTGGGTTTGAACATATACTTGACACCGTTACGACATACTAGTAACTTGCATATTATGATTCATGTTGGATACGAGCCTTAGACTATTTTAAAACCATTTTTATGCTATGTATCAAAACTTGTATACTCGCCTTTGCTTTTGCATTGAACTCTATTTTAATACATGTTGCAGGTTCTATAGACAAGACGATGCTAAGTGAAGAAACAAGACTTAAGTGGACTTAGAAACACACTTAGATTAATCAATTTTGTATTATGTGTTTGGAAACAATGTTGTTCGTATTTGATTTTTGTATGACATTTTAATAAATTTATGAAATCAAATTTAAATTATATTGTTACATAGTGTTATGAAGTCTCTTGCAATCTATTTCATCTCATCCCGATGTTTCCGCCATCGGTTGGGGTGTGACACTCCGTGGTGCGCAACGTTTATAAGGGTCCTTGGCTAGACCCACAATCGGTCATATGTTACCCAAGTGGGATGTCTTGCATCCCATGTTGCACCGTTAGAGAGCATCATCCAAGCTTGAGTCTATGACCTTCATGTAATTGACCGGCTCCTCGTCTTCTACTCTTTTTCCAACCCCGAACTCCATCTCTTTGTCCCCAACCCTCAATGTTAATTTCCCACCATTCATATCCACCATTGCGTGGGCAGTGGCTAGGAATGGTCTTCCTAAGATAAGCGGTACATCGGTATCTTCCTCCATATCTAGTATGACAAAGTCGGCCGGGAAGACAAAGTCTCCGACTTTTACCTTAGATTTTCGGTGACACCTTGTGGATATTTAATGGACCTATCGGCGAGTTGTATGCTCATCTTTGTAGGGTTTGTTTTCCCTAATCCGAGTCGGTCAAACATTGATGCGGGCATGAGGTTGATGCTAGCCCCAAGATTGGCCAGTGCATTGCGTATGGGTGATCACCCAATTGAACAAGGGATAGTGAAGCTTCAGGGATCGATCTTCTTTTGTGGGAGTTTGTTGGGTAGCAAGGCGGAGCATTCTTCGCTTAAATTAACTAATTGCAATGATTCAATTTTTCTTTTGTGAGTAAGGAAGTCTCTCATGAATTTTGAATATTTAGGCATTTGAGTGAGGACTTCTACAAAGGGAAGATTGATTTGCAATTGATTTGCAATTGTTTTACTAAATTTACGAATTTTGTGAATTGCTCATTGGTCTTTTGGAAAAGTAATCGTCCGGGGTAGGGTACCGCGGGATTCTTGGCAGGCTCGTGATTTGGTTGAGGAGTCGTTTCGGATTGGGGTGTTGGCGAAGTTACAAATTGATTGGATGGACTCTTGTCGGATGGGGGTAACGGAGCCTCCTCGGGACCTACGGTACGGTTTCTCAATGTGATGAGATGTACTTGCGCTTTCGGGTTGGTTTCGGTATTGCTGGGTAACGTACCTTGTTGTCTCTCGGAGAAATTTTGAGCTAGTTAATTTAATTGTTTTTAGATATTTTGAATACTAGCTTGCTGATTTCTATAGTTCGAATCCAACTGTTGGAATCGATCCGAGTTTTTCTTTTCGGTATCGGAGATGAGGCGTGAGATGGTATCTTCAAGCCTCTCTCGTCCCCCTTGTTGTTGTTGAGGGAAATTTTGTGACTCATTTCTTGGTTGTTGAAAGTTTGTTCGTTGGTTTTGATTTTGTTGGTTACTACTATTGTCGGGTTCTCTCCAACCAAGGTTAGGGTGGTTACGCCATCCTTGGTTGTAGGTACCCGTCGGAGGACCTGGGGCCTAGGTCTATTATCAATGTAGTTTACCATTTCTGTTTGATTTTCCATTTCTTTCATAAAACTCCAATTTACATGTGGTCCACCACACCCTTCACAAGCCATAACCGATGCCGTTTTTGCCATTTCTAACTTTTTGATTTTTGAAGAGAGGACCTCGATTTGGGCTTGTAAAGGGGTGCTTTCGTCAACCTTATGGGCGCCCGGTGCAATAGATTTTGTGCCTCGGGGAGTGTGCCACTGAAAATTGTTTTGAGCAATTTCCTCAATTTGATTATAAATTTCATTTGGGCGACGATTACCTAGAAGTCCCCCGGAGCTAGAGTCAAGTGTTTGTTTTGTGTGTGGCAACAACCCATTATAGAAACTGGATACTTGTTGCCATACCGCAAGACCATGATGAGGGCACTTTCTTAGTAGCTCCTTGAACATTTCCCAAGTTTCATATAAGGATTCCCCGTCCTCTTGTGAGTATGTATTAATTTCAGTCATTAATTTAGCCGTGTTTGAAGGAGGGAAATACTTATACAAAAACTTTTGGGCTAGTTCATCCCAGGTGTTTACCGATCCAACTGGGAGGGTGTTAAGCCAAGCCTTAGCTCGGTGTTTTAGTGAAAATGGGAAAATTCGGAGGCGGATGGCGTCATTTGATGCTCCGTTGATCCGAAAAGTTCACATATTTCCAAAAAGTTGGTAATATGTAAATGGAGATCTTCGTCCGCAAGCCCATGGAAAGTTGCGGAGTTTTGGACCATTTGAATCAAATGCGGCCGAAGTTCGAAGTTGTTGGCATCGACATTCGGTGCATTGATAGCGGCGCAAAGATTACCTACCGTGGGTTGTAGGTAATCCATCAGGGTACGTTGGTCCGCCATTGGAAGTGGGTCCCCCGAAACTTTCTCTTGGGTTTTAGCTTTAAGTCTTTTTCTTAGAAAGCGTTCGGGTTCGTCTAGAGGTTCTTTTATGTCTTTATTGGAACTGGAGCTCATGCACAGCGTAGGAAGTTCAGGTGCGGTGCCTAGGTTACAAGTCCTGCGATAAAAACAAAAAATATTGTTGGTCAGAAGTCTCACCACGGCCCCGTGCTCAGCCGAACACGGCCCCGTGGTCATGGTTACAGTTATTGTTTTCTGGATCCCTGTTACTGGGGAGTTCGACACGGCCCCGTGCTGCACCAACACGGCCCCGTGTTCAGCTCTCTATAACTCGGAAAATGAAAACCGCCAGTAAAGATGTTGAGCACGACCCTTGTCCGACCAGGCACGGCCCCGTGCTGCAGTCTGCAGAAGCTGAAAAATTACGAAAAATCCAAAAAAAAAAAAAAAAACAGAAAAATAAGAAAAACGATTAGACCGTTGATTCCTAACTTTCTTAAAATCCTTGTGTCCCCGGCAACGGCGCCAAAAACTTGATGTGCGTAGTGCGTTATATGTTTTTAGTTATATTTTAAGCCCCTTTTAACACTTTAGTCAAGTTTTAAATTTATAAAACACGATATTCTACTAACACTAAACACACATATGGGTAAGTGCACCCATCGTGAGCGTAGTATAGTGTTGGTAAGATACCGAGGTCGTCCAAGGACACAAGAGCTTTTAGTACCGGTTTATCCTCAACGTCTAATCAAATCAAAAGTTTAGAAAAGGTTTTAAACGTGAAAATTAAAAACTAAAAAATGCTGAAAATAAAAATAAAAATAAAACAGATAGACAAGATGAATCACTTGGATCCGACTCGCCTTTAATGTAACATTTGATGATTTCCGCACCTTTGCACTTTTTAAGAGATTATCTTAGTTATAGTAGTAGGCCCCTCTTTTGAAGGTGACGTTACCCTCAACCCAGTAGTTTGAGTCAGCAAGGATACAATCCTAAAGGGTCGGAATATTGAAAGATAATTAATTAAGTTATTAATACGTAATGTGGTAGGCCACTCTTTTGAAGGTGACGTTACCCTCGGCTAAGTGGTTTGAGTCAGCAGGGATACAATCCCAAGTAGTCGGGTTAATGTATTAATAGTAGTTTACATATGAGGGGATCAAGCCATTCGCACCCCCGTTATCCAATACCAGTGGGTATCGAAGGAGGTCCTAGTAAGCTTGACCCAGGTCCTTGGAGGATCTATACACTGAACAAGGCAAGAACCTTACCAAACCATTCCCTTAACCCCCGACCAGGTAGCCAACATATCTCTATATAGACCGTAGAGATATGAATAGTGAAAATCTTTTATTTTATATAGACAGTAAAATAATGCCAAGACACCACGGACAAATGATAAGGAAGTTTCACCTTCAACATAAGAAACTAGTTATTAAAGTCATTAATACAAAACCAAATAAAAAGTGCGAAAAGATTAAAAATCAAAAGTATTACACTAAATGCTTTTCTTCACCAAGTGATGTAAGAGACTTAGGAAAACATGGCCTTTGATTGTCAAGAACTCTTACTATCAATCTTGGATCATGAGACTACTACATACACTCTATGATTGATGATGGTGGTGGATGTGGGTTGTAGTGGTGGTGGAGTGTGGGTGAAGTGGGAGAGAGGTGGTTTGCCAAGGAATGCCTTTGAAGTGGACCAAACACCTCTATTTATAGCCTGCACAGAAGCCTGGACACGGCCCCGTGTCTGCTGGACACGGCCCCGAGTCCATCCTTATTCTCTTTCTTCATTAATTGCAATTTGTCTGCATTAGCTTCACACGCATCCGTGTCCGCTGGGCACGGCCCCATGTGCAGAAACGTACCTTTACTATCAAGATTTGCTTGGATTCTGCGAATCTTATTGTTGACCATGACCCGTGTTGAGTTGGGCACGCCCCCATGTTAGGAATAGAAGCTTCTATAGCTTTGTCCTTTCTGCAGACAACAGGCCACACCCCCGTGTCCGCTGGACACGGGGCCGTGGTCAGCCTTCTGTTTCTTTGTTTTTGCTTGGGAAGATGCTGTCGAGGGGTCGGGCACGCCACGTTTGTTCCTTTTCTTGTATTTATGTTAGATTTTGCTGCATATTTGTTCTTTTTGTTCATTTACGCTCATTTAGTCCTGAAAATACAAAAGGAAGACAACAACACACTTTTTCCAACATTAGTACTAAAAAGGGTTAGTTTTATGCCTCAATTGATGTAATTTATATGTTGCATTTTACACACATCACGCGACACTGAGCGAAACAGATTGTCCATTAGTATCCATAACAACTATTAATTACCAGATAGTTAAACGTCACGTCCCATCCCATAACATATCCAAATAAAACCGTTATTACATATAATTGTCTCAAAAACAACACTGTTCCGACAACTCAGATTTAGCGTGACATAACCAGACCCCTAGCTTGATTCACCAAAGCACAGCATTCCTAGTATCTTAAGCACCTGTCACATACATTAAAATAGAGGTCAATACACATAGTGTAAAGGTGTTACAATTTTAATAGTAATAATAGAATTCGAAAGCGTTTACGCATAACCAGCATGTAACATGTTTAATGTGAAGCAAGTAGGTTATCGACAATGAAATATGCACAGACGTGACTGCAAGTTGTAGAATACGCAACATATATCACCACCGTGACATGTGAGAAAAGCCCTTAACAACCCCTGTCCACGAAAAGTGCCGAGTCCAAACTATAGTACTATCGTTGCTAAGGTGTCAGGCAACAATAACTGTGTAAACATAACATACAAGCATTCATCGTGTAACACGTATAACATGCAGTAACGATTAGCGTATAAAAGTGTTTGCATTGTGTGATCGATGTGATTTGATATAAGTAACGTATGTAACACTCAAAAGTGCTTAAAGCAAAAAGGGATCGAGTATATTCACAGATTGTGTTTATCCTCAACGTCTAATCAAATCAAAAGTTTAGAAAAAATGTTTTAAACTAAGAAAATAAAAACTAACTAAAATGCTGAAAAATAAAAATAAAATAAAAACAGATAGACAAGATGAATCACTTGGCTCCGACTCGTGTTTAGTGTAACCCTTGATTATTTTCGCACTTTTGCACTATTTAAGAGATTATCTGAGTTATTGTAGTAGGCCCCTCTTTTGGAGGTGACGTTACCCTCAACCCAGTAGTTTGAGTCAGCAAGGATAAAATCCTAAAGGGTCGGATTATTGAAAGATAATTAATTAAGTTATTAATGCATATTGTGGTAGGCCCCTCTTTTGAAGGCGACGTTACCCTCGGCTAAGAAGTCTGAGTCAGCAGGGATACAGTCCTATGTAGCCGGGTTAAAGTTTTAATAGTAGTTTAACTTATGAGGGGATCAAAGAGTTTGGACCCCCGCCATCCAATACTGTTAAGTATTGAAGGAGGTCCTACTAAATTTGACCCAGGTCCTTTGCAGGATCTATACACTGAACAATGGCAAGACTCTTACCAAACCGTTCCCTTAACCCCCGACCAGGTAGCCAACATACCTCCATATAGACCGTGGAGATATGAATTGTGAAAATCTTTTATTTTATATAGACAGTAAAATAATGCCAAGACACCACGGACAAACGATAAGGAAAAATCACCTTCAACATAAGAAACTAGTTATTAAAGTCATTAATACATAACCAATTAAAAAGTGCGAAAAGATTAAAAATAAAAAGTATTACACTAGACACTTTGTCTTCACCAAGTGATGTAAGAGACTTAGGAAAACATGGCCTTGATTGTCAAGAACTCTTACGATCAATCTTGGATCCCGAGATGACTCACACACTCTATGATGGACAATGGATGATGGTGGTGGATGATGGTGTTATGGTGGTGGTGGGTGGTGGGTGAAGTGTGAGAGAGGTGGTGTGCCAAGGGATGGTTTGAGCTTGAGCCAAGCACTCCTATTTATAGGCTGAACAGAAGCTCGGGTACGGCCCCGTGTCCATCTTCTTCTCTGTCTTCATTAATTGCTTTTGTTTGCATTAGTTGACCACGGCCCCGTGTTCGCTGGGCACGACCCCGTGTGCAGAAGCATATCTGTACTATCAAGATTTGCCTGGATTCTGCGAATCTTATAGTTGACCACGGCCCTGTGTCCGCTGAGCACGGCCTCGTGGTGGGCGATGGAAGCTTCTACAACTTTGTCTTTTATGCTGACACTTGGGCACGCCCCCGTGCTCATTGAGCATGGGGCGTGTTCAGCCTTCTGTTCTCTTGTTTTGCTTGGGAAGATGCTTTCGGGGAGGTCGGGCATGCCACGTTTGTTCCTTTTCTTGTATTTATGTTAGATTTAGTTGCCTTTTTGCTTCTTTTGTTAATTTGAGCTCATTTAATCCTGAAAATACAAAAGGAAGACAAAAACACACTTTTTCCAACATTAGTACTAAAAACGGGTTAGTTTTATGCCACACTTTTTCCAACATTAGTACTAAAAACGGGTTACTTTTTCCAACATTAGTACTAAAAACGGGTTAGTTTTAGACAAAAACACACTTTTTCCAACATTAGTACGAAAATAAAGCAGAATAAAAAATCTTTTTGTATTTTTCTAAAAATATAAAGCAGTAAAGAAATATGTACAAACATATTTACAGACAATATTTTTTGTTTGAGTATGCGTCAGAGGATCATATCAGTTTTTGACAAGTCACAAGTACCGTTGAGCTTAGTTACACATTAAGAATTAAACAATTCACTTAGATTGTCGATATACTGGTCCACTTAAATTTTCACACAAACTTCAACTGATTCAGGATACGAATTAGATGTATTAAGAACTTAAACTCATTCATGTGTCCCACCTCTTGAATATACTCTCGTATCCAGATCCCAATATTCTGTCTTACAGGTGAGTATACCTAGATGATATCTTTAAGGGGTTAGATGCGAAACCGTGAGAGCTCAGGTCAGAACTTCCGTTCAGCAGAGAGATGACGGTTCGACTTTAGGTGTGTCCCCTTTAGAGGATCTTTTCTTCAACAACAATGATTATCAATTTTATTGTTTCATCATTTTTGCTGAGGGCAGCGCTATGTTTCAAGCAAGCGTAAAGTATTATACGGGGACTAGGCCATTGCTTCCGCAAAATCAGAAGTCCCGGGATAATACCCCAGATATCACTAAGCATAAAGACCTAGTATCTCAGAAAGAGGGGTCCTTCAAGCAAGATTTCAGGGGTTACCTATATATCCAAGTAGTGTTCCCTACGAAATAAGCAAGTTTGAATTTAGGTTTATATCCCGAAAAAGTTTACTAAATGTATAAAAATCTACCGACACATCCACGGTGAGATCGTTTAACACATTTTGACTTTCCAATTCTTTAGCGTACTGTAACTGTCTACTGATGTACTATCATTTCCTCTTTTTACGCAAAAACTCAATTTTTGAATTTTATCATGTTTTTAACTTTTTCAAATTTTCAAATGTTTTTGTATTTTCTAACAACAATACTCCCCCTAAAATGCAAAATCATTTAAAGAAAATTTTACAACCAATACTGATAGCTTTGTCTCGCCATCCATTTTCTGCTTAAAGTGATCTTTACCAGCAAACTTTGAAATCTCAGATTTCTCAATCTCAACCATCTTAAAAAGTTTATTAACCTTTTCTGAAATCACATTCTGAATCGGGAATACAACATCTAAGAATAATTTGTCTGATCCAATCATGGTATAAACCAATCCTTTTGAATCTTCATTCAAATTTTTCTCGGATTTTGTGTTTTTCAGATATTCATCATGAAAATTTCCTTCATCTTCATCCTGTTATTCAGATTTACCTGTATAAACCGACTCTTCTTTCAACACACTTTCAACAACTTTACCTACCACCTCTGAATCATTAGTATCATCAGATTTGGAATAGGTTACATCAATGTTGTCTGGCAATTGATCAACCAGGTTGAAAGCTTTTTCGACCTTTTCCTCATCATAAAATGCAAATTTTTCCGGTGGTGGAACTTGATGAAACTCTGAGCCAATGCCTTTCTTGTTTTGCTCAGACTCACCATCTCCCGGTTTTATATTGAAAATTCGTTCAAGCACATATGACGACACGTGATAACTCTTTAACTTGTTGTTGTCCTGTTCTAAATCAGCAATCTGTCGCTTTAGCTTAGCAACATCCTCAATATAGGAATTAACAACATCTTGTTTTATGGAATAAAAACTCATATTTCTCCTAAAACGGCTAGGAATTTGGATCTGAAACTTGGTAGGGTTATAGATCAGGTGTTTTAGCACACCATATCAAAAAATCAGCCGATTTGGACCATAAAAACCCGTTCAATTTGATGATTTTCAGTGAAAAACGTGAAAAATATGAAAAAATGAAGAAATAGATGAAATCCGGATCTGAAATCGATGAAATCACGAGAGGAATTGTGTGTTGGATCAGTGCAATCGAGCTCCTGCTCTGATACCACTTGTAGGACCGGTTTTGACTCCGAAACGATTGCGAAACGAACGTATGACGTGCGGAATCCGTACACGAACGCGATCTAACACACACGATGTAAAATAAACGTGATTCTATTAGAAATCTAACAAGAACAAGCACCTTGAATCACTTTCTCTCTCTAGATTCTCTCTCTAGATCTAGAGTTCTCCTAAACACAAATGAGCCAAAAGTATCTAATCTAACTCTAAAGCTCCTATTTATAGGCCTTGGCTTTTAATGAGATTTCTCATTATTACAATTATGCCACCTTGCCTTTTTGTCTAGCTATCACTAATATAACGACTCGTTTTCTTCTGTTTCTCGCTACTGCTCGGATTGATGAAGGCGATAGACATAAATGCACTAACACGCGTCCCCAATCTCGTGCCATACAATAGGCGATCGACATTTTCTTCCGTATAATGCCTCAAATGGTGCCATTTGGATGCTTGAGTGATAACTGTTATTGTACGAGAATTCGACTAAAGGTAAATGCGAATCCCAATTACCACCGAAATCTATAACACATGAGCGAAGCATGTTTTTGAGGGTACGAATCGTGCGTTCAGTCTGACCATCGGTCTGGGGATGGAAGGCAGTACTAAGATTGAAAGTAGTACCGAGAGCAGATTGAAACGTTTCCCAAAGATGAGAGGTGAATCGACCATCGCAGTCAGATATGATATCAGGAGGTGTCCCGTGTCGACAGATAACTTCATCGGTGTAGATTCGAGCTAATCGTTCTACCTTGTAGTCTTCCCGTATCGGTAGAAAGTGAGCGGATTTGGTAAGACGGTCAACGATAACCCAGATGTTGTTATGACCTGATGGCGTGCGTGGGAGTTTCATTATAAAGTCCATAGCTATACTCTCCCATTTCCACATAGGGATCTCGGGTTGTTCGAGTAAGCCAGAAGGGCGTTGATGCTCAGCCTTGACTTTGGAACAAGTCAGGCATTTCGAAACATAGATAGCGATATCCTTCTTTATGACTGACCACCAGTACTTGTAGCGCATGTTCTGGTACATTTTGTCAGCACCGGGATGAATAGAATACCTGAATTTGTGAGCTTCGTCGAGCAGAATCTGTCGCAAATTGGTACGCTTGGGAATCCAAATTCGGTCTAGATAATGGAATATACCTTTCGATTTATTCACCAGTTGTTCGCCATTATTGATGATCCTTTCTTTCTTCAAAGTGCGTTCGGTAAAACAAGCATGTTGGGCGTCGCGGATGAGATCTTTGGGATTATGCTGGGCTTGAGTATTACGAACGCTATGCAAATAGCTTCGTCGACTGAGAGCATCGGCAACGACGTTTTCTTTGCCTGGGTGGTAACGAATCTCATAGTCGTAATCGTTGAGGAGTTCAACCCATCGGCATTGGCGCATATTCAGCTCTTTCTGGTTAAAGATGTATTGTAGGCTCCTGTGGTCGGTGAAGACCGTACACTTGGTACCGTAAAGGTAGTGTCGCCAAATCTGTAACGCAAAAATAACTGCACCAAGCTCGAGGTCGTGGGTTGTATAATTCTTCTCGTGGATCTTGAGCTGTCGAGAGGCGTACGCGATAACCTTGTCTCGTTGCATAAGAACACAACCAAGACCAAGGTTAGAGGCATCGCAATAGACTACAAAATCGTCGTTTCCATCGGGTAGTGAGAGCACGTGAGCATTGCAAAGCATAGCCTTGAGAGTTTGAAAGGCCTCCTCTTGTTCGGTTCCCCAAACAAAAGGTTTGTCCTTATTCGTAAGCGAGGTAAGCGGTACAGCGATTTTCGAAAATTCAGCGATGAATCGGCGATAGTCACCTGCCAATCCGAGAAAAGAACGAATTTTGGACGGGTTCCTTGGTGTAACCCAACTCTTAACAACTTCGATCTTCGCAGGATCGACGTGAATTCCTTGACTATTGACGATGTGACCAAGGAATTGAACCTCCTCAAGCCAGAATTCGCACCTGGAGAACTTGGCATAGAGACGATTCCCTGGAGTAACTCAAGAACCAAACGTAGATGTTGCGAGTGTTCGGTTTTTGACTTGGAATAGATCAGGATATCATCGATGAATACGATGATGAAGCGGTCGAGAAAGGGTTTACATACGCGATTGATGTGTGCAAAATGCAACATATAAATTACATCAATTGTGGCATAAAACTAACCCTTTTTTAGTACTAATGTTGGAAAAAATGTGCTTTTGTCTTCCTTTTGTATTTTTTTCAGGATTAAATGAGCTCAAATTAACAAAAGAAGCAAAAAGACAGCTAAATCTAACATAAATACAAGAAAAGGATCAAACGTGACATGCCCGACCACACGACAGCATCTTCCCAAGCAAAACAAGAGAACAGAAGGCTGAACACGCCCCGTGCTCAGTGAACACGGGGGCGTGCCCAAGTGCCAGCAGAAAAGACAAAGCTGTAGAAGCTTCTATCGCCCACCACGGGGCCGTGCTCAGCGGACACGGGGCCGTGGTCAACTATAAGATTCGCAGAATCCAGGCAAATCTTGATAGTACAGATATGCTTCTGCACACGGGGGCGTGCCCAGCGGACACGGGGGCGTGGTCAACTAATGCAGACAAAGTGCAATTAATGAAGACAGAGAAGAGGATGGACACGGGGCCGTGCCCGAGCTTCTGTTCAGCCTATAAATATGAGTGTTGGGCTCAAGTGCAAATCATCCCTTGGCACACCACCTCTCTCACACTTCACCCACCACCCACCACCACCATAACACCATCATCCACCACCATCATCCATTATCCATCATAGAGTGTGTGAGTCATTTCGGGATCCAAGATTGATCGTAAGAGTTCTTGACAATCAAGGCCATGTTTGCCTAAGTCTCTTACATCACTTGGTGAAGACAAAGTGTCTAGTGTAATACTTTTTATTTTTAATTTTTTCGCACTTTTTACTTGGTTATGTATTAATGACTTTAATAACTAGTTTCTTATGTTGAAGGTGATTTTTCCTTATCGTTTGTCCGTGGTGTCTTGGCATTATTTTACTGTCTATATAAAATAAAAGATTTTCACCATTCATATCTCCACGGTCTATATGGAGGTATGTTGGCTAACTGGTCGGGGGTTAAGGGAACGGTTTGGTAAGAGTCTTGCCTTGTTCAGTGTATAGATCCTGCAAGGACCTGGGTCAAATTTAGTAGGACCTCCTTCAATACTTAACGGTATTGGATGGCGGGGGTCCAAACTCTTTGACCCCCTCATATGTAAGCTACTATTAATACTTTAACCCGGCTACTTAGGACTGTATCCCTGCTGACTCAGACTACTTAGCCGAGGGTAACGTCACCTTCAAAAGAGGGTCCTACCATAATATGCATTAATAACTTAATTAATTATCTTTCAATAATCCGACCTTTTAGGATTGTATCCTTGCTGACTCAAACTACTGGGTTGAGGGTAACGTCACCTTCAAAAGAGGGGCCTACTACAATAACTAAGATAATCTCTTAAAAAGTGCAAAAGTGCGGAAATAATCAAAGGTTACACTATACACGAGTCGGAGCCAAGTGATTCATCTTGTCTATCTGTTTTTATTTTTATTTTATTTTCAGCATTTTAGTTAGTTTTATTTTTCTTAGTTTAAAACCTTTTTTCTAAATTTTTGATTTGATTAGACGTTGAGGATAAACCGGTACTAAAAGCTCTTGTGTCCTTGGACGACCTCGGTATCTTACCAACACTATACTACGCTCACGATGGGTGCACTTGCCCATATGTGTGTCTAGTGTTAGTAAATATCATGTTTTATAAATTTAAAACTTGGCTAAAAAAAGTGTAAAAAGGGCTTAAAATATACTTAAACTTATATACACACTTCACACGCATCAAGTTTTTTGCGCCGCTGCCGGGGACACAAGGATTTTAAGAAAGCTTAAAATCAGCGGCCTAATCAGTTTTTCAAAACCTTTTTAAAACGCGCGCACATTTTTCTGCATTTTAGTTTAGTTTTGCATTTACAGTAGGTTGAACACGGGCCGTGCTCGCTGAACACGGGGCCGTGCTGCATATTTTTCATAAAACACCCAGTAACAGAAGCTGAACACGGGGCCGTGCTCACTGAACACGCCCCCGTGCTCAACGAAATCAGTAACTTTAATTAAAACGCCCAGATACAGATTCTGTACACGGGGCCGTGCTCACTGAACACGGGGCCGTGTCCAGCCTCTGTTTCCGTTTTATTTTTTTTTGTTTTCTGATCTCGAGACTTGGTTGTGGTTTGCTGAGTGATTCTTATGGATCAATACTCAGGAGGTTAAAACTACACCTATGAGGAGGATGATTATAGGAATAATTATTGCACTAATTGTGGTGACCCGCACTCGGTTCAATATTGTAACTTATATCAACCGTCCACTTCATACACCTACTATGAGGAGCCCAGGTACGAGCCATCAACTTCATACACATCCTATGAAGACCAAAGGTATGAACCTCCTCCCTCATACTCATATTTTGATGAACCAAGGTATGAGCCTTCTTACTCATACTTTGAGGAACCAAGATATGAGCCACCACCTTCATATGCTTATTATGAGGAACCATGGCGTGAACAACCCACCTCATATGAGTATTATGAAGAACAAAATTACGACCCTTATCCATCATATGCTTACAATGAAGGACAATGGTGTGAACCATCTACTTCCTATGAGTATTATGAGGAACAAAGGATCGAACAACCGGATTCAAGCTTTGAAAATCCTGATCCTTTTTCTATAACCGAAGTGACCGATAGGATATTAGAACACCTTAGAGTTATCGATCGCTATATAAAAGAATCTCGAACAAGGGAAGAGGAGTCCCGCACAAGAGAAGAATTAAATAAAGAAGAGATAACTGAAAGTGTAAAAATGGAAGAACAAATAAGTGAAAAACCGACACATGAGTTAAACAACGAAAAAGGTGAGTCCGACAACGTTAAAATTCAAGAAGAGTCTAATTTTGAAGAAATTAATCTCTTGTCACCTTCTTTTGAAAATCATTGTTTAGTTCCAACTCATGCTAAGTTTTTAAAAGAGTTAAACACTAACACTAAAATTGACGAAATGGTAAGTGTTAAGTTAACTAATGATCAAACCTCGCTAATAAAAGAAGACCTATTTGAAATTAACATTACACCGGTTCCATGTTTCTTTCAAAATTCGTTTATTAGTAATGTCACAATCGATAAAGATCTTTGTGTTAACATAATGCCTAACTACATTTTCAAAAAATTAAGTATTAGTGATTTTTCTCCACTCAAAATACCCATTTTTCTATCTAATCGGAAAGTAATAAAATCAATCGGTATAGTTGAGGATGTCTTGGTTCAAACAAATCAAATGGTAATCCCAACCGACTTTGTCATCCTCGATGACGCTCCTCTAGTGTTGGGATGACCCTTTGTTAAAACTCACGAAGCTTTGAAAAACCGGAAGTTCAACTATCTACCTCTTCAATTAGGGGCATTCAAAAAGAGTGTTGATCTTGAGCGGTCAATGAAATATCCATTCGGCAATAATGACCCCCTAATTGAAGATGAAGATGAACCACCCGATACAAGTGAAAAGTTTGACCACTTTGTTGAAGAAGAGGTCGCCATAGAACAAACTTTTAAAGTTCTTGATCAAAATGAGCAACCAAATAAGGAGTCTCTTAAAGACCCACCTCTTGAGCTCAAAGAACTTCCAAAAGGTTTGGAATATGCTTTTCTAGACAAAGATGGTAAATTACCTGTAATTATTTCGTCTAAATTAGATAGTTTAGAAAAAGAAAAATTAATTAGTCTTTTGAAAAACACAAAAATGCGATCGCTTGGAAGCTTGTAGACATTAAAGGAATAAGTCCTTCCATGTGCACGCACAAAATTTTAATGAATGATGGCTACAAATCGGTAATACAACCACAACGTCGAGTAAATCCCAATGTTCAAGAAGTGGTTAAAAACGAAGTCATCAAATTACTTGACGCCGGACTTATTTATCCTATCTCCGATAGTCCTTGGGTAAGTCCCGTTCAAGTAGTTCCAAAGAAAGGAGATATGACGGTAATAACAAATGAAAAGAATGAATTAATACCAACAAGAACCGTCACAGGATGGTGAGTATGTATAGATTATAGACGATTAAATGAAGCAACAAGGAAATATCACTTTCCTTTGCCCTTCATTGATCAAATGTTAGAAAGATTATCCGGTCATAAATTTTACTGTTTCTTGGATGGTTTTTCAGGTTACTTTCAAATCCCGATAGCACCCGAAGACCAAGAAAAGACAACCTTCACATGCCCCTATGGAACTTTTGCTTATCGAAGCATGCCGTTTGGTCTATGTAATGCCCCCGCAACATTCCAACGTTGCATGGTAGCCATCTTCCAGGACATGATAGAAAAGACAATGGAAGTCTTCATGGACGACTTTTCTATCTTTGGGGATTCATACGACCAATGCCTCGATAACCTTGAACGAATGCTATCCCGATGTGAGGAAACTAACCTCGCCCTTAACTGGGAAAAATGTCATTTCATGGTAACAGAGGGAATAGTACTCGGTCATAAAATCTCAAGCGAAGTAATGGAGGTGGATCGAGCCAAAATAGACACCATTTCTCAACTACCACCCCCATCCTCCGTTAGAGCTATCAGGAGTTTCCTAGGGCATGCCGGATTTTATAGGCGATTTATCAAAGACTTTTCTAAAATTTCAAGGCCTCTAACAAAATTACTTGAAAAAGATGCCCCTTTCATCTTTGACAAGGATTGCAATCAAGCATTTCTAACCCTAAAGGAAATGCTAGTCAATGCACCTATCATGATAGCGCCTGATTGGAAATTTCCTTTCGAAATCATGTGTGATGCAAGTGACTTTGCAGTTGGAGCTGTCTTGGGACAAAGAAAAGAAAAGCATTTTCACCCAATTTATTATGCTAGTAAAACACTTAACGATGCACAAGAAAATTACACAACAACTGAAAAAGAATTACTAGCTGTGGTATTTGCTTTTGATAAATTTCGTTCTTATCTTGTTCTTTCTAAAACTATAGTCTATACAGATCATCCAGCCATTCGATATCTCTTCAAAAAGCAGGACGCAAAACCACGTTTGATTCGGTGGATTCTACTCCTCCAAGAATTTGATATTGAAATCAAAGACAAAAGAGGAGCAGAAAATACCGCGGAAGATCATCTTTCACGCTTAGAAGACCCAGCTTTAGAGGCAACTAGGGGCGAGCAAATCAACGAAAAATTTCCAACGGAGTCTCTAGAAATGGTGGAATACAAAGAAGAGCCATGGTACGCCGACTATGCTAACTACCTAGCTAGCGGTATAGTCGCAAAAGGTTGGCCACATCATCAAAGAAAAAAAATTCTTTGCTAATGTGAAACATTATTTTTGGGAAGATCCATATCTTTTCAAAATGTGTGCCGACCAACTCATCCGACGATGCGTACATGGTAGCGAAGCACGAAGAATTCTCCGCCATTGTCATGAAGGTCCATACGGAGGACATCATGGTGCCGCTAGTACTGCACGAAAGGTATTTGATTCAGGATTTTATTGGCCAACCATTTACAAAGACGCCCAAAGTCTTGTCAAGACATGTGATGCTTGCCAAAGAACAGGTAATATTTCTTCCAAAAACGAAATGCCCCAAAATGGCATTCTTGTTTGTGAAATTTTTGATGTGTGGGGACTCGACTTTATGAGACCTTTCCCACCGTCAAAAGGAAACAAATATATACTTGTGGCAGTAGACTACTCGTCTAAATGGGCCAAGGCCGAGGCACTTCCAACAAACGATGGAAGAGTCGTGGTAAGATTTCTGAAAAAAATATTCTCTCGTTTTGGCACACCTAAAGCGTTAATAAGTGATAGAGGTACCCATTTTTGCAACCATCAACTTGAGAAAATTTTAACAAGATATGGGGTCTATCACCGGGTCTCAAGAGCATATCACCCTCAAACAAACGGACAAGCCGAAGTGACTAATAGAGGTTTAAAACGAATACTTGAAAAAACCGTAGGGTTAAATAAAAAGGAATGGGCAGATAAATTTGATGATGCTTTATGGGCTTTTCGAACTGCTTATAAAACAACAATAGGTACAACCCCATATAAGCTCGTCTATGGAAAAAGTTGTCACTTGCCATTAGAAATTGCACACAAAGCCTACTGGGCAATTAAAAATGTAAACTTAGATTTAGAATTTGCTGGTAAAAATCGATTTTGTCAATTAAACGAATTAGACGAACTTATGAATTATGCATACTCAAACTCTGAAATTTACAAGGAAAGAATGAAAAACTTGCATGACAAACATATTAAATCTAATGAATTTCGAGTAGGAGACCAAGTTCTTTTGTTTAATTCACGACTTCGACTGTTTCCTAGTAAATTAAAGTCTAGGTGGTCAGGACCTTTTTCCATCACCCATATTTTCCCACACGGTGCAGTAGAAATTAAATCTCGGAATGGAATTCCATTCAAAGTCAATGGCCAACGGCTAAAACTCTATCAAGGATTCATTGAGGATGAAGAGGAGGAGATCTCGCTTCAAACGATCGAAGAATGAAAGCATCAACATCATACCTGGTAAGTTACGAACAATTGGGATGACATCTAAATCGGTAAGTCTTCTAACCAAGTTTTGGGAAAAACGAGGGCATTCACACGAGCACTAAATATATATATATATATATATTCAACTTTGCTCGGCACGAGTCCGTGTACGCTGGACACGGGGCCGTGTCCGCGCAACTGTCGGGATAATAAAAATTTTTCAAAACAGTTACACCATTCCACACGCCCCGTTTCCCCAAAAACGCTCTGGTTCAAGGCGATTTTCCGCAGATTTTCAACGTCTCCTCTAGTTCTAACAACATCAAGGTATGATTCTATCACCATTAGTAGTTAGATTTAGCACTTGCATGTAGTTAAAACTTCAAAAATTTGGGGGAAAATCTAGGGTTCTTGAACTACATCCGGATCGAACCTCAAATTTTTGCTTAAATCTGTTATCATTTAGTTAGATAAGTATTATAGGAAGTAAATCCACTTGTATTGTTCAAAGATTCGCCCGATTTCTCACAAAAACCCCAAACCCTTGTTTTGAACCGAAAAAGATAAAATTAAATGGGTAAACGGGTTGTTTTGGAAAAAAACGGCACTTGGGGTTTCATTTTCGGGGGAAACCGCACCTATTGGACCAAAAATTTTCAAGTTTTCGAAACCGGGTTGAAAAATGATGTTTTTGAGTAACAGACGCCTGGACACGGGGCCGTGTCCGCTGAACACGGGGTCGTGTCCAGCACGCTGTTTGCAGTTTTGTCCGAAAATTCTACTGTTTCATGCTAACTTTTGGTGTATTCTTTCAAATGTCGAGGAAATTCACAAGGTTTAACGCAAATGAGCTCGATGCTAGGGCAAGATACGAGGTACTTCAAACAAGACCGGAAGAATACCCAAGACAAGTATGCACGGATCTGTTAGCCATGGTGAACCAACATGACCGGTTTAACAACCTCGTTACCGGCCCGCTAAGAGTGGCCTTAACCACTCGACTTCGATCAGTCCACGAGTGCACTATGGAATTCTATAGCACCTTCACGTTCAATTCAAGGTGCGACCCATTTGACAATGATGGGGTAGCATTCCGATGTGGTGGAACTAGGTACTCGATTTCAATGGCACAATTTGGGTCGATAGTCGGGCTATATGCGGAGGAAGATGCGGGTAACGAGGAGAATACCGGAGGGATGCGAGAGATAGATGAGAACGATCGCCAAGCCTCGTGGGCTCAGATTGGTGAAGGGCACTACAATCCGAGCAGCACTAAGAGCACTAAGTTGAGGGACCCGCTCTACCGATACATTCATAGGCTCCTCGGCTACTCTCTTAGCCAAAGGCATGATAGCGGTGGCGTTGTTGGGTTGAGAGATTTGGTTGTCCTCCACTGCATCCATAACCGCAGACACCTCGATGTTCCGTTCCTCATGCTCCGTAACATGCATCTGAACCGGCTTGCTACTTCATCAACCCCTATCTTCTTCGGGGGGTGGATATACCGTCTCTTCAAGCACTTCACCAACATACCTAGGTCATTCGAAAGGAGCCCATGGTCGGGAAGAGTGGACATACACATTTGCCGCTCAATGAACCTAATTTATGAGGCTGAAGACGGGACAGTTAGCTTCCAAAGGATGCAGGGGCATGCATGGAACTCGCAAGAGGCACTCGTCCTTCATGCTCCACAACATCATCAGTACCAATACCAGCCCCATGGTGATCCGGGCCAATCCTCCTCACAAGGAGGTGGTTTTCCTAACTTCCAAAGTTTACATGATTTATTGCAGGAAAACCTCATGTGCCCCAGGAACACCTATAACATGGCGAGCAACACGTACAACCGGGGTTGGAGCAATCGAGAGAAACATATCCGATATCCAAGATGATATTGGAAATATCCGGGAGTACATTACGGGGCACGGTGGAGGAGATGATGATGATGAGGACGAGGACATGGACTAGGCGGGAGGAGCGGAGGCAGAAGCGGTTGGTTCGTGATCACACAGGTTAACCCCCCTTTTTATCTTGAACAATTTCCGGCCTGCGTGCCGTGTGTTGAATAATTTACTTTCCTTTAACTCTTTTTACTTTCTGCATTTTTTTTCTCTTTTTAACTTTGTGATGTGGATGTTGAACTTGGTAATTCAGGATGTTTGCTATGATTTGGTGTAGTGTTTATTGCTAAAACAGGTACATACGAGGCTTAGAGCAATAAACCTTAGTGCTACTAATGCCGGGACAGGAAAACCAGAGCCAGAAACCTGTTTTTCGAACTTTGCAGATTGTCTACACGGGGTCGTGTCCAGCCGACACGCCCCCGTGCCCACTACCCCAGACCTGCTGTTTGTCTTAGTCTGCAGAATTTCTCCAGACACGGGGTCGTGCCCAGTAAACACGCCCCCGTGTCTACCTTCTGTAAGTTTTTCGTTACTGGCACCTGAACACGGGGTCGTGTCCATCCGACACGGGGCCGTGTCCAGACGCCCAGTAACACAAATTTGTGCTTTTTCACACCCTTTTGTACATTCAATCAACCTAAAAACTTATTTTTTGGACACATTGAGGACAATATGTAATTTAAGTGTGGGGGGATGCTAAAACCTTTAATCTTGCAAGTCCTAATAACAAGCCTTACACAAAACTCTATTGGAACCGCTAATCACCCCAAATTTTTTGAGTAAAATTTTCATTTTTTTTACTTGTCTATGTTTAACTTGGGAATTTCAAATTCTAAAAAGGTTATATTTTTACAAATTTACAAACGATAGTGTCGTGATAAAAAGAACCAACGTAAGAAAATTATGAAATGGCATGACAAGCTTAGTTAAAATTTGATTATATATACTTGATCACATAAAAACTCATTCCCACAAAAGTGAGTTTTGAGCCTTTATTGAGCATACAAATATTTATCTTTAAACTAAATGCTCATTTTTCGTTTCTTGTGTGAATAGCCGCTTGGTTCTTACGACTCTAGAACTTGCCACGACGATACATTCCCGGTCCTTACCAACTTAAACCCGAGTAAGTAAATGATGGAGGAATTAGGACTAACCCTTTTTATTTCTACACCATTATTATTTTTTTTTACCACCTACCCAAAATCCCCCTAGTTAGCCCCTTTGAGCCTAAACCTTTTCATTTCATAACCCAAACCAAACACCTTTTCACCCACCAAAACCCTTTTTATTTTTAAACCTTTTATTTTAGTAACAAGCCCGGTATTTCGTATGACTTTTCAAAAAAATATATATATATAAATGTTGATGATGAAGCAAAAGAGAAATAAACAAACAAGTTTATCAAAAATAACTTTGTTTGAATAAAAGCTTCATCCAAATAAAAGTTGCAAAAAAAATCAAAAGTCTTACGAAAACCGACGCTTGTTACGCTTTTAGCCCTTTAACTAACCACTAACCCAACCACCTACCTTTAACCCAAGCCTAACCCTTCACCCCAAAAGTCCTCTTGATATTTACAAAGGTATATAGTTAAAAAGGAGGAGGATTGATTGCTTGGCAAGCCTATGGTAGGAGTAAGTTCCATGTCGCTCTCTAGTGATTCACTAAAATACATTTTCGGCCGAGTGTTGAGTGATTCCCCATGAGGTATGTGAACTTGTATATAAATAGAATTTTAAAGAGGCATGTTATGCCCGAATAAGTAATTTATCTTATGAAAAGTTTTAAACAAATCATGACGAATAGGATTGTAAATAAATAAAAATAAAACTTAATAAAGAATCTTGGAAATCCCGACACTCTATGACAAGTCCAAAAATCTTCTCTTCTACCCATTCCATTTGGGAGTGTAAAGCCACATTATAAAGAGTTTTGCTTGAGGACAAACAAAGATTCAAGTGTGGGGGTATTTGATGTGTGCAAAATGCAACATATAAATTACATCAATTGTGGCATAAAACTAACCCTTTTTAGTACTAATGTTGGAAAAAGTGTGCGTTTGTCTTCCTTTTGTATTTTTAGAATTAAATGAGCTCAAATTAACAAAAGAAGCAAAAAGCCAGCTAAATCTAACATAAATAGAAGAAAAGGATCAAACGTGACATGCCCGACCCCACGACAGCATATTCCCAAGCAAAACAAGAGAACAGAAGGCTGAACACGCCCCGTGCTCAGTGAACACAGGGGCGTGCCCAAGTGCCAGCAGAAAAGACAAAGCTGTAGAAGCTTCTATCGCCCACCACGGGGCCATGCTCAGCGGACACGGGGCCGTGGTCAACTATAAGATTCGCATAATCCAAGCAAATCTTGATAGTACAGATATGCTTCTGCACACGGGGGCGTGCCCAGCGGACACGGGGGCGTGGTCAACTAATGCAGACAAAGTGCAATTAATGAAGACAGAGACAAGGATGGACACGGGCCCGTGCCCACTGGACACGGGGCCGTGCCCACTGTTGCATAAGAAATGTTTGCTGATTTGTTTTTCTTAAAATTAAAAATGTAACCGTTCTTGAAGATTTGACTGATCATCAAAAGTTGAAAGAATTTAAATTGTGAAATCTGAGTACAAATACTTGGATGTACCTAGTGTTCATGTGGTACGTTCCTCTGTTGCATAAGAAATGTTTGCTTATGAGTTTGTGAGCATGTGCAGAACTTGGTTTCAATCAAGAACAGGGGTTAATGAAGACTGAGATGCTGTTAGTTGCTGAAGAAGCCTGAAGCAGCTCAACAACAAGATGTACCTGAGTCAGAAGAATCGGATACGAATTTCCGTCTGACAGTGATAGTGCATTTGAAGAAGTACCGTGAACCTGCTTGAAAGACAAAGATTGAAGAAGAAAAGATTTGTTGAGAATCCTCCTCTCACATTTTTTGACAAGATTTTCAAGCAGATGCTGATCGAGATCCTGATATGAAGCTAACCACAAGAGCTGAAGAAAGAGACCCAGTGCTGAGAGTTCAGAAGTCAAGAACTTCCACAACATCTGCAGCATAGTGACAACCATAGACTTCGTTGAAGACGTTGCTGATTTCATGTTATGAAGACAATTTGATGCGTCAGTCTTACACTTTAGGGCCTAACAATCTCCCCCTAGACTGATGCCATCAAATTGTCTTCATAATATGAAATCAGCAACGTCTTCAACGAAGTCTATGGTTGTCACTATGCTGCAGATGTTGTGGAAGTTCTTGACTTCTGAACTCTCAGCACTGGGTCTCTTTCTTCAGCTCTTGTGGTTAGCTTCATATCAGGATCTCGATCAGCATCTGCTTGAAAATCTTGTCAAAAAGAATGTGAGAGGAGGATTCTCAACAAATCTTTTCTTCTTCAATCTTTGTCTTTCAAGCAGGTTCACGGTACTTCTTCAAATGCACTATCACTGTCAGACGGAAATTCGTATCCGATTCTTCTGACTCAGGTACATCTTGTTGTTGAGCTGCTTCAGGCTTCTTCAGCAACTAACAGCATCTCAGTCTTCATCAACCCCTGTTCTTGATTGAAACCAAGTTCTGCACATGCTCACAAACTCATAAGCAAACATTTCTTATGTAACAGAGGAACGTACCACATGAACACTAGGTACATCCAAGTATTTGTACTCATATTTCACAATTTAAATTCTTTCAACTTTTGATGATCAGTCAAATCTTCAAGAACGGTTACATTTTTAATTTTAAGAAAAACAAATAAGCACTCTATTTTTGGATTTTTTATTTTATCAAATTTTTATTTTTAATTTAAGAACTCAAAACAAATAAAAACTCAAAATATAAACAACTACCATAATATACAATTACAATTGCAATGGGATCAAAATTCGTTCTCAGGCAGACTAAGGAACACTTTTCAGTACGAGCCTAATCAAACTGGTCTATGCGATTGCCAATATGTTTGTCCACTTAAACTTTAACGCTCAACTTTCAATTTTTCAACTTCGTGATATGCTTTAGGTAATATTATACTATTATACCCGTGTGTCCCATTCCAAGGCATACCCCCGCGATCAAGGTAAGCACAACGATTCATCATAACAGGTGAGTATATTGATGTCATCCTTTTTGATTTACAACGTTAGACCATTGGTGACAGGTCAGTATTTTCATACAGCAGAGCGACCAATGATTTTGTCCAACGAGGGTGAGGCAAATACCATTTTGGTACGAATTTGGCTCTTTGAGCATTTGGAATATTCTCATTTTGAGATTTTGATTCCTTAGGGTTTTTGTCCTCTTGGGATCTTTTAAGATATCCTGACTGTGTCTAGGAAAACAAAACACGAGGTTTCGGGCTTGACTTCACTTATCAACACTGATCTTTTACCGAATGATCTAGACGATTGCCAGTATACTTGTCCACCTAAACTCATCTCCCTAGACCTTTTCCATATAATTGCCTGTAACAAATTTTATCATGTTTTGATTTCTTAACAATGAACACCCAAACAAATACTAATCAAATCCCGGAAATATAAACAGCACACTCTATCATGCAAGTAGCTTCCCTATCACATATTTCACAAGTCCAATCCAAATCTCTGAAATCTTAACTGGGAATAGATTGAGAAGAGAAGAGAATAGATCTTAAGCAGAGATGGTATAATATACAGATCAAATGAGTTTTTCTCAGTTTGATATAGGTTTCTTGGGTTTCTTTTGGGCACTTGAGGGCCTCTTTCGGGTGTTTAATTGATCTATAGAGCGCAACGTACAGCTAGGTCAGCATGTATCTGGATGCAGCAGAAGCTGACATTGCCTAGCACCTCCAGGTCTTTGCTTCCGCAAAACAGAGGAGATACACGACTTTTTCAGAGAAGATTTCAGAGTTAGACCAAAATTGTGTGTATCGGGACAACATACAGACATTCAAATAGAAATGAGCTAATTCCAAGTGACTTTCTTTCCTGAGGTCATGTACTAATTTAGTTCTGAATAGAAACAACTAATGTTTTCAGTCTTTAAGGATAGAGCCTACCAACACATCGTGCTAAAGTCAATCTGTTTTGATACTGGTCTTACATGAGTCAGCCCTTCACCATAATGTGAAAATTCATTTACGGAAGGACAGCCAAGATATCCCCGGATGATTCAACAACATAAAGACCCGAAACCTCAGACGTTGGCTATCTATCAACGCAAGATTTAAGACCATAAAATCATACGTCGTTGGTATGTTACCCACATGGTACCTAGTTCATTATGTTTATATCACATAGTATCTTTTATCATTTTGAGCGTCAAGCCTATCGACATATCGCAGTAGATCCTAGTCTTTTCAGCTATGGCACCTTACATGTGTTAGTCAAACCCTTTAACACGAACATTTATTTCACTTCCCATATCATGCAATTTTATCTTTTTGGCTTTTTCATTTTTCAAATGTTTTTTGTATTTTTGTCATTTTCTCCCCCTAAAACAATGCATATATATATACAGCAAACACTTTTTGTATTTTTCTTTTTCTGAGTTTTTTCCTCCTAAACTCTATATCTATCTATATGTTCCTCTCCCCCCTAAATTTATGCATAAATCTTGTATTTTTGCGCAAATTTACCATTTACTAGAGAAAGGGCACTTTATATACAAAATAATGAACTAAGAAAGAGATTTTTTTTAAACCATTCTGTCATCAGATTGAAGACTAATCAAAATCATATCAAAGTACTGAATTTAAACGGTATCTTTTGCTGATCATTTCTTACTTCTCTTATCTCCTCCAAAGGAAACATATCATCTGTAAAAAAAATTGAACTTTTTGCAACAGTGAAATGTTACCCGTTTTATCTCTGGAACAACCGCTATCAACATTCCAGAGATTGTCAACAGCTCCTCCTTAGTTGTTCCTGAAAAATAAGGAGATTAGTAAGACATGGGTACCCAAGCCATCGTGGTCCTGGGGTTACCTGAAGCATCAAAATAAGACACTTCTTTCAAACACAAGTCCCCTTTAATTTCAAGGATTGGAGACGTTGCTGCTTTAGATTTGGGTTTCCAAATCTGTTTCGGTTTAACAAACATGTTTGTTGCCGTCGGTTGAGCAACTTTAACTGTTTCAGGTTTGTTAGTTTTAGAAAAACATTTTTGTTCCTGAGCAGCCTTCCGTTTGTTTTTAGCAACATTCCAATCCCCATCAGAAGGTTTAACCTTGGGATTCACATTCTTCATTGCCTTAGGTGAAGATACCTTCATTGGCTTAGAATGGCATTTATCCTTTGGTGTAACACTCTGATTTTGCACATGATAGGGTATATAGGGACGATGTGTGCAGTTTCGAGCAATGTGACCAGCAATGCCGCAATTGAAGCATGTTTGTCTCTTCATGTAGAAAGCATTCTGATCAGCTGGATTTGCTCTTGCATGCCCTGAAGGACGAACCGGTCCTTTCTGTGCTTGATTTTGTTGCACATTTCCTGCAGACGACGATGAATTTGGATGCCTATACTTGTCGTTTGCAGGGGCCTTCTGTGGTGGATATTTCCTTTGATTCTTCTTGTTTTCCTTAGACTGCAAGTCTTGTTCAAAAATCTCACCAGTCTTTCTGAAACCCTTGTTAGCATAGTCAAATGCATATTTCTCACATTTGCCATTACAGACTGGCTTAACAAAAGCATTTTTCACATCACAGGCCTTTTGAGGATTATTGCTGCCCGTTGAGGACTGTGGAGAGCCTGATCGTCTTTGATATTTAGGCTTCTTCTTTTCGCGTCCTTTACCTGCTCGCTTCGGCTCTTGTTGCTTGATCTGAACCTTTTCATCACTAACCGAAGGTTCAGATTGTTCAGCTTGCACACATGGAGCCTTGTTCACGTTAGTCTTCACTTCTTCCTTCATGTCGTCAACTTTGACAGAATCAGAGAATTCTGGTTTATCAGATGAAACACCAGACACTTTAGTAGAAACTTCAGCTAAATCATTAGACGAATTATCAGCACAAGATGGTTCTGCACATGACACCCTTGAGCTGAATTCACTTGAATCAACTAATTCCAATTTCTCAGAATCAGCTGCTTCAGGTGATTCGCATTTGGAATCAGATGATTCCGCTGGCTCATTCGTTTCATTTGCCGATTTAGTCTCTGTTACACAAGCATCAACGTTTTTGCACAAATCATCAGGCCTGAAATTCATCACAGAGCGGAAAACTGATTTAAAAATATCAAACGTCGTAATAGAGTCTGGATTAGGGTCATTTATTAAATTTTCAGAAGAATCAGACTCTGATGCTTGTTCATCCCCAACTACTTTTTCAACCGTTACTTCAACTACTTCATCTGCACATGTAGACGAAGCATTAGAATCAAAAGTGCCTTTAGAAATAAAGTTCATTGAAGGAGTTGGTCGTTTATTATCAACAGAGTTACTGTTGAATGATGACTTGTCAATTGTTGGACCGTAAGCCATCTTGTCCTCATTCATCAATTCCTCCTCAGTCATGGGTAAGTATGTGTAATTGTCATTGTAAGGAGGAGGAGCCTGATTGTAACCCAATCCACACCCTTTCTTTTTCTTATATGCAAGCTGTTGATCACACAAATTCTTAACTAGTTTGCTGGAAGAATCAAATTTCTTAATATTGAGTTCATTTATTTGATATCTATCTCTGATATCTTCCAGTTCTTTAGTCACAGTGCATAATTTTTCCTGAACATATAAGAGTTGGGCTGTTTTTACACTTACATCATCCTTGAGTTGGATGATGTCTTTTCGCTGAGCTTCAATTTTTTCTTTATACAGTTTCTCATTTTTCGATAAAGTAAAGGTTTTATTCTTTATATCTTTATATTGTTGAATTAGCTCAGCATTATGTAACCTATATGCCTCATTTCTTTCTCTACACTCAGGAGTGCAAAAGACAGAAAATATATCTTCATGTTCTTTGCTCACAGGTTTGTCAAACATAAATGACATAATTTCAGTGGGTGGCTGTTACTTTTGTTCTTTCCCCCAAAACACAAACCAAACGAGAACCCGTGTCCTTGCTAACTCAAACCTTTGTAGGCGAATGAACCCGCTTTCTAAACCGCACCTCAAAAATCTGTCAAAACCGTTATCACAAACAAACTCTTTTTTTTTTAATTTATAAAAGTATACTAATAGTTATTATTATTATAAAAGAATACTTATTATTATTATTATAAATAACTAATGATTATGTAATGATGACCCCAATGATTAATATGATAATTATTATAATTAATATTTTATTTAATATCAATTAAAAGAAACCACAGATCGTCGTCTTCTTCTTCAATCGAACCCAGCAAAACCTTAAATAACGTCCAGCCGTCACACCCTTATCTCTTCCGTTCCCGGCAACAGACCAAAACCAAAGTGATATCAGGTGGTAGTTGCAGGTCCAACGACGATGGTTGATGGGGAAGATGACCGGAGGTGTAAGTTAATGATGATTGAGAGGGAGGTGACAGCGAAGGTGACCGTGATCGGACGTTGAAGTGGAGGTGGTGTGAGGAAGACGACCGGGTTCTGGATAGTTGATAGACGACTGGAGATGGAGAGTTGCAGATTTCCGGTGATTGGAGTTGGTGCGATGGTGGTGATGAAGTGGTGAACAGAAAAGACGATGTATGGCGACGGTATGATCGGAAGTTATGGAAGACGATGATGATGACGGACGGTAAGTGATGGAGTCGAAATCGGAACTCGAAAACGTGAGAGATGGGACTCGAGACCTGTTGACTCGAGACTTCAACAAGTGTGGTGGTTGAAGACTGCGACTCGAGACAATGGATGTTGATAGCTCGAGATCTCGGTTGCGACTCGGAACCGTGAAAGAGATAACTCGAGACCAGTGGAGGTGATGGAGGTTGCGAGTCGGAACGCTGGAGTCGAAATGGAGATTGCGACTGAAAACCTTGACAACTCGAGACCAGTGAGTCGAGACCTCAAAATTGATGACTCGAGACCTTGAAAAGTTGATGACACGAGACCAGTTATAGAGATGTGAGTCGAGACTGTGAGTCGGAACAGCGGTTGCGACTCAAAAACGTTGTCGAGACCTTATAGTTGATGAGTCGAGACCGTGGAAGAAGATACTCGAGACCTTGAGTCGAGACCTTGAATGAATCGGAACCGGCAACAAGATTAAATCCCACTCGAAACCTTTGGATAATGATGAGTTGTATTTTATAATAATATATGGAAAGTTCAATCAACTCAACAACTCTCCACCGAAACTTTGGGAATTTCAAAAATCAGGATATATTCAGAATAAATAAAAAGATTACGCCTAATCTTTTAACAACCTTTTCAAAAATCAGACTACCAAATATATTTATTTTTATAAAACTTCGATGAATGCTATCATGAACACGAAGAACGCGAAGAACACCAAACCAAAAACAACGAATATCTTGAATATTTGATATCAAACCGAGCCTAGAAACAGGTTCTAATGGCTCTGATACCACTTGTTAGTCCCGAAAACCGGATCTTTCAATGATATCAAACAACACCAAGTTTGTGCGAATCCAAACTTGATGTGATTCAAGAATAAACACGAAAAATACGAAATACGAAAAACACAATGAATCACCTTTAAACACTTGCACACGATTCTATTACTATCAACTAGCAAAACCGTCTAGTACAAGTGCTCACAAACAATCACCTCTCTCTCTATCTTCTCTAGGAATTCTGTAAATGAGGCTCCAAGAGATTCAAACCTAAAAACAAGTTAGAAACTTGTTTATATACTTACTAAAGCCCACTTCCCTACATGGGCTCCCCTTGGGCCTGCTTGGCCCACATGGCCTAAAGCTTGGCCCAAGTGACCTATAAAGGTCCAAAACCTAATATAACTAACCCGGTAAAGCCCAGTTCGTAACCATAACCCGTTGTGTTAATTTGATGCGTCAGTCTTACACTTTAGGGCCTAACATTAATAACTAGTTTCTTATGTTGAAGGTGATTTTTCCTTATCGTTTGTCCGTGGTGTCTTGGCATTATTTTACTGTCTATATAAAATAAAAGATTTTCACCATTCATATCTCCACGGTCTATATGGAGGTATGTTTGCTACCTGGTCGGGGGTTAAGGGAACGGTTTGGTAAGAGTCTTGCCTTATTCAGTGTATAGATCCTGCAAGGACCTGGGCCAAATTTAGTAGGACCTCCTTCAATACTTAACGGTATTGGATGGCGGGGGTCCAAACTCTTTGACCCCCTCATATGTAAGCTACTATTAATACTTTAACCCGGCTACTTAGGACTGTATCCCTGCTGACTCAGACTACTTAGCCGAGGGTAACGTCACCTTCAAAAGAGGGTCCTACCATAATATGCATTAATAACTTAAGTAATTATCTTTCAATAATCCGACCCTTTAGGATTGTATCCTTGCTGACTCAAACTACTGGGTTGAGGGTAACGTCACCTTCAAAAGAGGGGCCTACTACAATAACTAAGATAATCTCTTAAAAAGTGCAAAAGTGTGGAAATAATCAAAGGTTACACTATACACGAGTCGGAGCCAAGTGATTCATCTTGTCTATTTGTTTTTATTTTTATTTTATTTTCAGCATTTTAGTTAGTTTAATTTTTCTTAGTTTAAAACCTTTTTCTAAATTTTGATTTGATTAGACGTTGAGGATAAACCGGTACTAAAAGCTCTTGTGTCCTTGGACGACCTCGGTATCTTACCAACACTATACTACGCTCACGATGGGTGCACTTGCCCATATGTGTATCTAGTGTTAGTAAATATCGTGTTTTATAAATTTAAAACTTGGCTAAAAAAAGTGTAAAAAAGGCTTAAAATATACTTAAACTTATATACACACTTCACACGCATCACGATTCATTAGGTCCATAAAGACTGCGGGAGCTTTAGTCAAACCAAAAGGCATAACAACAAACTCGTAATGACCATATCGGGTTTGAAAAGCGGTTTTAGGTATATCTTCCTCCTGGATTCGTAACTGGTGATAGCCTGAGCGTAGATCGATTTTCGAAAAACATGTTGCACCTTGTAACTGATCAAACAAATCATCAATTCGTGGCAGAGGATAGCGATTCTTGATAGTTAGCTTATTCAATTCCCTGCAGTCGATGCACATCCGGAACAATCCGTCCTTCTTTTTGACGAAAAGGACAGATGCGCCCCAAGGAGAGGTGCTAGGGCGAATGAAGCCTTTATCAAGCAGTTCCTGGAGCTGACTCGAGAGTTCGCGCATTTCGGAAGGAGCAAGACGATAAGGCGCTCTAGCGACAGGATTTGCTCCAGGAATGAGGTCGATTCGGAAATTGATATCACGAGTGGGAGGTAAACCAGGTAAATCATCAGGAAAGACTCTAGGAAAATCACGAACCACAGGCACCTTGTCTATTGCCTTAACTTCCTTTTCCTCCGCTACTACGATATGCGCCAAGAAAGCTTGGTATTCCTTGCGGAGATACTTGCCATCTTGGACACACGACATGAGTTGTAACTTCTTCGAAGCAACTTCGCCATAAACACACAAGTGATAACTATTCGCGAGAGAGAAACGAATCATTTTATCGAAGCAAACAATTTCAGCATGATTTTCCCGAAGGAAATCCATACCTACTATGACATCAAAGCTACCAAGTTGATCGGGAAAATGTGACCGTTGAGGTCGAGGGTACAGTCATGCAGAACGGAACTAACAGTGACGGTTCTTCCGGTGGCAACTCCTACGTCGAATGTTGATGGGAGGTTAACGCGCTTACGATTTAGGAGCCTTTCGAATTCGAACGATACAAAACAGTTATCGGCTCCAGTATCAAATAAACACGAAGCATATATACCATTTACGAGACACGTACCATTAACAACGTTGTTATCCGCATGAGCCTGGCGGGCGTTGATGTTGAAGACGCGCCCGCGGGCTACGTGCTGAGCTGGCTGCTGCTGCTGTTGTTGGTGTTGTTGTGGTGCTGGCTGTTCCTGCTGCTGTTGTGGCTCTTGCTTAACCACTATGTTGGGGCAGACGTTTGCGAAGTGGTTGGGATCACCACACGCAAAGCAAGCTCTTGCGTGAGCAGCGGGTGCAGGAGCTGCTTGCTGTCCTTACGGAGCTGGTAGAGCAGGAGCTTGAGCTTGAACTGGTGCTTGGCGAGGACCGGTACAGCAGTTAGCGGTGAAGTGGCCGTACATGCTGCAGTGAACACAGAACCGGCATGCGATTCCAATCGGGTGATGATAGGTACAAGTAGGGCAGAGCGGGTGTGGGCCAGTGTATGCACGCTTGGCAGGTGGTGCATTGGCCACAGGCGCTGCTACTTGACGGTGTTGAGGTTGCGGTTGGGCAGGTACGGCTTGAAGTGGAGCGGCAGTTACTGCACAGTTCTTGTTGCTGGAGTTGCTGTTCTTTCTCTTGCAGCGGGAGGGCTTTGAAGATTGCGATGCAGCGGTTTCAGCGGTGGGAGCAGCGGTGACTTGGTGCAGATTCTTGGAGGCTTTATCAAAATAACCAGCCCTGACTCGCTTATCGTTGATCTCAGCGGCGAGCAGGTAGGTTTCCTCGATAGTTGTTGTCTTTGCAGCCTGAACGAAGTCTGCAACATAATCCGGCATTGCACGGATATACTTCTTGATCGTAATCTCGGGGGTAGTAACTTGACTTGGGTATATGATACTTAGCTGCTTGAAGCGAGCAGTTAAACCAGCGTTATCTCCGCCATCCTGCTTGATATGCCAGAATTCGTCCTCTAGCTTTTGGAGTTCACGGGGAGGGCAGAACTCTTGCATCATAATGTCCTTCAACGCGTCCCACGTCAGCCCAAAAGCTGCATCGTTCCCTCGTTTGTTTCTCTCGGCCGTCCACCAATCTAGAGCTCGGGATTGGAAGACGCCGGTGGCGTTAACAGTGCGAAGGTTTTCCGGATAGCCACTCTGGCGCAGGGTGACTTCGATTGAATCAAACCATTGAAACATGGCCGTAGGCCCATCTTCGCTGGTAAATTCTTTGGGACAGCAGGCTTTGAACTGCTTGAAGTTAAAAGTAGCTTTAGGAGAATCTGTCTTGGATTCTTCTGAGGACTTGCTAGTGTTTTTGTTCAGCTCGCTAACAATTTGTGGTATGACTTTTGCCATTTGCTTGGTGACTAGTGCAGCAATGCGCTTGTCCTCATGGTTACGTCGAGCGGAGCGAGAGCAGTGGGTGACCCAAATGACGACATTGTCTACAAACAGACATCGTCACAGGACTCAAACACAGTTTCGATTAACCCTAGTATAGTCTAGTGAATTCACAAAGAGCTACTTTATAAAGCACAGGAAAACATCAAGGCATAAATCACGTAGGCACATAGTCCATAGAAGCACATAAGCACAGAATCACATAAGCACGTAGAGCACCGAAGACACATAAGGCACACAGAACACAACAATCACGAGAATACACTATATTTTGCACGTATTGGCTTACATATATTGCACGTATTCACCTATCCTTCACAGCAGCGATTTCGATTGAGAATAGCGAGTACACATCGAGTATCATGCGATTTCTTAGCGTATTGAGATAAGTGTGCAGTGCGAGTCGTGCGTGTTGATCAAGCGAACAGCGAAAAGCGAGTAAACCACCGAAAATCGAAACACATAAACACATGAAATCACATAAAACTCACATAAAATCGATAAATCACAGAGTCGGCGGCAGCGAATTCCAGAATCGAAACACATAAAATCGAAAAGAGATTGTCTGGGTTTTGTCGAAATATGTCTCGCACCCAGAGTGACTTGACTACCCAAAGTGATCCGACTATTCTTAAGAATGTCAAGTACGCGCTTTGGCCTAATAGACTGTGCTCGATCACCGACATGTGGTGAATGGCACGCATCCTTTCGGTTATTCACGCAACTCGAGTCATTGGAATCCATCGAGACTTTGGTGAGAGTTTTGTAAAAATTTATAATAAGGAGTAGGGTGTGTCGTTAAGATGCGGGTCTCACCCCTAAATTAACAACTCGGCCAAGACAATCTTAGATGGAGGGTGAGACTCTCGTTGAGGTATGGATTTCACTCCTAACTCAACACAAATTCTCATGTTGATAGTAATAATAGCGTGTCGAACGAGTGATTTGGTCGAGAGTTTGCAGTTTTCACACCTAGTCTTAACCAGATCGCCCGTTTGTGTGTGCGTCTAACCTTAGGAAAGGCTGGTCTTGCGCGGAACTGTAGTATGCGAGGTTCGCGCAAGAGCGCAGTGTTTAGCAAGTTCGAGCGAGAGATCGCGAGTAAGCTCGTGCAAAACCCCTACCGGGCATGCACAAGTCGGTCTGTTGGTACTTAGACTATAGACTAGGTCGATTCTAAGACATCGACCCGGACTAGGTCGAGTCTTAATTCCCTATAGTTATGGCTCTGATACCAATCTGTCACACCCCAACCGATGGTGGAAATATCGGGGCGCGGCACTGAGCGAAACAGATTGTCCATGAGTATCCATAACTGTTATGGGTGGTTTTCTGAACATATATCTTGGATAATATTCTGACTCTATTTCTTTTACTGAGATCAGGATACCAGATCAGGATATTGGTAACATCCTGATGATAACTAATTAGTTCACGTGCAGATTAACGAGGTAGGTTTATAACGTTCAAGTGGACCTATTCTCCCAAAGACTCGGGCTAATCAGTTGAAATGGGGACGTTGAAGCCGGAAGAAGTGGACTACAACGTTCACAAAGGGAATATTCGCCGTATCCCAGTTTTGTAGGCTAGTTTGTTAATTTCGTTTTACTATACATAGGATTGATCAAATCAGATAAAGGACACGCAATTTTTCGTACACTCTTGCTCCCCACTAGCTGCAATCACTCACAAAACACTCACACTTGTACTCGAATCTCATTGTAACACTTAGTTGATCCGTATCATATCCTGCACTGTATCCGGATATTCTAAGCAATAAGAAGAACAAGGCAGCTGCGATTGTCAACTCCCGAGGTTTTATGCCGGCGATCTAGATTGATCAAGGGCTTTCCTCGTACATCTCGTGTCATCTTTTACCTTTTTTGCTCATTGTTTGATTGTAGATATAGCTCGATATCCTAAGATATATCCTGAAAACTGTTTTTGTTAACAACTTAACCAGCATATTTTTCACGAATACTTCTAGCACACTACCTCACTAAACTAATTTGATCACTTAATTACTTAGGTAATTTTTTACCAAAACAATTTGGCGCACACCGTGGGGCAAGTGGTGCTATTTCTACTAAAAGCTTTCGTAAAATCGTTACTTGGTTTTCTGTTTTTGAAACTTTTTGCCACACTATTTTCAATGGCCTCAAAATCAAACATGAGCGCTTCCACCGTGTCTGCTACAACCTCTGCAACAATTGGTTCGGTGCTTCCACCACCTCCGAGAACACAAGCTTCATCTCAGCCTCAAGCTCCTCCAAGAAGGACCGAAACTCATGTGGCTCGAGATATTATTCCCACTCAGAATGTTCAAGGATCCGCTACTTCAGGGAGAACCCCTATTATGGCTTCTAATGATGAAACAAAGCAAATGCTGATAAGAAAGATACAACTCCTGAAAACCAGCTCAAGTAGGCCTGCCAAGGATACTTTCACTCCTTTGCAGCCCAGAGCTTTGAACTTCAGTTCGGCAGTATACACCGAGGATAACAGGGGCAATATTGTGCCTAGCCATTCCCAGAATCATACTTCTGAGATACCCTCTTCAATTAGGGTGTCAACTGTGAGAAGTTCAGGATATGCTTCAGGATATGGCCAGAATCCTCAGACTGGTAACGTATCTAATAATATTGATACTCTTGTTACTAACGGTCTTGGATCTTTGCAGGATGCAGGTATGACATCAGTATTCTCTAGGGAGCTTCAGAAATTGAAGGATATGATATCCAGTGTACCTGGGGTGGTCCAGCCAATTCCAGAAGTATCCCAGGATAGCCACAGGATATCCCGGTTTGCATATCCTATTTGTGATGCTGAAATCCCAAAAAGATTTCAAACCCCCAACATGAAGCTCTATGACGGGACCACGGATCCTGAAGAGCATATTGCTCAGTATAGGGAAAGGATGGAAATTAACCCTATGCCTCCAGATCTCAAGGAAGCATGCCTCTGCAAGGGTTTTGGCTCTACTCTAACAGGATCGCCTTAAAATGGCTCTTAAACATTCCACCTCATTCAATTACATCATTTGCTCACTTAGTAAATTTATTTAATAGTCAATTTTCTTGCAGTCGAAGTTTTGAAAAACTAACCAGTGATCTCTAGAGGATAACTCAAGGGCCTCAGGAATCCTTGAGGGATTATGTGAACAAGTTTAGCAGGGAATCCTTGGATATCCCACATCTTGATGTTGCAACAGCTGTGTAGGCATTCAAAATGGGGTTGCAAAAGGATTCCCAATTTTATCAGGATCTTGTGATGAATCCTTGCAGGAACCTGGATGAAGCTCGAAACAGGGCTTTAAGATATATTCGACTGGAAGATGACAAAAAGATGCAAGAGAGGATGAATTCATCCTCAACCTATGAATCAACTAACAGGAAGTCAGAATCTTCATACAAACCATATCGCTCTAAGCCATATGGCAGGAATGACAACAAGAAAGTGAACGCTGTTGAAGACGAGGATCCTGAGGAGTATCCTGAGTTGTCAGAATATTGTTTTTTTGTTAATATACCTGAGCTAATGTATGCTATGCAGGGTTTGGGAGACAAAGCGAGGTGGTCGAGGAAGAACCAACAAAAAGTTGATTGGAAGGATAAATCCAAGTGGTGTGCCTTCCATGAGGATTTTGGACATATTACGGAAGATTGCATTGCTCTAAGGAAGGAAATAAGCTATCTCCTGAGCAAAGGATATCTGAAGGATCTTCTGGGAAGAAAGAAGAATAAGGGTCAGGATACCGAGAAGGATCCTGAACGAGCAGCATCACCTCCTGCGGATGCCAAAATAATTAACTTTATTTTAGGAGGATCCGACATTTGTGGGACCTCTTATTCTGCAGCAAAAAGGCATGCAAAGGAGGCTAAGGCAAAAAGGGGAGATAAGCCGACCAGGATGACAACCCTCACAACCGATAAAGTGATAACGTTTGACAGTGGTGACAGGGATACTGTCCAGGATCCCCATCACGATGGTTTGGTAATAACTTTATATGTTGCTAATCACTTTGTGCGCAGGATACTGGTGGATAATGGTAGCTCTGTCAACATTATTCAGCTAGAAATGCTGAAAAGGATGAATGTTTCCCCGATGGGCATCACTTCAAAATCCACTGTACTTGTTGGGTTCAGTGGAGAGGCCAAGAATACTGTGGGAGAGATAAAGCTGCCAGTATATGTTGAAGGAGTTAACTCAATGCAACGCTTCTGTGTTATGAACTCCTTATCCTGCTACAATATTATATTGGGTAGGCCATGGATCCATGATATGAAAGCTGTGCCTTCAACCTATCATCAGTGTATCAAGATCCCTACCGCCTGGGGGGTTGTCAAGGTGGAAAGTGATCAACAGGAAGCGAAGGAGTGTTATTCTTCTTTGATGAAATCCTCAACAAAGCCCAAAGCAGGATAGCAATTAAAGATACGAGCCCAGGATATTGTGGAGGCTTCGAAGCAGGATGTTAAGAAAATTATCCTGGATCAGGATAATCCAGATATCTCGGTGCTCGTAGGAACTAATATCCCTCAGGATATAGAAAATCAATTGACTAACTTTTTAAAATTCAGGATGTCAACATTTGCATGGAAGCATGAGGGTATGACAGGTATTTCCAAGGATATTATAACTCACAAGCTCAGAATTGACAGGTCTTTCAAGCCTGTTCAGCAAAAACGAAGGAAGTTTGCTCCTGAACGGAATGCAATAATCCAGGAAGAGGTTGAAAGATTATTAAAGAGCAAGATGATTAGGGAAGTCAAATTTCCCAAATGGTTAGCGAATGTAGTTGTGGTTCAAAAGAAAAATGGGAAATGGAGAGTTTGTGTAGATTACACAGACTTGAACAAAGCATGTCCTAAAGACCCATCCCCCTGCCTCATATCGACTCAATGGTGGATGCTACTGCTGGTCATGAACTGTTAACCTTCATGGATGCATCCTCAGGATTCCAGCAGATACAAATGGAACCTTCGGACCAGGAGGATACTGCTTTTATGACACCAACAGGTATTTATTGTTATACTGCTATGCCTTTTGGTCTGAAGAATGCAGGTGCAACGTACCAGAGATTGGTGAATATGATGTTTAAAGACACCATGGAGGTGTATATTGATGATATGGTGGTAAAATCCAAGAAGGCTGAGGATCATCTCCGGGATATTGAAGGAGCATTTGATATCCTGGACCAGTACAATATGAAGCTAAATCCTGCCAAATGCCATTTTGGAGTGGGGGCAGGAAAGTTTTTAGGATATATGGTGACTAAAAGGGGGATAGAAGCAAGCCCGGAACAGATAAAAGCTATCCTGGATATCAAGTCACCCTCCACCATGAAAGATGTACAAAGACTGACAGGGCAAGTAGCAGCATTAAACAGGTTTATCTCGAGATCCTCGAAAAAATGCAAGGAATTCTATGATATCCTGAAGAAGAATAAGAAATTCGACTGGGGAGAGAAGCATGAAGCGGCCTTGAAAGAATTGAAGCAGTATCTTTCAACTGCACCTCTGTTGATGAAGCCCGAGGATGGTGAACCATTATCCCTGTACCTCGCAGTATCAGGAAATGCAGTAAGTGCTGTTCTGGTAAAGGATCACGAAGGTCAGCAGTATCATGTCTATTATGTTATTAAAAGTTTATTAGATGTTGAAACTAGATATTCTCATTTAGAAAAATTGATATTGGCCCTAGATATGGCATCGACAAAGCTTAGACATTATTTTGAGACACATAGGATTCATGTTAAAACTAATTATCCTGTTAAAAATGTGCTTAGGAAGCCTGAGATGTCGGGTAGAATGGCTAAGTGGTCAGTAAAGTTAAGTGCCTTTGATCTAGTATATGAACCTAGAAATGCCATAAAGTCTCAGGCTCTAGCTGACTTTGTGCCTGATTTCAGTAGTGATATTCAAAATGAAGTAGACTTAGAAGTACAACAGCTAAGAGAAAACTTAGAATCCTGGACATTATATATCGATGGTGCATCTAATGTGAGAGGTGTAGGATTGGGTATACTACTAAAATCGCCACAGGGGGACATATTACCCCAGGCTATTAGGTGTGAATTTCCTGCCACTAATAATGAAGCAGAATATGAAGCTTTAATTGCAGGATTAGAGTTGGCCAGGAATATGAATATTAAAAATTTGCAAGTATTTATTGATTCCTTGTTAATTGCTAACCATTTTAATGGATCCTATGCAGTCAAAGGTGAAAAGGTTAATCGAGTATCTTGAAATTCTCAAAAAAATAGCAAGATATTTCGATGTTTTTGCACTTGAACCGGTACCAAGAGGGGATAATGTTGAGGCAGACGCCTTGGCAAACTTAGGATCTTCAGTCAGAATACCAGAGGGAATTCAGATACCAATACTACATATCCTATATCCTGCGGTGGATCTTTTCAAATCTCAGGATAAGGAAGTAGCAAGTATTCAGGATCCTGATGGGGAGTATCCTGAGGAGGATCCTAAGTCCTGGACGGCTCCAATCATGAGATATCACAAGGAAGGACATATCCCAAAGGATGAGAATCCTAAGGCTTTTAGGATGACGGTATCCCGATTTACTATTATAAATAATGTTTTATATAAGAAATCTCTTGCAGGACCATACCTGAGGTGTTTGGAGGATCCCGAAACTAAAGTAGTGCTTCAGGATATACACGAAGGGGATTGTGGTGACCATACTGGGGGCAGATCATTATTCTCAAAGGTATTAAGAACAGGATACTTGTAACACCTCGAAAATTCATGTCCAATAAAGTATTGACACGTGTCATAAACTTTAAACGTGTAAAGGATTTCCATAGAAGGACTAGAGTTGACAAACAAGGAAAGTATGTGAATATAAGGGTTCAGAATGTCAACAATGGATAAATATACTTTACAACAACCATACATGATGTTTATACCCTTAAACGAATGATTCATGGATCATACGAAGCTAATTGTGAAGGAGAGTGAGAGATTATAAACTACAAGGGTTAAATGTGTTAACATGTTTAAAGTATACCTCTGAGTGACCTATTAGCAAACCCAATGTTGTGTAACGATTAATTATGCTCACTAGAATGCACGATAAAAATTTCACCAAGTTTCGTTATCGTATGAGAAAGTTATGACAAAATTCGTATACGAGGGGTTAAAAGCGTCAATGTTGAAATTAAAGACTTTTCGGTGATCACATGAATAACCGGGGACCTAACAAAGTTGGTTTATGACTTGGAGTCCTTAAAAGTCAAGTTTGGGGGTTACAAGTGCAAGAAAGCATGTTAAAATCAAGTTGGGAGGACCAGGGGCTAAATGTGCCAACTTTTAAAAAGTTCTGGTGAGTTGGCCGGTCCTTACGGACCGTATGGCTGGACCCTTAAGGTCCGTAAGCCACGCCCAGATGCAGAAACTCGATTAGGTGTCTGTTCAGCCCATGTAACCGACTTATATGGCCCTTTATCACAACCAGGGGCTGCCTAAACTAATTCTTAGGCATTAGGGACACATGTTTAACCTCAAGGATCCAATGTAGGCTTGTTTGGCACAATCTTGAGCAATCACAAACACTATATAAGGACCCTCATGTTGGCCATTTTGATCATACATTCACAACTCCTCTTCTGATCAATTCTGGAGCTCAAGGCCTTTCCCTAAGCATCTCTAATCGTGCATTAGACCTTGGTAAGTATCCTTGACCTTCCTTAATTGAGTTTTGCTTAGTTATTAGCTTAAAAGTCAAACCGTCGTAATTAAGGTTTGACTTATCGATTAATCACTAATGGTCCAGTGATTAGTCAAATTGAAAGTAGTTATAAGTTGGTAATTATGTGGGCATTACACGCTTAAAAGGGCACCCTCTGATTCCCACTCTAACTAGATCAATTGTCGGGTCAAAGTTTATTATAAAAAGTCAACAGGATCCTAATTTTTGAATTAACGCATAATTAGCAATGTAGAAGGCGTGTAACCTATTTGATCACTCCTATAACTTGGTAATAAGTATAAGAACTCGTCTAAGCTTGTTTGATCCGGCAATTTTCTGTTTAGGCTCGGTTCGGAACCGAAAGTCGCAAAACTTTGACTTTTGCTTTGACTTCAGTTCTGACCCGATTTAGATGGGTTTGGAAATGCCTTAGAGCTTCCTTAGGACCAGGTTACATGATAGTATAACCCTCTGTGGTTGGATCGTTGATTGTCCGATTCGTTTACTCGTTTCCGTTAATTGCTTAATGTTGACCATAATGCCCTTTTGACCATAAAACGAGAATTTTGGAAATGTGAAAGGACAATAATATTTATTACTGATTTATAAACATGTCCCTAAAAACTTCACATCAGTTGGAGGTCAAGATTAGGAGTTATGCTCAATAGCGAAATTTGAAAGCTTTTTGTTAATTAAAAGGCATAATTAGCGTAAAGCCTATCTAAACCCAATTTTTGACACCAAACCTTTTACCCACTGATGTAATATAATATTTTGATATTTTTGAAGATTTTTAATTATTTTTAACCTGATCATAACCTAAGGTTATGGCCTTGATTCGGTAAATACCGATTATACCCTTTTTGTGTATAAAATGAGTTTTACATAGTATTTTGACACCAATCCAATTTCTACTAATTTTATATAATAAATGAAGTATTTTAAACTTTATAACCTGATCAGAAAACTCAGATTTCCTGTATAACCCGGAAATCGCTTAAAACGGTTTTTTACGTGTATTAAACACCTAGTATGGGTTTAAAACCATTTTGGCATATAAGACTTATCACCAACTGATATAACCTATTAAATTAAGTTGTTTTACTGATTATTTCAGACCCGAGTCTCAGAATTATATTTAATCTCTTTTATAATCTTTAAAATGACCAAAATACCCCTACGGGGCTTAATTTAAGATTAAACTCGTTTTGGGCATAATGGAAGGTATCCTACTGATATCGCAACATATTTAAGACATATTAACTTAGGAAACCTGTATATGACTCTTATGGTTACCCGTTACGCTTCTTACGCGTTCGGTTCGGTTTATGTAACTAGTTTGCATAAGTTAGCCGAAACGGGTCAAACCTTATCATTTTTATCTCAAAATCCAGAAGGTGTTTAGATTACCCATATTATAAAAGTCTTCAAACTTGTCAGGTCTAAAACACATTCTATTCCGGTTTTCGCTTAATCGTGCGTTTGAACCGTATCTTTATTTAAAACTAACCGGTCTAAGTTTAGGCTTAATTAAAGACCCGTTAGGATTCTAATAGGTTATTATAAACCTTCGATCCAGAATAGGAGCCCAGTAAAAGCTATATGTACTTGCTGATTTGATACGGCTGGGATTGAATTTATATTTAGCTCAGGTAAATACTTTTAACTTATTTTCCCTTATACGGGCTTGGGGTACGGTATATACAAATACCGCTTGGTCGGGCATTGAATCTTTAATCGTATGAAGGTTAAATCATTGAAGTGTCCCGTTTAAATTGTTTTGTTTGCTTAAAGCCTTTGGGGGGTTAATGACCATGTCCCGGATATCCTTGGCATCATTTTACGAAATGGCCACGACCTAAGAACGGGGTGTAGGCGTACACCTGTCAGTGCCTAAATAAATAATGTGGTGTGTCTATTGATCTTTAACCCGGTCTGCGGATCGGGCTACTGAACGCATAAGGAACATGTAATTCTTTTACAAGTATTATATTCAAATAATTATCCCAAGTTATAAAAAGTTTGTGCCACGTGCATTCAAATCAATTTTATTAAACCTTTTCAAAATGAGTCAGTTAATTGTATTTACCAGTGTAAACTGACGTATTTTCCCAAAAAGGTTAAGTGCAGGTACTACTCGTAATAGGCTGGCCTCTCCTTAGCATCAATAAGAGTCTCGCAAGCTTGGATGCATTTAAATCTGATGAACTATGTTTCCTTTATATATGACCCGCCTGTGGATCTTTTACATTCCGTTTGTAATATTTGGATATTACTTTATATCGGTTTGTAATATATTTATCTTTTGCTTCCGCTGTGCATTTAAAATTGTGTTGTTTGACTATGATGATATCAACTACGTCACGATACTCCCCACCGGGCCCACAGGTAATACGTGGAAATATCGGGGTGTGAAAGGTTGGTATCAGAGCCAACATTGAGTGAATTAAACACTAGCCCTTAGTGTTTAATCTCAATGACACAGTAGCACATTCCTTGACCTTCTGAGTCTAGACTTAACATAGGAGTACTCTCAGCTCTATTCGGAGGATTATTGCTTTCAATTCCATATATTTTAAATACCTCGCCAAGCAAAGAAGCCATAATGGAAATTCTCCCCATTCGAAGCCTAGGGAAGGCCGAGCCTCGTACTACGACTAGGATTAACGTGCAACCAAGGAGAAAACATTCAGAAATAAAGTAAAAGAGAAAACTCCTTTTGTTGAAGATCGTTTCCTTAGTAGTCCTTATAAGGACATATCTATCTTTCAGTCCCTTCGAGGACAACATTATTCCTTTCAAGTCCCGTTCAGGACAATTCTGTACCTCCTTTAAAATCATTGGAATGCTTTATCAAAATTTCATTTTTATCAATATATATAAATATAATATGTGAAATAAATGAAAAGTATCATTCCTTTTAAAAGATCTACCATTATAATAAAATGACAAGATCTAAAAAGAACAAGACCTAGCCCAGGTGTTATTTAAAGACAGGGCCAAGATGGCAGTTCCTCAATTAGATTCAGGTCCTTATTAAACATCTCAATTTAGGATTGTTCTACGCTTAATATTAAAAGAATCTTAAAGGTAAACCTAGCCTATATAACAAGGCCAAGATGGTAGAACCTATTCAAAAGATTCAAATCCTTGTTAACCTTTGTAACATGTTAACATTCCTGGCAGGCGTGGTTCGATAAAAATCGCATAAATCATCCTTATACTGGATTCTCCCGAAATCCTTTCTTATTTTGTGATTTAAACATCCATTAGGGATATAATGCCTACGGGCTATAATTAACGTCCTCTGAGACTAAAGACAGTCGTAGCCTACAACTCCCTGTCAAGAAAAGGTAATGAACTTTGATTCAAGCCTCAATGCCTCGATTCTATAAAATCTTGGCTTATGATTTGGTCCTTGTGATTTGGCTTTTGTGCCATAGTTATATTTTAATTAAAACTAGGATAATTATAATGAAAATCCTGAATAAAATAAATATCATTCATTTCCTGCCAGTATACATATTAAAAGAGAATCTTAAAAGGTATAACCTAGCATGAATGTCATTAAAGACCTAGCTATGATGGTAAAACCTGTTTAAAAGAGATTCAGATCCTGGTTAACATCTGAAAATGTGTTAACACTCCCGACAACAGTGATGCGATAAAATCACACTTGTCATCTTAATATTAGGAATTTTCCAAACCCCTTATTTTAGCGTAAATGATCAAGAGGGATCATGGCTAATAAACGTCGAACATGATGAACACATCAAAACATCCATTAGGATGAATACCTTCGGGCAAAGATGAATGCATGAAAAAGATAGTTTTATTTCATAACTTCTTGTCAAGACAATGAACTATGAAATTTTCCGATCCAAATGAATCATTGATTATGTTTTAAATTTTTCCCTAGTGACAAGGCCCCTGTGCCATCAAGAGTCCTTTGGAACAAGCTCTTGTGCTATATAAAATGTCTGTACGACATTGACAGTCGTGATTTATGTCCCCTGTCTAATAAATATGAAGGATTATATTCCGTTTACACGCCAAGGATGGTTTATTTATAAACCTAGGCAAAACATAATCAAATAAATTAAATACTATCTATTGGCCTATATGGTTTATTTACACCATAGCTATTTAATCATCAAATTCGACAATTCACCATATAATTAAACCAATTATTACTACTTGGTTTGTAGCCTTCGAAGCTTCACCATGGCTGACTCCTCCGAAGCTCACAATCATCCAGTTGATCAGAATGATGATGCAAAACTAAACTTAACGGGCACCGAGTTACAGGCTATGTTAGATACAGCCGTAAACAAAGCCGTGGACCGTATATTAAAGGATCATAAGCGAAAGTGCGATAATACCCCAAATAAGGGTTACAAAAAGGGTAAGACCGGTTCAAACTATAACCAGTCCAAGCCAAAGGAGGCAAAACCCAAATGTAAAACCTGCGGGAAGAAGCACTTCAGAAAATGTTCCTATGAACAGACCCGGGGATGTGGCATCTGTAAGGAAATAGATCACAAGACTCATGAATGCAAGGACTTGAAGGACAACCAACAGCCAGGTGAAAAGGCCAGATGCAAAACCTGTAGGAAATACCACCTCGGGAAATGCAGATTTAAATCTCAGCCTCTACCCTGTGGGATCTGCAAGTCCAAGGAGCATAAGACCTTGGATTGCAAGAAATTGAAAGATGCGATCTGTTATGGTTGCAACGAGAAGGGGCATATCAAGACTAATTGCCCAAATAAGACCAAGAAGCCTGGAGAGGCTAAGAAGACTAAAGCTGGGGACTCTCAAATGAATGCTCAAGAGGCCGTTCAGGATGGAGATGTCACAACAGGTACTTTCCTTATCAATGACGTTTATGCTAGAATGTTTTTTGAATCGAGTGCAGATAAGTCTTTCGTAGACAATAGATTTTGTAAATTATTAAATCTGCCTGTTAAAACTCTAAGTGTCAAGTATGAAGTAGAATTGGTCGATGGTACCTCAGAGACTGCTTCATCAATATTAGATGGATGTTTTATATCCATTAGGAACCATTCTTTTCCGCTGTCCTTGTCTCCGTTGAAATAAAAGGACTCGATAGAGTGATAGGAATGGATTGGTCGTCTGGTAACCAAGCTCATATTGTGGGTAATAAGAAGCAAGTAGTTATCAAGACTCCTTATGATGAGCCTTTAACAATTCAAGGAGACACATGATACGGATTGCCTAAGCACTCGCTGAATTTGGTATTTAACACCAAAGTTTCAAGTATGGAAAACTCAGAAAAGACAAACAACAGTCGCAATGCTACACAGGCGACAAATAATAATGGTGCATCAGATGTGAACCTTAATGTTAAGGGATTTGATCTCCAAAAACGGAAATTAACGTAGCTGTTGGGAAGGCTATGATAAAAGTCATGAAAAGGTTCAAGAAGCCGGATGCTATTGCCCTAAAACACATGTCGCTACTCATGAGAAGAGCTTGATTCATACTTCAAATGCGAAGAATAACCCAAACAAAATCATATATGGCAAGGAGCCCATTCCTTTTTGGATGTACTTAAAAGTACTTCGTCTCTTGGAAGTCAAGAGACTTCAATAGTAAAAAGGGGCCATCAGTTGCAGGAAATTGTTGGATGAAGTAGAAACCATTAGGCGTATCAGCGGTTATGCTGGAAAGACGTGGCAAAGAATGCATCACGGTAATTCGATGGCAATACCCATAATTAGTGAGGACATTAATGAAGTCCACAAGAAAGATCCTCTTAAATACATTATGGGATGGTCCAAGTTTTAAGGACCTTATTAGGAAAACCTAATATCCGTTTCACGAAATGGAAGAAGATGAGATAAGAATCTTCTGACTCTCGCCATAAAAGTTCTAGGCTGTTGACAGTATGTTACGAATTTTAACTCATTGGCTGAGATAGTGCCCTATCCAGTTTACCCAAAAATCTAAGCTTAATGCTTTAATTACTGGTGGTTGGCAACGACAATAAGAGGGCACATTAAGGATTCAAAGCCTGCTTATTATAAATCCATTATGGATCTACCTCAGCTACTCATGTTACATAGATTAAGAAATAACCAGTCAAACCTGAGACTGCCCAAAAAAATTTGGCAAAGATTTTGCAGCTAAGTTTAAAAGGATTAAGAATGGAGGCGCTTAACCCTCCTGATGTATGATTAGAGGCAGTTCACATTAATAATGACACTAGATAAATCCCTTATTGTGATTTATTTGCTAAGAGTTACGTTTGGGTTCAGGTGCTGCTAAGTCTCTCATAAGACCATAAGCTTAGCAAACTTTTAGAAATTTTCCCATAAGAACCCCAGATAATAAGTGTAAGGTAAAACTTACAAACGAAATCGTAAGAACCATTTCTTTTGTTCCTATCAGAAACCTTCAGACGTAGAATTTTCGAAATGTCCTCTCTCTAGAGGAAGTGCGTCAGCATATATAGTTGATATGTAACACCTCGAAAATTCACGTCCTATAATGTATTGACACGTGTCATAAGCTTGAACGTGTAAAAGAATACTCTGGAAGGACTAAAGTTGACAATCATGGAAAGTATGCGAATATACGAGTTCTAAATGTCAACAGTGAATAAATATATTGTGCATTAACCCTACATGATGTTTATACCATCACACGAATAAATCATGGATCATACGAAGCTAAAAGTGAGAGATTACAAACTACAGGGGTTAAACGTGTCAACATGTTTAAGTTATACCTCTGAGTGACCTTTTGACAAACCCGAAGCTTTGTAACGGTTAATTATGTTCACTAGAATGCACGATATAAATTTCATAAAGTTTCGTTATCGTATGAGAAAGTTATGATCAAATTCGTGTGCGAGGGGTTAAAGCGTTAACGTTGAAAGTTATGACTTTTCGGGTTAACCGGAAATGTCCAGGGACTTGGCAAAGTGGGTATAAGTCCTAAAGCCCTTGTAGGTAAATAAGAAGGGGTCAAATTGCAAGAAATAAGTCGGTTGCCCTTTCGAATGCTTGAAAGGCCAAGCTTTTGCATTCTGCCAAAGGCTTGCGCACCGCAAACAGAAAACCGGCTGCAGCCTGTTTTGCGCGATTTTGACCGATCTCACTGGTATTTCTCACCATTGGGTGACCCCTAAAATGTTCCTAGACCCCAGGGACACTTGTGGGACAATTGTGGTCACTTGTAGCCTTAGTTGTCAACATGTTATGGTGATTACAACTAGTATATAAGGCCTTCAAGTTTGCAAACATTCTTGCACTCACTTCTGATCATCTCTGGAACTCCAAAGCTGATTCCAAGACTTCCTAATCATCTATTAGACACTTGTAAGTATGTTTAACCTTTTCTAATTAAGTTTTAGCTTAGTTATAACTTAAAAGTCAAACCGTCGCAATTAACGGTTGACTTTAAGATTAATCGCTAATGGTCCAGTGATTAGTCGAATCAAAAGTAGTTATAAGTTGGTAATTATGTGGGTAATAAAACCTCAAAAGGGTTCCCCCTGATTCCCACTCTAACCAGGTCAAAAGTCGGGTCAAACTTGTATTTAAAAAGTCAACAGGATACTTAGTTTACAATTTATGCATAATTAGCAATGTAGAACATATACAACCTATTGGATCATTGTTATAACTTAGTAATTAGTGTAAGAACATGTCTAAACATGTTCAACCCGACAATTTCCTGTTTAGACCCGGTTCGGAACCGAAAGTCGCAAAGCTTTGACTTTTGCTTTGACTTCAGTTCTGACCAGTTTAGGTATGATTTAGAAATACCTTAGAGCTTCATTTGGACCAGGTTACATGCTAATATAACCCTCTGTGATTATACACCTCGGATCATTAGTCATCCGATTAATACGCATGATTCCGTTAATTGCCTATATGTTGACCATTATGCCCTTATTACCTTAAAACGTGATTTTTGGAAATGTAAAAGAGTAGAAACTTTAATTACTGATATATAAACTTGTATGCAAATTTTGACATCAGTTTGAAGTGTAGATTAAGAGTTATGCTCGTTAGCGTAAAATGAAAGCTTTATGTTAATAAAATGGCGTAATTAGCGTATACCCTAGTTAAGCCTACTTTTTGATATCAAACTTATTACCCACTGATGTAATATATTATTTTGGGATTTTTAAAGATTTTTAATTAATTTTAGGCTGAGCATAACTTATAGTCGTAGGCTTAATCCGGTAATTGTCGGTTTTGCCCTTAAGGGCCATAAAGTGAGTTTTACATATCTAAACGACTCCAAACCTTTTACTATTGATCTTAAATGATAAATAAATTATTTTAAGCCTTCTGGAATAATAAAAATATCAGCTTTAAGTATATAACCCGGAAACGGCTCCTAATCGCCTTTCTAAGCGTTTTTAACGCATAGTATGCACTAGAACTATTTTAGACATACAAGGGTTGATACCTACTGATATTTTAGGTAATTTAGAATGTTTTAACAGTAAGTAAAAGTTGTTTAACTCAGACTTCAGTTTTGAGCTTTTCGGCTTATGTGAAATTACCAAAATGCCCCTACGGTGCATAGTTTAGTTATAATTGGTAAATTCACATATATACTTTATCCTACTGTTATAACTTATCAAAATAAGTATTTTTGCTGATTATATCAGACCTGTAACTCAGGTAAATACTTAAACTCTTTTATAACCTTTTAAATGACCAAACTACCCCTACGGGGCCTAGTTTGTGTTTAAATACGTTTCGGGCATAATGAAAGACATCTTACTGATGTCACAACATATTTGAGGCATAAATTAACTTAGGAAACCTGTATATAGCTCTCATGAATACCCATCACGCTTATTACGCGTACGGTTCGGTTTATGTAACAAGTTTACATAAATTAGCCGAAACGGGTCAAACCTTATTGGTTTTATCTCAAAATCCAGAATGTGTATGAAATACCCATATTAAACAAGTCTCTGAACTTGTCAGGTTTAAATCACATTCTATCCGGTCTTCGCCTAATCGTGCGTTTGAACCGTATATTTCTCTAAGACTAACCAGTCTAAGCTTAGGCCTAATTAAAGACCCGTTAGCATTCTAATTGGTTATTTATACCATCATTCCAGACTAGAGCCTTCCGGTAAATTGTACCTACGCTTACTTAAGTGAATACTGCTGAGTTATTAATTCTTGCTAATTAAGACAGGAGCTAGCTCAGGTAAATACTCTTAACTTATTTTCCCTATTACGGGCTTGGGATACGGTAATATAAATACCGCATGGTCAGGTATGGGATTCAAAGACCAATGAGTCGGGAAATCCAAATAACCTGTTTTAATTCGTATTGCTTGACTGAAACATTGGGGATTAATGCGACCGTGTCCTGGATATCCTTGACTCATGAATTGCAATGGCCACGACCTAAGCACGGGGTGTAGGCATACACCTGACAGATGCCATATGTTTATACCAATATGGAATTCCCAATAGGGGAATAGTGGTGTGTCGGTTAATCATGAACCGGCATAGATTCGGGCCCCGCATGTAGAGCAAGTTATGTAAAACTAATAACATGAAATATAATTTGTCCCAAGTATACAAGTATAAAAGATTAATTTTGCCTTGTGCATTTTAATCAAAGTGTCGATATATTTTCGTGCCTTGTGCATCTAAACCAATTTTCTTAAACTCTTTTCAAATGAGTCGGTTGAGTGTATTTACCAGTGAAAACTGACGTATTTTCAAAAGTCTAAGTGACAGGTACGAGTACGTAATAGGCTGGAAGCGGCTCAGGACGTTAATAAGGAATCTTGCAAGTTCTAGGCGTCTAAAGTCTGTTGAACAATATTTATGTTTTAAGATCCGCCTGTGGATCCTTTACTTTCCGTTGTAATACTTGGATATTACTTTTTATTCGGATTGTAATATATTTTATCTTTTGCTTCCGCTGTGCATTTATATATTGTGTTGTTTGACGATTATGTTGGCAACCACGTCACGATACTCCCCCACCGGGCCCACTGGTGACACGTGGAAATCGGGGTGTGACAGGTTGGTATCAGAGCCAACATTGAGTGAATTAAACACTAGCCTTTTGTGTTTAATCTCAATGACACATTAGCACATTCCTTGACCCTCTGAGTCTAGACTTAACATAGGAATAATCTCAATCCTAATCAGGAAACTTTGTTTCCAAATTTTTATATATACGTCGCCAAGCGAAGAAACTGTAATAAGAATTCTCCACATCTGGAGCCTTGAAATGCTGAGCTTCGTACCGCGACCAGGAGGAAACGTGCAACCATGGAGAAAGCATTCAGGAATAAAATGAAGAAGAAACTCCTTTTTGCTGAAGATCGTTTCCTTAATAGTCCTTCTAAGGACATATTTATCTTACAGTCCCTCCGAGGACACATTATTCCTTTCAAGTCCCGATTAGGGCAACCATATACTTGTTTAAATTTTAAAGGAACAATTATATCATCCCTATATTATTAGATCTACCATTATAATAAAATGGCAAAATCTAAAAAGAGACAAGACCTAGCCGGGTGTCATTACTAAGACGCGGCCAAGATGGCAGTTCCTCAATTTAGGTTCAGATCCTTATTAACATCCCGAGTTAGGGTTGTTCTGCGTTTATTATTAAAAAGAAATCTTAAAGGTAAACCTAGCCCATATTACAAGGCTAAGATGGTAGAACCTATTCAAGAGGTTCAAAATTTTTATATATAAAAGCATATTAGCATGCTTGACAAAGTGTGATACGATAAAATCACATAAGTCATTTTTAATTGGGTTATTCTAAATTCCCTTATTTATATAATCATCCCTTATGGACGAAGTGCCTACGGGCTATACTTATTAATATTGTCAATACGACAATGACAGTTGTAACCATTATGGTTCCTGTCTAAGGTGGTGGGCTATGCCCCAGCCTCATGGTCAATATGATCAATACTATCATGATTACTATCATCAGTGTGATGATTATTATTTTCTTAAAAACATCGTTTTGTAATGTCAATTGAATTGCCTACGGGCCATATTGTATGGTCAATTATGACAACGACGGTGGTAGCAATGACTCCCTGTCCGAGAAAAGGTAATGAACTTTGATTCAAACCTTAATGCCCCGATTCTGTAAAATCAAGGCTTATAAATTTAACTTGTCTACGTGACTAGGCCTTCTGTGCTATTATTAACTTAAAATTTAGGATTATGGTAAAGATCCTGAATAATAATATATTTATCAAATTAACCAATATGTGTATTAAAAACATGGTTAATAAATCGTTAAAACGATAAAACTGTATAAGCTTCCGTATAAACCTTGCCCTATTTTCTTTTTGCTCAGCAATTAAAGCTACATGGCTAGGTCAGAGGAAGAGAACAGTCATCCTTTGGAAAACCGCGATGATGAGAGGATTAATATAACCAAAGGAGAGCTTCGCTCACTGATTGATACAGCTGTATCTAAAGCTGTGGAGGAACAGTTTAAGGAGTATAGCGAGACACATAGTAAAGCCTCATCGGTACCCCACTCTAAATCCATCCCTAAAACTCATTAAGAGCCTCATAGCAAGCCTCCCTCTAAGACAGAGGAACCAAAGAAGGATGATGATCGACATTCTTCTAATGAACACAGTGTTCCATCCAAGAGGATAGTGTTCGATAATGAACCGCGTACCAAGTCCTGTACCTATAAGTACTTTGTGTCCTGCAAACCCCGGGATTTCACTGGGGAAAAGGGGGCAATTGATTGTATGACCTGGTTGGATGAAATGGACATAGTTTTCGATATCAGTGGTTGTTCTGAAAGGGATGTAGTGAAGTATGTATCCCAATCGTTCAAGGGAGAGGAACTAGCATGGTGGAAGTCTCTCATTCAAGCTACGGGGAAGATCCCTTTGTACAAGATGACTTGGGATCAGTTCGTTGCTCTTATCAAAGAAAATTACTATCCTCAACATGAAGTTGAGAAAATTGAGACTGAATTCTTGACATTAGTCATGGAGAACTTAGATTGTCAAGCATACCTTACAAGTTTCAATACCAAGTCTCGATTGGTTCCTTATTTGATCACACCGGAACCAAAGCGAATAGCTCGCTTTATTGGGGGTTTAGCCCCAGAAATAAAGGCAAGTGTGAAAGCATCGAGACCTACTACATTCAGGTCAGCGGCAGAATTGTCGCTATCTCTCACACTCGATGTGGTTAGAAACAAGGCTGCCAAGGCCTCTGAAGATGGGAAGCGTAAAAGGGAGGAGGATAACTCCCAGAATCCTAAGAAGAACAAATCCGAGTTCAACAATAACCAACAGGATTCCGACAAGAAGCCTACATGCAAAACCTGCAAAAGAAGACACTGGGGACAGTGTCGATCAAACCAAAAGATAAAGCAATGTGGCATCTGCAAAAGAACTGGCCACCAGTCCCACGAATGTAGGGACATAAAGAATGCAAGCTGTTTCAGATGTGGCGAAAAGGGCCACATCAGTACTAATTGCCCGGAGGCTGCCAAGGAAGGAGCAGCTAAGTCTGGGATGGATAAGAAAGGAAACGCCTAAACTACCAAGTTGAATGCCAGAGACAGTGCATATCAATAATGAGGTACGTCCTTACCTTTTAGCATCAATTTTATCTGCTAAGTATTTTACGTTAATGTAAGGGATAATAAACCTTTAGTAAACCATAAGCTTAGCAAACTTTTGATTGCATTCATAAGAACTTCAGATATTAAAAATGAGGTATAATTTACCAATGGAATCTTTAATGACCCTCTCTCCCATCCTCGGAGATAATCCTTTCATAAGAATCTGGAGTACTCTTCCCCAGAAAGAGTACGACAATATATATTATTTTAATTTATTATTTTCTCATTATTTTATATCGCCTGCGAATGCCAAACTATGTTTGATAAGAGTGCCATATGAGGATTGGCGTATCCTAGTGTGTCCCATAGATTGCTTCCATGCCTGATCAGTATGGAGGTTTAATGCATGGAACCCCTAAGATATCCCAATGGTCATATCGTACTAAAGTCGACTAGTAGTATTCAAAGAAGATATCCAATATAAAATGTCCCTATAAGTATCTCTACTTAGGACATCGTTGCATTTGTAAAGAGAATGTGTCATATATCCGACACCGACATCGATAGATGAACCAAAGCCTGAGAATACAGACATCTCCACATCTCTGTGTGTGTCATGATTATCTTCTTTATAAGAATTACCAAGTTTACCTTCTAAGAGGCAAGTGGATGTTAGGACGAACATCCCGCTTAGGGCTGCAATTATTGTAAAAGCCTTATATCTGTTAGTATCAACGGAATAGGAAGAACTAAGAGCCAAATCGATAAGCTTCTAGTGAAGATTTCATGAAGCCAAGATTCGAGGTCCTAAGAACTCCGAATTATATAAATAAGAAAGACGGATCATCTTGCTTATGCATTGATTACCGCAACCCTATTTAAGCAACAATTAAGAATCGCTATTACCTGCCCAGAATCGTCGATTTGTTCGACTAACTGTAAGGATAATCTATTCCCTGAGATTAGTTAAGAAGTGGTTGGAATAACCATCTCACCTTAAGATAAGCTTTTCTATAATAGTGATATATAAGCAACAAGGCTGCTCTTTTGGAGACCTTGTATAGATGGAATGTTAAACATCTATTGTTAATAGATTGGTAAGTCCAATTATCAGGATCTGAAAGTTGTATTAGAAACAACGAATAAGATCATACAAACCCCTAATTATTTATACGTTGCCATTATTTCGGCAGAAAAGCAAGGATTAATGAAGTTAGCAAACCTCCTAAATTCTTGTTAAAGAATAGATATCACCCAGAAAGGGTGTACTAAATTTGTTAAACTATCAGGCTAGTTAAACTCCGATTATATAGAATCATTCAAAGGAAATCGAATGTATCAAGATCAAATAGCTTACGAGCTAAGACCTAATTAAGGGGCTTGGTGGAACGCGCAATGTGACCTACACTAATGACTTAGCGACATGTCACCAATAAGTCGAAAAGCGCTATCACATAATGATATGCAAAACTATGAAAGTATGAGCAACCTGTGTCGATTGAGGATCGACAGGATTAGAAGCTCCAAAAAGATACATGTGCCTATTATAAAGGTCAATTGTAGTGCCTTAGAGGTTCAAAGGTACTGGGGAGGATTAAGCCCAATATAAGGCAGAAAGTACTTCCTTTACTTTAACAAATCTCGAGGTCGAGATTTCTTTTAAGGGGGTGAGGATGTAACACCTCGAAAATTCACGCCCTATAATGTATTGACACGTGTCATAAGCTTGAACGTGTAAAAGAATACTCTGGAAGGACTAAAGTTGACAATCATGGAAAGTATGCGAATATACGAGTTCTAAATGTCAACAGTGAATAAATATATTGTGCATTAACCCTACATGATGTTTATACCATCACACGAATAAATCATGGATCATACGAAGCTAAAAGTGTTAGATTACAAACTACAGGGGTTAAACGTGTCAACATGTTTAAGTTATACCTCAGAGACTGCTTCATCAATATTAGATGGATGTTTTATATCCATTAGGAACCATTCTTTTCCGCTGTCCTTGTCTCCGTTGAAATAAAAGGACTCGATATAGTGATAGGAATGGATTGGTCGTCTGGTAACCAAGCTCATATTGTGGGTAATAAGAAGCAAGTAGTTATCAAGACTCCTTATGATGAGCCTTTAACAATTCAAGGAGACACATGATACGGATTGCCTAAGCACTCGCTGAATTTGGTATTTAACACCAAAGTTTCAAGTATGGAAAACTCAGAAAAGACAAACAACAGTCGCAATGCTACACAGGCGACAAATAATAATGGTGCATCAGATGTGAACCTTAATGTTAAGGGATTTGATCTCCAAAAACGGAAATTAACGTAGCTGTTGGGAAGGCTATGATAAAAGTCATGAAATGGTTCAAGAAGCCGGATGCTATTGCCCTAAAACACATGTCGCTACTCATGAGAAGAGCTTGATTCATACTTCAAATGCGAAGAATAACCCAAACAAAATCATATATGGCAAGGAGCCCATTCCTTTTTGGATGTACTTAAAAGTACTTCGTCTCTTGGAAGTCAAGAGACTTCAATAGTAAAAAGGGGCCATCAGTTGCAGGAAATTGTTGGATGAAGTAGAAACCATTAGGCGTATCAGCGGTTATGCTGGAAAGACGTGGCAAAGAATGCATCACGGTCATTCGATGGCAATACCCATAATTAGTGAGGACATTAATGAAGTCCACAAGAAAGATCCTCTTATATACATTATGGGATGGTCCAAGTTTTAAGGACCTTATTAGGAAAACCTAATATCCGTTTCACGAAATGGAAGAAGATGAGATAAGAATCTTCTGACTCTCGCCATAAAAGTTCTAGGCTATTGACAGTATGTTACGAATTTTAACTCATTGGCTGAGATAGTGCCCTATCCAGTTTACCCAAAAATCTAAGCTTAATGCTTTAATTACTGGTGGTTAGCAACGACAATAAGAGGGCACATTAAGGATTCAAAGCCTGCTTATTATAAATCCATTATGGATCTACCTCAGCTACTCATGTTACATAGATTAAGAAATAACCAGTCAAAGCTGAGACTGCCCAAAAAAATTTGGCAAAGATTTTGCAGCTAAGTTTAAAAGGATTAAGAATGGAGGCGCTTAACCCTCCTGATGTATGATTAGAGGCAGTTCACATTAATAATGACACTAGATAAATCCCTTATTGTGATTTATTTGCTAAGAGTTACGTTTGGGTTCAGGTGCTGCTAAGTCTATCATAAGACCATAAGCTTAGCAAACTTTTAGAAATTTTCCCATAAGAACCCCAGATAATAAGTGTAAGGTAAAACTTACAGACGAAATCGTAAGAACCATTTCTTTTGTTCCTATCAGAAACCTTCAGACGTAGAATTTTCGAAATGTCCTCTCTCTAGAGGAAGTGCGTCAGCATATATAGTTGATATGTAACACCTCGAAAATTCACGTCCTATAATGTATTGACACGTGTCATAAGCTTGAACGTGTAAAAGAATACTCTGGAAGGACTAAAGTTGACAATCATGGAAAGTATGCGAATATACGAGTTCTAAATGTCAACAGTGAATAAATATATTGTGCATTAACCCTACATGATGTTTATACCATCACACGAATAAATCATGGATCATACGAAGCTAAAAGTGAGAGATTACAAACTACAGGGGTTAAACGTGTCAACATGTTTAAGTTATACCTCTGAGTGACCTTTTGATAAACCCGAAGCTTTGTAACGGTTAATTATGTTCACTAGAATGCACGATATAAATTTCATAAAGTTTCGTTATCGTATGAGAAAGTTATGATCAAATTCGTGTGCGAGGGGTTAAAGCGTTAACGTTGAAAGTTATGACTTTTCGGGTTAACCGGAAATGTCCAGGGACTTGGCAAAGTGGGTATAAGTCCTAAAGCCCTTGTAGGTAAATAAGAAGGGGTCAAATTGCAAGAAATAAGTCGGTTGCCCTTTCGAATGCTTGAAAGGCCAAGCTTTTGCATTCTGCCAAAGGCTTGCGCACCGCAACAAATATTTGTTACAGTGCGTAAGCAGTGCCCAGCAAACAGAAAACCGGCTGCAGCCTGTTTTGTGCGATTTTGACCGATCTCACAGGTATTTCTCACCATTGGGCGACCCCTAAAATGTTCCTAGACCCCAGGGACACTTGTGGGACAATTGTGGTCACTTGTAGCCTTAGTTGTCAACATGTTATGGTGATTACAACTAGTATATAAGGCCTTCAAGTTTGCAAACATTCTTGCACTCACTTCTGCTCATCTCTGGAACTCCAAAGCTGATTCCAAGACTTCCTAATCATCCATTAGACACTTGTAAGTATGTTTAACCTTTTCTAATTAAGTTTTAGCTTAGTTATAACTTAAAAGTCAAGCCGTCGCAATTAACGGTTGACTTTAAGATTAATCGCTAATGGTCCAGTGATTAGTCGAATCAAAAGTAGTTATAAGTTGGTAATTATGTGGGTAATAAAACCTCAAAAGGGTTCCCCCTGATTCCCACTCTAACCAGGTCAAAAGTCGGGTCAAACTTGTATTTAAAAAGTCAACAGGATACTTAGTTTACAATTTATGCATAATTAGCAATGTAGAACATATACAACCTGTTGGATCATTGTTATAACTTAGTAATTAGTGTAAGAACATGTCTAAACATGTTCAACCCGACAATTTCCTGTTTAGACCCGGTTCGGAACCGAAAGTCGCAAAGCTTTGACTTTTGCTTTGACTTCAGTTCTGAACAGTTTAGGTATGATTTAGAAATACCTTAGAGCTTCATTTGGACCAGGTTACATGCTAATATAACCCTCTGTGATTATACACCTCGGATCATTAGTCATCCGATTAATACGCATGATTCCGTTAATTGCCTATATGTTGACCATTATGCCCTTATTACCTTAAAACGTGATTTTTGGAAATGTAAAAGAGTAGAAACTTTAATTACTGATATATAAACTTGTATGCAAATTTTGACATCAGTTTGAAGTGTAGATTAAGAGTTATGCTCGTTAGCGTAAAATGAAAGCTTTATGTTAATAAAATGGCGTAATTAGCGTATACCCTAGTTAAGCCTACTTTTTGATATCAAACTTATTACCCACTGATGTAATATATTATTTTGGGATTTTTAAAGATTTTTAATTAATTTTAGGCTGAGCATAACTTATAGTCGTAGGCTTAATCCGGTAATTGTCGGTTTTGCCCTTAAGGGCCATAAAGTGAGTTTTACATATCTAAACGACTCCAAACCTTTTACTATTGATCTTAAATGATAAATAAATTATTTTAAGCCTTCTGGAATAATAAAAATATCAGCTTTAAGTATATAACCCGGAAACGGCTCCTAATCGCCTTTCTAAGCGTTTTTAACACATAGTATGCACTAGAACTATTTTAGACATACAAGGGTTGATACCTACTGATATTTTAGGTAATTTAGAATGTTTTAACAGTAAGTAAAAGTTGTTTAACTCAGACTTCAGTTTTGAGCTTTTCGGCTTATGTGAAATTACCAAAATGCCCCTACGGTGCATAGTTTAGTTATAATTGGTAAATTCACATATATACTTTATCCTACTGTTATAACTTATCAAAATAAGTATTTTTGCTGATTATATCAGACCTGTAACTCAGGTAAATACTTAAACTCTTTTATAACCTTTTAAATGACCAAACTACCCCTACGGGGCCTAGTTTGTGTTTAAATACGTTTTGGGCATAATGAAATACATCTTACTGATGTCACAACATATTTGAGGCATAAATTAACTTAGGAAACCTGTATATAGCTCTCATGAATACCCATCACGCTTATTACGCGTACGGTTCGGTTTATGTAACAAGTTTACATAAATTAGCCGAAACGGGTCAAACCTTATTGGTTTTATCTCAAAATCCAGAATGTGTATGAAATACCCATATTAAACAAGTCTCAGAACTTGTCGGGTTTAAATCACATTCTATCCGGTCTTCGCCTAATCGTGCGTTTGAACCGTATATTTCTCTAAGACTAACCGGTCTAAGCTTAGGCCTAATTAAAGACCCGTTTGCATTCTAATTGGTTATTTATACCATCATTCCAGACTAGAGCCTTCCGGTAAATTTTACTTACGCTTACTTAAGTGAATACGGCTGAGTTATTAATTCTTGCTAATTAAGACAGGAGCTAGCTCAGGTAAATACTCTTAACTTATTTTCCCTATTACGGGCTTGGGATACGGTAATATAAATACCGCATGGTCAGGTATGGGATTCAAAGACCAATGAGTCGGGAAATCCAAATAACCTGTTTTAATTCGTATTGCTTGACTGAAACATTGGGGATTAATGCGACCGTGTCCTGGATATCCTTGACTCATGAATTGCAATGGCCACGACCTAAGCACGGGGTGTAGGCATACACCTGACAGATGCCATATGTTTATACCAATATGGAATTCCCAATAGGGGAATAGTGGTGTGTCGGTTAATCATGAACCGGCATAGATTCGGGCCCCGCATGTAGAGCAAGTTATGTAAAACTAATAACATGAAATATAATTTGTCCCAAGTATACAAGTATAAATGATTAATTTTGCCTTGTGCATTTTAATCAAAGTGTCGATATATTTTCGTGCCTTGTGCATCTAAACCAATTTTCTTAAACTCTTTTCAAATGAGTCGGTTGAGTGTATTTACCAGTGAAAACTGACGTATTTTCAAAAGTCTAAGTGACAGGTACGAGTACGTAATAGGCTGGAAGCGGCTCAGGATGTTAATAAGGAATCTTGCAAGTTCTAGGCGTCTAAAGTCTGTTGAACAATATTTATGTTTTAAGATCCGCCTGTGGATCCTTTACTTTCCGTTGTAATACTTGGATATTACTTTTTATTCGGATTGTAATATATTTTATCTTTTGCTTCCGCTGTGCATTTATATATTGTGTTGTTTGACGATTATGTTGGCAACCACGTCACGATACTCCCCCACCGGGCCCACCGGTGACACGTGGAAATCGGGGTGTGACATGATATCTCTTTAATCTCTATCGATTCCGAATACCAGATAGTATGATAAAAGCGTCATATGAGGATTGGTGTATCTTAATAAGTCCCATAGATTGCTTCCATGCCTGATCAGTATGGAGGTTTAATGCATAGGACCACAAAGATATTCCGAGAGGTCATATGGTACTAAAGTCAACTAATGGTATTCAAAGGAAATATCCAGAATGGAATTGTCCAAGTAAATATTCCTGAGTGAGGAATTCATGGACTTATAACATGAACTTGTTACATATTTGACACAAGCAATGATGGATGAACTGGAGCCTGAGGTTGGGAAAAATCTATGTAACCTCCTTGTATCTTGATTATCTTCTCCTATGATTACCCTGTTTACCTCTGGGGAGGCAAGTAGAATTAAGATATACATCCCATTTAGGGCTGTATTATTATTATTATTATGAAATCTCCAAGACGGCTAGTACCATCACTGAGAGAATCGAAACCCTGATTAAGTAAGTTTTAAAAAAAATAGAAGATTCATATAGCCTAATTCAATATCCTGAGAATTCGGTATAGTTAATTATGAAAGACGGTTCATTTTGCTTATGCATTGTTGCCGCAACCTTAATTAGGCAACGATTAAGAAATTGCCATCAGCTGCCCAGGATCGTCGATTTGTTCGACTAACGACAATGATTAGCTATTCCTTAAAATTAGTTAAGCAGTGGTTGGAATAACTATCTCACCTTAAGATAAGCTTTTCTATAATGGTTGATATATAAGCATCAAGGCTGCTCCTTTGGAGACCTTGTATAGATGGAATGTTAAACATCTATTTTTAGGACAATAGATTGGTAAGTCCAATTATCAGGATCTGAAAGTTGCATTGGAAACAACAAATAAGATCACGCAAATCCATAATCATCTGTAAGATGCCAGTATTCGGCAGAAAATCAAGGATTGATGAAAATAGCAAACCTCCTAAATTCTTGTTAAGGAATAAGGTTCAACAAAAGATATCACCCAGGAAGGGTGTACCAAATTTGTTAAATTATCAGGCTAGTTAAGCTCTGAATATATAGAATCATTCGAAAGAAATCGAAGGTATCAAGATCAAGTAGCTTATAAGCTAAAACCTATTTAAGAAGCTTGGCGGAGCTCGCAATACATTGCACACTAGTGACTGAAGGGTGTGTTTCGCCAATAAGTCAAGAAGCACTATCACATAATGATATGCAGATTTATGATGTGATGAGCATCCTGTATCGATTGAGGATCGACAGGTTAAGAAGCTCCAAAAGGATACATGTACCTAATATAGGGGTCACTATGGGAGCTTGGAAAGACTCCAGATATGTTATAGAAGTTAAGTCCATTATGCGACAAAAAGTACTTCCAGCATTTTAGCAAATCTCGAGGTCGAGATTTCTTTTAAGGGGGTGAGGATGTAACACCTCGAAAATTCATGTCCAATAAAGTATTGACAAGTGTCATAAACTTTAAACGTGTAAAGGATTTCCTTAGAAGGACTAGAGTTGACAAACAAGGAAAGTATGTGAATATAAGGGTTCAGAATGTCAACAATGGATAAATATACTTTACAATAACCATACATGATGCTTACACCCTTAAACGAATGATTCATGGATCATACGAAGCTAATTGTGAAGGAGAGTGAGAGATTATAAACTACAAGGGTTAAATGTGTCAACATGTTTAAAGTATACCTCTGAGTAACCTGTTAGCAAAACTGAAGCTGTGTAACGATTAATTATACTCACTAGAATGCACGATAAAAATTTCACCAAGTTTCGTTATCGTATGAGAAAGTTATGACAAAATTCGTATACGAGGGGTTAAAAGCGTCAATGTTGAAATTAAAGACTTTTCGGTGATCACATGAATAACCGGGGACCTAACAAAGTTGGTTTATGACTTGGAGTCCTTAAAAGTCAAGTTTGGGGGTTACAAGTGCAAGAAAGCATGTTAAAATCAAGTTGGGAGGACCAGGGGCTAAATGTGCCAACTTTTAAAAAGTTCTGGTGAGCTGGCCGGTCCTTACGGACCGTATGGCTAGACCCTTACGGTCCGTAAGCCATGCCCAGATGCAGAAACTCGATCAGGTGTCTGTTCAGCCCATGTAACCGACTTATATGGCCCTTTATCACAACTAAGGGCTGCCTAAACTAATTCTTAGGCATTAGGGACACATGTTTAATATCAGGGATCCAATGTAGGCTTGTTTGGCACAATCTTGAGCAATCACAAACACTATATAAGGACCCTCATGTTGGCCATTTTGATCATACATTCACAACTCCTCTTCTGATCAATTCTGGAGCTCAAGGCCTTTCCCTAAGCATCTCTAATCGTGCATTAGACCTTGGTAAGTATCCTTGACCTTCCTTAATTAAGTTTTGCTTAGTTATTAGCTTAAAAGTCAAACCGTCGTAATTAAGGTTTGACTTATCGATTAATCACTAATGGTCCAGTGATTAGTCAAATTGAAAGTAGTTATAAGTTGGTAATTATGTGGGCATTACACGCTTAAAAGGGCACCCTCTGATTCCCACTCTAACTAGATCAATTGTCGGGTCAAAGTTTATTGTAAAAAGTCAACAGGATCCTAATTTTTGAATTAACGCATAATTAGCAATGTAGAAGGCGTGTAACCTATTTGATCACTCCTATAACTTGGTAATAAGTATAATAACTCGTCTAAGCTTGTTTGATCCGACAATTTTCTGTTTATGCTCGGTTCGGAACCGAAAGTCGCAAAACTTTGACTTTTGCTTTGACTTCAGTTCTGACCCGATTTAGATGGGTTTGGAAATGCCTTAGAGCTTCCTTAGGACCAGGTTACATGATAGTATAACCCTCTGTGGTTGGATCGTTGATTGTCCGATTCGTTTACTCGTTTCCGTTAATTGCTTAATGTTGACCATAATGCCCTTTTGACCATAAAACGAGAATTTTGGAAATGTGAAAGGACAATAATCTTTATTACTGATTTATAAACATGTCCCTAAAAATTTCACATCAGTTGGAGGTCTAGATTAGGAGTTATGCTCAATAGCGTAATTTGAAAGCTTTTTGTTAATTAAAAGGCATAATTAGCGTAAAGCCTATCTAAACCCAATTTTTGACACCAAACCTTTTACCCACTGATGTAATATAATATTTTGAGATTTTTGAAGATTTTTAATTATTTTTAACCTGATCATAACCTAAGGTTATGGCCTTGATTCTGTAAATACCGATTATACCCTTTTTGTGTATAAAATGAGTTTTACATAGTATTTTGACACCAATCCAATTTCTACTGATTTTATATAATAAATGAAGTATTTTAAACTTTATAACCTAATCAGAAAACTCAGATTTCCTGTATAACCCGGAAATCGCTTAAAACGGCTTTTTACATGTATTAAACACCTAGTATGGGTTTAAAACCATTTTGGCATATAAGACTTATCACCAACTGATATAACCTATTAAATTAAGTTGTTTTACTGATTATTTCAGACCCGAGTCTCAGAATTATATTTAATCTCTTTTATAATCTTTAAAATGACCAAAATACCCCTACTGGGCTTAATTTAAGATTAAACTCGTTTTGGGCATAATGGAAGGTATCCTACTGATATCGCAACATATTTAATACATATTAACTTAGTTTGCATAAGTTAGCCAAAACGGGTCAAACCTTATCATTTTTATCTCAAAATCCAGAAGGTGTTTAGATTACCCATATTATACAAGTCTTCAAACTTGTCGGGTCTAAAACACATTCTATTCCGGTCTTCGCTTAATCGTGCGTTTGAACCGTATCTTTATTTAAAACTAACCGGTCTAAGTTTAGGCTTAATTAAAGACCCGTTAGGATTCTAATAGGTTATTATAAACCTTCATTCCAGAATAGGAGCCCAGTAAAAGCTATCTGTACTTGCTGATTTGATACGGCTGGGATTGAATTTATATTTAGCTCAGGTAAATACTTTTAACTTATTTTCCCTTATACGGGCTTGGGGTACGGTATATACAAATACCGCTTGGTCGGGCATTGAATCTTTAATCGTATGAAGTTTAAATCATTGAAGTGTCCCGTTTAAATTGTTTTGTTTGCTTAAAGCCTTTGGGGGGTTAATGACCATGTCCCGGATATCCTTGGCATCATTTTACGAAATGGCCACGACCTAAGAACGGGGTGTAGGCGTACACCTGTCAGTGCCTAAATAAATAATGTGGTGTGTCTATTGATCTTTAACCCGGTCTGCGGATCGGGCTACTGAACGCATAAGGAACATGTAATTCTTTTACAAGTATTATATTCAAATAATTATCCCAAGTTATAAAAAGTTTGTGCCACGTGCATTCAAATCAATTTTATTAAACCTTTTCAAAATGAGTCAGTTAATTGTATTTACCAGTGTAAACTGGCGTATTTTCCCAAAAAAGTTAAGTGTAGGTACTACTCGTAATAGGCTGGCCTCTCCTTAGCATCAATAAGAGTCTCGCAAGCATGGATGCATTTAAATCTGATGAACTATGTTTCCTTTATATATGATCCGCCTGTGGATCTTTTACATTCCGTTTGTAATATTTGGATATTACTTTATATCGGTTTGTAATATATTTATCTTTTGCTTCCGCTGTGCATTTAAAATTGTGTTGTTTGACTATGATGATATCAACTACGTCACGATACTCCCCACCGGGCACACCGGTAATACGTGGAAATATCGGGGTGTGACAATACTATTGGCCGACGATGAGGAAAGATGCTGCAGAATATGCTCGAAAGTGTGATGCATGTCAAAGACACAGCAATATACTACATCAACCCGCTGAACCGCTGTATCCTATTGCTTCCCCTTGGCCATTCATGAAGTGGGGGATGGACATAGTAGGAAAGTTGCCAAAAGCTCCAGGAGGAAAAGTCTTTATGCTGGCAATGACGGATTATTTCTCCAAGTGGGTTGAAGCTGAGGCATTTGTTCAAGTCAGGGACCAAGAAGTAGTATCCTTCATAAAGAGGAATATCCTGACTAGGTTTAGGATAGCAGTTGAAATAATTTGTGACAATGGCTCTCAGTTTATCAGTAGAAGGACTACTGATTTTTGCAAAAGTTGGGGAATCAAGATGATTACATCCACTCCGGTACATCCTCAAGCAAATGGGCAAGCAGAATCCTCAAACAAGATAATAGTCAACAATTTGAAGAAAATATTAGGAGCCAAGAAAAGAAGATGGGCAGAAGAGTTACCCTTTGTTTTATGGGCCGATAGGACAACGGTGAAAAGCGCAACTGGGCAAACCCCATTTTCCTTAGTATTTGGAGCAGAAGCAGTAATCCCGACAGAGATGGTGATACCTACAGCAAGATCTAACCTCCGGGATCCTGAGAAGAATCCTGAATCCCTATGCCAAGAATTGGATACTATCGATGAGACAAGGGATGTGGCAAAATTGAGAATGGCAGCATACCAACAGAGGATATCCAGAGCATATAACAAGAATCTAAGGACTAGAAGGTTTCAAGTTGGAGATTGGGTATTAAGGAAGGCTTTTCAGAATACTACTAATCCTGCTGACGGAAAATTAGCTCCAAAGTGGGAAGGACCTTATGAGATTGAATCGGAATCTGGGAAAGGAGCACACCGGCTTAGGAATATGGAGGGAGATATACTAACAAGATCCTGGAATGCTATACACCTCAAAGCCTATTTCAAGTGAGATTAGAATTTAATTTCTAACTTAGGAAGGTATGAATTATGTCTCTTTTAAATTTTATTTTATTCCTATTGAACCCAATACTGACTTAGGCATCGGAGGGGTGTTAGCCAAGCTAACACCCACCTTAGTTTAAGGCTGTTTTGCAGAATATGCTTCGGGATATAACTCCAGGATATACACTCAGGATAATTCGAAAGATTAGAGGATTGGCCCCCTCTCTCACGTTTAAGGGATCCTGATCCCTTCACAGGTTTAAAGGTATTCACCTTTCTCTCGAATTGGGTTTAAACACCCCGCCTGGAGTGCAAGTTATCCAGGGATAGTTCAAGATAGTGGGACCAGTCCATGTAAAAGTGGCTGACAATTTCGTTATTGTTGGCTATATCCTGGATCCTAAAGGTATATGAGGATTGATCACCCTCTCTCACGAAAGGGTATTTTCATACTCTATAAGGTTTAAAGGTTTTCACCTTTCTAAGTCTTGGAGTTTATACACTCCCGCCTGTAGCGCACGAAAATTTGGGATTTCCCCCAGTATACCAAGGGTTTATCCCCAGAATATTAAGGATCTATCTCCAGGATATTTTAGGGTTTATCCCCTGTGATACTAAACTAATACACAAGTGTACAATCAGTTGCAATTGATGCCCCAAAAAAATTCCTAAGTATTTAAGGACGTTATGCACAGGGGACATTCCTACTAAGGCATTGTGAAAAGACTCAAAGGATCAAGCTTGGCCTAGTTCACTAAGTATCCCAGACTGGGGACATCTTCGGTGGAAAGGTTGCAAAAGGATTGAAGTTTAAGGATAGGGTTGTACTCTATTTCTGGTATGATCTTTCCTTTTTGTTCCTTTAAAAGCCTTATCTAAATTGTCTAAATTTTTTACAAAAGTTTGGTTAAAACATTTATGAGTATCCTGATCAGGATATATTCTCAAGATATATTCTCAGGATATATTTTCAGGGTATTTGGTCAAAATGTTTGAAATATTACACTAAGATTGGAAATTTGAAATTGTATTCAAACCAAGCAATACATAACAAAATTTGCAAAAATGGACAACTATGGATAAGGTCATAAAAGGTTATATTATTAACATTGCAAAAGGTTGTGCTTTTGGTTTCATCTCAAACTGAGATCCATCCACCAAAAGCACAATTAGTTTTCTACCATATTTACTTAACAATTGAAGGCTTCGTCTTGAAAACCAAGATACCCCCCCTTCAATTGTTAGAATGTTCAAAATAAACCATACTAATTGATGACCAAGGGCTTCGTCCTGAAACTCAGGATCCCTCCACCTTTGGCCATCATATTTGTCTTAGTGCAGGAAAGTAAATTGTTTGACAGACAGGAAATTAAAATTGTTCAACAACCACAAACTACCAAATTTAAAAAATGGGCTCCGGCCTCGGCATCAACATCCATCATCGCCCATTTCGCTTCTTTCAAGGGGCAGCACCCTCTTTAACCATGGCTTCATCAGCACCAGCATCCGGTCCAGCATCCTTCCCGGTATCCTCCCCAGCATCACCACCAGCATCAGCCACTTTCTCAGCCACCTTAGCAGACTCCTCAACACCTGGTTTTACTGGACGCTCCACGAGATTGCCACCAAGGTCCCTCAACTTCGCCTCCCAAGCCTCAACATTCCATGAAGGGCATTCGAAGCCCATGGCCTTGGCCTCATAGGCCATTTTCAACCTTGCTTGGAGGAGGGAGATGACGACGGAACTCCTGAGGCCTTCCCGATATGAAGCCATATCCTGCTCATGTTGGACTTGGGCGGCGTCGGATTTCGCTTGAGCCTCGTGGGTGATCTTCTTGATGGCAGCCTGGTGTTCCTGAGTCATTGCTTTATATTTGGCTTCATAATGCTCCGACTTGGCAGTGGCAATTACTGCTTGGTCCGCGATGGTGGTTTCAGCCTTCTTCAACTTAGCCTCCAACATCTTGTTTAGTCCGTATGAATCCTCATACAGGAAGACTAGCCGCTCGAGACCCTATAATCAGGTGAGCAAATATCAATATATGTACTCAAAATATATAGTCAGCATATATGTGCAGGGTATAAGACAAGGATACCTACCTGGTTGAGGAAGCCAGTCATGAACTTGCTAGACTCTGAGAACCCATGATTCTCGAATGGAAAGATGTCCGAGGCAGCAGGGGAGTCTGGTTACTTTCTCTTGCGGGAACTAGAGCCACGTGGCTTTGAAGCGGTAGAAGGCTTGGGAACAGTGGCAGTCTTGGAGCTGGTGGGTTTCGGCATAACAGTTGGCTTTGGATTCATCTCTTGCTTAACTTTCACAAGGTCGGAATAACTGTCCAACTCCTCAAGGTCAAAAACTTTAGGGGCCTTGGCTGGTGCTACATAAAAGGGAAGAAACACTAAGTCCTTATACATTTTTAGAATATAATCGGTATAATGAATAAAAATAACTTGTGAAACTATGCTTACCAGACATGTCAGAACTTGATTTTTGGCTTGAGTTTGTGAATAACAGGGAAAAAGCTCTTTCACTTTCGAGAAGCTGGTAGATTTCCTTTATCCTTCCTTCTGATTCAGCACTTGGAGGGGCCAATTCCTTGAAGTTTGCTACAAAAAGAAAGTAAATATAAGAGAATGTCAGTGCAGGATATAGGCTCAAGATACGTTTGGGGATATTCCTAAAACCCTAAATCCTACTGGAAGTCAACCATTTTCCGGGCAGGTCGACACCCTTCTCAATAGAATCTCTTTTAACGAAAAAAAAATTTCGTCTCCAATCATCCTCGTTCTTGGTAGCTTTGAGGATGAGGGGATCTTTAGAGGTAGAAAAAAGTAGAAATCGACTGGAACCATGGGACCTCAAGCGATATGCTATCAGAAGATCCTCAATGCACAGGTCAGGCACATGACGAGCTTTAATTTGCTCCAAGGTAACTAAGACTCGCCAAACCATAGGCATGGTTTGGGCATAGCTAAGACCGGTGAGTTCAAAAAAGTGAGAAATAAAGGCTGAGAAAGGATACTGGAGCCCTATCGAGAAAGGGTAAGCAAAGAAGCATACCCACTCGTTGGAATAAAAGTCCGATCGGACCTCGGTCGAACGGACGAATAACTGTTCCGGCGGGGAAGGCACCGGAAGTTCTTAGGGCTACAATGTCGGCATTATAGAATGAGCACACCTCCTTTGAGGGTTCTTTCAGAAGATTTTGCTCGTGAAAGATGGGTACAGAATCAGCAGTTTGGGATCTTGTTCAACTGGCCATGGAGAATTTTTGTAAAGAAAAACAGAAAAGAAAGAGTAGAAGAATACCTGAATGATTGCTCGGAGCACTATGATCATAATGAAGAAAACTCGAGTAGATATAGGCTGGAAATAGGGGGCTTTGAGTAAATATCGCGTTGGAAGTTGCAGTGTGTCACTTCAACCGTCTAATCAACTTAATTACCTCGATTCAAGAGACAAGATCTTAAAATATATCCGTTGGAATTGGTATACCAACAGATATATTTTAGGGACAATTGTTATGGGTGGTTTTCTGAACATATATCTTGGATAATATTCTGACTCTATTTCTTTTACTGAGATCAGGATACCGGATCAGGATATTGGTAACATCCTGATGCAGTATCCTGATGATAACTAATTAGTTCACGTGCAGATTAACGAGGTAGGTTTATAACGTTCAAGTGGACCTGTTCTCCCAAAGACTCGGGCTAATCAGTTGAAATGGGGATGTTGAAGCCGGAAGAAGTGGACTACAATGTTCACAAAGGATTCATCCGACGTATCCCGGTTTTGTAGGCTAGTTTCTTAATTTCGTTTTACTATAAATAGGATTGATCGGATCAGATAGAGGACACGCAATTTTTCGTACACTCTTGCTCTCCACTAGCTGCAATCACTCACAGAACACTCACACTTGTACTCGAATCTCATTGTAACACTTAGTTGATCCGTATCATATCCTGCACTGCATCCTGATATTCGAAACAATAAGAAGAACAAGGCAGCTACGATTGTCAGCTCCCGAGGTTTTATGCCGGCGATCTAGATTGATCAAGGGCTTTCCTCGTACATCTCGTGTCATCTTTTACCTTTTTTGCTCATTGTTTGATTGTAGATATAGCTCGATATCCTGAGCTATATCCTGAAAATTGTTTTTGTTAACAACTTAACCAACATATTTTTCACAAATACTTCTAGCACACTACCTCACTAAACTAATTTGAACACTTAATTACTTAGGTAATTTTTGACCAAAACAATAACAACTATTAATTACCAGATATTTAAACGTCACGTCCCATACCATAACATATCCAAATAAAACAGTTATTACAAATAATTGTCTCAAAAACAACACTGTTCTGATAACTCAGATTTAGCGTGACATAACTAGACCCCTAGCTTGATTCACCAAAGCAGAGCATTCCTAGCATCTTAAGCACCTGTCACATACGTTAAAATAGAGGTCAATACACATAGTGTAAAGGTGAGCATACAAGTTTAATAGTAATAATAGAATTCGAAAGCGTTTACATATAACCAGCATGTAACATATATAATGTGAAGCAAGTAGGTTATCGACAATGAAATATGCACAGACGTGACTGCGAGTTGTAGAATGCGCAACACATATCACCACCGTGACATGTGAGAAAAGCCCTTAACAACCCCTGTCCACGATAGGTGCTGAGTCCAAACTATAGTACTATCGTTGCTAAGGTGGCAGGCAACAATCACTGTGTAAACATAACATACATGCATTCATCGTGTAACACGTATAACATACAGTAACGGTTAGCGTATAAAAGTGTTTGCGTTGTGTGATCGATGTGATTTGATATAAGTAACGTATGTAACACCCAAAATTGCTTAAAGCAAAAAGGGATCGTGTATACTCACAGATTGTGTTTAATAACTAAACAATCTCTTGGATTGAAGGGAGCGCTGAGAGATTAGCCTGAACAGTTAACGATAGCATAAGCGAAAAGAATGGCGCGTTAAACGGGGAAGAGTGAACCAAGTGACGAATGGTCATCCGATCGGATAACAATCCGAACGGATGGTCATTCGATCGAATGACAATCCGTTCAGATGGCCATTCGGTCGGATTGACATTCGTTTGGGATGGATGTGTTTGTGTATGATGTGACTTTGAAGTTTTCGTTGTATCATTTTGAAAACAGAGAAGTATCTCTCTCTACCTTTCCAGTTCGTTCGAACGAACGGTCGTTCGATCGGATGGCGATCCGTCGGTTGGACATTTCTCAGAGAACAAGTTCACAGCAGGATTGTCATTCGATCTGATGGTCTTCCGATCGGATGGCAATCCGTCGGAAACTGATCATCTTTGAAATTTGTTAAAATGTTTAAGTGTTGAAGACCATATGCAATCCGATCGGATTTTCGTTCGATCGGATGGCAATCCGATCGGTATCCATCCAACAATCTGATCGTTTTGAAACTTGAATAAAAAGTTTGTGGTTTGGTTGAGACGGTATGACAACGTATTGAACAACAGGAACCTCGTCAAGTCCAAGTCGTCCGACCGAAGTGGGAATCACCCCAGTCCGATCAGCTTATTGTTTGTGACGATTATTCATGTTCAATCCGAAATCGGTTGTCTCCTTGATAGGAATCAGATCTCAGACCGACACTTCATTAGAAAACGAGTAGAAGGCCTGAACGAGTTCCGATTCTATCGGTTTTGAAGGCATTGAGTGTAAAAGAGTTGAAAGAAAGTTATGAAACCATCTTTCAATCCTTTTAACCATGAAAATGTTTAGATCTATGCGAAAACAGTGTTAAAACATGTGGAAATCATGTAGATCTGAGTTGTTCTTGGTGGAATGAGGCCAAAACTTGAAGTTCATGAAAACCCCATGATGACATCATCCTAGAACACCTCAAATCCGCTGATTTCACGGTTAAAAGTGAAGATTCAAAGGTGAAAATGATGAAGAAGTGTGTTTAGATCATAGAAGTATAAGATTTGGGGAAGAAACTTACAAGAATCGCGAGAAATCGAAGGAAAAGTGGGCTGGAGATGCTGGTCGAACGAGAGAGTTGTCACATCACTGTTTGTGATGTGACCGGGGGTATTTATAGGTTGCCAAAAGAGGAGAGTGGTGCTCAAGGTTTGGATCGGATGGCACATCGATCGGATGGCCATCTGATCGGATGGTCATCCGTTCGGATGACCATTCGATCGAATGGTCATTCGATCGAGTGGTCCGGCGAGTTAGATTTCGGTGTTTCATTTTGCGTGTTGAGCGTTGCGATTCATTTCGAGTGAGCGATGCGATAGTATTACCCATTAGTTACACAAATAACCTAACTACTATATCTAACATACAATCAACATAATTAACTTGCGTTTAGCGTTTGCGATTAGATTGCGTTGCGATGGAATTGCGATTGCGTCATTGATTAAACACCACAAACATATCATCTACACATACAAGTAACACATAATAGCACACACAAGTAAAACAATATCCAGAACACATGATTCGAGTTGCGATGTGATAGTGATACGATTAGCGATAAGTCGATTAGCGATTAAACAGCGATTAAATATCGATTATTAACAAGTACTCAACATAATATAACTAAAGCGATATTATAGAGTATCGATACTAGTCGTGAAGTACAATCAATAATTAAGCAAGGAGTGATAGATCGCAATTAGCAATCTTTTCTACCTTTGACTTTGACTTTGACTTGTACTTTGACTTCAAAAAGTCGGGTTGTTACACATGCACCTTCCACTTCAAACCCTAACCCTAGAAAAACCACAAAAATAACAAAATCAATCATAAACTCATAGTCAAAACCACTATAAACCTCCATTACACCACCGAAACTTACCACCTCCGCCGCGTAAATCTGAAAACCGCCGTGATTGTAAGTTACATCTCGGAGAAATTGAGTTTGCGTTGAAGTGTACAATTACCGTTTGCGAGAAATAACTGAGAATTAGATGCTAGTGGCAGATATTAGCTAAGACCGGTGACGATTGGACGGTGTTGTAACGGTGGCCGGAGCTCCGGCGAGAGAGAATTAAGAAGGTGGTGGTTGCAGAGAGTTAAAGGAAGATGACAAAAAGAGAAGAACTATGGTGGTTGTGGCGGTGAGCTCATAGTGGCAGGAGGTTGTGGTGGTGGCGGCAGGATATGGTGTGAGTGATAATGGTGGTGGAGTTTTAGGGGGAGGAGAGAGAGGAGGTGGTGAGGCTTGGGGTTTTATAAAAAGATTGTTCTTATATTTATTTTTAATAAGTTTTGAAAAATAGATTCCATTTAAATATTAATATTTACACGACACGTCACCATGCCACGTCAACAAAAAAATGGCCATGTCAGCAAAAAACCCTAACTGAGTTAGTGCAAAATTAACAACTTGGTGCCATAACACACAAAGTGTTAAGTTAGAGGAGGCGGGGGTCAAAGTGCCAGTTGTGGGTGGCAGTGGCCAATAGAGAAAGTTGGGGGTGATAAAATCTAATAACCCTAAAATAAAATACAACTAAACTACTAACATATTAAGTAGCCAAATAAGAACAACCCGGGCGTGTCATACCCAACATGGCAAATGTTGGAGGCGAGGCGGGGTTAACTTACTTTAGGACTAGGAAACTACTTAGTTGAATCATGATAAAAATCAAGTGAGGTGGTTGAATGAGTTTGGATAGCCAAGGCTTCCACGTTTCACATCTTTACAACACACAAGTCTCACCATATTGAAAATGGTGAGCTTTGATGGTTTCATCACATGTAGGTTATCTAAAACCTTAGTTAAGACAGAAGGTTTACAGGGTGTTTGCGCCTCTAAACTCATAATGATCAACCTCTAACAAGTCTCATAACCATGGATGGGTTTAGGAACAAGTAGGCACAAGATTCATGTAAGAAAGCATTAGTTTTATAGAAGTTTCAATGTAATTTTCCAAAATAGAAAGTCTAGACCTCAAAATGGTGATGTTCCACCTTAGTTTACCATGGTAAACTTGTGGAAACACTCCTTGAGGTGTTCTAAGCTTCGTAGTGGAAGAAAAGGTGAAGAAAAGTGAGATTAAGCTCATTTTTGCACTTAGAGGATTTTGCCTCAAACTTGGATTTCCAGCTGAAATGAGAGTATTTTGAGAGTGTAAGTGAGCTAGAAAAGTGAAAATAGGAGGATGAAGGCTTGCTTATATAGAGATGAGGTACGGTTTTGTGTTTATGGAGGTTGCATGTTGATTGGGGAAGAAATGGGTGAATGGAAGTTGGCCAATCTGTAGCAAGGAAACAACTCGCTACGGATTATGGGCCTTGGCGTCACGCGATGCAAAAGGGAATAGGGGGTCGCGCGACGCGGAGCCCCTTTGTTCCGTCCGAGTTTCATTATTCAGACTTTGGCCCTTGAACTTTGATTCTTTTATCATTTTATGCAATAATTTGGTAATTTAACATGTTTTCAAGTATGGAATGTGCATGTAAGTATAATGCGAGTATCGTGAACGTATGTATAAATAATTGCACGTATAACAAGTGTCGGTTTGTATGTAAACACGTATTTAATGATTGATTGTAAGTATAACATATATGTATAAAATATTAATTCCATTATGATCAAACTCTCGGATTACAAAGTTGGAAATGAATACGAGTACAAGTTTCCATAAATAGAAATATGATTACACTTTCTAAATAAGGAAAGTATAAAATGCAGTGTGTTACAGGTCTTGTGCTCTCTCTTGCGACACGCGAGTAACCACTTTTCAGAATTTTACCCTTTAGATCCGTGGACTTCTTCGTGTTCTCGTTTTCTCCAATTTAAGCTTCATTTTCCACACTTTTAAGCCACAAACTCCTGCAAGACACAATACAACATGAGTACAATAAATCACACCCAAAACGACTCAATAATAAACTAAAACATATACAAAACTAATACATTTATACAATGTTATTACATACACTTGAATACTTTTAAACCAAACAAAAAATAGATGTAAAAACATTAAAAAAGAACCTTTTTAAAATAGACCAAAATATAAAAATATAACGGAAAAAGAAGTCAAAACTATAAAGTCTAATAAAATATATATGGTAGAAAAATAAACAAAAAAAATCTAAAAAGATTTTAAATATGTAACTAGTGTAACTTTTACTAATTTTATCTTACCTTATATACAACAATAATTTAAGCACTATTAGATTAAAACTCATTGATAAAGAATTATGACATAGCTAGCAAACTAACGGTAAAGCTATCGTATAAAGTCTCTTAAATATAAGAAATGTACAAAGACACAATTAATCGCAAAATATAACACAATGCCAAAAAATATAAACAAGTGTAGAGAAAAAAGACACAATGAGTCGCAAAAAATACACAATGACGCAAATATAGAAAAGACACAATGTTAAATTAAAAGATATAATGATATAAACAAAAATTCTAAAAGAATACCTAAAATCTCATATTATAGAGTTCGATGAGACGGTTCCAATGCCGGTTAAATGAGGTCAATCAGGGTCCTTTGATACCCTTCCTACAACTTATTTTTATTAGATTTTTTATTTGATCCTAACTTTCTTTCCTTTTTTGTCGATAAAAAAAACATAATGTAAATTTAATATGCTTTGTTTTGTGGGGTAAGGATTAAATAGGAAGTATAATCTATGTAGGAAGGCTAGGAAGGCATCCTAGCCTTACACGTGTCAAACTAGAAAAATAAGAGATAAGGGTATTTTGGTCAAGCACTAATAAATTATCACTAGTATCTTCTTCACCCAACCCAACCCTATCTTCACTCCCGTCACCTATACACCCAACCATCACCATCACCACCGTCGTCACCACCACCATCGTCGCGGCCGCCCTAACTAACACCACAACCACCAACACCCTTGATCAATGACGTCCCGATTGAGCTCGTTCAGCCGGAGATTCTCCGCTACAAAGCCTTCGAACCGATCCTCCTTGCCGCCGTCGACATGTGGATCCTCGTTAATGGCGGAGGTCACACCTCTCAGGTCTACTTCATCCACCAGAGCATCTCCAAATTGATGAAGAACAAAAGAATCGGATTTAAATCCATTGCGTTTTGTTTTAGAAAGTTTGAAGAAGTTGCAGAAATTAGAAAATTATTTGGTGGCTGCAATTAAGATTGAGAATAAAGCAAATAAAAATAGAGGTGTGGTTTTTTTTTTATTGACTTAAAAGCATCCATAATATATAAGAGCATCAGAAGAAGGAGATAAAAATCCATTGCGTTTTACATTCCATTGTGTTTTAACTTTTTATAGTTTAGTGTTTGAGAGAAAAAATGGATATATTAGTGAATAATAGTATCTGCTGCGTTGCTGTATTATTAATTTATTATCAAGATGTTGGAACTCATTTTGGTTTCCATGATTACTTTTCTCAGGTTCTAACACAACTTTTTTGTAAGCTTATCTATTCTTAGACATTTTCATTGGTTTCTTGGCTCATCATGTTTTTAACCATGATAATTCCTGGGCCAATGGTATTTAGTAGGCGTGTATTTCCAAGCCAAGAAATACAATTAACTAGTAGTTTACCCGTCCGCGGTCCGGGTATATATGATTAACACCATCCAAACTCACTACATATTTTAATATCACAATGACTTCTTATCCAACTATTAAGAACATCAATAACTGTGTCTATATTTATTCGATTGCGATTAGTAACTACAATTGTTCTTGTATTGTCATACATCGAATTGTCATACATACTAACGTAAAATCTTACATCTAATTCGCATAATTTAAAGTATTTAAGTAATTATTTGTAAATTGATTAACGTAGCAATTGCTAACACCATTAAATGAAGATAGATGAGATCTATCAAAGTTAGTAATCTTCATTATGTTATTTGTGGGGTTTTTTTGTGTTTTATGGTTGACATTACCATGTTTTATTCCTTTTTACACTTTTTAGGAAATTCGTACTTTGTAGCCAACTCCTAACCTATATTTACCTGAATACCCCATGTAAATAATAACCGCTCAAGTTGACTACCTTCTGAAAAAATTAGGAGTTAGTGAGGGTTGAGGGAGGTTATTTATTTATCAAGAAAGAAAAGTTTTATTAACCATTAATACAACCGTTGATGTTATTAGTTTTGTACGGCCAAGATCAATCGCATACCTTTATATAGCAATATAAAGAAACTCCCATTACCCACGGAACTGCATTTGTTTTTTTTTTTTTTCCAATTGCTTCCTTTTTTGCCGGAAGTGTCTTAGGTGGAGAATGTGGGCAGAAAATCATGGGGGGAACTAACTAATTTGCAGTTTTTTATTTAATTTTATAGTTATTTTGTTAGATCATGGAATGTTATCTCCTATTTATTAGGTTGACCATGTCAAAGTGTCAACCTGAACTATCTTTAGGAGAAAATTGCTTCAATTAAGAAATAACTGATACATATTCAAAAACACAATGTCTTCAAAAACACAATGTTAAATTGTATGTATTTAATTATGTGTTACTAAAATACATAAATGACCGTCAAGAACGTATTAAAAATACAATGTCTTCAAAAACACAATGTTAAATTGTATGTATATTATGTGTAACTAAATTACATAAATATTGAGTTATGACTTTTCTAACACAATGATTTATAATATTGCAACTTATAGGTCATAGGATAACATTCGAACACATTTTAATGAATTAATAATGGTTAAACAAAATTGATACATCCCGGGTTTTATTTGTTAAAAAGGTAATATCTATTAAGAGATCGAATTAACGGTTGTTTCTTAATATATAATTTAAGTTTTTCTTTCAGGTGCTGCAACTTAAATTGATCCTATGTGTGCTGCAACTCAAATTCATCGTGACACAAATATTAATACACCTTTAAAATAAACATTATATATTACTATGTTACATGTTTAATTAAAATTAATGATTTTTAGTGGTAAATTAGTTTTACTTTTTTTATTGTTGCCAGTTGATACAATAAAAAATGAATAGTTGGATTTAGTAACGAATTTTATGTTGCCTGTATTTTACGGCTGAGATTTAATCTGAGAAATAACTACCAAGATTGGGACAGGTTCTTAAGATTAAGATTAAGATTAAGAACATCCAAATTATGTGTACATTTAAGATTATCATAACTTCTTATCCAACTGGGATTAGTAGGTGCAACAGTGGTTTAATTGTCGTACATGTTAACTCAAGTTTTGTTATTTAGTTAACGCAATTTAACATATTTGTTTCGTTATTTGTAAGTTGATTAACGTAGGAGTTGCTATCACCATAAAATTAACAAAAAAGATATATACATATTACATGTCTATGATAATTGTGAACATATAGGATTTCCTTATAAGTTTATTGCAATACATAAATGATCGTTATAGTTATAACTTTATATGAATTGCTAGCAATAAATTAAGTAGTTATGCCATACGTTATATTATTAGGCGAAAGATTAAATACAAATACCTTTAACGTACGAACTGAAGGTTTTGCTGACAATACTGTTTGTATGATAACTTTTCCCCTAATAACAAAATAATTATTTTTTTGTGGAGTTCTTATAGGTCCATGTAATTGTAAAGGACCAAAAGTATTTGTGTTGTCATACCATGGTTTATTTAATATTGTTTTATGTCTTTCGTATATGATATATCAATAAATTCCTATTTATTCTAAGATCAAATTATATATTACTTTGTTTTTGTTAACAATTAATATACAACAATCAAAGATATAACATGTTTAGTGTGGTTAAGATATTCTACAAAGCTTAAAACAAATGAGAAGGATGAGAAGTCAACATAAAGTGACAAGTGTCCAAGGAGCGATCAAGTGGGAAGAGTAATTTCGTACCAAAAAACATGCACATTGTTATCAAATGCTTGGAAACATTCACATGCGAGTCATATGCTATTTCTCCCATATTTTTAAACACCCATAACTTTTTTATACGTCATTTGTATATAAAAAAATATATCATAAAATCGACCGTTTTTTATCTTTAATACGAGTACCCTATTGTTACACTTTTGAAAAAAAATGAAAACCCAGTTAGGTAAAAGACAATGGACATAACGTAAAACACAATGCGCATTAAACTAAAAACACAATGGAAAACAGACTAAAAACACAACTGACATTAGATATAAAACATAATGATAAACAGAGTAAAAACACTATGAACAACCGACTAAAACACATTGAACTATAGATGAAACACAATGGGCAGCAGAACTTAAAACACAATGGTTAACAGACTAAACACAATGACCAGAAACTATAACACAATATATAGAGGACCCACCCAGTTGAAAAACACAATAATAAAAATCAATAAGGCTATGTATAGAAAACCCAAATATTACACTCTTTTAGTTCCGATGTTGAAATTGAACTTTGTAATTAGATTAAAAAAAGCTTGGGTTTTTATGGATCGAATTTTTCCCCTATGTTTTGTTATGAATTTGTGATGAGTAAAGGGGTTCCACAATACAAACGGGATTATCCCTACTTATTGTGTTACAGTTATAGATGATGAGAGCAATGCCTAACATGGAAACAACCCATTTATCATTGTGTGGTACCATGTTCATTTGTATTGCTTGTAAAATGTATTGTACGAGTGCAATTACAGGTACCATTTAACCAATTTCTGCTCTCGTTCATCGATTTCTAGTGTTTCTATGTTGGGGGAAGGAATTGAGACAATATCGGAGACGATAAAACATAGCCAAAAGAACGCAGAATTGAGATAATCACGGATTAATTGGAGCTGATGGGCAGGGTTATAAATTGCTAGGGTCTCGATTCGTTGGGGGGAAGGAAGAGACGATTGATGATTCGTATCGTTGAAGTATTAATTTTGTGTGATGGATTTGTAACTGTTGAAGTATTAATTTTGTGTGATGGATTTGTAACTGATGTTTCTTAATTGTAAAAAAAAGGATGGACCAATCAATTGCTTCTTTAGGGGTTTTTATGGCAAGCGGTGGTGAGATTGATGACATAAATGTAGGTTTTTCTAAAATTCCATGGATGAAATCTCTATATTGCTCTCAAGGTGTCTTAAAAGTTTGGACATTGTCTCAATTTACCCCCCTCTAAAATGGCTTGATATCTCTTGTACATAATGCTTTAAAATTTTACGAATGGTAAAATTATAATCTTGTCCATCACATTTACTTTATATAGTATTATAGATAACATCACATCACATGATATAGCATAATATAATATAACGTAATATTACCTAAACTAAACAAAGAATATAATATATAGTATAACATGACCTAATACAATATAATATAACACAACATAATATTTATACAATATAATATTAACTAAACAAAATAAAGAATTGTAATAAAAATTCGTTGGTCCGAATATAATAAAAGAGAAAAAAATGTGTGTGTATTATATTTGAGATAAAATGCAAGAGTTATAAAAGGATTATTAAAAAAAACTAAACATTGTCTCTACTACAGTGTTTTTTTTTCATAATAGACGTTTGGTAATTGTATATATACGAGTTGACGTCAGCCCGCACGTTGCAGCAGAATGATGATTGTGAATGTATTTAGTGTCACTATGTAAGAAGCGAGAATTTTTTATTTTATGCAAACCATTTATTTCATTTAGCTTTATCCTTATTCTAGGACACCATACTAAAACATTTTACTTTAAGATGTAGATAAAAGTGTTTTAAGGAATAACCCAATTCCAAAACCAAATGAAATTTAGACATTACCAGTTGAACCAACATTATTTTAACTAATTATGGACATACAAAACCAAATGAAATTTAGACATTACCAATTGAACCAACATTATTTTAACTAATTATGGACATACAAAACCAAATGAAATTTAGACATTACCAATTGAACCAACATTATTTTACTTAATTATTGACATACAAATGTACCAATCACTAATCAAAATAATTCAACTGTATATTTTGCATTCAAAATTCAGCAAAATCCACCCAACTCCATCAAACTTGGTTTGTTTGTGTAACTTGATCTACAATGAAGTTACATATACATTCTTCGTGTTGCCCATTGAACATACTAAACTTTTTCTCTTCTATAGTGGTTCATGACCAATGTAGTTACTACAAATCTTTCAATTTCGACATAGACTATTGTATGCAATTATACAAATGTCCCTAAAAATGTTTTTTTTTTTATAAAATCTTGTTATCTTTGACATGGGACCATGGATGAGCATTTGGTACCGGGTACCGGTACCGAACCGGTATATTCGGTACCGGTACCACTTTTCCCCGTATTTCGGTACCGAATGGGTACCGTGCTCATCCATACACGGGATTTCTAATTGGAAAAAAACATAGTTTCATTAAATATTATAGAAGACATTGTTGCACCATCGCTTTTATCCGGTACCCCCCCCCCCCCCCCCGTTTTCCCCCAAAGCTTAGACCACACGGTGTGAAGAAGCTTGAAGAGAGGGCATGGAGTGACATGTGGGAATCACGTCAGTATGGTGGCGTGGAGAAAAAAACACGGGGTATAGGGGCTTGAAGTGAGAGCGTAGAGCGATACGTGGCAATCACGTCAGTACGGTGGCGTGGAAGAGAATAAAAAAATATATATCAACCAATCAAAATAAACCTAAACTACACCCACCAATCAAAATCCTCCACTCACCTCCACATTTGCCCCCACGCCGATGGAAATCCTCAAACCCAACCCACAACGCCGTCTTCCACGCCATACGCGGACGGTGTTCCCTAGAGGGGGCAATCTTGACCCAAAGCCTTCCAAGTGGGTCAGTTTGGGTTGCTTTTAAAATTATATGGGTTGGTTTGGTAAGATATTTAAACTAAATGGGTCACAATGGGTCACTTAAAATTCTATCTTGTTATTTTCGGGTCAAAGAAATGGGTCGATGTGGGTTAGTGTCTTAAAGAAACGGGGCAGGTTTCTGATCAGAATGGGTTTCGAGCCAACACAAGTATCCGCACGACACGGGTTACGGCACGAAATGGGTTTTGGATCAGAACGGGTTCCGTTCAAATTGAGTTTCGGTCCGAGACAGGTTTCGGCACGACGAAGGTTTTGGATCGGAACGGGGTCGATTTGGGTCGGGTTTCGGGCGGACACGGGTTTCTGCACAGGGCGGGTTTCGGATCGCAACAGGTTTTGGGTCGACAAGAGTTTCCGCACGAGATGAGTTTCGGGTCGGGATGAGTTTTGTACCATTTCAACGCGAACCATTTCGACCAGTACCGTTTCCAATCGAACCGTTTCGACGCGAACTATTTCGACCCATACTGTTTCGAACAGTACCGTTTCGACCCGTATAGATTCGAATCGTACCGTTTCGACCACTATCGTTTCGACCAGTACCGTTTCGAATCGAACCGTTTTGACGCGAACCGTTTTGACACGAACCGTTTTGACGTGTACCGTTTCGACGCGAATAATAATCTAAGATATGACAAATAATGATATGATGAATCAAGTCACTCAAACCCCTCATACATTACCAGCAAGACAATGTACAAAAATACTCAACAAACATTGCTTATCTACTGAATGCCGACGATACAAATGAACCAAAAGCATATCTAGATAAGCTACACGGTCATTCACACAGTAATTCAATTTCATCTAGAGAGTCAATCATGCAACCAAAACCATTTTTCACATTAGAAATCATATAACAAAACATTATACAACAAACAATAACTAAGAGATCATTCATTTCATAGATGCAGTCCACAAAACACCAGAACGACACTTCAACGCACACAGATGTACGCAACTGTAAAACTAACAGAAAATTACTTCGTCAACTTCGACCCGTACCGTTTGGACCAGTACTGTTTCAACCCGTGCCGTTTCAACCAGTACCATTTCGAAACGCGAACCATTTCGACCCATACCGTTTCGACCAGTACCGTTTCAAACCGAACAAAATTGCCCCTTGATGTATAATCTCTTTAAAAAAACATTTGTAACCAACCCGACCCGAAACCCGTTCCGACCCGAACCCGTTTTGACCCGAACCAAAAAACCCCTTTTTAATTGACCCGTTTTGACCCGAACCCGTTTTGACCCATGACTCGACCCGACCCAAACCAATCCATTTGCCCGAAATTCATATCGGCCTTGTCTGGCTGATTTCATTAAATCAGCACACCAACATCCCCTATCTTCAATCATTACCATATTGACTAATGCACCCCCTCTATAAAAACCTTCTAACCATATTTCTAAACTCACCACAATAACGTAGAGAACACTAACCCATATGAGTATCTGTACATACTTCAGTTTCCAACTATAGCCCAACCATACTCTCAACTTTGACTTTCTTTTTCTTTCACAATTATTCACATATCCTACATACCTCCATTGCCATACTTCGATCATTTCAACTATTTTGCAGCATAATCTGTCGAGACTGACATATTTGACAGCATTTTTCTTAACTTCCAGTAATTTCCATTTACTATTAAAATTACCAATATTCCAAAAAAGCCCCTCCCTTATATGCAGCTTTATACAACCAGGCCTTGATCTAACAGTTCTCAAAAAGCTTATAATCTGCTTTCTACCAATACCATGCCATGTGTTAACCCTCCGCAGCCTATAGATCAACATTTTTTCCATATTCCCAAAATACCCTCGCTTCCCAAAATACCCTCGCCACCACAACCTTTGATTTTCGAATATTATACTGTTTTGCCCATAACTCCCCTCCTCACTAAACATCCAGCACCATATTAACATCCTCAAAGTGTCTAATATACTGGTCCACCATTCCATTCTTTGAGTTTTAGCAGACTTACATTCTATATTGACCCTGCTACCCCTATACCTCTGCACAATGTTTGCAGTGACAAACAACCAAACAAACCTGACCATACTCAGCTGATTATTTGTGACTCTATTCCCATCCCTTCCCCTATTTTCATACCAAGCCACAAACTCCCATATCATATAATATCCACTATAACCAGACTCAAGATTAAACCAAGAAAAGGTCACAGAAAGGAACAACAACCGCTAATCTTGTCTCTTCATGGTTCAGCTTTGCTATGTAATTAGCCTGCAAAGTCAAATCACATTCAGTTAAAGGTGGCAATTTCGACCATTTACTTATGAATTGGGATAACAAAACCAGAAATGAACCATATATCTTACCATCATATCATCACCTTCTCGACACGCAATTCCAATCGCACCTTGTGCAACAGCAGGAAGAATGTCATTAATAGGAAGAATGGAAGACACATGTTCAGTCATGTTTAACCATTTTAGTCCAGCTAATGCGAATAACGTTGCTACATCAACAAAATGGTTGAAAGTGCAGTTGGTTATTCTGAATGTCGTTAAAAATATGTGGATATTGAGAAGCGGAAGTCAGAGCACCTGGAACGTGTTGTATAAGTAATGCCTAGATCTGAAAAAATTACCCGTTGGATGCAGTCCCGCAAACTTCGGACAGAAAACTGTTTATACGTCTCTAGGCTCCGCTCCCACATGTATCCAGTTATAACCAATCATGTCCGATTCACAACATTTACCAAATATAAAAACTAACTGGTATCATGAATAATGGATATGGTGGTTGCCTTAATAGCCAGGCGAGACGCGTTAGAAAGACACTCTGTTGCTGATGCATTATGCATATGCACAAACTGTCTGCAATTATACATGTTATATAATTATATTAGTAGGAAAAAGGCAATTCGAACTTCAACTTAAAACAATAAAACTCCTCTTCGAGCACTCAATGGCGAGTAAAGAATTGATACATACACAAAAAGAAATACCTCCTCAACAACTTTTTCCATGACCCATTCTGATATGTTAGTAATATCCACTGTTAGTAGTATCCACTGTTATGATATGTTAGTAATATCCACTGTTATGTAGTAATATCAGTGGATAGCTAGTAAGCAGTGGATAGTTAGTAAAGGGGGTTATAAGTGGATAGTTAGTACATCAGTGGATAGCTAGTAAGCAGTGGATAGTTAGTAAAGGGGGTTATGCACTGTTTGGCCAACTGTTAGTAGTATCCACTGTTATGATATGTTAGTAATATCCACTGTTATGTAGTAATATCAGTGGATAGCTAGTAAGCAATGGATAGTTAGTAAAGGGGGGTTATCAGTGGATAGTTAGTACATCAATGGATAGCTAGTAAGCAGTGGATAGTTAGTAAAGGGGGTTATCCACTGTTTGGCCAACTTTTTGCTTTGCTGTGTAAAAAATGCTATGTAACACATTCATATTCAAGAGGCACTTGCAGATTTAAGCAGGTCGCCTAAAGATTAAATCCATACCTTCTACCATAGTCTTATAGAGTGATCACAGCGTGAGGTGACTAAAACATTATCATTTATATGTGCCTCATTCCGAAAGTTGGTTAGTTGTTCACTGCATGATTTAGGCAGAAAACTACCTTGAGATGTGTTATGAATGAAGGAGGAAGGAAGCACATAGTTAGCCAACTTTAGTAGACCATCTACAAACATGAGTTTTCTAGTCTACAAAAAAGATTCAAAAAATTATTATTAACATATTAGAATTTTTGAACTTGTTCTCAGTCGAGTGTTGAAATACTCAGTTTCAGTTAATCTTAAACTTTATATTGGAAGCAGCTTATTTTAAACAGTAGATAAAAATATCAACATTATTCTTCGTCCATACTCCAAACACTAAAAAAATAGTTTATTTGATTTTAAAAACGTGATAGAGCAGACAAGAATCTATTTAAATCATTCCATAGCAGGAAAACTATATAACACACAATTAGGGGTGACCTATTTTAGGGTAACTAAAAGAAGCCCAACAAACCAGCCTAACCAGCCCCAAAACGCTAGAAACCTTACCCGAATTTATAGTAATCAAATGTGCATCGGTTCTGAACTTTAACAGTCTTGGGTCTTGAGCCAGTCCTTAGTGTTTACTCAAGTAAAACCAATTTCTTAAACACAGACCCAAGGTTAAACCAAAACTCAATAAAATTACTGGACCAATACAAATTACCTAGTTTAATTAATAAAAAAGATAATAGAATTTCACCAGCCAAGAACAATCAAACAGTTGCAGAACAAAGAAAACATGTAATTAATTACTTCATACCCTTTTCTGGAAGGTAGATTATAAAATTATTATTATACATGATCCTTGTTAACTTGGGTTCCCAACCCCTCTGTAAACAAAGTTCTAGCTTTTAGTGGATCCACTTTCGAATTGAATCAAATATAAGTTACATATACATCATACCAAGGTAAGTTGCCTTGAGGTTCTGCATAACTACTCCCCAGTCATTGATAAACATGAAGACATTGAGTAATTAAGTATAAAGATGCTTTGGTCAACTTGTTTTGACCTGTTACCCGACCCGAAAACCCTCCCATATTGCCTTGTCTTGAGTAAGTTACCAGTAGTATACCCTGCACCTTTCGACTTTTGTAGGAGGCAAGAATCTTGAAGCAATGAAGACTTGCCAATCTGATGACTTTCTTGCTTATTGATTTCTTCAGGATGATCCACACAATGTTGCATCTGCTCCTTCAGCTTGGGTCCGGTAACAGTAAGATTAATCGTAAATATGTAATTAATCTAGAAAGATTATACATATATTATAGTTAGAATGAAAGGCCAGATTACCCGAATTCTTTGTTCAGACTATTGGCAACAGCTGTATCAGCTTTCCCACCACTGTATTTTTTGTTAAGTCATCATTTATTCGCTCAAGAAAAGCCATTGGAACTTGTCTACCAGCAGATTCAGCAGCCGCAACACAGTATGCTTCATGATTTAAAAGCAAACAAATAATTATAAAATGTATCAACATTTATCAAAATTATTGTTTGTTCATTCTGTTATTATTGTCTTAAGATTTGTCTCCTTTATAATGACACATAGAGAATAAGATGGTTCAGCATACCTGAATTTACATCTCCTTTATAATTACTAAATGAAGAAACCGGGCAATACAGCACAGCATAATATATTTCAAGTCTTCTAAACTAAGGTACATAATCTTTTATAAGATCACTACAAGTTTAGAATTTTGCCATTTGTACCATATCAGTAGATCTTACATTTCAAGATATGTGTGTATCTTAAGTACAATACTTACTTATAATATGAAGTTATTGTATCAAAGACCATTGCAAAAGAGATAGCAGAGTAGCAGATGTGGTTACACCCTCTAATTATTACAATTAACAAAAGCAATCAGCAAATTTAGTATAAAAATCATAAGTTAAACATACAAAAAGCTCACCATTATTAGATTCTTGATTAACAATATTATTCTTGTTCTCCTCAAAAACCTCGCTATTTCCGTCAATCGACCCACCATAACCCCGACAACCCCTTTCATCCTCATAACCATTCTCCACAACCTCTTCGACAAACCTTCGAGATCCTGCTCCTTGCCTCCGCGTCTCCAACACTGCAAACATGCTCACAAATTCTCAAACTTCCTTTCCATAAAAAACAACCTCTCCTTCACCATCAAATTCTCTTCCTCCAACCGCACTATATGAGCATCCTGATCATCCACTCTGTTCTCCAACACATGATCCGAACCACCATAGTTCGGATAAACCATTTCAAATCTACTCAAATCATGATCCAGTCTCTTCTCCACCTCCAATGCTCATGCTCATGTTCCTCCACATCGCTCTACTCGACTCGCCCTCATCATCCTCATTACCATCATCATTTTCCGATCTAAGCCTAATTAACCCCTTCATTGAACTGACTAATAAACCTATACACCTCTGTTCTGTTCTACCCAATGTTATAACAGCACTTGTGCTATTAGGTAATTCCGATTTCACACCAACCACCTATTAACATGACCCTGCAATTGATTTCACAAAAAACCATCAACACAGACCTGCAAAATCGATTTGTGAAGATGCAATTGAACCCAAAAACAATATTTAACCCAGAAATCAAACTAATAAATCAATGATCGATCGTAGAAAATGAATTGCAGAAACTTAATACTTGCGAAGGAATGTAACTCAACAGAATTTAGATATTACCTTACTTTCCACACTTATTTTCGCTATAGGGCCCAATACTTCAAGTGTAGGGGCTGGAAGTTTCTCATCAACATGCATACACAAATCCAAACCACTTGATTAACTGTATAATACACATTATCACCATCCGATTAACCTGAATTTTCCTTGGTTACCAGATCGCAAAATTCAGTAAACATTCAACGAATTCAAAGATTATGTAATTCAGCAAAAAAAAATTCACTTGAAAAAAAAGAACTGTAACAAATTAACTGATTTCATTAAAGAAAGGCAAGCCAAGTTACGAAAAAAACACAATGACGAAAAAAAACACAATGACGAAAAAAAACACAATGACGAAAAAAAAAACAATGAAACAATATTAACCACAATCCTTCTTATCTCTTAGTTGACACCTCTCCAAATGTAAATCTTCAAGGGCAGGGCAAGAACCTAAATGATTAAGATTGACATCATTAACATGTGAAACAACAAACAAATGTCTCTCATATAATCTGAGTAAAAGTATAAGTTATAGAAAGCACATAACCATCAAGATGATTGATCTGAAGTGAAGAAAGTCTCATTCCACCAGTTCATGGAAGCTATATGTTTTTATATTGTTGATTCAACTTCCTCTTTCACCTATAAACACAACATATTATCAACATTACTACAGATAAATAAAAACAGATTATAACAAAAAGTTGAAAAGACAAATATGCCTTTAATGGGTTGTATGCTTCCTGATTGACAATGAATGCCTTCAAATGAGTATGCTTCCCAATACACGCCTTCTTCTCCAATGATTTCGTTCCATGACAGCCGATATACCACCAAGAACCCCCAATTTTGGTTCTATGACAGCCGACTATACCACCAAGAACCCCCAAAATCAGAGCCCTGATTTTTTTGAGAGAACTAAGAGAGGAGATTGAATGATTCTGGATTTGAGAAGAGGATTTCTTGTGTGAGGTGATCGAACAAAAAAGACATATCAAAACTCTGCTAGATCAAATGTGAAAATTAGGTCAAATTAGATAAAATCACAACAAAATTTGATAAATTAGAATAAATTACTTGAATTGCCGACTTGGTGCAGTGAATAGAAGTAACATTCATTCCCAAAATTTGATTTCCCTGTAACCTTTCAACACAACCTTCAACCATACACAATTAGAGCAGGGGTGGCTGCAAAATCACGGTTGCTTCATGGTAAAAACATCAGTTTCTGCCATGAGCCCTCCGGATTTTACACCGCCAAAAGTGATGATAATCAAATTGATGATGTTCTGGATAGAAGTTAGGGTGAAGGTTGTAGTCGGAGGAAGATTTGCAGATGGTGGAGCGGAATTTATTCTCTGTATTCTTTGCAGAAGTTAGGGTGAAGGTTGTAGTCGGAGGTTTATATGTATAATTGTAGGGCAACAGTTGAGGGAGCGTACCCACGTAGCGAAAAACATGCAGAAAACACAGGAAACTTCAACTGGCGTTGAAAAAAAAACTGCCATTTTTTTGGGGTTTGAACGGATGAGATTAAATCTTGGAGATAACCGCCTGAATTATTACGGTCAGGATTAACTAAAATGTGGGTTTGACCGGCGGTTACATAGCGGCGAACAATTTATTAATAATTAGGAGATAATGATAAAAATTCATTGCGTTTTACACTTTCCCTCTTTAAATTATTTGTTTTTTCTATGGCAACCATTGTTTTATATTTTTATAACACAACAAAAAATCCATTGCGTTTTACAGAAAACACATTTTTTTTGTGTTTTTAATCCATTGCGTTTTAGGAAAAAATCACTTTCTTTTGTGTTTTTGTCTATTGCGTTTTAGGAAAAACATATTTTTATGTGATTTTAGTGCATTGCGTTTTAGAAAAAAAAAAAAAAAAAAAAAAAAGAAAAAAAAAAACACTTTCTTTTTGTGTTTTTTGTCTATTGCGTTTTAAGAAAACACATTTTTATGTGTTTTTTGCTCCATTGCGTTTTAGGAAAACACATTTTCAAGTGTTTTTAGTCCATTGCGTTTAAGGTAAAACACATTTTTATGTGTCTTTAGTCCATTGCGTTTTAGAAAAAACACTTTCTTTTGTGTTTTTAGGCATTTGCGTTTTAGAAAAAAAAAACATTTATTTGTGTTTTCTGGCTATTGTGTTTTAGAAATAAGACATTTCTTTGTGTTTTTGTGCATTGCGTTTTAGAAAAAAAAAAAGTCATTTTTTTACGTTTTTTGTCCATTGCGTTTTACGCAACTGGTTGTTCGGAAAAAAAAATTCGAAAATATAGCAATAGTATACTCGTTTTAAAGATTAAAAAAACGCTCGTTTTTTTGTGCAATTTTTTATAAAAAAATAATGTCGTATGAAAAAGTTATTGACGTTTAAAAAATGGGGGAATTGGAGGAGAGAGAAACTATTGTCTGGATTGACTAGAATGCCCGTACACAAACCCATGCGCCTCTTTTTTCCTCTTCAATTTCACTCATTTAATCTTAGCCCTTGATTAAATCAATTGATGACCAAGATTACTTCCTAAACTTCTTAGCCAAAAAAACTTTCTATTATATTCTAACCCTTGTTTGTGTGGAATAATATGATAAAATTTTAGGGTTTAGTTTTAATATTCAAATCCTATCATGAACTTTAGTTGTACAACCTTAGCCGCATGATGTGAGCAGCGCCTTCTTCGAGAACGCTTAGGCCCTCGAGGGTCCTAATCGGGTTACAAAAACAGAGCCCGGAAACTTAGACCAGTTAATGCACACCCGTCCCCTGACTCTAAACGATTCGCTATGAATTTCCACCTCTCGGTAGTGGTGCACAAAAAACCCGAACCCGGACCCGGACCTGAAAAAAAAAACCCGGAACCGGGTATTATAAAACCCGGGTTTTTTATACCCGAACCCGACCCTACCCGTAGGGTAGGGACCGGGTATGCATATTTGATATAAAACCCGGAACCGGTTTTTTTATACCCGGTTTATACCCGAAACCCGGTTTTATAAATACCCGAACCCGGAACCGGGTTTTATAAATACCCGGAACCGGTTTTTAAAAAAACCCGATTTTGATGTAATCTTGTTTAATTATGTATGCATTAAGACTTCTAGTTCTTATGATTTAACAAAATTATGTATGCACTTTGATGTAATCTTGTTTAATTATTAGGTTTCTAATGATATTTGCCACCGCTACTTAATTATTTAGTATATTTCATTACAAGTGGAAACAAATATGCCAATATATGTTGGCCCTTCTATTTTCTTTGTTTGTTTAATATCATTATTAGTTTTTGTATTTAATAAATTGTACCTCTGTTTATAAAGTTCAAGAATAACCACATGAAGAACTATAAATTGTGCCTTTGTTTATAAATTGTGCCTCTGTTTATCAATAGATTTGATGTCTATGTGTGAGAGTTATGTTTGATACATTTTATAAGCATAGTTCCGGTCGGGTTTTTTTAATACCCGGTGCGGGTTTTTTCCCAACCCGATGCATACCCGAACCCTACCCGATGAATACCCGAACCCGGAAATAGGGTATTATAATACCCGGGTTTTATAAAACCCAACCCGAACCCTACCCGAACCCGGGTATATAGGGTATACATTTTTGGTAGAAAACCCGGACCCGACCCGGTTTTTAAAAAAAACCCGATTTTGTAAAACCCGATCCTACCCGAACCCGATCCTACCCGAAACCCGGTTTTTAAAAAAACCCGATTTGTGCACCACTACCTCTCGGGGGGGTCTAGTTCTCTTTAACAGTAAAACAATTGAATACACTATTAACTATTAGCTACAAATAATCAATTCTCATCAAATGCATGCAATTTAACGCGTATAAAAACTAGCCATGACCTATGAAATGGTAATCACTTCAATGCTTATAAATCATGTGCTGATATGAATTTTGCTAATAAGCTGTAAAGATTTGTTTCAATGGATGAAGATAGTAATGTGGGGCTAGCAAGTGTGGTGTAGTTGATTAGAAATATCTAAAAATAAATTGAAACATCAAAACAGCAAATTTAACTATAAACCTAGACCTAATAAACCGCTTAAACAGCCCTGCACACATTCAGTTCTCTTGGTCCTCGTCTTCATCTTCTTCAGAGTCGCCTGTGCCAATGTCCTACAAAAACAGTCCATTTAAACCGATACCTAACAACCCAACGGATTTGGACCCGTTTACTTGTGTTTGATCTTGAACAGATAGGATGAGTTAAACTCGTAAAAAGCCGCTGAAAGTGTGTACTTTTAATTTTTTTTTTTTTTTAGAGAAAATAACTTCGTATCATTCCACACGAAAAAGGGCAATTACAAAGCAATGGCAGGTAGTCGGGCAACAAGTTGCGCCGCCACCCCCTTTTGAATAGAAAAACCAATTCTACTAAATACAAAGTTTGAAACCTTTAGCAACGAAGAATTACTATTAACGACTTTTTGAACCCGATTCAAGAGTCGCACAGCGTCAGGAGCGAGACCACCAAAGGTATCAAACGCAAACGGGACAAACACATGTTGATTCTCCCGGCAAGCTTTCTCATGGATACCTCCTAAATCGGTTTATTTAAAAAAAGAGAGATTTTGTTGTAATAGTATGCATTTTTGCATAAAATTAACTAAAGTACACAAATGGTCCCTATGGTTTACCAAAATTTTGGATTTGGGTCCCTAGCTTTCTAAAAGTACATGGATGGTCCTTGTGGTTTGCACTTTGTAACGCATTTGGTCCCCAGCCAACAAATCTAAAGGTTTTAGCATGTTTAAGTTAGAGACTAAATGCGTTACAAAGTGCAAAACTGCAAACCACAGAGACCGTCCATATACTTTTGAAAAAAGTTGAGGACTAATGCATTACAAAGTGCAAACCACAAGGACCATCTATTTACTTTTGGAAAGCTAGGTCATCAAATCCTAAATTTTGGTAAACCACAGGGCCCATCCATGTACTTAAGATTTTTTGCCGAACATTTTTGGATTGACTCAACCCAAATTGGAGTATACCAAGAAGTACCCTTTTTAAAGAGTTACTCAACCCGCCCAACATTAACGATCCAATTGTTGTTTACCTCTTCATCATCCTCGTCACCGAAGTCCTCCTCATCAGCATCCTAATAATCAAGAAAGTTTGCGAAAGATCAGTCGGAAGAAAGCTACATTTATCACGGATAAAATTTTTATGAAAGATGTAACTTAAAATGAAGAAAATATAAAGATTACATTGTTGAAATGTAAAAGGGGATTGACCCATAGATTCTCTTTAATCATCTCTGCAAACTGCAAAAATAATTGAACATAGCATAAGTAAATGTTGGTCTTTTAGTGTTTTCATGCAATTAAAAGATATAGATGAACATACTTCGCCATGAATTGCATCCATCATCATATCGCCTTTCTGGTAGGTCCCACTGAACCAGCTGAAGAAGCTGCATCAAAATGTCCACGAGAGGATAAATAAATAATGTGCATGAAAAGAACACATAGATAAAAAAAAAACCAGGTTGTAAATTGTTGATAAAAACAGAAAAAAAAAGTAGGTGAACGGGTCGGATTTGTCAAACGTTGTCGAAAATGTATCCAAATGCTTTAAATCTCCTAAACCGTATTATATAAATAATTAGATCAGTACTTTTTATAATTTATAAAGGTTTTTATGTTCATATTTGATATAGTTAGGGTTGTAAACGAACTGTTCACTGTTCCGTGAACAGTTTATGAACCGTGTGGCGGGAAGTTCGTTTGGGTTTGTTCGTTTGATAAATGATCGAACATGAACAAAAAATTTTGTTCGTTTCGTAAAATGAAAAGACATGAACAGAGGCTGCAGTAGATCATTTATGTTCATGAACGTTTGGTAAAGTGTTCGTTTATGATCTATACTTTCTAGTTTTTATATCGTATTTAAATACTTAAATATTCTGACAAATAAAATATCTAATGAGTATCGGTGTATTATATATTACATTCATGAATGCTTGCTTTTGTTCCTTTGTGTTAATGAACATTAGTTTGTGTTCATAAACGTTCGTTACCTAAAATTAACTAACGAACACGTCTGCGTCCTTAACGAACCAACACGAACATAAAATCTCGTTCGGTAAGTGTTCATGAGCAGTTCGTAAATAAATATATTTCCTTAACAAACAAACACAAATAACGTCTTGGTCATGTTCGTTCGATTCGTTTGCAACCCTAGATACAGTAATCTACAAAATCCAAAAAAGTGGACAGAGATTGGTCAACCCAGTTGAGCTTTTACGTAAGCTGCCCGACCCATGCATATTTCACCTCTAATGCCAAACAGAAGCAAAAGACGTATTATTATGCCAACAACAGCGATAAAAAACAATAAGACAAAACCATATTTATTAACCTGTCATCCTCATAAGGCCTTTTCTTTCCATTCTTTTCATGTGAAACTCCATTTGAGAGTCCCTTCACAAAAAAGGGCCCAAAATCAGGTTACTATAAAAAGACATGTAATAAGCACAAAAGTAACTATATATATACAACATGTTACCATGCCCTCTTTCCACTTGATTGACGTAGCGGTAACTTTTGTAGATCCCTCATCAAGAAACGTAATAGTTTTCGTGAGCTTCGTATCCTCAAAGTACGGGTTGGAACTGAAGTTCTGAAATAAGTATGTGATCTTATAAATATTATCATGTAATTAAATCAATCAAAATAAACCCTCATAAGTTCAAGCATTATGTACTTCAACTAACCCCTTGGGGTTTGACTAGTAATTAAATAAAAGAAAGAGTAAACTGCAATTTTACCCCTGAGGTTAGGGGTCATTGGCACATTTACCCCCCTAAGGAAATAATTGCAATTTTACCCCCCACTGTTTGAGGTTATGTCGCAATTTTACCCCCCGGCTTCAATTTTGTTGACTGGTCTGTTGACTTGGGGGTGAAATGACTATTTTACCCTTTTATTTTACCCCCCAACGTTTGCTGTTATGTCGCATGTTTACCCCCTGCCACCATTGCCACCGCCATTCACCACCACTACCACCACTGCCACCACCACAACCACCACTGCCACCTCCAGCCACCACCACAACTTAATATCCCTTTCATATATAACACCACCACTACTTCCGTCACCAGAAACCTGCAACTCCGGTCATCTTCTCCAACGACTGCCACCACTGCCACCTCCAGCCACCACCACAACCACTGTGTATTATAAATTTGCAGGTCATCACTCTAAACCCACATACATGCTCTGTTTTATTCCACCACCAAAAACCCTTAATTCAATCACAAATTTCTTCATAAACTCAAACCCACATACATGCTCTGTTTTGATAGAAATTATGAAATGTGCTTTTTGAGGTTTTGTTGTGACATTTGTTGAAAGTTAGGTTATGAAATGAGGGAATGTATTGTATTACTGTGAAATGAAAGGAGAATTCATATTTAGAATTCATGAAATGAGGGATTACCATCGTTCTTATACTTGAACCGGCTCTAAGTAGATCAATCAAAGCCAACAGAGCATTCAACTTCTCTTCAACATTCAGATCTGAATATTCACCTTCCATCAGTCCCAATAACCACATTTCTCCAGGGTGACTCTCGTCAATTTCAGAGCTTACAGGTGAAGTATTATCCTTGCTTTTACTAATATCGTTAGGATCATCATCAACACCACCGTAATCCTCAAGATCAGATTGGTCATCTTCATCGTTCTTAACGGAGTTACGAAGACGATACGCAGAAGAGGATACTTTTTCGAACAAAGTTATATCGCTTGACAGCGTTGAGCTTATCAGTTGCTCTAGTTCATCGGTTGTAGTTGCAAGCTTTAATCTGACAATCTTCATTACAAATCATAATATTATTTGATAATATATTCAGTGTTAACAGGTAACCGTATTCCTGGGATAGATGTCGTAAGTTACTTACTGATGAAGATGTAGCCAATTCGGAGAAGATGACCGGAGTTGCCTGTCAACCGTCACAACAGCTCCATCTCCGTCTCCGGTCATCCACTCCGGCGACCATTGAACCTCCTCTGTCTCCTTCCGGATGGTTGTGGTGGTGGTTGTGTGGCGGCGGAAGTTGCGGTGGTTGTGATGGTGAATGGCGGTGGCAGTGGTGCTGATTATTGTGGTGGCAGTGGTGGTGAAGTTGCGGTGGTTGTGGTGGTGAACCTCCTCTGTCTCCTTCAGGGATATTGAAGAAGAAGAATGATGTATTTTTTATATATATATAATAACAATAATAATAAAAATAATAATATAATAATAAATATAGGGTAAGATTACCAAAATACCCTTGCATATAATGGTCAAACTACCGTTGACTGAGCTTAGGGGGTAAGGTTGCGACATAACAGTGAACAGTGGGGGGTAAAATTGCAATTATTTCCTTAGGGGGGTAAGAGTGCCAATGACCCCTAACCTCAGGGGGTAAAATTGCAGTTTACTCTAAAAGAAAAAAGAAAGAAAATTGATGATTGGTGCAAGACCAAATGGGCCCCACCATAGTCACCTAATTAGTGATTCGCTCCAGTTCGGGTATGTGGTTCGGATTCGCAATTTGCTAGATGGGACGAATTGAGGGGAGTACGTTCATTTTGGTACGATCAGGTACAATGTAGAAAATTTAAGAAATAAAATAATAGTTATTTATTATTGCTAGATGGGACGAATTGAGGGGAGTAGGTTCATTTCGGTACGATCAGGTACAATGTAGAAAATTTAAGAAATAAAATAATAGTTATTTATTATTTATGTATATATAATGTTAATTTTATACTTTTTGTATAAATTTATGAGTTTAAGAACCAAATGGAAACGAGTAAAGATAGAGGGGATTAAATGTTTAACTACACAAACTAATTTTACACTTTTTATATGAAAAATTACAAATATGTAAACTAGTGAAAGATAGAGGGGTCCAATGTTGAAAACCTAAACTTATTTAAACCTAAAAAGCCTAAAACACAAAGTTACGCAGCCGTTATCTTCTTCTTCATTGTTTACGGCAGAAAGCAGCAATTGAAACCCTAAATATGCACCGAATTGGTTCGTATACGTATCACGTATGGTACAAAACGTACCAATTCGACATACGCAGGTTCTCCAGCGAAATTGGTAACTATGGTTCGTATACGTATCACGTATGGTACAAAACGTACCAAACCACACCGCCCGGTCTAAGTAAATGAAAATAGAAATTAAGACATAGTTAATGCATTCTCCTTACTTATCCATAAATAAATGAAATACTTACAAATGTAATAGAGTAACTGAAGAAACACTGAACTAATTATGAGACTAATCAGTTTGGTTTATGTTTCTACCATGATGGTTAATCTTCTTTATGGATTCCTGAGCTCCTTAATGACTGGGGTTATCTGCAAAACAGAACACCGTTACTCGTTAAGAGGGGAATGTGGGGGTTTCCCTCTTAACCGGGTTTCGGCGTGAGAATAAGAGACTGCTTTGGGGGGATAATTAAGTATTAAGTAAGAGAGTAGAGGGAATGGAATGTTTAACCTGTGAAGTGAGGTCTCTATTTATAGCCGGAGAGGTGTAAGAGGATATGGGCTGATGGGCCTTGGGCCGGAAGGCGAAAACATAGAGGATATGCTCCTTGTCTCACTGGTGTCGACCGTTAGTGGCTTCTAGGAGCTTTCTGGAGCTGGCGCAACGTGATTGGAGCCACGTGTCACTGTTGTCGGCCTGGCTGCCCTTCTGCCATCAGCAGGTAAGTGGAGATCGTGGGGCAGTTGTCTCTGTCCTATGATTGGTGCCATGTAGGCGTCCTTAAGTACTTTTTGTCGCCTGCATGTCAGATGATCGTGGAGCACGATTGAGCAGAGCCAGAGGGACGTTGATTGGCTCTTTTCTTCTGCCACTTGTACCTTGTGTACTATCTGGAGCAGCCTTGCGCTGCTTCCCTGCACGAGTCTTGATGGGCACGTTAACTAACTCGCGCGGGGTTTAGGTGACTGAGTATTCTTTTCTGCATGCTAAGTGTTGTTATTGGAGCTTCTTATTGTCTAGGCCTCGCGCGACGTAAAATAGAATATGGTGCAACTCGCGCGAGGTTAATGATAGGAAGCCTTTTTAATAAGGAGTATGGTCCCGCGCGCAGCCTTTACGGAGGTTTGCGCGGCTTTTTTGGGACCATACCCCTTCAAGTCCCCCCAGTCCAGTGCTGCACCATGCGCAAGGCAAGTGGTTGGAGCTCTGGACTTAAAAGTTGTGGAAAATGTTTCTTTGGCTTTGGAAGACGGGGCGCGTGTAACCTTTTATTGGTTACAACGGCGCGACTACCGGATTTGTTCCAGGTGGGTTATTGCCCTTCTGTGTAGGCGCGCAGGGTTACTAAGGAATTGTTAACACTGCGCGGCCTTAGTTGCATCTGCATGAAGTTTGTTGTAATTTATGGCGGGAAAAACTTCGAAATTTGAACTCTGACAGGTTGGTAAAGAAAGTCGTGGTTGGTGACGTTTGAGTTGACCTCTGACGGTTGTCATCAACTTGTCCCTGATGAATCGTATTTTCGTCAGAGAGTGAGGCCCACGCGCGCGTGGTAACCGTCACTCCGGGAAACACGCCTTATGTGGCGTTCTCTGATTGGCCTCGCTCGCGGCGATTTCGGCACGGTTACCCATCGCATTAAATGCGATGGGTATATATATCCGAAGAGACGTGGGGGGTTATCACTTTTCTCTTCTACTATTCCTTTATTTCCTCTCGAATTCCTTTGGATCTTCAAAGTTTGAAGAAGACGGCTGCAGAATCTTCACATCCTTGAAGAACATCGTAGCAGTTCTTCAAGTCTGTTTGCAGAATATTCAAGACTTCTTTGTTGATTTATCAATGGCTGAAGAACACCATGAAGACAATCCCGGAGAGGAAGGCCCTGTTCCGGTTCTCCGGTGGGATTTAGGGTTGTTTGAACAAATAGTACGTGGTTTCCGGTTTCCACCGGAATGGGATGCTAGGTACCCCGGACAAAACCAGACGGCCTCCGATGCACCGCCGGGTTATATAACGTTGTTTGAAGATTTCTTCCATCAAGGCAACTTCCGGTTGCCGGCAACGAACTTTTTGGCCCATATTCTCCAGTTCTATGGGTTTCATATATCTCAGATGAGTCCACCAGGGATGGTGAGAGTTCGACACTTCGAGTTTTTATGTCGATCTCATGATATCGAGCCGACTGAGGAGAAATTCCGGGCTTTTTACCAGCTTCAAAGAAATATGGGTTTCTATTCTTTCGCCAGTCGTGGCGCCGCAAAGAAGATATTGCTGAACCCCCCCCCCCCCCCCCCCCACAAGAGTTTCCATGACTGGAAACCAAAGTTTTTCTATATCCGGGAGGAGGTAATCCCGATCGCCATGACCTTCCGTGCCTGGTCGGAACCGATTGTGAAAGAGGATCTGGCGATTCCAAAAAATGAGGCTTGGTATAAGCAGCTTACTTCCACTCCAAACCGAGTGTTTGGTGAAAATGTCCTTGTCGCGGCGCGGATGAGTGATCAATGGCCGCCTGAGAGCGAAGACGTTCTTGTATTAAAGTTCCAGGATAAAGGTTAGCTATTTCGTTTGTTTTGTTGATTTCTGTTTCTCAACTGTGTTTATTTATACAATTTGTCTTGTAGAGGCGCGCCTGTACCAAGTTGCGTTCTCCACCTTTGGTGGGTCTATGAGCGTGCGCCCGCTCCGGGCTGGGGAGGAGTATTGGTATGAACAAATTAAGGGTAATTTCATGTACCCTATGGCTGATGCATTTGTCGCGCCGCCTACCGCAACCGAAGGTGCGCATATACCTAACCCTCGTCCCTTGCGCTCTTTCACTTCTGCTGAGAAAGAGGTTGTCTATCTTTCCAGCGAAGAGTCTGTGGGATCCTCAACCAGGGAGTTAAGTTCCTGGTCTACCATCTTTGCAGGTGTGTTGCGCGATTTAGGCATCGACCTTGAAGAGAAGAAAAAAGCAACCAGGAAGAAGAAGGTGATCAACCTGGAGCCTGAAGTGGCAAGTAAGAAAGGTGGGAGTAGCCGCGCAGCTGCTGGTGGTGCTGATAAAGGTACTCTTCGGCTTCCTCAGAGTGACTTGAAAGATTACGTGATAATTAGTGACTCACTTGAAGGCTTGTCGCGCGCAGGCAAGAAGAAAACTGAAGCAGGTGGTTCAAGAAGTGAAGGTAGCGCGGGTTCTCGCAACCCGGATGCTGGTGCTACTCCTTCCTCTGTTGCGCATGAGAAGGCGGAAGAAGAAGAAGAGGAGGCTGCTGAAAAGTTGATCAGCAGAAAAAGAGTTAGAAGCGAGACCACAGCTGGTGTGTCAGCTGCGCCCGGAGCTGGTGAGGTTCCCTTGATTGGGAAAAGGAGCAACTTGCGCTCGCTTTACAAAGTTTCTCCAGGTTAGTTCTTAAGTTACGCTATTCTGTTACCTCCGCTCTTTTTAACACTTGGTTTTTTGCAGAACTTAAAAAGAAGACCCCTGAGAAGGGTGTGGTGTTTGTAGATTCCCTGGAGTCGGCGCACAAGAGGCCTAAGGTTACTGTTAAACCTTTTAAAACGGTGGAGTCCGAGAAGGCAAAGCCTGTTGAGGTCGAGAAGGAGAATCCTGCTGCGACGGAGAAACGCGTGTCTGAGGAAGACAAGAGGAAAACTGATGAAGAGCGTAAGAAAATTGATGAAGACAAACGGAAGAAGGCTGAGGAAGAGAAGAGAAGATTAGCTGAGCAGGAGAAGAAGAGGCTAGCTGAGCAGGAGGAGAAGAGGCTAGCTGAGCAGGAGAAGAAAAGGCTAGCTGAGCAGGAGAAGGGAAAGAAGGTTGATGAAAGAGAGAAGGAGAAATCCGCTGCTGACACGTCTGTTGGGATTTCTACTGGAAAAGGCGCGGTTTCCGGTTCGGCGGCTGGTCAGGGTGGTGTAAAACATGGCGCGCCGCCGCGCTCTCCGATAGGCCCCCGGGATACTGTGGGGGATATTTATTACAAGTCTTACACGGAAGAAAGCCGTGGTGACGCTCCGCATCATCCGCCATGGGGCTTAAAGCAAAAAGATACCTTCCAAGAATTCACGCCTTGTCGCGATTGGTTGCTGAATTCGATTCCTCCAGGTGAGGTTGATCGCCAACGAGCGCGCACCCACAGCGGGTTATATCATGCTTATGTTGTTGGCGAGGCCAACACCCGCGCTGCTAACTAGGAGATTGTACGCGAGTGGCGAACACTAGTTAGGGAGAGGGATGATTGGGAGAAATACCGCGATCGGATTTTAAGGCGTGCCACTGAGTTGGAAAAATCTAGAACTACTTTTGACGAAGAAAGAGCGAAATTCGAGGCTGACCGGAAATCCGAAGAGTGGGGGCGCGAGGGCCTTAAAAGCAAGCTTCAAGCTGCTGAACAGCAGTTGGCTAAGGAGAAAGCCGAGTTCAAGCGCATATGCGAGAAAGATAATCAGCGCGCGTCCGCGGCTCGTAACAAGATTGTCGACCTTTAAGCCAAGGTTGTTGAGCTAACAGCGAGGGTGGAGGATGCGTAAGCCGCGCAAGCTGCTAAAGAGCAGGCTGAGGTTCGAGAAACTTCTTGTTCCGTTTAAGACTTTTGTTTAACAGGTTTAACTGAGACTTTTATCCCTTACAGGTCGAACTGGCTGAGGTAAAGGCACAATTATCTGGCAAAGACAAGGATTTGACCGCTAAGGACGTCGAGATCGCTGAGCTGAAGCGCCGTTTGCGAGAGCAAATTGAAAAAAGCGAGTCCTTGGAGATCGATCTCGAAGCTGAGAAGGTTAAAGCTGTCACTGCTGAAGAGGCCAAACAAAAAGCTGAGGAGGCGCGAGACATTAGCACCACTGCTCTTAATGTAGCACAAAACAACTACTCCGAAGCTCAAGGTATCGTGGATACTTTGGTCTCTGAAGCCGAGTGGTTGCGCGGTCGCGGAATGGTGTTGGTATGATTCTACTTGACTTTGTTTTGATTTATTGAAACCTGTCGGCTTATGTATTGCGTTTGTTGTAGATGGCCAACTCCATCCTAAATGCTGGAGAATTGGATAAGGCTGTTGCGGCCGTTATAGATGTTTCCCTCGCAGTTGGTCACCGTAAAGGCTATCTTGAATGTGCGCAACATGCTGCAGTTATGCTTGGACAGGAGTTCGACATTAGTCATTGCTCAGTGACTGATGAAGCTGAGGCTGAGCTATCGCGTGCTGAAAATGCTTATGATCACCTATCGCTGCCTGTGATGGACTTGGTCGCGAAGGCTCTAGAGCATGATGACTGGTGTCAGCGCCTTAAAGCCATTCTCGACCCACCGATAACTGTTGAGCTATCAGATGGAGAGGAGCCAGCTGGTGATGATGGTGGAAACGATGGTGATGACGGTAAGCCTGATGACGATGATGGTGATGAAGGCGATAAGCATGATGGCAGTGGGAATGATGAATTTGAGTAGGCTTGTCAACAGGCTTTGTGCCTTGTAATTTTTGTTTATGCTTTGAATGTAAGTTCTTGCGCGGTCGCGCTAGTTTTAAATGGTATGAACGTTATCTGTTGTCTATATAACTGCTGTGCGGTTGTGCTTGTTTTAAATATGATGCTTGTTTATCCTTTCCCGTTACAATTATTGCACTGTTGTTAGAAACTTTGGTTAAGTTAGCGCGAATGAATGTAAGCTCTTGTGTGTGTAACTGGAGTGTTTTCGTGCTAATCAAAAGTTTAACATGCATTTGTAACGAAAGGAGTCAGCGTAAAAGAAAACATGTCGTATGCTTTCATTGACTTGGAAACAGGCGCTTAGGCCAATCATACATTGCTTGTAACGTAAAAGGCGTGTAGCCAACATAGGAAAGTAAAAGGCGCATGGCCAACATTAGTGGATAAGGGCGGAGGGCCTAGAATAGTCACATATAGCATTTGCGCAGTTGTTGCGCATTCCACGTGCGCGGGATGATGTGTCCATCCATGGTGCGCAATTTGTAAGCCCCTTTTCCTAGCACTTCGTGAACCAAGTATGGGCCTTCCCATTTGGGTGCTAGTTTTCCTGGGCGTTCAACATTTGAAGCTTCGTTGTCTCGGAAGACGTATTCTCCTGGAGTGAAGGTACAGATGCGGACTCTTGTGTTGTAGTACCTTTCCAGTTGTGTCTTGTACTTGGCTTCTTTAATTCGCGCAATTTCGCGCCTTTCTTCTAGTAAATCCAAGTCAAGACGACGCTCTGCCTCGTTGTCGATGGCGTTGACTGCTGTCAAGCGCGGAGAGGGCAGGCCTACTTCTGCCGGGATAAACGCTTCTGAGCCATAGACTAGGCTAAAAGGGGTCTCGCCGGTACTCGTCTTCGGCATGGTTCGGTGAGCCCACAAGATACTCGGGAGCTCATCCACCCAGCCTCTTCGCTTTGTGCCCAGTCGAGCCTTTATCCCATCGACGATACACTTGTTCACACTTTCAACCTGCCCGTTGCCTTGAGGGTGCGCAACGGAGGAGAAAGTGTGTTCGATTTTCATTTCTTTCATCCACTTCTGGAGGTCCTCAGATGCAAAGTTGGTGCCGTTGTCAGTTACAATCTTGAGTGGTAGATCAAATCTGCAGATGATGTGTTCCCAAATGAACTTGCGCACCATCATAGCTGTAGTTGAAGCGAGAGCTTTGGCCTCCACCCATTTCGTGAAGTAATCGACGGCCACTATTATAAATTTGACGGCGCCAGGAGCCTCTGGGAAGGGTCCCACCATATCAATTCCCCACTGCTGAAAAGGCCAAGCAGTGGATACGGGGATAAGATCGTTCTTGGGGCGTAGGGTTTTTGGAGAGTGTCGCTGACAGGAGTCGCACTTGCGCAGCTCCTTCAGGGCATCGACATGCATCCCTGGCCAGTAATATCCGGCGTTCATAATCTTCGCGACAACCATGCGTGGCCCTGCATGGATGCCGCAGATCCCTTCGTGGATCTCCCTGATCAAGTAATTCGCATCTTGGGGGTCCACACAGCGCAGCAGTGGTCCCAAGAAGGACTTGCGGTATAAGATACCACCATTCATTTCATACTGCAGAGCCTTGTTTTGAATCTTCCTTGCCTCTGCTTTGCTCTCAGGGAGAATTCCTTCTTGCAAGTATTGAATGATAGGGGTCATCCAAGATGGCTGCCCTATCTCGATCACGTTAACTTGTCGTAGCAGAACTGATGGATTCTTGAGTACTTCAATCCTTACATCTTTGGCGAGATGTTGAAAGGAGGTTGAAGCAAGCTTGCTCAAGGCGTCTGCTGGTTTGTTTTCCGAACGATTGATGTGCACTACCTTGTAAGACTTGAATTTTTGGAGTAACTCTTTCGCCTGCTCTAAGTATAAGGCCATAACTTCGCCCCTTGCATTATAGATTCCGTTGATTTGACTGGCGATTAGAAGTGAATCAACATGCGCTTGAAGATCTTTAGCTCCCATTTTTATGGCGAGGCGTAAGCCTGCCAGAAATGCCTCGTACTCCGCCTCGTTGTTTGTGTTTTTAAAATCCAACTTGATGGCGTAAGTAAACTCATGATTCTCGGGGCTTACAAGGCGCAATCCAGCTCCCGCGCCATCCTCGTTTGAGGCCCCATCGGTATAAAGCATCCAAGTCTCATTTGTCGTGTCTTTTTCGGGAGTCTCCACCAGCTCACAATCTTTGATTTTATCAACTGGTACTTCTGTGATGAAGTCAGCTAGGACTTGGCCCTTGATGGCTGGGCGCGGCCTGTACAAAATGTTGTGGCCCCCAGCTCGATGGCCCATTTTGCTAACCTCCCGGATGTTTCTGGTTTTTGCAATATCGTGCCGATGTGGAAATTTGTAAGTACGGTGATCACATGCCCTGTAAAATATCTGCGCAGCCTTCGGGAGGCGTGTAGCAGCGCAAGCACCAATTTTTTCATTGTTGAATATCTCGTTTCCGGGTCAGTGAGTTCCCTGCTGACGTAATAAATTGGAGTTTGGACTCCATTTCTCTCCACCAGTAATACCGACCCTACTGCCTTATCTGAAGAAGATAAGTACAGTACGAGTGGCTCTTTTTCAAACGGTGCAGTCAGGGTAGGGAGCTCGATCAAACATTCTTTCATTTGCTGAAAAGCCTTCTCTGCTTCAGGGGTCCATTTGAACTCTTGCTTTTTTACACAGTTGCGCAGGGTGCTGATAAAAGGGTATGACTTTGCGGCGTGATTTGACAGGAAACGGTTAAGCGCGGCTAGGCGGCCGGCCAACCGTTGCATCTCTTTGATTGTTCGTGGCGACGGCATTCGCTCTATTGCCTGGACTTTCTCCGGATTCACTTTAAAGCCTCCGTTTGTGACTATGAAGCCTAAGAACTTCCCTTCTTCCATGCCAAACGAACACTTGGCTGGATTCAGTTTCATATTCACACTGCGCAATGAGTTGGATGTCTTTTCGATGTCCTTCAACATTTGGTCCTCTTCAGGACTTTTGACCACCAGATCATCAATGTAGACCTCAATGTGCTTCCCGATATCTCCCGCGAAGGTCTTATCCATCAGGCGCTGGTACGTGGCGCCAGCGTTTTTGAGGCCGAATGGCATCTTTGTATAGCAAAAAATCACAAGATCAGTACGAAAAGCTGTCTTATCTTCATCCTCGAGCTTCATTTGAACTTGATGGTACCCCTTGTAGCAATCCAAGAAGCATTTCCATCTGTATGGCGCGAGAAAGTCTATCTTTTTGTCGATCTCAGGCAAAGAGTAGCAATCTTTAGGGCATGCCTTGTTGAGATCGGTATAGTCAACACACATTCGCCATCCTCAACTAGACTTCTCTACCATCACGGGGTTCGCAACCCAACTTTGATAACGTACTTCTCGCAGGATGCCGACTTTAAGTAACTCGCATACTTGCTCATTCATTGCTTTCGTTTTGTCTGCCCCTAAGCTGCGCCTTCTTTGGGCTTTCGGTTCAACAGAGGGGTAGGTGTTTAAACAGTGTTCGGTAATGTCGCGCGGGACTCCGGTCATGTCAGCCGGGGTCCAGGCGAAGATGTCCATGTTCTTGAACAGGAGCTGCTTGAGACGAGTTCTGATGTTTGGTGAGATTGCGTGCCCTATCGTCACCGTTTGCTCTGGGTACTTGCGATTTAAAACCGATTTTTCGGGCTCGGTTGTTGAAACCTTCGTCGCTTTTGTCGGGCGCATCTCTTCTGTTGACATTACCTCTTTCTTTGCATAAACGATTGCCACCCCCGTCTTGGTTGGGAAACCAATCGCTGAGTGGGGGGTGGAAGTTATCATGTTCAGCTCACCTTGCGTCTCTCTCCCGATCAGCACATCATGTCTTGACTTCACAGGCATCACCATGAAGTTAACGTTCGTTGTTCTTGAATGCTTCCCGTCAGAGAGTGTGACGGGGAAGCTGATCTGGCCTAGCGGGAAGACCATTTCATTGCAGAATCCAGACAGTGGATAATCAACTGGTTCAAGTCTCGCTTTGTCTTCATCGTCGAACTGGTTAAAGCATTGCTCATAGATGATGTCTGTTGTACTCCCCGGGTCAATGAAGACGTATTCAGTTTCATAATGGCCGATGATACCGGTGATGACGATGGGTCGTGTGGCTCGAGGACCCCCACGCACCACCGGGAAAATGACCTGCTGCTCTTGCCATGAAGGCTCATAAGGTCTCTTGCCTTTTTCTCTCGCGCTATACCTTGGTCCGTTGACCATGTGGGTCTCTAAGCGTCGGACTTTCTTGTGATTTCCCTCATCGTGGCGATGGAGCTGTCGAGTTTCTTTGCGCACGTTTTTCACCAAGTGGCTCAGCTTTCCACTCTTCAGCGCTCTCTCGATCTCTTGGCGTAAGCTGTAACAATCATCAGTTAAGTGGCCTGTATCCTTGTGGAAATCACAATACAGGTTGGGGTCCTGCCCCTTTTTGTTCGTCATTGACCTTGGCGTCTTGAAATCATGATTTTCCGTCATCAGCACCTCTTTCGGTGTTTTTATGAGCGGAGTCCAATGCTTTTCTCGATTATCATCTCTGACTGCCTTTCGATAGCCGATGCGGTCAATAGTATCTCGCGCGTCTTCTTTGTAGCGGGACCGTTCTTCATAACGAGGTCGTTCACTATAACCGCTGGAGTGATTGGCCTTCCACCCAGGGTTTTTGCCTTTGTGTCGTCTGTTGTCGTCGCGCGAGTGACCCCCTTTAGAAAATCGATCTTCAGAACGATGATTGTTGTTTCTGGCGAGTGACTCTTCAGTTTGCGCGACTATCTTCGCGGCTTCCATGAGCTTATCCCATTCCTTGGGCATTCCATCTTTCCCGGTGATTGTTCTAATTAGGCTATCACAGCGGATGGCTTTCTTGAAATGGCAGCGCATGAGTTGTTCGCTTACGCCACCGATTTCCAGACACTCTTTGTTAAAGCGAGTGATAAAATCTTCTAAACCCTCGTTATCTCTGCGCCAGATATCCTCAACCTCGGCTGTGTCGCGCTGGTATCGTCTTTGTTGACTGAAGTGACTCAAAAACTGAGTCCTGAAATCCACCCATGATTTTATCTTTCCCGGAGGAAGGCTGTCGAACCAGGCGCGAGCAGCCCCCGTAAGCGTTTGGATAAAGAGATGGTACCACATGGGCATATTCCATCCTCCCATGCAGCCCACGCTTGTGAAAACTCTGACGTGATCATCGGGATCAGTCAATCCGTTAAACTTTCCGACAGTCGGAGGTAACTTCTCTCTTTTGAGCGGCGCCAGTGCGATATTTGGAATGAACTTTGAATGTTCTACAGCTTCCTCTGGTCGATAGGCGAGGCGAAAGTCACGCTCTGCCTCTTCGGTATACCCAACGTGCTGCCTTGGTTTGTAGTACTCGTGATTTCTTTGTAAACGATTGAAGACCGAAGATTCTTCATCGTTCTCCCAAGTTGGATCATTTGGGTCAGTGTCTTCCCATTCATCGTTCATGTTGCGCGGCGTGAGCCGGCTATGAATTGGGCCTCTTTGGAGATTTGACGGATCGTCATAGTAGCTTTCTGTTTCTCCCCGTGTATCGCACGTGTCCTGCACGCTTAATCTTCGGGTAGGGGGAGGTCTGTTGGCTCTTCCTTGGATATTTTGCGGTGGTGGCATCTGGCGCGGCCCGTGACTGGGGCCGGTTGGTGTAACCAAGGACGGTTCTGCCGTTAAGACTGCTTGTTGCGCGCTCAAGGATTGATACGCCGCGTTAATGGTGGCGAGTTGCTTGGCGTACCATGAGGCTGGGGTTTCGCCCTCTGGTAGCCCTAGTAGCGCCGAGATATTCTGAGGTGGAGCTGGGTTCGAAGGTCCAGCACCGTTGTTTCCTGGGGTAGTTTGAGTGATGCGGGTGAAGCTCCCGCGCGGACCCCCAGTGTTGGCTATCTCGATTTCGCCGATTTCTTCAACGTGCTGGGGTTGGATGTTTTGATTAACCACCCCCAACGCTACATCAGGGTTTGCTCCAAGACCAACAAATTCAGGAATGATTCCTTGACCAGCCATGATCGAAGGAAGAAAACAACGAAGACTCAGAAAAAAGAAGATGAAAGTGGTTTGTATAGAAAAAACCGGTGGGCGCCAATGAAGAAACACTGAACTAATTATGAGACTAATCAGTTTGGTTTATGTTTCTACCATGATGGTTAATCTTCTTTATGGATTCCTGAGCTCCTTAATGACTGGGGTTATCTGCAAAACAGAACACCGTTACTCGTTAAGAGGGGAATGTGGGGGTTTCCCTCTTAACCGGGCTCCGGCGTGAGAATAAGCTACTGCTTTGGGGAGATAATTAAGTATTAAGTGAGAGAGTAGAGGGAATGGAATGTTTAACCTGTGAAGTGAGGTCTCTATTTATAGCCGGAGAGGTGTAAGAGGATATGGGCTGATGGGCCTTGGGCCGGAAGGCGACAACATAGAGGATATGCTCCTTGTCTCACTGGTGTCGACCGTTAGTGGCTTCTAGGAGCTTTCTGGAGCTGGCGCAACGTGATTGGAGCCACGTGTCACTGTTGTCGGCCTGGCCGCCCTTCTGCCATCAGCAGGTAAGTGGAGATCGTGGGGCAGTTGTCTCTGTCCTATGATTGGTGCCATGTAGGCGTCCTTAAGTACTTTTTGTCGCCTGCATGTCAGATGATCGTGGAGCACGATTGAGCAGAGCCAGAGGGACGTTGATTGGCTCTTTTCTTCTGCCACTTGTACCTTGTGTACTATCTGGAGCAGCCTTGCGCTGCTTCCCTGCACAAGTCTTGATGGGCACGTTAACTAACTCGCGCGGGGTTTAGGTGACTGAGTATTCTTTTCTGCATGCTAAGTGTTGTTATTGGAGCTTCTTATTGTCTAGGTCTCGCGCGACGTAAAATAGAATATGGTGCAACTCGCGCGAGGTTAATGATAGGAAGCCTTTTTAATAAGGAGTATGGTCCCGCGCGCAGCCTTTACGGAGGTTTGCGCGGCTTTTTTGGGACCATACCCCTTCAGTAACCCAACTTCACATCTTTCATATCTTCAACTTCAAGAGACGTCAGATGCTTGAATATCTATAAGTAAAGAAATCTATGTCACAAAACATATAACTTAATGTGGTATACGTTTTCATGATTAAAAACTAACCTTTCGGTCTTCTTCGTTCAAAAGATCAGAAAGAGCAGGGTGACGCAAAAACTGCAAAACATATCCAAATTAGATTTAAAAGCCGTTATGTAGAATCATATAACGGTAATAAAACAAGGTACTGGATAAAGTAACTTACAGCGGTTAACCAAAAGTCAGGAATCGACTTAATGATATCAGTATATCACTCCGCTTATCGTACACAGGCTTCCGCACCTTGTTATATTTCTGCTCGGCTTCCAATACTTTATCACTTGCCTCCTCATTGATCAGGTCCCAAGATAAAAATATATAAACTAGAATACTAACACTTCATCAGATTTAAATATACAAGTTCTTAAAGTTAGAAATTGTAGAAAAAAATCAACAATTCAATTAACCAGTTTATTTTTTCAATTCTACGTATCTTGGGTCCAAATATAATCAGTTTTCGCTAGGGGTGCTAAACGGGTCGTGTCCGCGGGTCTTGGTTTAAAAAAGCGCGCCTTAAGCGCGATTAAGCGCGAAGCGCACCTAGGCACAAAGTAGATCGCCTTGTGTGACATAAGGCGCGGGGTGTACAAGAAGCGCAGCTGAGGCGCGCTTTTTAGGGGGAAAATCGACATAAGGCGCAGCTGAGGCGCGCGCTTTTTGTACATGGGATGTTTCTATGCTTCTGAGTGTTGTACACCAGGCTTTTTATGCTGTACATTTATGTTTTTTTCATTTTAAAACATATATAAAGCTTAATTATAGCTAAATCATAAGTATTGGATGCTAAACACTTATGGGATATATAAAATAAATTATATAATCACTTTGCGCTTCGCGTACGAAAAGCTCACCGCTTTTGCGCTTCGCTTTTTAAAAATCGTTTTAGGCCTCATCGCTTTTGTGCGCTTCCTGCTTTTTTAAACCAAGCCGTGGGTTGGCGGGTCCAACCCGACCCAAACCTGAAAATTTTACACAAACACAGCCAGAATATTCGTGTGTTGACCCAAACACGACCCGTTCAACCCGTATTTTTTTTTGCAAATTAATATTTTAAAATTAAAATTTTACTACAAAAAACACAAATACATATAAAACAATTACATTTGAGTTATAAAACCTTATGCCAATTTCTCTTCAGAGTTATAATTATGGCATAATATACCCAACCAATTTAATTTATGACATAAAACAACTCAACCCATTTAGCTAAACGGGTTCGCAGGTTCAACCTAAAATTGACCAGACCTCGTTTAGAATAAACCCAAACCCGTGAATTTCGTGTTAGTCGTTAGGTTCATGTCGTGTTTTCGGGTCGTGTTAGAAATTCACACCCCTAGTTTTTGCCAAGCACTCTACATTGTAAAAAGATTAACATTAAAGCCCTCTTTTAACAAAAGAAGATTAAACAAATACCAAACCCTAAAACTGCATATGTGCATTACAAATCTGGTCATACCACAATCAAGTTCACAAACCAAAACACAAAATAAACAATAAATTAAAGTTCAGTAGTAACTTATCACAACATACACTCATAAAAAGTGTTACAAACAACAACAATTATAAGGTTTCCACAACCAATCGCAACAATTTCATGTGAATTGACTAAATTAGGCAAAGAAAGTCGATAAAGAATAAAAAAAATTGTACCTTTTCGAGTTCATCTTGAACCTCCTGCAACTTTTCGATGGATTTAAGAATGTCAGCGTCAATTGGGTCAGCACCCTCTTCGATTTTGTCTCCGAGCTTGGGCTTCTTACCCTTGTCTGCCACCATTATAGAGAAAATTGGGGTGATTGATTATGGGGAGAAAGATGAGGGTTTTGTGTTTGTTTAGGGTTTGGCGTTTAAACTCAAATGTATTAGGGTTTTAGGATATCCCAGCCCAAAAGTAAGGGCATGTTTGGCTAAGCTTTTTGAAACTTATTGGCTTTTTGAAAAGTCATAAGCTCCAAAATTATGTTTGGCAATGAGGGTGTATGTGAGAAGGAAAAATGACTTTTCCAAAAAGTCACTCCATACTGACTTTTCCAAAAAGTCAATAAGTCAATAAGTTGTTTCAAAAAGCTTAGCCAAACATGCCTTAAGTTTACATCCATCCATGTTTTTATTTAAAAAATAGTATCGGTTACTGGTATCAGGTACCCCTATCCAATCAGTAATACCACTGCCAGGTAGGGGAATTCGAGTATGTGATTGGGTGATGTTTACTGGTTAATCTAACCATTTTTCTAATTATCGCCCCTAAATGGGGTTTTTCAATGATAGTAAAATAGTGTTAAAGGCTATCACTCATCTTCCCGAGTACTCGCCTACGCCGAGTAGTTTCAACTCTGACTAGGAAGCACCTGGTTGCTTTTACAACCATGACTACTAGTATGATACATCTATGTTTATGTATAGGCTTGTATTTTAGTTCGTCTATGTTATTCGTTCATTTTTTTATAAATACGATGGATTTGTAGCCCTAAATAGAACCCAACCCATGAGTTGTTTCTTATCGTCTTTAATCTTTATATTTCATAATTCGTAAGCTATGAGCAAAGAAAAAAAATGGTTGGTGTCATTGTAATTATGCATGAGTATCTTTTCAAGGTCATCCACAACCCGGTTACCTAAAAGTGCTATCAAACTTGTTACATGTATCTGAAACGAATATATAAATATCACCATCATTATCATAATCGGTAAATACCACCAAAGTAAAATCAAAATACACATGGTATGATAACCGGTAATTAAAACAAAATAATTTTCTAAATATAGTTTCTTTCAACTCTACTTGTCCGATTAAATTTATATATTTTGTCAATTTAAACCACTAGAAATAAGATAATCGAAACTGCTACTATGCCTATGCCTATGCCACTTTGGGTTGCATCTACATAGTTATTATATTGGGCTTTGAAATCATGATGTAAGCTAGACTTTAAGCCCAATTTTGTATTGCATCTAAATAGTTATTATATGGGTTATGACTTATGAATTCATAATGTAAACTGAGCTTTTAGCCCAATTTTGTATTGCATCTAAGTAGTTATTATATGGGTTTTGAATTCATAATGTGAACCGAGCTTTAAGCCCAATTTTGTAAAATAAACATTATCTACTCTAACAAAAACCAACGACGGTAATAGTGGTTTCATTTGATTGGTTGAGTTGGGCGGCCTCCCACCTGCCACCCAATTTTTTTTTTTTTTTTTTTGCTAAATTACGATTTTGTCTCGTTTATATTTATAGTCATGCATGACACTCCCCTATTGGCCCAACAAATTTACGATTTTATCCCGTTTTAAAATTACGATTTTACCATGAGTTCAAAATTATGTTTTTACCCACATTTAAAATTAATTTACGCTTTTGCTATCAGCTAAAAATTTTCAATTTTTCCCTCGGTTCAACATTATGATTTTGTCCCGTTTAAATTTATAGTGTTGCCATTAGGTTTTTTCCCTTATAATAACGATTTTGTCATCTGTTCAAAATTATGTTTTTACCCCCATTTAAAAATAAATTTACGCTTTTGTTCCCAGCTAAAAATTTCAATTTTGCCCTCGATTCAAAATTACGATTTTGCCCCGTTTAAATTTACAGTTTTGCTATTAGGTTTTTTTCTCACACAGCCAAGTTACGATTTTGCCCTCAACCCCATTGGTCCATTTAATTTACGATTTTATCCCTGAAACAAAATTATGATTTCCTCCTCAGTTCAAAGTTACGTTTTCGATATCGTTTTAATTTTTCTAGCAAAACTATAAAAAAAAATTTAATTGGTTGACTCGATTTAATTTTTTTTCGTCTAAAGGAGCTGCCTAACACACGCTTATTAGTCCTGAAAAATTACAGTTTTGCCCTAAGCCCAAAATTACAGTATTATCATCGTTTTTGTTTTTTTTCTAGCAAAATTATAGCAGTGTTTTTTTAATTGATTGAGAACTATTCGGCCATCGCCCCGCAACGCGGGCGGGGCATCAACTAGTTATCTATATTAACAATTCATGTAAGTTCTTGTGAATAGTATAATAAAGGGACATATCTAGAATGTTATTTACAAAACTGTCATCTATATTGTATTATTGTTCATTTCCTCTAACGGGAATGGTGATATGGGATGTGCTTGCTTTGATTTCTTACACGTGCCCTTCATTCCATTATTCTTTGATTTCTTTTGACAAATTGGCTCATGATATGTTGCTGATTAAATAGTTATTATATAACTATCTAATTTGCAACATGTTTGTGTATCATGAACTTATAACTTGTGCTTTATTGATGTTTCATGCAATGACTTAGTTTCATCTTTTTTTTATGGTTTGTACCATTTTCTATGCATACCATGTTGTACACTATGCATGTCTAATTATATTGTACTATATGGTGGTTTTTTGTTAAACCATGTGTGATTTTTGAAAACCATCTTCGGCTTCTCATATTTGGGCGTTGACAAGTATTGGTATTTTGGGTTTTTTTGACACACCATAAACAATTTCTCTCTTCACCACATACAGGTTCTCCCTAAAATCTCTCTTGCAGTGTAGTTTTTAAGGGGATTTTGAAATTCACCGTTGGCTGTTTGTTGTTTCTGTGACGTTCTTGTCTTCTTGGTTGTTTTGGGGAGTTTAAATCCAACAGACCGAATGCGAGATGTTGTTTGGGTTTGTTTTGATAATTTAAATGACTCCAATGTGGGGGTTTATGTAGACTTTGGGATTTAAGTTGTTTGTACATGTGATTTAACTTGAAATGCAAGTGTTAGTAGTTGTTGAGTTGCTGCTGCATATTGTGGGACTGTTAAGTGTAATGAGTAGAAACAAATGGCCACGATGAATAATCGGATTCCAGTTCAGCCAAAGACTCTAGGAATGTTATCGATGTCAAAATAAACAAGTCACGATTTTATGCCCCCCGCCGCAACGCGGGGGGTGCTTAATCCTAGTTATAATTAATTTTTACTTATAAATTACATATTTTTGAATATTTAAAAATATTATTTTAATACATTCTATTCTAATCTATTCTATATTATATAAAAAACTAAATACGTAGTTATGTTAAATTTCTTTAGTCACTATTTTCGCAGTTATGTTTAACTTTTTTCTGTCAAATCTTGAAAGTATTTATATAACTTGAAAATGGTGTTATATTCAAAACGAAGTATAGAATGTATTTTGAAAACGGTGTCGTATTCAAGATGAAATGTTTTTAGTATTGTAAACTATATTGAGTACTGGTATGCAAAAACATATCGATATTTTATTAGTGCGTATCACGATTTTATTTTTTTGGTTTTCTCTTCGGTTGCTGTAACGAGTGCCGATACCGTAATGCATTGAATCGAATTGAATCGGTACTAACTGTGTTCCCGCCGCGTAGCGCGGGAGAATCCCACTAGTTTTTGTTAAAAGTAAAAGAATAAATTGTCATTTTAGTCCCTGAGGTTTGACTAGAATTGTCACTTTAGTCCAAATAGTTTTTTTCTTGCCATTTTAGTCTAAATAGTTTTGTTTTCTGCCATTTTAGTCCCTGACTTTTATATTTTTTTATCATTTTCATCCAACCCACTAACTCTATTCAAAAAATTTAGTTAACTTATGTTAATTTTGGTCAAACCACATTTTTCTTTCTTTTTTTTGCAGGTGCGATAGTATAGGGATGGTGTTGTGTCGGTTTACAGTGAAGATGATGGCGGTGGTTGTTGGTTTTACGATGGTGGCGGTGGTGTTGGTTGATGACGTGGGTGGCGTAAAAGTGGCTGGTGGAGGTGGAAATGGTGGGTGGTGGGGTGGGTGGTGACGGCGACGGTGCAGGTAGATGGTGGCGATGATAGAAGGTTGTGATGGGGTGGGTGGTGGTGGTGGTCGATGAAAATGGCAAAAAAATGACAAAAGTCAGGGACTAAAATGGCAGAAAATAAAACTATTTGGACTAAAATGACAAGAAAAAACTATTTGAACTAAATGGCAATTTTGGTCAAATCTCAGGGACTAAAATCGCAAATTTACTCAAAGTAAAAACATGGAATCCTTGAGTCTCAACATATGATAGCTTTTAAGTTTTAATTAATCTTTTGTAAGACTAACAATATAAATGTTCAAGCCACCTTAGTGTCTTAACAAAATCATAATAGCTTCGAGAACACATGCTGCATACATACTTGTACCTATTGATCTAGGTATGAAACAAAAGACGGTTAAAAAATCGTCTTTTTTCTCTCTTCTATGATTATCTTTATGCACTATATAGTTCTATACTCAAAATTGATTTTGTATTGAATGTGTAATATGATTGACACCATTTAAGTGGTTCTAAAAATCCGCTATGTTGGTGAAGTACTTGTAGTTTATGCATAATCACCAATGGGTCATTAGTGGTTATTTAAAAAAAAAAGAGATATTAAAAGGTTCGTATATAATATCTCGATATTTATAAAGGCATAGATATATTAATTTAAAAATATAGATAACGACCAACGTTCTTATCTATTTTTCCATGTTTTGGTTTTCTTATTTGTGATGTTAACATCGAAGAACATGAAGATAAGAACATGACATTTTCTCTTGAAGACATTCTTTTTTTCTAGTCTTTTATTTGTCACTTTACATAAAGCCCAAATAACACTACACGTTTCTAAAAATCCCATGTACAATTAACTCGATAATGTCCCAGATGAATTTTCCGAGTAGGTGGAGAGGGTGGATTATGGCAACTTTATATTCTGCAAGGGCCTCGGTTTTAGTCAATGAATCACCGAATAGGGATTTTGATTGTTCCCGTGGCCTGCGCCAGGGGGACCCGTTGTCGCCTTTTCTGTTTGTCATTGCTATGGAAGCCTTAACGAGCATTATGAAGAAAGTTGTCTCTGTCGGGCTGTTTACGGGAATTAAACTTCCTAATGATGGCCCGTCCATATCTCATCTAATTTATGCTGACGATGTAATGTTTGTTGGTGATTGGTCTTTGGCGAATATTAGTAACTTGAGACGGGTATTAAGGTGCTTCTATTTAGCTTCTGGTTTAAAGGTTAATCTTGCCAAGTGTAGCATTTTCGGGATTGGAGTGGAAGATCATGAAGTCCAACATATGGCAAATTTACCGAATTGCAAAAAAGGTATGTTCCCATTCAAACATCTTGGGTTATTGGTAGGTGCGAATATGAACCTTGCTCGAAATTGGAAGTCGGTGGTAGATATATTTAAGAGTAGATTGTCTATATGGAGAGCTAAAACATTATCATATGGTGGTAGAATAACACTAATCAAATCGGTGTTAAACTCCTTACCAACATATCATTTCTCGCTTTTTAAAGCACCAATGAAGGTACTGGATATACTAGACAGAATCAGGAGGGTTTTCTTTTGGGGTGGATCGGAAGAAAAGGCTAAAATGAACTGGGTGGCGTGGGATAAAACCATTGCTCCTATTGAATACGGGGGGTTGGGCTTTGGATCACTTAGAGACGCTAATTTAGCAATGCTGGCAAAGTGGTGATGGAGGTTTAAAACTGAAAAAGAAGGGCTGTGGAGAAAAATAGTTTGGGCGATTCACCATAATTCTAGAGGTTGGAAAGATATACCATCAAAAATCTCTATTGCCGGTCCATGGAAAAATATTGTTAGTATTTGGCATATTTTAATTAGAGATGAGATTGATTTAAAAGGCGCAGTGGCTGGAACTTTGGCGAATGGCAAGAGTATTAATTTCTGGCTAGATAGTTGGGCTGACCAGACTCCATTATACGTAAAATTCCAGACTCTATTCAAGGAGGAGAAGTACAAAGACTGTATGGTTAGTGATCGTATGAAGATAGGTGAAGCAGGGGTAGAGTTTCAGTGGGAATGGCTGTCATCGGAGCTGGGAAACAACGAATATGACCAACTGCAACAACTTATTGGATTGATCAGTGGATGCACGATGTCCGCGAGTAACGATAGATGGAGCTGGAGATATGAAGTTTCCGGTATCTTTAACGTCGCTAGTATAAAAAGATTAATCGGTTCGTTTAATCGGGAGCGTCCCTCTAGAGTTTTTGAATGGTGTAATTGGGTCCCGAAGAAGGTTGCAATAGTTGCATGGAGGGCGGAAATGGAGCGATTACCGACTAAATGTGCTTTGGCTGCCCGTAACATTCCGGTGCAGAACTTACAGTGTGTGTTTTGTGGAGATTATGGGGAGACGAGTGATCACCTATTTGTTTCGTGTCAGTTTTCTCAAATAATATGGCTAAATATTGCAAGATGGTGTTCGATCTCGCCGGTAATTGCGTTCGGGATAAAAGATATTCTTACGTGGCACGAAATTCATCCGGGGCCGAGTAAAAGGAAAAAAGATGTGTATGCCGTAGTGTTGGTCACCATATGGTCTATTTGGAAAACGAGGAACGAAGTCGTATTTGGTCAAGGTACACCGAACTCTACTAAGGTCCTTGATGAAATAAAAGCAATGGCATATTTGTGGATGAAGAACCGAGAAAAGGTGGCGTCATTAACTTGGGAAGAGTGGAGCCGGTTTAATATAGGTGGACAAATTTATATGTAATCTATTATTGTATTGGTGATAAACACGTGTATGTATGCTGGGTAGCATCTTGCTACAATGAATGAATAAATTTTTGTCTGCCGTTCAAAAAAAAAAAATAACGTCCTCATTTATAATCCGTGTATTCAACCACCTCCGTTATCAAGGAGTTATCGGGAAAAAAAGTTTGTGCATTGATGGACCAGTTTCATTTGGCAATATTTTAAATAGACCACTGGGTGAGCTTGATTTACCTCTCATGTGATGTGCCTCAGGGAATTAAGCATTGGTTGTTTGAGATGCCAAAAATTATGTCGTCTGAGAGAATTGCATGTTACAAAATGGTATAAAATGTCTTTAAGATGATGTGTATCTAATATTTTTGAGTAATAAAGATGAGGTATTCTTTTTGTACAATAATGTACAAGCATGTTTATTTGAGGTATTTCCAAACACCATATACTCAAAAGGTCTCATCTTTATGCTACACAAAAACCATAGAAACCTACCCCTAATTTGTTTGAAACAAAAGAAGTCAAGTGTTCATGGCCACTTTAGCAAAGTTCAAAGAATCTTAATCAAAATTCAATCTTAGTGCCTTCAGCATTGTAGATAATGATCCCACCTTAGTTGTTTGAAAGGTACATACCTAATAGCAACATACCCTACACCATCAAGTATATTCTTTTGCACTTCAAATTTGTTAAAATCTTTATCTGACGCACAAACACATATAGTCACCGTCGATTCGATGGAATCATAAATACCCGACGAATTTGTGGACCGAACGGGAGGTCCGCCATTGTTAATTTATATATTAATAGTTTTCTAGGTTTTTCAATATGATAACATAAGTACTTTATTTTATGGGTGCTCGTTATTTGAATTGGATTCTAGAAAGTCATATTGAACTTAATCAAATTCAAATTTGGTTTTTATTTTTCCGGTTTGTTTACGAAACCAAATACGCATTAATATTTTGTGGGAATTTTTTATACTATATCACGTGTAAAGAATCTATATAGGTTTAGTTTGGATTCATAAAACAATTAACTCGCTAGCTCACAAGCTTGTCATTGCCCCTTTAAAACCTGGAGTAAAATACACACATAGTCTCAGTGGTTTGGTGAAATTTCACCTTTATTCCCAAACTTTTCAAAATTACACTCTTAGTCCCTGTGGTTTGACAAGTTGTTACTCGGATAGTCCCCAAAGCGGACGGATGTTAGTTTTTCTGGTTAAGTGGGTGTGAAATGACAAGGACTATCCGAGTAACAACTTGTCAAACCACAGTGACTATCCGAGTAACAACTTGTCAAACCACAGGGACTATCCGAGTAACCTTCATCCGCTTTAGGGACTATCCGAGTAACAACTTGTCAAACCATAGGGACTAAGAGTGTAATTCTGAAAAGTTAGGGACTAAATGTGAAATTTCACCAAACCACAGGGACTATCCGTGCATTTTACTCTAAAACCTGAGACCTAGGTAGGCGTAGAGGTTTTACTCTTGCCGAAAGTGCTTTTTAAACTTCTGTTTTTTTTTTTTTTTTTGGAATTCCACATATAGTCCCTTAAGAGTTGGTTTATTTCATTTTAACCCTCATTTCTCCCAAAAAAATAAATTTAAAAATAACCTTTAAAATTTAAAACCCAATAACCTTTTTGAGTTTATATTTTAGAGGCCCATTTTTTCTAGTTGCACAGAGCCTTCGAATTCTCAAGGACAATCCAAGGTTTTGTATATCGAGATTAATACACGAGAGTGGAGACACCTCTCTCCTTGTCCTCAACCATGAAAACGCTTTAGCCATGCGACTGTGAGGTACATTTGCTTCATGGTTGTTAACTAATCTTTTTATACGATGCAATGATGCTTGTACACTTTGTCCCAAAATTAATAACGTGTAATAAAAAGTGTATGTGTTTGTTTTGTTTTGTTTAATAGTATGATGTGTCCTTGGTCCCCTTTCTTGAGTGTGGTCTCTTTGAGAGAGCTTATTCTCATTATTTTCAAGTTACAACATATAAGGTTATTGGTGTAACAATCCCCTCAACTCGCGGTTTTATTTCTTGTTTTTATTGTGAAAAACGTATAAAACCTATCTACAAAGTCCAATAGTCTCCCCCCTCACGGTTTGATTTCAGGCTTTTGTTGTAAAATCGTTGTTTATGTACAACTTTTTGTTTAGAACAAAAATATAACACTTTCCTGTTTATAATAACACGTAAAAAGAGTTTATACTCACGGTTTGGTTTCATGCTTTTGTTGTAAAATCATTGTTTATGTACAACTTTTTGTTTAGAACAAAAATATAACACTTTCCTGTTTAAAATCAAACTCGCGGTTTTATTTCTTGTTTTTATTGTGAAAAACGTATAAAACCTATCTACAAAGTCCAATAGTCTCCCCCCTCACGGTTTGATTTCAGGCTTTTGTTGTAAAATCGTTGTTTATGTACAACTTTTTGTTTAGAACAAAAATATAACACTTTCCTGTTTATAATAACACATAAAAAGAGTTTATACTCACGGTTTGGTTTCATGCTTTTGTTGTAAAATCATTGTTTATGTACAACTTTTTGTTTAGAACAAAAATATAACACTTTCCTGTTTATAATAACACGTGAAAATGGTCGTTTGTCAAAATAAACTGTTGTCCATTATTGCTCATCACGTTTTGGCATTTCATCTAACACATGCTATGCATCTCCCATTTGACACATTTCACATGTAACTTCGGAGGCTTCATCAGCCCTAACAGGCAAGGATCATCATAACATGTTTGTGTAACAAACATAATGCCATGTTTCATCGGCCCAACGAAACACCGGAGCAAAAAAAAAGGATCATCATAACATGATTGTGTAACAAACATAATGCCATGTTTCATCGGCCCAACGAAACACCGGAGCAAAAAAAATACAGATGTCTGTCAGACAACCATGTGACCATGCCAAAGACCCATCAAATAGGCTGGCAACGATCCTCTACTAAGCCATGGTTAAAGACCAAGGAACTCGGTTAATCACGCTCTAGTCACATGGTCCTGGTTCATCAACCAGGCATGGGTTTCTGTCTTCTTAGGAATCAAGAATACAGAGGTACGAGCCTATAGAACATATCCTGTTCAAGTAAGGTCGTGCTTTGTCTTCTTCTTGTGTTGTATATATAACACAGCTATTTTACACATTGCACCGATGTGGGACAATCTTTAAACATGTGCTTCTTTCACAAGTTTATTATTTAAAAAACTAAACAGAAAATCATATAAACTGAAATTTTAGTTATGTATCTGTTATGACAGTTCCAAGACATAAGATTATCCTTCTAACGTCGTCAAAAATGTAAACCTTAGTCATGTCGCGTTTCAGTAAAAAGACGTTTTTACCCGTTAAAAGATCCTTAGAAAATATAGAAACACCACCAACACATAAGATTCTTCAGGTGTTATGACTTTGTGAAGCAAGGATCTATGCTGTGGGCTCTTAATTGTTATAATAAGCAGGTATTCTAAACTTAAAGATATAGCTACAGAATATTATTGTATGCATGTTACTTTAAAGCACCTTTGTTCAGGAACAAACATATGCTCCAAATATGATATGAAAGTTCAAGTACAATTTGATCCCCTAAAAAACAAAATTGATAACTAAATTTTATTCCTTTACCGCTTTTTTAATCCGTCTTGTGGGCCCTAATCATCAACTGATCTGAGATAAAGAAAATGGGACCCACGATTAAACGAGAGCGAGCGACATGATCCATTGATACGATGCATTGTATCTAGCTATTCATATGAGTTGTAGACAAGAATGGCCATTGAGTTTTATCATTTTATTATATAAAACACTTTTTGATCACATTACAGATAAGAATATGAGTGGATATAAATCTCATATACATAAAAACTTACCAATGTTGCTAATGTTTGAACTTGTTGGTAGGCTTGTATACAGGTTCAGCCACTTTGACTGATTCTTGACTTTTGCATCCCAACAAACAAGCAGAAGTTGTTTTTTGAGGTTTTTTTCGCATCGCGGTTTTGGTTTTGGCATGTGTCTTTTCATCGTAATCCGAATTATAAGCAGATGAAAACTCTGCAAATGATCCGCTTCTAGAGAAAATCTCTATCTCAAACAAATCCGAGCTGGCGTCACTCGCCACATCATCATACGCGATTGACATGAGCTCATCGTTAGCCTTTGGAATGGCATCCCATGTCAAAACCGACATTTTCCTTTCAAGATTTTTCATAATGTCTCCTTTGTTGATGGCTTCAGAATGACACGCTTCAAAAGATTTTTTTCTTGATTTCTCGTCAAACTGCTTCTGTTTAGCGGTCAAATCCGGGAATGCAAACTTGTCAACCGCTTTCGTGGTCATGCAAAGACTCGCACGCCGCAAAAAATGAGAAAACCTCTTGCGGCTTTGCTTGTTTTCTCGAGGTTTAAGATAACAAGAAAATGAGGCTACGCGAAAATCTGTAGAATTAAGTTTAGCTTCATTCTCCATAGAGAAAATTTAAAAAAAAAAATAAGAAAAGAAAAGTTTTTTGAGAGGTGATTTTTGATGTTTATGGTAAGGTCTTTTAAGGAAAAATAGACCTATAAATAAAGGGATAGAAAAAGGTACTTACTTGGAGGGTTAAGCATCAGTTTGTCACATCATATACAATTTAAGTATAAAGATCTAAAATCTAAATACATAAAAAAATACATTATACATGTGCATGATTTAAAAAAACTATTGTTTACATTGTGAACCATGGGTCATAGTTAGCCTAAACTAAGATTCCGACAAAAATCATCGTATAGAAACAAACAACGAAATTTCAGGAAATATCTAGTGATAATCATGTTGATGATGGTGAATTTAAAAGTGCTGATTGTATTATTTTCTGAATGAATCAATTGAATACAAAGAGTCCCTTTAAATAGGAACTAACCCTAGCACTAAACATGGAAACTATATTCTGTACATAAATACAATATAATCACAATAATATGGAAATCATATCAATCTCGGCTAATACTCCCCCGCAGTTTGAACGATCCGTGGGCAAACGGTCAAATTGGATCTAACCGATTGAAAAAGTTGCCGAGATAGTCCTTTAGTAAATATATCTGCATACTGAGGTGGAGGTGGGCCGTAGCACATGGGTAGGGGTTGTTGGTGAGTGGAGTTGGGTCAAAGGACGAGAAAAATTAAATCCGATAGGAGGAGAGTCATCGAGGAAACCGTAGGAGGTGGTGGATGTAGGAATGGTATATGGGAACGTGGTTTCATCGAAGGTAACGTGCCGGGAGATAGAAACCTTCCCGGTGGTGGGGTCAAAGCACCGGTACCCACGAAAGTCTGGTGGGTAACCGAGGAAGATGCACCGGATGGACCGCTGGTGAAGTTTGTGTGGCTGGGTGGCGGACGTGCTTGGATAGCAGGCGCATCCGAACACCCTTAGGTGGTCATATGTAGGGTGGCGAAGATAGAGGGCATATGTGGGTGTGTAAAAGTTAAGGCGTTTGGTGGGAAGAATGTTGTGGAGATAGGCAGCGGTGTGTAGGGCTTCAACCCAGAAACTAGGTGGGAGATGGGCGTGAATAAGTAGAGCGCGGATGATGTCGTTTAGGCGACGAATCATACGCTCGGCACGGCCGTTTTGGGAAGATGTCTGAGGACAGGAAAAACGAAAAAGCAGACCGTGTTGTTGGGCAAAGGTTTTAAAAGCGTTGTTGTCAAATTCACCGCCAAGGTCGCATTGAAAGGTTTTGATGTTTCTGTTAAATTGTGTGGCAATTAGGCGGTGAAATTTGACAAATGTAGAGATTGTTTCGGATTTATATTTTAAAGGGTACACCCAAATAAAGTGTGAAAAATTATCAATCAAAACCATATAATATTTATATCCGGACTTACTTAACACAGGAGAAGTCCAAAGATCACAATGAATTATATCAAAAGGTGAAAAGGTAAAAGAGTTTGATGCATAAAAAGGTAAACGTTTGCTATTAGAAAGCTGATAAGAATGACAAATACTAGACGATTTGTTTTTATTACAAGAAAAATTAAACTGAGAATGACGACTAAGGACATCCAAGACTTGAGCGCCGGGGTGGCCCAAACGATCATGCCATGGAAGGGATGTAGAAGCGATAAAAGCGGCCTGTGAAGGAAGTTCTGGTGGTGTGACTGGATAGAGGTCCCCTGTGCTATTGTGGCGGGAAAGAAGACGCCCAGTTCGAAGGTCCTTCAAAGAAAAACCAAAGGGGTCAAATTCAATGGAAACACTGTTATCACGAGTAAACCGTCTAACAGAGATTAGCTTTTTAATAATTTGAGGGCAGTAAAGGATATTGGGTAGGATGTAGGTACGGTTGGGTAAGGTTAAATAGCCTGTTCCAGACCCTTGAACGGGCAAAAACGCGCCATTACCGACCAATATTTTACTGCAAACAGGAAAAGAGTTAGGGGTTTTGATCATACCTTGTTCATCAGTGGAGTGCGACGTAGCTCCAGTGTCCATGATCTGGTTCGGGTCATAGTTGAGCTGCATTGAGGAGAAAGCTGCATTTAGATCAGATGGGCACAGGGGGTTAAAACCGGTGGGCTGGTTGGTAGCAACGTGGGCCTGAGGAGCGAAGCCAGGTGGGTATGGGGCTGTTGGGTTTTGGGCCGGCCCGAAGGAGGGCGGGGTCATATGTGGGTGTTGGGCTGATGTGTAATGGGCCGATGGGGGCTGATTAGTGGGCATCGAGTATGGGGCTGATTGTAGGGTGGGTTGAGTCGGGTATGGGCAAGGTGGAGTGTTCCACCAAGCCCATTGCGGGTAGGAGAAGTTGGGAGGGGCCCAATTTGGTGACGAGGAGGTTTGACCACGGCCGGAGCCGCGTCCACGGGTTCCACGCCCTCGGCCACGTCCTCGGCCACGGGACCGATGGTAATAGGGCTGCTGTTGTGAGGAGTTATAGGATTGAGATCCGGTGGTAGAGTTCGATGGGTATTGGTTGTGGGAGGAGGGTTGTTGGTTGGTGGCAACAAGAACTGATTGAGTATTCTTCTGGCGAGCTTCTTGTCTAATAACTTCGTCCTCCAACATACTTCTAGCAAGATCCCAGTCGGCATTATTGGCATTAATAAGGGATGCGGTTGTGTCATACTCCGCGGGCAGCCCTCGAACAAGTTGTAACACCAACCTTTCTTCAGTAACCGGGTGGTCCACATCCTCCAACTGATTTGCAAGGTCTTTGAGGCGCTCACAATAGTCGTCCAAGGACGAACAGGCGGCCAAAGTCAGGTTACAGAATTTTGTTTCAAGCGCCCCAGCCCTTGCCTTCTTATTACTGAGGAAGATTTTCTCCAATTTCAACCAAGCCTGACGAGCAGTAGTGGTATTATCCATGACCCGGGGCAGCAGGTTATCAGAAACCGTGCTGAGTATCCATTGAAGGACCAAGGCGTCTAGTTCCTTCCAGGATTGATACTCGGGTGCAGTTTCTTCTGGTGGATCGGTGTTGTCAATGTGATCAATGACTTGATAGGCAACGGCATGAAGGTTAAAGAGTTTAACCCAAGAGGTATACGTGACCTTAGTACCATCAAGGGTACGTATCTTGGATTGGACATTGGTAACTGAGTACGCGGGGTGCAGGGGTTTGGTGAGTTTATCAGACGGAGGTGTCTGATTGTCAGTTTTATCTTCGCCGGCCATATGCAGTGTTAGGAGTGCAGGGGTGGGTTTGGATCGGAAAAAAAAACGAAAGAGAAGAGCCGAAGCTCTTAATGAAAAGACAGGAAGGATCGAAGGTAGAAGAGCCGAAGCTCTGATACCATAAAAGTGCTGATTGTATTATTTTCTGAATGAATCAATTGAATACAAAGAGTCCCTTTAAATAGGAACTAACCCTAGCACTAAACATGGAAACTATATTCTGTACATAAATACAATATAATCACAATAATATGGAAATCATATCAATCTCGGCTAATAGAATTATGTTCACCTGCAGCAACCCAATATTGTTTTAAAAAAAGTCCTTTTGTGGAACAAGAGGGCCAACTTCATGATCCACCATTTTTAAAAGAAACTTACTTCTTTGTTACTCTTCACCCTTTTATATGCATTCACATGTTCAATCCATAATTTGTTGTCTTCATCAAATGAGTCGGAAGAGATTTCGTGTAAAGACAATCGGTTATGGTATTGGAAATCGGTTAAAGAATTTTAACAGTTTTTTTAACTTCCTTATATGTAAATATTATAGCGGATAATAAAAAAAAAGTTGCAGTATTTTGCTGTATGGAGAGTTGTAGAAAAAAATATTCTCTGCTGTAATTACTGGATTTAATATTGTAATAAACAAGTTAGGACGTAATAAGTTTATAGGTTATGAGAAATAGACATCAAAGTCAAGATGGCCGAGTTGGTCTAAGGCGCCAGTTTCAGGTACTGGTCCGAAAGGGCATGGGTTCGAATCCCATTCTTGACATTATATTTTTTTTCATTTTATTAGCATTTGTTTTAATTTGAAATAAGAAAGCAAATGAGACGAATCTACCCCCTGGCTATGTAACATTGTAGCTGCATTATATTTTAAGTTAATAAAATTTTCAAGTGTAGTATTTTTTTTTTGGAGGGGTTCTATTCAACATATTGATAAAACCTAAAACATACATGAAATCGTACATGTTGCAACTCAAAAAGGGTTAATAACTCGACGACGCGTAATAGAAAGTAATAATAATCATGAAATTATTTAAGAAAAAGGTGTATTGATGCTTAGAAAATCCATGATTATGATCTTTTCATTACATGATTGTTGTAGTTAGTTGTATAAGCATAGTTTAATCAGTTTTTGTAAGATATTTTTTTCATATTATCATATACATAATTTGACATGATCATTCTGAAAGCGGACCCATTACTATATATAAAACTTGAAAGTCGGTTACTACAGTAACAAGATGTAATCGGTATATAGCCAAAGATAAAGCACAAGGATTGCAATCTAAGTTGTGAATGCTATTAAGATTACATTATACTTTTCAAAACAAAATCTATACTATATAATAAAAGAAACCACTTTTGGGACACTTGTCATCATATTAGGGCATCTCTTATAGATAATTATTATTTTAATTTAAATCTTTTCTAATTAATTATAGATAACTCTCCTATTAAATATTATTTAGTTTAATCTTCTTCTCATTTATAATATTATTTAGAGAAAATTACGATTTTGGCCCCTGTAGTTATATCCCTTTTACCCTTTTAGCCCCAAGAAGAATTTTTTTAACATCTAAGCCCCCAACGTCTTCTTTTCTAACCCTTTTGGCCCCTAACACTAACCCCATCCATTAAATGTTAGGGGCCAAAATGGTTAAAAAAAGACGTTATGGGCCAAAAATGTTAGAAAAAAAGACGTTGAGTGCTTAGATGTTAAAAAAATCTTTTTTTAGGCTAAAAGAGTAAAAGTGATATAACCACGGGGGCCAAAATCGTAATTTTATTATTTGATGTATAAAATTAGATTTATTCAATTCGTACAATACACGAGATTTTTTAAGGATATATATATTTTTTATTATTTAGAACAGAAAATTACATTTATTCAAACCGAGTAATACGCATATTTTTAAAGATGTATTTTTTTTATTATTTGGTATATAAAATTACATTTATTCAACCCGTGTAATAAATAGGGTTTTTTAAAGATGTATTATTTTATTATTTGGTAAACAATATTATATTTATTCAACTCGTGTAATACACGTGGTTTAAAAGATATAACTTTTTTATTTTGTATATAAAATTACATTTATTCAACCTGTATATTATTGTTCTTATAGATAGAACTTTTTATTATTTAATATATAAAATTATATTTATTCAACTCGTGCAATAAAGAAGGTTTTTAAAGATATATTATTTTATTATTTAGTATATAAAATTTATTTATTAAACCCGTGTAATACACGGGGTTATAACCTAGTGTCGAGATATAAGTAACGTATAAGACATGGTTTAAGTATCCCAAAACAACAAGATAACAAAAGATACGAGTATTTGACTACTTCTTCGACCCAATCCAAACCCTAATTTTCTTTCCCATAACCGGGCACTTACATGGAGTTACACACTAATTAAAGATATAATACCATACTAAAAGTTTGTACACTAAAACGAAGCATCAAAAGATGTATGACACCCCCTTAAACCTATGGTGCCATTAAAGTGAACACTATTCCATAGTTTGTATATATTAAGCATACTACCGTCAAAGAAATCAAGGTTAATAACAAAGAATGTGTTAAAACTATCAGTAGGAGTAGAAACTACAGCAATTAATAAATTGCAGCTTTCCAAATAGGAATTGGCCAATCCATGGGTATACCATGAAGTTACAAAGGTTGTACCCACGAACCAACCCCCTACGGCGAAATAGGCACAAGGAAAGAGCCATAAGCCGAACCAGCCTACAAAAACGAAACGGTCCCTACGTAACCAGTCATCCATAATATCAAACACATCATTTTCGTCTTTGGTAAATTTACCAAGGGCTATAGTCATCGTAATCCTCCTATTCAACTCCTTCGATACAGATGGTTTCATCTCCCTTTAACAAAGCATGACATGTTTTGACACCAAAATTACAATTGTCCATTGAATCTCATCAGAACTATGTACTTAAACGTGTATGGACGAGTGTAGTATCAAAGATAAGTGACGTCTTTGAAAGCCTAAATTTTGTCCCCTAGAACAAAGTTGTGAGCACGGTCATGAGAAGGGTGTTACAACATGATAGAGCATCATGTGTCATTTGTGGCCATATCTCATCAAGATCTACGGCAGATGCTCCGCTTCTAGCATCAAACCCATGTCTCCGCTTGCGGTTGTTTAATTAATTCCCATGTTTTAGTCGTCTTCAGGCATCCCATGTTTACTTCTAATGTATTTGAAAGTTTAAATGTTATTAATATTTGTAAAGTTTCGGAGAAAAAACCTTGTGAAGCGATTTGTCATTTGACTAACGAGCAGAATCAGTAAACATATAATTTAACAAATTTTGACAGCACAGAGACACTGATAAGATCACAATCCGACCCAGTAAGCGTAAAATTCAAAAGAAACAAACTCATTAAAACTTAAAAAGGATCAATATCTCTCACAAGAATCGATAAGTTGACATCTTATAATAACTGTGTTGAAGCCAAAATTTCTTTCAAACACATTACTAATTGCAAACCTCACTTAACTCTTTCCACCTTGCTTTTCTTTTGTCTTTTGAAGCTTCAGAACCTTCTTCACAATCTTTTGCTCTTCTACCAAGAAAGCTCGGATGATCCTGCAACATCAAAAAAACCCAACCAGACAGATCAACAAGTGGAAAAAAAATTACAAACTTAATATCCGACAAATTTGACCCATTAACTTGTGAATGGGTCGATTTGAGTTATGCAGTTATGCGCTTAATTTGTTAATCCCCGACATGTATAATGGGTAAGTCAAACATTTTTAGTTAGACAAAAGGGGTCAAAAGTAACAAACTATATATTATTATAGTTAATTATTTACAGCCTCGTTTATTTAATAGCAAAAGATAAAAAGGGACAAAAAGCTGTTAACAATTCAACCCAAAGCGGCATGTTTGGACTTGAACATTGTTACCCAACTCCGGAACTCCCATCCCTTTCAAGAACTCTAGAAGTTTCACACGCCCAGATGAAAAAGAATTTCACAAACCTCTCGCGCACAGCACCAGCAGATAGCACACCACCATAGGCACGGTTAACGGTCCTCCTGTTCCTTGATAGCCTAGACCTTTTGTATTCAGCCGGCCTCAAGTGAGGAATCTGCAGTCCATGCAATAAAGACGTTTAAATTAGCAATCAAATCCTTGGTTAACATCCTATTCAGCAATTAGATCCTAGTGTATAAAAAATGCAATTTTGATCACGTGTACTACAACCAATGTAGCTTGTAATCCATGAAGTAAACTGTAATGCTTGACGTTGCAAGCAACATCAATTGTACAAAAAATTATTTTACACTTCCACCAATCAAACAACTACGCTAAAGGGTCACCGTATATTCCACTTAACCGATTTCTATGACTTGTATTCGTGGTGTTTGGTAAAAACCGTTTCAAATTATTCATATTCGATAAACTATATCAACTACTAATTCTCAACTTTGATCAGATCATGGTTGTAAAAATCCCGAGTAGTCTCCAATTAGTTGCTGATTAATCACTAATTGTAGGTTCACCGATTAATCACTAGGTGGTCAATGGCGGTCCTATTCGCATCAATTACTTAAAAAATGGGTCAATGAGGGGTTAAAACATGCCTACTTCAAAAAACTACATATAAAAATCCCAATCCGATTAATCCCTATTAGTCACGATTAATCGCTAGTCGGTACCCACCGACCGACTAGCGCCTAGTGATTCTTACAACACTGGATCAGACACGGTCTTCATCAAATTGATTCTAAATTTCTGATTTTAAATGACCAAAACATTTAACTTTGACTTCAAATGTAAAATTCAACTAACGATCCCCAAACCCTTAACAATGATCAGATAAAATATCTGATTTTAAATCCATAAACCACCATGAAAACACACATCCAAGGATCTAATTGCTAGCATTCACAAACATTATAACTAAAAATCATAACTAAATGTAAATAATCAATCAAAAGTGCATAGTTAATTACCCCTTGAATTCTCTTGCCAGTAACAGGGCACTTGGGACCACTGGCTCTCTTCTTTGTGGTCTGGTAAACCAACTTTCCACCTATAATTACAAACACAAATCAATCAATCAATAGATAGATTTACATAACCATGATAGTATAGAGTTGCAGAGAGAATGATGAGGGGTGTACCGGGGGTTTTAACGACCCGGTGCTGATTGGATTTGGTGGCATAGCTGTGGCGTTTCCGGTAAGTGAGGCGCTGCACCATCTTCGGATCCGAATAATTGTAGCTCTGGCCGAAAGGGGGAGGAGGGGAGTTTAGGGTTTGCTACAAGATGTTAAATTGTTTGTCTTTTGCTACTGCCCTAGATCTGACGGCTCCCTGTGCTTCTTTCATCTCAACGGTTCGGATTTGTTTTTCTTTTTTTAAGGTTTTTTTAATTTTATTTATTATTTTTATTAGCCATGATGCGCTGAACACCGTCCCAGTGTGATGTTAACAGGATGCCATGGGCGGAGGTGCTAGCCGGGTAACGAGCGTGAGAATGGGTGAAAGTATATTTTTATTAGCCATGATGCGCTGAACACCGTCCCAGTGTGATGTTAACAGGATGCCATGGGCGGAGGTGCTAGCCGGGTAACGAGCGTGAGAATGGGTGAAAGTATGTGGGGCCAGATTTCAACAAATTAAAAGTTGGAGGTGCGTAGGTGTGTGTTCATTAGGGCTGTGCAACGGTTCAGAACCGGACCGAACCGATCCTAACCGGAACCGAACCGAAACCGTTAATTGTTAAATTTAAGAACCGGAACCGAACCATATTATAATGGTTCCGGTTTGGTTCCGAACCGGTTAAACGGTTCTCGTGTAAACGGTTCTCGCGGAAACCGTTTGGCAATTAAATCGTAAAATTAACAATTCAATAAAAACGAATCAAACCATTTAAATCATATACTAAGAGTTGCAACATTCAAAGTTCAAACCAACCAAAATAAAAGTAGCAAAGCAACAATAAATTATTTCAAGCCATAAAACAAACTCTAAATAAAACTATTACAACCATCGTGTTAATAATTAAAACAAACATCTTCAAACTTCATTTGATCTTCATCCTCTCAATCTTCTCATAAACATCTAAATGAAACCAAGTGTTAGCAATTAAAAAATAAACGAATAATGCATCTACTGTATTTGGTTCACGCGAATAGATTGATCAGTAATGCATCTACTGATACACTATTTATACACACATTTACAATTTGATCAACATTGATTTGATTATTTTTGTTCAATTTTTATTTTCACATATATAAACTATATGTATCAGAAAGCAAACATCTAGAAAGAAAATATATGCAATCATAAAAAAAGGTCATGTAGAATAGCGTACCTGTATTTGCGGGGTGTTGATCGAGATGAACTTGTATGATAGCAATTAGATTTAGGGTTGAGAGATGGAGAAGAATTAGAAGATGAAAGATGAGATCGTGGAATGAATATAAGAGGAGGGAATAAGAATTAGGATGGTCGTATAATGTTGAAAAGCCCATTAATAAAAAAGGGTTTTAAATATTTATAATCCCAACTGGTTCTAGCGGTTCTTTAACCGGAACCGTGGTTTTAACCGGAACCGAACCGGGAACCCGTTTTTACCCAAATTTAAGAACCGGAATCGGACCCTATATACAAAAATACGTTTGGATCTAGCGGTTCCGGTTTGGTTCCCCGGTTCTGGCGGTTCTGAACCGTATACTGCTCAGCCCTAGTGTTCATGTAATCATGTGTTGTACATATAAACTTTATTTTATTTTAATGCTAGTTTATAACCCCGTGTGTTACACGAGTTAAATACATAAAAATCAAGTATTTATTAAGAAAGATTTAATAATTATAAAACGATAATTTTTTGAAACGCTTCTCAAATGTCTTAACAAATTTTGTGTGATGTAGACCAAACATGTAATGTTTGCTAAGCTTATAAATAAAAAAATTAAAGAAACTATATCATCAATTTGCGCATAAGTTTTAGTGGACAATGGTCACATTAAGAGACATGTATCACCCGAATTTAATTTAAATAATAATGGTCATAGTTTTTTAAGTTCTATTTTTTTAATGTCCGTATTAAGAATGTAGCAATTAAATTATTAAATTAATAACTGTAAAAAATGTAGCAATTATTATTAAATTAATAACTTCAAAATTTAAATTTCTAGATGTGAGCCAACACGCAACAACGTGCGTGTGAGGTTCAACGTTTTTTCGTCTGTTTTTTCCCCGTTGAGTTCAATCAGATATGTCGAAACACGTATTTTCATATGGTTAATGTATCACATAACGTTTGGACTAATACATTCGTTGTTTGTGATGTACCGCACCGCAACGCGCGTGGATCTTATTGCTAGTTTTATATAAGAGTAAACTGCCATTTTGGTTTATGAGGTTTGGTCACTTTTGCCACTTTGGTCCAAATTTGAAACCTTTTACATCTGGGTCCCTGTGGTTTTACTTTTATTGCCATTTTGGTTCAAAAATGAAGTTAACTCAAATTTCTCCAAAAAAAATCCTGATTTTTGTCTTTTTCCTCAGGGGTAAAATAGTCATTTTTTATTTTAGTTAAACACCCATTGTCTCTCACACTCTAAGACTGAAGGGAGTGGGGCATCATTTAGAGGGGGCGTCTTGCGACACGTAGCGCCACGTCAGATCAGAGGATTTTGAGCAAAAAAGGGGGCATGGTGTTTGGGGCGGCTTGGGGCGTCTTGGAGGGGGAATCCTTGAAACTTTGTGCCAAAAATTGATGTGTGTGAGGAAGCAGGCGACGAGAAGAGGACGCCGAGGAGGGGGACGCCCCCTAGAACGCCGATGGAGGGCGGTGTTTGGGGCGGCTTTGGGCGGCAAGGGTAGGGGAGACGCCCCACTCCCTTCAGTCTAAACACCCATTGTCTCTCTTCTCTCTCTTAAATTAGCAGGGATCGTCCCATTAACCCCTACCTACCTACCTACGAACCACCACACCACGACCACCCTCCTCCCTCCTCTCACTCTCGTCTTCTCCGGCGAGGTTCTCCGGCAACACCACACATTCACCTCTACCTTCACACTTAGCAAATCGGAGAGAGAGAGAGAGAGAGAGAGAGTTATGGTGAGAGGGAGTTAGTGAGAGAGAGAGACGAGGAATTCCGGTTATTATGTTCTTGATTTCCCAATTTGCTGCTTGTTCTTGATTTCCTCTGTTTTCATCTTGTTCTATCGGATCTGTAAACCGCAGCTCAACCTCACTAATACAGTTATGAATCTTTAATCAGGTATGTTTCTTCATCTCTAATGGGGTTAATTGTAATACCCTTTTACTGGATTCTTGATTTGTTGATTATGTTTTCCGTAAATTTGTTACAAACAAGAAATGTGAAACAGAGTGTTTTTAACTTTTTTTTTTTTTGAGAAATTTGTTGTCAATTTAGGGTTATTTCAGAAATTTCAAATTGATTATTGTTAATAAAGTTTTGGGTAATTTTAGGTTGACGTCAAAATGTTGAATTGATTGGTGTTAAAATCATGATTCAGATCTTGTTGCTCTGTTATTGCTCTGTTTTAAGGTTTGATTTTAGTGTAATTTGATTTTTAATTGCAGATTGATTTGAATGGATTCACTTGTTGATGGAGTCAGTTCTTTGTCAACTAGCCATAACTCTTTGTGGCTTGATTGTTAATAATTTTGATGGTTCAGTTCAAGGGGAGTTTCGAGGGTGGAGATTGATGGTGGAGGTGGAGATAGATGGTGGCGGTGGTGGAGATTGATGGTGGTGGAGGTGGAGATGGAGATGGATGGTGGTTGTTTTGTTATGCAGAAGAAAGAGGTAGAAGAAGTGAGGTATTTTTTTTTTAAATAAAAAAATAAACAAAATGACTATTTTACCCTTGAGGAAAAGGACAAAAATCAGGATTTTTTTGGAGAAATCTGAGTTGACTTCATTTTTAGACCAAAATGGCAATAAAAGTGAAACCACATGGACCCAGATGTAAAAAGTTTTAAATTTGGACTAAAGTGCCAAAAGTGACTAAACCTCATAGACCAAAATGGCAATTTACTCTTTATATAATTATGAAGTTACTTAAAAAGTGTAGAGTGTAAAAGTCAACATTTTAATACTAGAAATTAGAAAAATAAAATATATACACAATAATTTATAAAAAAAGCCTAATATCTTTAATGAATGCTCATGCATGAAACATGTTTCTACGAATCTTTTGTAGGGTTAGGCATTTGATCCAATAGAGTTCAAGTACACAACATTCAAACTTTTACACTTAAGAGCATCCACAATAAGATGTTTTTTTTTTGTGTTTTTAAGATGATGTGGAGGAAAGAGATGATGATGTGGAAGTGCGAGAAGGAAGAAAAAATGAGAAAAAAAAAAAAACAAATATGTGAGTGATGATTAAGGAGAAAGGAGAGAGAGTGTGGTCTCATTTTTAGAGGAGAGGGAATTGTTGTGAGAGGGGCAAGTTGGGCAGGAGAGAGAAGATTGCCACCTCATCTTGTTTTTTTGCATCCCTATTGTTGATGCTCTTACACATAACGGGGTAACAATAACACCCCCAAGCCTGGACGTAAGACGAAAGATCTAAGTCCCAATTGTGGCACAAAAGGATAAAACAACCCATCAACCAGGGGCGGACCCACATAGTGTAAGTCGGGGTCCCCGTACCTTAATGTTTTCTAAAAATTCATAGATCCGGTATATTCAATTTTCTATGGACCCCATAAAAATAATTAGGTGGACACTATAACATAAAATGGAAGCTGGTGTAGTGGTAAAATTCATTCTTTATTAACAAATAGTCATGGTTCAATCCTTCTATAGCTTGTTTTTAGTGTGTTTTTATAAATTATAAAACTAGGCTTTCTGGAACATAGAGTACATGATTAAAACATACATATTTCCTTTTCCTTAATCTCTTCGACCACTTTGTACGTGCATATTTCCTTTCCCTCAATAATTTCTCATTCCATTTAATCCATATACTCCACATTGTTTGCGAAAAGATTGCATGTATTACCTTCTTCCGACCTACAGTTAAGCCCAACCCATTAATGCTGTCTAGCACATCTTTTATCGAATCCCACTGCACATTCGTAGAAAGCTTTGATGCAAGTATAATTGAAAAACTTGTATCTATAAATTTGAACTATAAAAATTCGCAATGTTTCTTTTTGTTTCAAATGACGTTGTAGTTTCGGTGTGTGTTTTATACTGAGTAATGATTATATTTTTTTGTTATATATTCCTCGCTCCGACCCGACCCAAACAATGACCATCTCGAAAATTTTAACGTTTGGTTGTAAAAAAATGTGAACTCCGAAAAAGTAGATCCCACTGAAAAAAAATCCTGGGTCTGCCACTGCCATCAACTAAATGAAGGCTCTGGGGAGACAAGTCCAACAATGGCACGAAGGCTATAAAAGTCCTAGACATAACACAAAGGTGAACAATACCATGCCGCACACATAAATACCTAATCGGAGTAGCATCCATTATACCTAAGGTAGCGCCACGAATACCTAAGTCGCAAGCTGCAAATCAGGAGAAGTGCGACAATGTAACACCCCAAAACTCTAGTTTTTAACCATCATGCTTACTTGGATACTTAGCATGCAGTATAGTATTAGGAATAATTAACCTAGTTAATTATTTGTTGTTTTTAGTAAGTAATTAAGTAAATGGTGGTCAAACAAACTAACCAATAAATCCGTAGGGACTGAAATGAACATCCTAGAAAGTTAATTAAATAAAAGAAGAAGAAAAACTGAAAGTGCAGTATATGTATATGTGTGTGTATCAAGAATAGAGAGAGCACTTTCGTGAACAAACTCTTCAATTCAGCAAGTTAAGGTGAACTGGTGAAGTTTTTCATTTGATGAAGTTTGTAGTAAGGGGAACATTGAAAGCACAAATCTTGAATGGGTTTTTATAGTATGATATAAATTATTGTAAGATTTCATTTAAAATCATTATATGTATGAATGTATGTGTAGAAATTGTGTATGTGGTTCTTATATGCAAAGACCCTAATGAGGATGAGATGGGTTTTTTTTAGATGATCATGAAATTGGAACTTTGGGTTAAAATTTTGATACTAGTTAAATAACATGAAGCTATGATGATTGAATGTTGTTGAATTACTTGGAATGTGATAACTAGTAGAAACATGGTAATTTGTTAGTTATTATAAAATTTTGAAAAATGTTGAAATAAATGCCCACCAAGTATTTGATGAAATGGATTGTATGTGAAAATGTATGAATTTATGTTAAATTCCTTATGATCATGTTTAGAATGTAAGAAATTGTATGTTTTATGATTGATTATCATTTGGTGATATAGAATGTCAATGAATGAATTCATGGAACCTAAGTATGAATTCATCAAGTGTAGGTGTGAAGGATGACGGTTCAAGCCAGACGCGAAAACAAGAGATTCAAGATCATGGTAAGTTCTTCAAACTTACCCTTTGGTTTAATAGTAGTTTGAAAGTGTCAAGTGAGTCATGGTATGACTTGGTACATTGAGTGTTAAGTAGTAAAGGCAATGAAATATGGTTGACCCGTAGAAACAAGTCAAATGGGTAATGTCGAATTAGCTAATGCCCAAGATGAAAACTTGGGTTCTAGCTACATAAGATATAAATGGTAGTAAAAATATGTTAAATTGTGTCATTGTGCTAATGAAAACTAGTATTATGAGGATTTTTAAAGAAACATAAAGTTTACTGGTTGAAACGGTTCAATTATATGGATAAGGGGCATTGATAATGACTAGCCCCCTTGCACCAGAAAAAAGGTATAACTCGTTGCATGAGGCCTTCAATGTAAATGATCATTGATCAAGATGGTTGATTACAAGCTTCCACATATGGATAACCGTCAGGAGTACAAATAGAGGCCTTCACCTCAAAGCTGTAGGATCATCCTATTCAGCTCAAAATTCTCTTACTTATTATCCTTTCTCTCACTCATGTCATACACATAGTGACTTGAGCGTCTGAGTGCACTTGAAGCTCAAGCTCCAAGGCACTCTGTCACACCCCTTTCTGCGGCGGAAGCACGAGGTGTGATCATGAAAGGTAAACATGCTACATGCTTATAAAGATAACATCAAATTACCATAATTTGAAAACATAAGTTTAGCGTTTGCATCGCTAAGTAGCATAAAACATTGTCTTAAAAAGTTTACAACTTTATTTAAAGATAAACATAAGCGACATCCAAGAGCATAAGCAAGACCGCGCGCACATCCATCCTAGTTACCTGAAATACATGTGAGTTTTGGAAAAACGTCAACATAATGTTGGTGTGAATTCATGCAGTTTTTGTATTTCACGTTTGTATACTCTGTACGAAAACATAGTTTGTGTCATGTATAAATCAAGTTTTCATAAATAAATCAAGTTTTCATGTGTACACCACGTACTCATGTATAATTCAAGTTTTCTTGAGCACCCCACGTACTCAAGTGTAAATCAAGTCTTCTTGAGCACCCCACGTACTCAAGTATAAATCAAGTTTTAGTATGGTATGAATCTTATGTAAATAAAGTATTCCTGTAAGTATCAGGATTTGTTAATGGGTTGCAAGGCCATTAACATGTGACACGACATAGGAAGTCACCAAACCTTAGGCATTTTTCTAGTTGGCATATTCTGAGACACAAAAGCACTACTCGATTCTCGCCCTCACCGAGAGTGTGGCTGCCCGACACCCGTTAGATCTAACCTTTTGTTCTGCGGTCTAGGTATATTGTTGATTAATGGTGCTTATGGTACCCTATTCGTGACACGATTTCTCGTATCATTTCTCAAAACACATCACATCATACTTGGTTCTCGTCCTCACCAAGTGTGTTTCTTGTTATCATACCATTTATAAACATTGTAACATTTGTACATGTATTTCACCCCCGAAGTTATAAAACTGAAAACAGATAAAAGAAAATGGGGAGCATGAACTCACAACTTTGCGTTCCTTGCGTCGTAAACTTCACCGGAGTTGCTTAATTAACGTCGTGACCTATACGCGTTTTCTTAACGTTAGTCACTAGACTTGCGTCGCACAAGTACAGTCACTCTCTTTTGTATTTGTATTGTTGTGTTAAAAATATTTTATATTTTTAACTAGGTATCTTACTTATATTATTTTCTCAAAAATTAATATAAGTATATCGTGTTTTGCACTTTGCACCCGAATTATGTATCTTGTATGTAGTATGTGTATTTTTTTTATGTTTATACTTCTCATGAGTATTTAGTGTATTTTTAAGTCTTAATACACTAGCACGTATAACACATACTATATACACTTAGCACAAAAGTTGGTGATCAAAATAATATATATTTTTCTCTAAAAAATATACATACTTAACATAAATTTCAATCTTGAAGAAATCATCATTTCTTATCACCAAAAATTAGGGAAACCTTGGTAATATTTTTAAATACATTTTTAGGGAATAAGTTTCTCAAAAACTTATATTTTCTAAGTGTCAAAATTTATAAAAATTTTGACAGAGTTTCCCTTAAAAATGGAGGTTTCCCATGTTTTCAAAACATGTGTTTATTTTCTTTTAAATCATCAACAATATCAACAACACAATCTTTATTTACCAAACTTGTCAAAACAAGCATATACCACAAACTTATGAACTTGAAAGTTTGTAAAAATATGTAGTAACTTACTAGCACATTTAGTAAGTCTTGTTACCTTTGAAAATATGTTTAGTCTCTTAAAAACTTTATTTTTAAAGAGTATGTATTTTCACAACTTCTAGTCATGAATTTCAAAAATATTTCTTTGTGGAATTTTCTTTCTACACATGTGTTTATACACTTGTTTACTTACTAAAAATGATTTTAGTTCATACAAGATCCGGGTTTTTAACAATCTAGTATTTTTCACTTGGTTCTTCCGAAAATCCACTTGTAGATCTTTAGATCTACAAGTTTACAACTTCATTTTGTAAGAAAACTCATGTTTATTCAAGTTCAAAGTTCATGTGTGGGTGGTTTCATCATCCTTTAAGACTCTAACATTTACATCTTACTAGTTCATGTTCTCAAACATGGACTAGTATGTCTAGATGATGATCCATCCTACTTTTAGTAACAAACAACATCAACAAATCACAACTACACAAGATTTACGAGATTTACACACATCTCTTCTCTTTATCCAACTTATTCATCTTATTTTCTAGACTTTAAGTTATGTTCTTTAGTGTTCTTGATTTTTAACCATTAAATCACCTATTAACCATCATAAACAAGAACAAGATGAAGATTTGAAGCACTTACTACTAGCACAAGGCTAGGGGAGTTCAAGAGGGTAAATGAAGTGGATAAAAGCAAATGGAGAAGGTCCTTCAAGATTCGCTTGCACCGAGCTTCGTTAGTGACCTTCTTACACCTTAATATCACCTTGGAATGGATGGATATGGATCGAAAATGGTGGTGGCTTGAGGGACCCTTGTGGCCGTGAGCTAGAGGGGGTAAGATGAGAGAGTTTTGTTGGTGTTGAATGATGAAGATGATAAGAAGAATGAAGGACTAGTGGGTTATAAATAGATCTCTCCAACATTTCATTATCCAATAGATACAATGTCTCCTAAGTACATTGCATATAACATAAACTATTCAAGAAAATCAAGTGGGTGTTTCCCACTTCTCAACCGGTTTTAGGGGGGGGGGGGGTTGGTTTCTAGTTGAGTTGTAATGGTGGATAACTAAACTAGTTAGAAGATAAGTGAAATAATTAGTGGTTTAAGTGTGTTATTAATTATATAGTGTGTTAGGGTGTTCGGGGACCCTAACTAGCTTAGAAAAATAAAAACAATGCTTCTAGCATTATTTTGGTGTTCTGGGTATTGTCCGGTTGTTCGGTTAAATACCGATTCGTTAAAGTGCTAAATTACACCTTTTAGTGTCTTTTAAGTATCTTTTTGTAATACTTTCAATTCCCAACACTTGGGGAAGTATTTTGGATAATAAAACGTAATTTCTACATAATATTTCAGTGCCATAATGCTGATTATAGCTGATTTATATAAAATTCTGCACTTAAAGTGCGTTTCGGGTGCTTTTTAGTGCGTATTTTTGCTTTCGTATGTCTAGATATTAAACCCTTGTATATACTCTTGGGTTTTAATGTATTCTTGTTGTTGGACCTACACCTAGGCTCCAATTTTATTGTCTGACTGCTTTCTGCAGTTCTGTTGACACAGTGTGTCTTACCGGTGAGTTTACTTAGTATTTCTGACGCAACGCTCTTGTTTATGCATAAAGCAATATTTTGTAGTATACAACGTGCATGAATTCACTTGTTTAGCATGTAATCAGTCAATGCTGACATTTAAGCACATAATTGCAGTCATTAAATAACAATTAAAGTGTACGGAAATTACCGGTTTGGTGCCAGTTGTCACACGCTCTTAGCTAGTTTCTTATGGTTGCATCTTATGAGCTTGAGAAGAGAACAAATTAAGCCACATCGTTAGTAAAACGAATTTGAACCGAATGAATCACTCTCTTACATTGCTTTAGACTTTAATCCCTTGGCTAAAATCTTATAGCAACAACAACCTTAGTTTAAAAAGTTACAAGTAGTTTCACATAAGAGTTAATTACAGTTTTCATCCCTATGGTTTGTCAAAAATCACTATTTCAGTCCATTAGTTTAAAATTGCGATTTCAGTCCCTGTGGTTTCACTTTCGTAACCATTTCAGTCCACCTCATAACCATTTCAGTCCCTGTACTTAACAGAATAATGAATTGAAATGGTTATGAAAGTGAAACCACAGGACTGAAATCACAATTTTTAAACTAATGGACTGAAATAGTGACTTTTGACAAACCGGGATGAAAACAGTAATTTTCACATAATAAAATCCTTCAACATAGGGATGAGTAAATGGTACCGGGTACCGATACCGAACCAGTATCTGTATCGAATTTACCGAACCGGGTACATTTTCGATACCGATTCGGTACCTACTTTTGACATTTTCGATGCCGGTTCGGTACCAGTATTTACCGATTTTTACACTAAAATACCAGTACCGTACCGGTACCGAACTGATGTTGGTACCGAACCATACCGTATCGGGTATATTCGGAACCGGTACTGATACCCACTTTTGGGGATTTTCGGCACCGGTACTTTCGGTACCGAACTGGTACCATGCTCATCCCTACTTAACACTAATAAAAACAAGAAATAAATAGTCAAAATTGGTATTCAACTTCCATACTTGTATTCCAAAGACGCACTCGTATATACCCTTTCATGTGGTCATGAACCCATAATCACAGTCTTACAATTTCCCCCAAAAATCTTCCAAATGCCAATGGCTTCCTCTGCGATCTCTCACTTTTCCTCTGTTTCTACTTCTTCCTTATGCTTCAATTTCTCCACTAAACTCCGTCATCCAACCACTCTCCGTCAATTCCCCACTCAATTTACCAAATCGCTCACTGTTTCAGCTTCAACTTCCTTAGATTATTCCACCGATAAATCATCTCTATCATCAAAGGTTAGCATTTGATCTCTTTTTATTCCCCATTGTTCGTCGATACACCTTGAATATTTGTACATATGTTCGCTAATTTTGCATTTTCGATGTTTATATAACCTAATGTTTCCAAACCTGCTGAAATTCCGTTCAGTTTAATTTATATTGTTGAAATCTGAACTTTCTAGGTGTTCAGGTTGATTTTTTAGAGCTGTAAGCTAACCGAACCGAGGTTTGTTTGGCATTAAATTTGTACGTGAATGGTTCACGAACACATATCAAACAAAAAGCCTTGTTCGTGTTCATTCACTAAGGAATTGAACTTGTTCACGAACATGAATGGACGTATACCATTTAAAAAAAAAACAACATTAGCATTAGACAATAGACATAATCACCTTGTTAAGCGCTTGATATGATAATTATAAATATAATTATCCCAAAATAAAGGCATCGGTTAGGGGCTGTTTGTTTAGCTTTTAATGAGGCTCTTAATGGTTCAGACTGATTGTTTCGTGAGCAGATGTCTGAATGATTCAGACATTTGCCTCTAAATGGTTAAGCATTATACTAAGTCTGAATGGTTAAGACCTCTAATCTGAATTGGTCAGACATTTGCCTCTGAGCGATTACGCATCATACTGGCTCTTAATAGTTCAAACCTCTTACCGGTTTAGCTCTTAATGGTTCAGACCTCTTACTAGTTCAACACTTAACCATTTAGGAGTTGCCAAGCATAAACATAATTATATCAAAATAATGTTTCAAAGATCTAAGTTGTTAATGAGTGAACATAAACTAAACAAAACAAACGGACATGAACAGATGTAAACGAATGTATTACCGAACGTTTACAAACACAATTGAACAAATGCGGCCTTTGTTCGTGTTCGTTCATTAATTAATCAAACGAATTTCCTTGTTCGTGTTCGTTCATTTATTTAATCAAACTAAATTCCTTGTTCGTGTTCGTTCTTTTAATTGATCAAACTAAATTCCTTGTTCATGTTCGTTCATTTAATTAATCAAACTAAATTCCTTGTTCATGTTCGTTCATTTAACTAATCAAACTAAATTCCTTGTTTATGTTTCTTCATTTAATAAATCAAACTAAATTCCTCGTTCATGTTCGTTCGTTTATTAAACACATGAACGTAAACGACCTTCCCGCCGAATAGTTCATTTACAACCCTAAATATATATATGAATAAATTAGGCCTTATTAAAAAGTAGATGTTGTGAAATGATTAGTCAGTGTTATAATTTTCCAGACTAGCAACTGGCAATGGAAATTCAAGGATAACTCTATCAAAATTCACTATGAAGAGCATGGAAATGAAACTAATGGACCAAACAAGAACATTCTCATGATGCCAACTATTTCTGATGTTAGCACTGTGGAAGAATGGAGACTGGTGGCTAAAGACATTGTTCAGAAATCCGGAGACGTTAATTGGCGAGCCACCATTGTTGATTGGCCCGGTCTAGGTTTCTCGGACCGCCCGAAGCTAGATTACAACGCAGATGTCATGGAATCGTTCCTTGTTGACTTTATTCTTGACCCGAATAGTCCCGTGAACCGCATGGGTAGGTGTTACAGTTATGGTTATAAACTGATTATGTGATTATTGTTACAGTTATGTTTATAAACTGATTATGTGTGCTTGAATTTAACAGAAGACTTGGTGATTGTTGGAGGCGGTCATGCTGCTACCATAGCCATCCGTGCTGCTAAAAAGGGTTTGGTCAAACCGACCGCCATTGCTGCAGTTGCTCCTACCTGGTCGGGCCCACTTCCTATTGTATTCGGTCGCGATTCCAAGACGGAATCAAGGTAACGGGTCAAAATGGGTGGGCTTGTGGCGTGTGCAACGGGTCAAAACTAGTAGTCTTTGAAATTGGGTCGAACAAGTCTAGTCGTGTTGGGTTGTGTTGACCCAAAACACTCTTTTAGCCGATTAGTTTGTTTGATATGATTACAATAATGATTAGGGGTGTGAATTTCTGACACGGTCTGAAAATACAACACGAACCTAAAATGAAATTCGTGGGTCAGTTTCAGGTTGAACCCGCGAACCCGTTTAGGTAAACGGGTCGGGTTCTTGTCAACCTGGTCGGGTTGGCGGGTTGACCCGTTTAATCGATTTATTTTGTATTATATTTTTTACAATATGTTTTATATCATAACTTAAATTGGGTGGGTGTTTACTTTTATGCCATAATTATAACTTAAAAAGAGAAATTGACATAAGGTTTTATGATTAAAATGTAATTGTATTGTGTACATTTGTGTTTTTTGTAGAAAAATTTTAATTTTAATATATTATTTTTGCGAAAAAAATATAAAAAATAAAATTTTCAGGTTGAACGGGTTGTGTTGACCCAAAACACTCTTTTAGCCGATTAGTTTGTTTGATATGATTACAATAATGATTAGGGGTGTGAATTTCTGACACGGTCTGAAAATACAACACGAACCTAAAATGAAATTCGTGGGTCAGTTTCGGGTTGAACCCGCGAACCCGTTTAGGTAAACGGGTCGGGTTCTTGTCAACCTGGTCGGGTTGGCGGGTTGACCCGTTTAATCGATTTATTTTGTATTATATTTTTTACAATATGTTTTATATCATAACTTAAATTGGGTGGGTGTTTACTTTTATGCCATAATTATAACTTAAAAAAAGAAATTGACATAAGGTTTTATGATTAAAATGTAATTGTATTGTGTACATTTGTGTTTTTTGTAGAAAAAATTTAATTTTAATATATTATTTTGCGAAAAAAATATAAAAAATAAAATTTTCAGGTTGAACGGGTCGTGTTCGGATCAACCCGCGAATTCGGGTTCATATGTATGACACGATTTTCGGGTTTGGGTTCATCTAAAATTTTCAGGTTCGGGTTGGATTGAACCCACCAACCCACGAACACGACCCGTTTAGCACCCCTAAAATGATACAGGGGATTTTATGCATTAAAAATATACTCTTGAGAACTTCCGACCCAATTAACCTTTTAGGGTTGAACATAACTTGGATTGACCCATTAGTAGCTAAACGGGTCAAAATTCCCATTTCTAATATACCATATTTAGTTTCATTTAAACTGCTGATATCAGTTTTAACAATTTACAGATATGAGCTACTCAGAGGAACATTACGTGCGCCAGCTGTCGGTTGGATGATGTACAACATGCTAGTCAGTAACAAAAAATCCATTCAGTCCCAATATAAATCCCACGTGTACGCTGACTCCGCAAACGTGACACCAGCCATCATCGAAAACAGATACGAACTGACAAAACAGAAAGGAGCCTGTTATGTCCCTGCTGCTTTCTTGACTGGCCTACTTGACCCGGTGAAAACCCGTGAAGAATTTCTTCAACTCTTTGAAGAGTTGGATTGTAAATTACCAGTTTTGGTTGTGTCGACATCTGGTGCACCAAAAAGGTCGAAAGCGGAAATGGAAGCTCTTAGAGAGGCTAAAGGTGTTAGCAAATTTGTTGAGGTTCCAGGAGCTTTGCTTCCACATGAAGAATATCCAAGTTTAGTTGCAAAAGAGCTTCACAGTTTCTTGCAAGATGTAATATAAGTTGATTATTTTTTTTGGTTATAATTCTATAGAACAATATACACTTGATACTGTTTGAAACGATTGGATCGGATTGGAGCGGATGGGGCTGGGTTGGATTTGGGTTGGGTCGGGTCGGGTTGATCGATAACGTTTCTTCTGGAAAGTTTATAACTTTATTTCAAATCAATGTCAAATCTATAATCTATAATCTATATCTATAATACATTATTAAGGAAATTGAATGGCTAGATTGGTAATTTTCTATACATTTTAGCGCCATATGTAATGGGGCTTTATAAGGGCGTGAAAGATTTTGATAATGCCCTTACACCATTACTCATGGGCATTATAGAGGCATGAAGAGGGAGGGACATTTCTAGAATAATGCCAAACAATGAGGAAAAACAAGGAAACTAATAAATGAAAGGACATTATAAAGCTTTAACCATTACATGAAGTATTATGATGATGATGTGGCAAAAAATGCCCTTTAAGGGGCATTAACCATTATCCATGGTCTAAGATGACATACCAAGAGCTGCAAGAAATCCAACCGAATTAACATAATCAACATATTAACATACACATACATCAACATAATTAACATAAAGATAGATCAGATCCATTACAAGGTTTCAAAAGCTTATTATAGTACATTTCAAAAGATAATAACATACACAACAAACAACCAATTAATTACTAAAACAATCTTTAATATTGTGACTAGCATAACTTTGGTTTTGACCAGTTCGTCTTTCTTGTTGATAGTCCATACCGAAGCGGGAACTACCCTTTCACATCTAGATCGTTCGAATTGTTAGTGGGTATGATAGATCGTTCGAATTAGGTACATGAGGTTCGAATAGTAGGTAGCATTCTAGGGAAGAACAAGAAGAATTAAGGCTTGAAATGGAGATAATAAAAGGTTTGAGGGTATAATAGTCGTTTACTCACTTTTTGAACGGTCAAACAAACGGTCTTCTAACGGAGAGGGGCATTTTGTGATAAATGGAAACCACAGGGAGACATACTATAAACTATAAACTTTGGGGAGGCATTATGCCTCCGACCCCAAACCACAATGAGATAAATTGCAGTTTACTCAATTGGTTTTATATCAAAAGATCTATATAAACATCTATAACTATATTTTTTATATATACTAAAAGAAAACCATGGGGGACACATATCATCCATTGGAGTCATCGAATTTTTGGTTTTCCCACCTTTCTCTTCTACTTAATTACAAATACCTATCTTTTTCAATTAAATAGTTATTATATCATTAAACATATGAATTTAATATGAAATTTATTATTAGTTTTTTTTTTAAATAAACTTATGTTTTTTACTTAAAAGCTTCATCAATTTCAAAGTTATGTTGGTTAAAATATAAAAAATGAAAAATAATGATGATAATTTTTATTATGAATTTTTAAAAAAAAAATTCAAATATTTAATGTGGTTAGATGGTAAGAATAGTAAAAATACAATATGTTAAATAAAAAAGTGGTATTAAAAAGTCAAAGTAAATACCCAACTAAAAGAAATAATGTTTTAAAATTAATATAACTAAACTTCTAACTGTCACGCCAATGTTTATTTTTTTAAGTAAATACTTAACAACTGTATATATTAACAAATTACATTATATTTTATTCCGTTAATATAATACACGAGTTTATTTAAACATACAATGGATTTTTTATTACATAATTTTTTATTACTAATTATATAGCATTACCTTTATCAACCCGTGTAATACAAGAGATTGTAACCTAGTACGCATATATATATATATATATATATATATAAAGAAAAAAATATTTTTGGAAACGAATTGCAGCGTTTTGGATGGATTTGAATAAGGGTCGTATTATTGAGACACCTTAGAAAATTAAATCGACACCTTCAATACGCATCGTATAGCCCTATACGATGCGTATTAGGTGAAATTCAAACTTCAAGGTCAGTCAAAGGCTGACAATGTCTGCATCATGCGGAGTAATACGCATCATATAGGCCTATACGATGCGTATTAGTACTAGGTTGTCCTTCAAAGCTGACAGCTAGGGTTTACATGCAACTCCAATACGGATCGTATAGGCATATACTGTGACATCTGTGCCTCCACGACCATCAAACAAATACCAAATCAATGAAATATTGTGTTTCATACTTGGGATTTGTATAAATATGTGTATCATTTGCACATATCAATTCTTGTTCGATTTCGAGCTCTAAATCGTTTTCTAGGAAGTTATACGCGAACTGATGCATAAACGTAACCATTTTAACGCGACAAACACTCCGGAACAGTGACATGGGCTTAAAATACCTTAAATAACCTTTAAATAACTTAGAAATAAGTTTGGGAGGGTTTGGTGTGTCGAAATCAAGTTTATTCGATCACAGGGACTATTTGCATCAAACTGCAGAAGTCTGCTGATTCGTATGGTATCGAACATTCCGTAACTTGAACATAAGTTAAACATACCATAAATAACCTTTACATAGCTTATAAATAGGCTTTGAGGGGTTTGATGTGCAAAAATAAACTTGTTTGGTCAAACAGGGACTAAAAGCGTCAAAAAGTGCATAAGTTTGCATTTTCGCGCATATCTTACTTTCTGAATATATCCAGAGATCAAAATATTTATGTAATCATTAAAATATTTTATTTTAGTTATTGGCATGCTAAAATTCCATTCGTCGCGTAATTTGGATCGTTTTTCGCGTCCGTTCGGGTTTCGTCGTAATTAACCGAACAACGCAACCGTACGACCAAATGAACCGAAATCCGAGATGTTTTTGAGCATATTTCATGTTCCCTATACTTTAGCTTCATTGTAGAGCCTTGAAATGGGGTTAACGGGGCTTAAACGTGTCAAAAATGCATCAAAAACCAAGTTTTACACCTGCAGGGACTAAACTTGACATTCTGTCAAAGTTAGGCTTAGGAGGGGCACGTAAGACTTAGTGAAAGTCTGCGCGGCCCGCGAGAGACCCCCAGATCAGCAAAAATCAGTTTCCAGCAAAACCCAGCTGTTCCTTTGTTTTGCACATGGTTTCTTTCAATCTATGAGCTTGTTTTGGGCACCCAAAGTATTGTATTTCAGTGGGTAACACTTAGATGGTTGAGATCAAAGCTCAATTATCGAGGAATGATCCTAACTGTTGTCTGATATCTATAAATACCCACCAAAACCAACCCTCATTCCTCACAATTGAACTCATTTCTGCTCTAAGTTGAAGCTCTCCCTTATGAGGCTTCATACCTGAGTGTTTTGAGTTCAAATCTTCCTAGCTTGGACCTTTTGTAAGTATTCTTTCATCCTTTATGCGTTTTTAAGCGCGAAAGTCAAACAGTGTTTGACTTTCTGCTTTGACCAGTCAATGGTCAACACGAAGTTCGTTTGAACTTCGCAACATGAGCGTAATCACGATGGTCATAGTCCCTTGTGACTATACCTACTGATTACCACGTTATTTAGGCATAGTGACGAGTCATAGTTTCGGTCAAAATACGCGTTTATGCGTATTTTGTAACCAAACTATTCTTGGGTATCAAAACCCTTTGTTTTGATATCAAACTTGTTTTCTAACTTCGTTAAACATGTTTTAACATGTTTAACTCGTCACTTTTAGTTTAGTGCTTATATAGGGTCGTAAGATAAGCGGTCTAAACAACCGCTTAGACTTTCGAACCCGACCCGTTTGGTCGATCATTAGGATCCGACCAAACATATTTTGTGACCATAGTTGTATAGGGAATAACCTTCCGAGGTTATACCTTATGGTCACATCGTTTAGTTAGTTGTATGATAGGTAGTTTATATGCCTTAGGAAAATGACCAAAATGCCCTTTTTGCACATAAATTCATTTTAAGCATATGTAACCTAAATTTTGACATCTAAACTGATTAGGTAACATTATTAGACATGTTAAGGCATATAATACTTGTCATAGGACTAGTTAAGCGGTCCGAACGCGTTTTACGCGAACGACCCATTAAAGTAGCGTAAGCTACCTAAACGGACCGTAATGGGTCGTAAGCACTTAGGATAGGTTTCGATTTAGTATGTAGGCTTTGTTAAACCATATCATATGAGTTCCAACACTCATTTGGTTTACGAAACCTCATTCTATCCGATCCTCCGATTTAGGTCCGGTTTATTAACGTAGTTACCTATATTAGGTGCCGTGTTATTTCCGTGATCCTTCTAGCGTTGCTTGGTTGTTATTCAAGACTTCTAAGCATTCACAAGTGAGTACATAGTCCCCTCTTTTACCGTTTTCAAATGTTTTGGGGTGATACACATGTGCCTACTTGTTACTTTCATGTTTTCATGCTTTTATAACATATACTTGCTATGTTCATTAGTACACTTATAGTACATGATTTCATTATATTTTGCTATGTATGTTCATTGAGCATGCTAGCACATTGATTTTCATATATTATATTTTGTTGCATATGCTCATCCAGCGGGCATATTGTTTTACATTCCTACTTTGTATGTTCATTTAGCATATTTAAGTACATTATTTTCATATAACATACTTACATTTGGTATGACATTTGGTTTGTTTAACGGGTTATAAATACATTCAATAACACCGATCATGCCGTTCGTTAGTAGGTAGTGGTACCATAGGAAATGACAACTCCCATTCCTGAAATCCTAGGTTTGTTTGGGTGGAAGGAATGACCGAATTCGAAATTCAGAGTTTGGATGAACCTTTAACTTGTTAGGGGTTTTTCGCTACAGTCGCAAGGCTTGAATGTAGGCATTTAATATTACCGCATAGATGTTTGTATCAATAAAGCATGCATTTATTTTTACAAAACATAACTTTTGATTTAATCTATGATTTATTCAAGTACGTTGTTTTGTACGTTTTACATATGGTTAGAATAGATACTTTTATTTATTTTACCATACATGACATTTGATTATACATAAACATGATTTACATTTGACAATAGACATTGTTTACACATAAACATTTTGACATTTGTTTAAACAAGACATTTTGGTGGTTTGTTTGGATAAGTGATTTAAATAACGAGGCTTGTGTAATATGATAAAAGCATGGTGGATACGCCGTTGGTACTTCCTATATATAAGTGCTTTTATGATATTACATATTGTAGCGTTATTTAAACCATTTCAGTTTAGACATACTACATTTTACACAATTAACATATCTTTACAAAAACATTGTTTTACAAACAACATATTTTATACAAATTCATTTTTACTTGGTTATTTACTTATCTATACATTATTCTTCTATATCATCTGATTTCTTAACAATTTTCGTATGATTTCTAAAAGAAAACATTTTTATCAGGTTCATGACTATTTTTGTTAAGCATTTCTTTAAACTCACAAGTCATGAATCCTTAATAAATAAAACCTATGTATCTCACAGGCATTTTTATGCTGACGTACCTATTTGCACATGTGTTTCAGGTGCTGTTGTTAGATGATTATGATGCAAACATAGGATTGGACGAGGGCCTTAGTGACAATAAAAGATGCAAGACTAGTTAATTATGTTATGTTTCTTTGTTTTTAAGACATTGTAACCTCTTGAAATTTAATAAAACAAAATTTCAATTACCATGTGTTGTGATACAATAATTCTGTTACGACACTCCCCGATGATTCCGCCGCGGTTTGTTGTTTTACGCGGTCGGGGTGTGACAGAAGAGTTGGTATCAGAGCTCATGGTTATAGAGAATTAGGTTATTAGCAATTCTTTAACCTAGTCTATAACCTTCCTAGGACCCTAACACAAGATTCTTGTGTTTAGATCTTAAAACAATACCGTCACTTATCCTTAGGTGACAACCACAACAAGAACACAAATTTCATATCCGCCTTGAAAACCAATCATCTGTTCTAGGATGATTTATTATAAGGTTTTGAACCTTAAAAGTTTTTAAAATATCATCAAAGTTTGGGTCTTATAGTGTGAACACGTGCAATCTGGAAGAGTGGATACCTGTATCCCGAGTTTTCTGTCTAAGGCTAGAGTGTTCGTACAAATCCACATAATCGGACCAGTCACTCTTACCTGGGAACTCTTGGGGTGAGTGTCCACTTATAGGCTAAAGCACGTCTTCGCAATACATTAACATGACTCGTTTACTTTGATTAGTCACCGTCTCATTTGTTTGCCTTAGGTAATAAACAAATGATCACAATTTTTATGCGTTGTCATTCAGTTTTGATTATTCGATAACATTTCATTTGTTTCCTCCTATGTCTTCCATTTCCTTTAGGATGTCTCTTCATCGCAGCGACACTCAAATGTTCGAGCAGGCTACCAAAATTGCCCAACGAATAGGCGTAGTATTCCTGAAGACTGCTGAATTGGCTATCGCCATGTCTCGTCTCAAGGATGAAACCACCCAAGAATCACCAAAGGAAACAGAAGACAAGCCTTCACGAAAATCAAAGAAGCGTAAAGCTTCAAAGATTCCTCCAGCTGATGCACCAAATCAAGCAAGACCTAGCCAAGTGACAGCACCACCAGCCAAGAAGCCGTACAAGGGAACTGCTCCATGGTGCAATCAATGCAACCATCATCATCCGAATCACTTACCCTGTTTCAAATGTACCCACTGTCGACGATGGGGACATTTGGTTAACGTGTGCCGCTTTGCTACCCAAATCAAAGCTGTTACAAATCCTGCTGCTGCTCAACCTCCTGCAAGGAAACCTTATGCCGGTACTGCACCAATATACAACAAATGTAATGCACCCCACCTAGCTTACCTACAGTGTCGTCTGTGTGTATCAAGTGGGCGAATTGGTTATCTGGCAAATGCTTATCGATTCAACCCAAGCCAAGGTGGTCCAAATCAACCCCAAGTCAACCCTGCTCAAGCTCGTTACTTGCTACAACTATGGCGAGACGGGTTATTTCAGGATCAAATGACCAAAGATTGTCAATGAAAATTTGACCCACGGATGAGCATATTGGCTGATTAGAAGACGCTGCTGCTTTGGATTAGTTTAAGTCTTATGTTTTTGTTTCTTTTGTTTTCCTTGAACTCTGAAACGATCTGTTTGGTTTATAAATAAATCGTTGTTCACAATTCTGATGTACAAGTGTAGTTACATATGTGTATGGCATTCCCCTACGATACCTACACCAAAGAACTGTATTCTTTGCAAAACAAACTATTCTTGTAGTTCTCCCACTCATGTGATCGCTCATGATTTCCTCGAAAAAAATCTAAGTACTTGTTTCATTCTAAGAAACGAAGTACAAAATATAAGTGACAATTTTAGACGATTACTCAAAATGTCACTTTAAATCCTTGGTTAGATAACTAAGGGTATTCTTCGATCTCATACCCATATCATTACATTCTAGTTTTTATAACAACATATATAGTATATGTTTTTCAAAAACAACCTTCATGATTTCAAAATATTTCATATAGTTTGAAAATAATTTTAACACAGTATATTTTCTTATATCAAGTGCATGATTTCAAAAACATTATCCATATTTTCAGAAACCTTGTACATAATTTCAAAATTTATCTCACATGATTTTAAAACATTTTATAAACATACTTACATATGATTTCAAAAGTATCATCCATGTTTTCAAAAACCATATACATGATTACAAAATTCTTCCCACATGATTTTAAAACAATTTATAAACATATTTACCTAATACATCTACCATATGGTTCCAAAAGTATTACATAAGGTTTCAAAAAAATTAAACACATTTCTAAAGAACCCCAAGCATAGTTTTCGAAAAACACTCTGCTCGTATGCTTGACTTAACATACGTAATACCCAACCTCCAAATTCTGCTTCATATGTCACCTTGGCATATCTAGCGCCTCAACTTCATGAACATTCTACCTCGTGTGTCGACTTAAGCACGTCTAGTGCAAGGTTTCGAAGCGTCACCCGCTATTCAAATTCCAAAATCCATATAGGATCTTCTTATCTTCACAATTAGATCCTTGTGGATGATTATCACTCAAATCGGAGTCCTTAATTGAATTCTTTGTATGCTTTAATACGTACATTAAGATTCAATAAGGACAAAGCCGAATTCCTATCTTCCTATCTTCATAGTTAAATTCTTGATAATGTTTAAAGTGCCAAATGAAATCCACGGATTGGATTCCTGGTGTGCTTTAAATACTCGTGTACAAATTAACAAAATGATAACAAATTGAAGATCAAGTTAAACAATTATGTGATTATGTGTTTATGTGTTTTCTTTTATGTTTTTGTGGTTTTTTTTTTGTGATCTGAATTTTCGTTATCCAAATCCTCGTAGAATCTTCCATATCTTCATATGAGAGATTCATAGTAGGATATCCAAAGGTACTACCTTAAATCCTTAATAGGCTTCTACGTAATAGTTAAGACCCTTGGATTATATAGTACCTTTCCATAATTAAAAGAGACCCTTTGGGTGGTCTAGTTAAAAAGATTGATTCAGAATCTGGTTAAGAATGGCATGTGATGATATAGCTGAAAAGACTCCTTGGTGGTCTATTTAAAGAGATCATTTATTGGTTTATTTAAAATGACCCTAGGGTGGTCTAGTCACAATCATCACATAACGTTCATTGTTTTTCTTCCCCTACACATTATAAAATTCACTGTGTGGACTATGCAAGGGATTACGTAATTATGGATGCATACATAATTATGAAATTCAGTGCACGGAAACCACAGTAATATTTATCATGTGTAAGAACCGATAGTGGCAACAATAACGAAACGTGAACAATGTAATGGAGGTACGGTGGACGCACCAATGGCGCTTCAAATACTTGTATATAAGTGTCCCTCATACATTGCAAGCATGATTTTGTTTAAAGTTACTAGAAGTTCAGAACCCTAACTAGTGTTGTTTTATCTTTTTGACTTCATGTTTCAAGCTCTCACAAGTTTCCTCTAAATAAATTTCGGGACGAAATTTCCTGAAGTAGGGGAGACTGTGACATCTGTGCCTACACAGCCATCAAACAAATACCAAATCAATGAAATATTGTGTTTCATACTTGGGATTTGTATAAATATGTGTATCATTTGCACATATCAATTCTTGTTCAATTTCGAGCTCTAAATCGCTTTCTAGGAAGTTATACGCGAACTGATGCATAAACGTAATCAGTTTAACGCGAAAGACACTCCGGAATAGTGACATGGGCTTAACATACCTTAAATAACCTTTACATAACTTAGAAATAAGTTTTGGAGGGTTTGGTGTGTCGAAATCAAGTTTATTCGATCACAGGGACTATTTGCGTCAAACTGCAAAAGTCTGCTGATTCGTATGGTATCGAATATTCCAGAACTTTACCATAAGTTAAACATACCATAAATAACCTTTACATAGGTTAGAAACAGGCTTTGAGGGGTTCGGTGTGCAAAAATAAACTTGTTTGGTCAAACAGGGACTAAAAGCGTCAAAAAGTGCATAAGTTTGCATTTTCGCGCATATCTTATGTTCTGAATATATCCGGACATCCAAAAAATTATGTAATCATTAAAACATTTTATTTTAGTGATTGGCATGCTAAAATTCCATTCGTCGCGTAATTTGGATCGTTTTTTGCGTCCGTTCGTGTTTCGTCGTAATTAACCGAACAACGCAACCGTACGACCAAACGAACCGACATCCGAGACTTTTTTGAGCATATTTCATGTTCCCTATACTTTAACTTCATTGTAGAGCCTTGAAATGGGGTTAACGGGGCTTAAACGTGTCAAAAAAGCATCAAAAACCAACTTTTACACCTGCAGGGACTAAACTTGACATTCTGTCAAAGTTAGGCTTAGGAGGGGCGCGTAAGACTTAGTGAAAGTCTACGCGGCCTGCGAGAGAACCCTAGATCAGCAAAAATCAGTTTCAAGCAAAACCCAGCTGTTCATTTGTTTTGCACATGGTTTCTTTCAAACTATGAGCTTGTTTTGGGCACTCATAGTATTGTATTTCAGTGGGTAATGTTGGAGTTTGTATGCCCAAGACACATATTAGATTGATGTGGCTAGTACGTTATGATCCAAGTCTAGTCATACCCAAATACAAGCTAGACAAACACTTATAATATTTATTTATGATGTGATCAAACAAATAAATATTAACACTTACAATATTTAGAAAATTGGTTTTCTAAATAATTACACTTGAGAAACCAAAAAATTATATGGAGAATTTTTTTTGAGAGAATATTTTATTTTGTTATTTAATGGGTTAAATAACATTTTAAAAGTTGTATAAAGTCTTGTAAATATGTAGTGTTATATTTATAAAAGTTATAAATATAAACCAAGACTTAAATTGTTATAAAAGAAAGAGTAAATTGCCATTTTAGTCCCTGAGTTTTGTCCAAATTTGCCATTTTGATCCAAATAGTTTTTTTTTTGCATCTGGGTCCCTGACTTTTCACTTTACTGCCATTTTAGTCCCTGAGTTTTGTCCAAATTGCCATTTTAGTCCCTGAGTTTTGTCCAAATTTGCCATTTTGATCCAAACATTTTTAGTGGTTTGGATCAAAATGGCAATAAAAGTGAAAAGTCAGGGACCCAGATGCAAAAAAAAAACTATTTGGATCAAAATGGCAAATTTGGACAAAACTCAGGGACTAAAATGGCAATTTACTCTAAAAGAAATTTTTTTTTTTTTTATAAAAAAAATAATTTGGGCCACCCCCCCATATGTCTTCCTAAGACATAAGTTTGGTCCAATAAAATCACATGCATTTTGCATGTGTAGATGGCTTTTGATTGGACAAAGAGGGTGGCTACATCTCTCATTCTTTTACGACAAAATGGTTGCAACATTTTGAGAAGAGATGAACTTGTAAGACTTAAAAACTCTCTCAAAATTTTCGGCCAACATAGTCTTGTCCAAGAGTTTTTCAAGTTTGATTCAAGTGTTAATTATCCTAGCTAAACTCAAGGTGTTTGTTGGAGAAGCTTGGGGTATAGAAGCTTGAGGTCTTCTACTCTTGAAGGCAACCATTCAAGAAGTATCATCCTTTTCATCATCCTATTACTCCAAGAAGGTAGTTTTCTAAACATCCTATGGTTGTGTTTGATAGTATGCATTTTCATATATGGATCCGGGTTTTGGGATTTTGCATATAAATGATATTTATATCGTAAAAGTAACATGTTTTAAATATTATTTCCGTTGCGTTTTTATTTCATATGGATTAAATTACTTTGATAAACATGTTAAAATCCCATCAATGGCATCTAGAGCCGCTTATATGAGTGCATGCTTCAATAGATTAAATTTTTCGGGTTTCGGGTTTGAATAAAACCCTATGGCCGAAAATTTTAATATGGTTATCCCTTTGTTTTTCAAGATTATTTTCTTACATGCATAAGGGAATCTTGAAAAATTATTTCATATGGATGATTTGTTTGTTTGGACAAAACTTACCTTTTCGGTTTTTTGTACATAACCGAAAATGGTCATAAAAGGGAACCATTTTTTTATGCTTCTTGATTTTATATATATATATATATATATATATGGATATATATTTTGGTGCATATAACCTAGCCATGACCTTGTGTTGAATGATTGTGTTGTGATTTATTTTATTATTATTTAAATGGGTTGTAATAATTATAATCTTTGTTCTTCCATTTGTAAGATATGTAATTTATTTATTTTCATTTGGCATGTAAAATAGATAGATTAGTTGCATTTTATTTTACTAGAAAAATGTATTAGGATATATTTTGTAAAAGAAGATGCACACAAAATGCGGTTTTGGTTTGGACCATAATATTCGGTCCAAAGGACTTCATGGTTCTCAACGGGATTTTAGCCCGATAACCAAAACACATTTTTGAAGTCCAAAGGAGTTTGGAGCTGAATTTAAAGACACTTTGGAAGCACAAAGAAAGTGGAGAAATCACAACACAAGAAGGAGACTTGATGCATTTGACTGCGGGATCAAGTGGGAGTTTAACGACACATCACTTGTGTCATTTTTCACCCCTTAGGAAGGACCTTTTGGCACACTTGTTTCGGCTAACAAGTGTTGTCAAAATAGTTGGCCATGGTTACGCACCTATTGTTATGTATGTTATGCTTGTGTGGTTGTTTATTTATATTGTTTCAATGATATTTGGATATGCATGACTTAACAAACTAATAATCAACAACAAGCGTAAAATTGGTTCTTAAGAAAATCATTAAAATGGTTAATAAAGGTTTTATTAAAAATTAATGATTTTATAATAAAATGGGTTTTATTAAAAAGAACCTTGAAAATTAGTTTTCACTAAAGTACCATTGATTTGAATGCTTGCAAATGTATGGTACATAATATTTTCTAAACTAGAATTTTGAAATATTAAAAACCCTTTTATAAAACAAGTCAAACACCATCCTTTTATACAACACTCGAAACACTTGGGAACTCTTATTGTGGGATAAAGGTCACCTAACCAAATTTGAGGGAACTTGTATGTTCGAGGTGGGTTTACCATGTTTGTGGGATAAAGGTCTTATGTGTATAAACTCACACGTGTGTGTAAGTTCGACGACTTGATTTGGAAAACATGAGCTTAGGGTCACCGAAGCATGGGGAACAAAGGTGTTGATGGGATTAAACATGCCAACTAAACATAAAGATGTTTAACCGATCCCATATGGCTAGAAATTGCAAAGAGTTGCAATTGTCAAACGTTGACTACCTTGTTAATTTAAATAGAGGGATAAAGGTCACCTAACCAATATTTAAATGTAACGTTGGATTCTAGATTTTAATTATTAATTGTCTTTAAGACACAAAAGGGTATTAATGATTAAAATATAATAATATCAAAAATACTAAAATTGAACTTGTTAAATTTTGTAGATGGCCGCTTACAATGCAAACCCGATTAACCAAACCGTCCGAAACCTATCACTAAGAACCATCCTTGAAAAAGATAGTCTCACCCATAACAACTTCATGGACTGGTTTCGAAACTTGAGAATCGTTCTCAAGCAAGAGAAGATATCCTATGTGTTGGACGATCCTATTCCCGATGAACCTAACGTGGAATATGTGGAAGCCTACAATGATTGGGTTAAGTATACCGAGGACTCCATGCAAGCCTTATGCCTTATGTTGGGAACTATGATTCTCGAAATTCAAAAGGATTTTGAACATCATGGGGCATACGACATGATTACCCAGTTAAAGGAAATGTTCCTACAACAAGCAAGGGTAGAACGCTTCGAAACTGTTCGGGCGCTTCATGCATGTCGAATGGAGGAAACCCAATCGGTATCATCTTATGTTCTCAAGATGAAAAGCCACATTGATCGCCTCGAATGGCTAAATTGTCCCGTCTCTAAAGAGTTGGCTACGGATTTGATCCTCAACTCTTTAACAAAGAAATTCGAAAGCTTTGTAATGAATTACAACATGAATGGATGGGACAAGAGCATTGGTGAACTTCATGCAATGCTCAAAATGGCCGAAGCAAGAATGGGCATAAAGGCTTTACCCGTCCTTGCGATCAATGAAGGAGGCAACAAGAAGAGGCCCCACCCCGATTCTAAAGTAAACTCTGCTAAAAGAAAGGGACACGTCAAGGGAAAGGGAAAGGGAAAAGCTAAAGCAGAACCCACCAAACCGAAAGAGAAGAAGCAAAAGGTTGCTACGAATGACCCATGTTTTGGATATGGTGAGATAGGACACTGGAAGAGAAATTGTACAACCTATCTCAATGAGTTGAAAAACAAGAGGGATGCAGGGCAAACCTCAGGTACTATCTTTATGATACATGTTGAGCTTAATGTTATTTCTTTTAACACATGGGTACTAGATACCGGATGTGGAACTCATATTTGCAATTTGTTGCAGGGGTTCAAAAGAAATAGACATTATAAGAAGGGAGATGCTAGTCTCTTTATGGGCAACAGAGCAAAAGTTGAAGTCAAAGCTCAAGGAGACTACGTTTTAAAGCTTCCAAGTGGTTTAGAAGTTATTTTGAAGAATGTTTTATATGCTCCTAGTTTGACTAGGAACATAATTTATGTTTCCCTTTTAAAACATTCTGGTTTCAATTTCGAATTTGTTAACTATGACATTTATGTTTCAAAGAATGATGTGTTTTATTTTAAAGCTATGTCTTTAAATGGTATTTAGGAATTAGATCATGATAACGCATCATATGATATCTCAATGTACCAAGTAACCAACAAGAAACTCAAAATGGATTTGAGTGATTCCTACCTTTGGCATTGTCGCCTTGGACATATAAGCAAGAATCGCATGCATACACTTTAGAAAAATGGTCTTTTGAATACAAATGAAGATAATTAATTTGATGTATGCGAATCTTGTTTACAAGACAAAATGACCAAGACACCCTTTAGTGGAACTTTTGAAAGGGCTAAAGACTTACTAGGTATCATACATTCAGATGTATGTGGTCCTTTTAAGCTGATGACTAGGAATGGTGAAAGATACTTTATTACCTTTACCGACGACTATAGTCGTTATGGTTATGTGTACTTACTAAGACACAAGAATGAAGCATTTGAAATGTTCAAAGACTTCAAAAGTGAAGTAGAAAATCAACTCAAGAAAACAATCAAAGTCCTTCGCACCGATAGAGGAGGTGAATACCTTAGTGGTGCTTTTCAAGATCATCTTAGGAGTTGTGGGATTATCTCACAACTTACTTCTCTTGGAACACCACAATACAATGGTGTGTCCGAAAGGAGAAATCGAACTCTATTAGATATGGTTCGATCTATGATGGCTAGAAGCACATTACCTCTATCATTTTGGGGTTACGCTTTGCTCTCCCGCAGTCCGTATACTAAATATGGCCCCAACCAAGAAAGTGGAAAAAACACCTTTTGAAATATGGCATGGAAACCCTCCATCATTATCATTCTTAAGGGTTTGGGGTTGTGAAGCTTATGTTAAGCAATACACCCCAAATAAATTGGAAGTCCGATCTACTAAGTGTATCTTTGTAGGATATCCTAAAGATGATATAGGATATTATTTCTATGACCCAACCGAGCAAAAGGTATTTGTTGCTCGAAAGGGTAAGTTCTTAGAAGCCAAGTTCCTTATGGAAGGAACTAGTGGTAGAACAGTGGAACTTGAGGAGGATCAAGAACCACAAGATGATACACGTTTGGTTGATACTAGCACTCAACAAGAGGTTGTTGAAAACGATCAAGATGTTGATCAGTACGCACAAAATGTTCACAGATCTGGTAGAATTAGTAGTCCACCTGAAAGATATGGACTTTTCATGGATGGATGCTACGTGGTGGATTCAGATGAACCAACCACATACCATGATGCAATGTCAAAATCTGATTATGACAAATGGCTTGAAGCCATGAACATAGAGATGCAATCCATGTATGATAACCAAGTTTGGGAATTGGTTGTGCCACCACTTAACTCTAAAGTAGTCGGTAGTAAGTGGGTTTTCAAGAAGAAAACATATATGCATGGTAACTTGGATACTTATAAAGCAAGACTTGTAGCAAAAGGTTTCACTCAAACTCAAGGGATTGATTATGATGAGACCTTCTCGCCTGTGGCGATGCTAAAGTCAATCAGGATATTATTTGCCATAGCTGCATATTATGACTATGAGATTTGGCAATTGGATGTCAAAACGGCTTTTCTTAATGGATATCTTGATGAAGATGTCTATATGGTTCAGCCTGAAGGTTTTGTCAATCCAAAACATCCTGACAAAGTATGCAAGTTAAAGAAATCAATCTATGGATTGAAACAAGCATTGAGAAGTTGGAATCACCGTTTTGATGAAGAAATTAAGAATTTTGGATTCATCAAGAACGGCGATGAAGCTTGTGTGTATAAGAAAGCTAGTGAGAGTATCATCACTTTCTTAGTACTGTATGTCGATGACATTCTACTATTTGGGAATGACATTCCAACCATGGAAGGTGTAAAAACCTGGCTTAGAAGTTGTTTTTCCATTAAGGATCTTGGTGAAGTAGCCTACATTCTGGGAATAAAGGTCTATAGGGATAGATCAAGGCGCTTGATAGGTTTAAACCAAAGTGCATACATTGACAAAGTCTTGAATAGGTTCCAAATGGAGAACTCTAAGAAAGGTTTTGTACCTATTCAAAAGGGGACAATATTGAATACATCTCAATGTCCAAGCTCAAAGGATGAGAAAGAGAAAATGAAAGGAGTCCCATATGCGTCTGCTATAGGATCCATCATGTATGCAATGATATGCACCAGACCGGACGTCTCATGCGCCTTGAGCATGACGAGTAGATACCAGCAAAATCCAGGTAACAGTCATTGGAAGGCTGTTAAGTGCATATTAAAATACCTTAGAAGGACTAAGGATATGTTTTTAATATATGGATCTGGTGAGGAGGAACTCGTTGTAAAGGGTTACACGGATGCGAGTTTCCAAACCGATCGAAGTGATTCTCGATCGCAATCCGGGTATGTCTTCATTTTAAATGGAGGAGCAGTCTCATGGAAGAGCTCAAAACAAGACGTGGTAGCATTGTCCACTACAGAATCAGAATACATCGCCGCTTCATTGGCAGCCCAAGAAGCTGCATGGTTGAAGAAATTCATAGCCGACCTAGGGGTGGTCCCTACCATTCAAGACCCCCTAGAGATCTTTTGTGATAACGAGGGTGCGATTGCTCAAATCAAGGAACCTCGTGCGCACCAAAAGACTAGACATATCGAGTGGAGATTCAACTACATAAGGGATGAAGTTGAAAAAGGAAAGATATATATCCGCCAAGTTCACACCGATCAAAACATTGCGGATCCACTCACGAAGCTCCATGACAGGGCAAAACATGAGGGTCATACATGTGCCTTAGGACTTCGATATTCTAGTGATTGGATTTGATCTATTTTGTATTTGGATATTGAAACAATTGTTATTTTAACTCTTTTAAGGTATTTTGAGTTACGTTTCATTTTAGCATGTTTAAATCCATGAATAAGTTAATTATTCTAAATGTCCGTAGTCGATCATACTTGTGGGAACAAATATGAATGTAAGACTATTATGAATTTGGATTGGTGGATATTCATTAGATATGAATATAGAGCAAAGTGTTGCTGCCAAAGTTCATAGATATTTGTGAGATACAAATATTGGGCTGACTCGCTCTCAAATATTACTGCATGGAATCATTTGTGATTGATCATAAGTAAATTTTGAGTAAAGGCGAATATCATAGTATCCTCTGACCTGAGATACATATTGGGTCTTGATATTCACCAAGTATTATACCTTGACCTAGTTCTTAGCTGTCTGTAATAAGGCAGTACACAAGGCTAAACTCAGGTGTGGTACAAGGTGATTGTATGAGACGTATGTAGTCAAGAAGGGATTTGTTCCTCTTATTCGTTGAGAGTAAGATGTCTAAGGCCTGCTAAAGTTAAATCAACAGAGAGTGATCACTCTATGTCTCTGGATTTAACATAACATCTGTAATGAAAGGATAAATGATAGATTCACCTAAATCATGTTCAAGTAAGGGACTTGAAGGGGATGATGTTATTGAATGGGAAATATAGTCATACGTATTAGGGGTAGTAAACTATAGTTAGGTGATCTTTACTACTTGCATCAATCTTCTATGTATCTTGTGCAAGTGGGAGATTGTTGGAGTCTGTATGCCCAAGACACATATTAGATTGATGTGGCTAGTACGTTATGATCCAAGTCGAGTCATACCCAAATACAAGCTAGACAAACACTTATAATATTTATTTATGATGTGATCAAACAAATAAATATTAACACTAACAATATTTAGAAAATTGGTTTTCTAAATAATTACACTTGAGAAACCAATAAATTATATGGATAATTTATTTTGAGAGAATATTTTATTTTGTTATTTAATGGGTTAAATAACATTTTAAAAGTTGTATAAAGTCTTGTAAATATGTAGTGTTATATTTATAAAAGTTATAAATATAAACCAAGACTTAAATTGTTATAAAAGAAATTTGTTTTTTTATAAAAATAATAATGTGGGCCGCCCCCCCCCCCCCCATATGTCTTCCCAAGACATAAGTTTGGTCCAATAAATCACATGCATTTTGCATGTGTAGATGGCTTTTGATTAGACAAAGAGGGTGGCTACATCTCTCATTCTTTTAAGACAAAATGGTTGCAACATTTTGAGAAGAGATGAACTTGTAAGACTTAAAAACTCTCTCAAAATTTTCGGCCAACATAGTCTTGTCCAAAAGTTTTTCAAGTTTGATTCAAGTGTTAAAAATCCTAGCTAAACTCAAGGTGTTTGTTGGAGAAGCTTGAGGTCTTCTACTCTTGAAGGCAACCATTCAAGAAGTATCATCCTTTTCATCATCCTATTACTCCAAGAAGGTAGTTTTCTAAACATCCTATGGTTGTGTTTGATAGTATGCATTTTCATATATGGATCTGGGTTTTGGGATTTTGCATATAAATGATATTTATATCTTAAAAGTAACATGTTTTAAATATTATTTTAGCTGCGTTTTTATTTCATATGGATGAAATAACTTTGATAAACATGTTAAAATCCCATCAGGTAACACTTGGATGGTTGAGATCAAAGCTCAATTATCGAGGAACGATCCTAACGGTTGTCCGAAATCTATAAATACCCACCAAATCCAACCCTCATTCCTCACAATTGAACTCATTTCTACTCTAAGTTGAAGCTCCGCCTTGTGAGGCTTCATACCTGAGTGTTTTGAGATCAAATCTTCCTAGCTTGGACCTTTTGTAAGTATTCTTTCATCTTTTATGCGTTTTTAAGCACAAAAGTCAAACAATGTTTGACTTTCTGCTTTGACCAGTCAATGGTCAACACGAAGTTCGTTTGAACCTCGCAAAGTGAGCGTAATCACGATGGTCATAGTCCCTTGTGACTATACCTACTGATTACCACGTTATTTAGGCATAGTGACGAGTCATAGTTTCGGTCAAAATACGCGTTTATGCGTATTTTGTAACCAAACTATTCTTGGGTATCAAAGCCCTTTGTTTTGATATCAAACTTGTTTTCTAACTTCGTTAAACATGTTTTAACATGTTTAACTCGTCACTTTTAGTTTAGTGCTTATATAGGGTCGTATGATAAGCGGTCTAAACAACCGCTTAGACTTTCGAACCCGACCCGTTTGGTCGATCATTAGGATCCGACCAAACATATTTTGTGACCATAGTTGTATAGGGAATAACCTTCCGAGGTTATACCTTATGGTCACATCGTTTAGTTAGTTGTATGATAGGTAGTTTATATGCCTTAGGAAAATGACCAAAATGCCCTTTTTGCACATAAATTCATTTTAAGCATATGTAACCTAAATTTTGACATCTAAACTGATTAGGTAACATTATTAGACATGTTAAGGCATATAATACTTGTCATAGGACTAGTTAAGCGGTCCGAACGTGTTTTACGTGAACGACCCGTTAAAGTAGCGTAAGCTATCTAAACGGACCGTAATGGGTCGTAAGCACTTAGGATAGGTTTCGATTTAGTATGTAGGCTTTGTTAAACCATATCATATGAGTTCCAACACTCATTTGGTTTACGAAACCTCATTCTATCCGATCCTCCGATTTAGGTCCGGTTTATTAACATAGTTACCTATATTAGGTGCCGTTTGATTTCCGTGATCCTTTTAGCGTTGCTTGGTTGTTATTCAAGACTTCTAAGCATTCATAAGTGAGTACATAGTCCCCTCTTTTACCGTTTTCAAATGTTTTGGGGTGATACACATGTGCCTACTTGTTACTTTCATGTTTTCATGCTTTTATAACATATACTTGCTACGTTCATTGGTACACTTATAGTACATGATTTCATTATGTTTTGCTTTGTATGTTCATTGAGCATGCTAGCACATTGATTTTCATATATTATATTTTGTTGCATATGCTCATCCAGCATATGGGCACATTGTTTTACATTTCTACTTTGTATGTTCATTTAGCATATTTAAGTACATTATTTTCATATAACATACTTACATTTGGTATGACATTTGGTTTGTTTAACGGGTCATAAATACATTCAATAACACCGATAATGCCGTTCGTTAGTAGGTAGTGGTACCATAGGAATTGACAACTCCCATTCCTGAAATCCTATGTTTGTTTGGGTGGAAGGAATGACCGAATTCAAAATTCAGAGTTTAGATGAACCTTTAACTTGTTAGGGGTTTGTCGCTACAGTCGCAAGGCTTGAATGTAGGCGTTTAACATTACCGCATAGATGTTTGTATCAGTAAAACATGCATTTATTTTTACAAAACATAACTTTTGATTTAATCTATGATTTATTCAAATACATTGTTTGATAAGTGGTAAAATACACATATTTGTCCCGTGTGAATTGTATAGTTTTTGTTTAGTTCTTATTTATTATTTTTAGTTTTTACTATTATATTATGTTATTTTGTCTTGGGCCAGATCCTGGTGCAAATGAAGCAAAAAAGAGTAATAATTAAATAACCCGCCACTTGGGCAGAGTAGAGTGACACGACCGAAGTGAAATTTCAGTTATTTTCTGTGAGTGGGCCGATCCCGCTATCTCTACCTATCTATAAAAGGCTGATATTATACATTATCTAAATCTGGACATTAATATGGACGCCACTTTTGAGTTATATACACATCAGCTATATTGTATGATCATACATGATATTACGGATGAATTTAGAGATTATTATATTTTGAGTGGGGAGCCATACAATCAAAATAATAAAAAGGGTTTCCTTGGGGGACACGTGCATGGGTTTCCTTGGGGGACACGTGCATGATATAAAAGGAAAAAAAGGGCGGTTGCCTTGGCATATATGGAACGAAGGAGGCTGCCATCAAGGAGATACGAAACAGAGGCGACAACATCAGACGGCTGGAGAACACGCAACATCAGACATCATATCTATGAATTTTGGAGTTCAAGGGTGATCATAGAGGCTGATTGAAGGTTCGGAAAGCTTACAGTTGCTAGGAATCATCGGGTAACGATCGGGAGTGAAGTTTACGGGTTTAATTTTCCTGTTTCTTTAGTTTTCGTTCGTTTTTAGTTGTTACACGATGAATTCAGAATTGTTGATGATTGTTATTATGTTTTTGATTATGTTTAGCGGCTAAATTTCATAAACTACTAGGCTAATGACAATGGTTTAATAAAGTTTGGATTTTTATTCGTTATTAATGTTGGTTATGGGTTTTATTGAATAGTAAAGAACTTTGGAACCTTTAATTTGGTGTGTATGCGTGCTTGATATTGTTTGAATATTAATTATTACTTTGTATGATTCTTGGTGACAGTCTTTATCACATAATAGAGTCATGCTAAGGTTCTAGATTTAGGTGAGTGTCTATATCACATAATAAATCTTTAACTCTTTAAGGTGAAATTACGTAACTAACCTTAGAAGTAATATTCGGTAATCTTATAAAATCAAGTGTTCTACTAATCTTGTCGCTGTAAGGCTCGAGGTTATTAATAGGTCTCAGTTTGGTATATAGCTAGGATTAAGTTTTGTAAGAAATCGGTCTTAGTTCCCTAATCTATCTCGTGTCTATTAAACCAAGTTAGAATCCATAGTTGACTTAGACTTTCGCGCTGTAAGGTAGATTGTCATATTAGGGCACTTTTCAAGAAGTTAGAGGACTGTAAGGAAATCTAACAATCGGTAGTCGTAACGGCCTAGGTAGTGCCATAAGTTTCACCTCGAGAAGGGTTGAGGGACTTAGTTGGTGTCTTAATAGGTTTACTATCAAGAGATACCAGTTCCATACCACATTAGTTTCGAGTAGAAATCCACTCCAAGTTAAACATGCGTCTAGCCTAGGTAGTCTTCATCGCCACTGGTTTAAGTCTTCGTCCAAGTTCGTGTTTGCTTAATTTAGTTTAAACTTAATTTGCAAATTTAAGATTTTTAGAAACCCCCCAATCAAATAAACAATTAGTGAGTCGTGTCAGTCTTAGTCTAGATAGAGTCTTAGCGTAATTTAATTGAGTCTCGTGGGTTCGATATCCGGACTTACTTAGCTTTACTAGAGTCGATCGGTTCGCTTGCCGGTTAGTAGTTTAGTCGAGTTTAGATAGAGTATTACTTTGAGTCTAGATTTAGGTTAATTTTAGTTGTTTTTATTAAACTACTTTTAGCACATCAAGTTTTTGGCGCCGTTGCCGGGGACTCTTGGCAATTGTGTTGATTACTTTATTTGGACTTAATTGACATCATACGTGCTACTTGCTTTTGTATATTGAGTCGTAGGAGTCTAATTGTCCGTGTCTTTTATTTTTCTTGAGTCTTGTGAATATGTGTTAAATTTGTGGAGGACCTCATTTTACTGTTAATTGCCCACAATATGAGGGGTCGTCTGCACAATGTTATGCTAACCCTTTTATGCAGTCGCAACCATATTTTTCACAGGGGTCTTCTTTGCATTTTTATGATGATCGGCCATATTACGATGATCCGTATCAGCAGCCACAACATAACCAGGGTCAGACTAGCGATAGAGGTTCAGGGAGTAGTCTAAGTAGGATTGAGGAGATGTTTGCTCAGTTAATGGTGAGAGATCAGGCTACACAGAAAACTTTAACCGAATTTAGTAATTTCGCTAAAAATCAAGAGCAAATAAATAAAAATCAAGAGTCTGCTATATTAGATCAATAGTCTACTCTATTAGATCTTCAACGTACAGTAGATGACATTGCTAGGAGATTGAAAGAAGAGGAACAAGCGCAAAAATTCCAACCAGAACAGCCAACGACTGGCTATACATATGATGCGGAAGGTAACTACCTCGGCTACATGCTTTCTACTGGGGAATTAATCCCAACATTTCCAGAACTGGGGAAAGAGCTGCCATATGAGGATTGGTCAGATGAAGAGATCACTTTAGTCACGGAGACGAAAATGGACGCTGAAGTCCCACCTCTGGTTCCACAGGTTCCAATCATTAATTACTGGAGTGACTCTGATGATGAAATAGACGAAGAAGAGTGGGCTGCTTATCAAAGGTCGTTAGTGATGAAAGAAGTGTCTGAAGAGTGAAGGGGTAAGGTCCCAAAAACCTCATAATAAGTACTTGGGACTATACCACAACCTTGCCTTTTAACCTTTTAACCTTGCGCGGCCGCGCACTGGTCTTACAAAAGGAAGAAACAGTCAGCAGTCTACAATCGCGCGCCCAAAGGAAATCATAAATCATTGCGCCTTCTTCCATTAGCAAAGGATGAAAATCCTATAATAAATACTTCCGCTTAAATATCCAGACTTGGATATTATTTACCCAGACTTGGGATTTATTCATTCAGCTGTTTCCACACAATAAAGTGCCACACCAGATTACAGAAGTAATCTTCTAGAAGAAATACAATCGTGCACCACCAAGACGGTTATAACTGTCTGGACATGTGTCACCATCTCAGGCATCCCTGAAATCACAACGAAAGCATGCAATTGGAGAGTAATCTCCACTTGATCACTTTACACGTGGCAAATCCCCAGCCTTCGATCTAAACCACGATCCGTGTGCTCTCACGTCGGATCAAGGAGCTTGACGGAAGGAAATGTAACCGCTTACGGGGTTAGCATCTTCCGTTAACTTTTCACTAACGGGTTTTCCCGCCTAAACGACTCCCGGCTATAAATATGAGAAAAAACCCAGGTATGAATTTAAGTTACACACACTTCTCAAATACATCTTCTTCCTCATTACCCATACTTATTCTCACACCGGAGTCGGGTCAAGGAGAGAACCCTCTTCTCCCCTTGGCGAGGCTAACGGTGCTCTTTTTTGCAGAATTGTCGGAGAAGAAGATCAGCGGTACCTGAATCAATCGAGAGAAAACTAACCCTTTTATGCGGATTCAAACCCCCTAGATATCTCGGTTCCGACCATTTATCTAGTGTTTCTTCATTGGCGCCCACCGATTCCTCTGTCTCATCAGTTTTCATCTCGTTTCGATTAAGTTCTTTTCATTTTTTGTTTTACATATGGCAGAAAATTCATCATCTCATCGACAAACCGGTCTTCGACCGAACGTCGGAAACAACGTTCAAGTAGAAGGAATCCCAGAAGATGTATCCGATGACAACGAGGTTCAATCCAACCGAGAAAACGACCCTGTCACTCCAGGAATGTTACCAGCAAACCCTACTTAATCATTTCTGCCACCAGGAGAAATTCCAATTTCCTGGTACGTCAGGTCTCAAGGAGCACTAAACGCAGTGTACACACAGCTGTGTGCTCAAACTGTTCCCCTGACTCAATCACGGAGACCAGGATCTCGTGCTCATGCCTCCCAATGGGAGGATTCAACTTACGAGAATACAGAAGTGTATGCTAGATCCACATCACAACGGGAACACACTCAGACAGGAAGTCACCAGAGAAAGAATCATGGTAGAACACATCGAAGACAATCGATTCATGATAGGTTGGGTTCCCAGTGAGACACCCACACCGATGAATCCGATCCAACATACCGTTTAAGTGCAAACACCAGTGTGTTCAATCGACTGCAGCCAAATTACAATAAATGCAGGCCTCGCGCGGTTTATAACCCTGAGGCTGAACACAACTATGATTTGATTTACCACCCTGCGGAAGCAGCGGAAAATTCAAAATTCATAATGGAAATAGCTTTGACTCCATTGGAGAAGGCTAAACTACCATCCAATGTGGGTAAGTTTAACGGGCTCACTGACCCCGATGACCATTTAAGAGTATTTACCAGCGCTGGATTGGTTGGGGGTTGGACCCTCCCGCTATGGTGCCATCTGTTCGTGCAGACCTTAACCGGCCCAGCGCGAATCTGGTTCGATAACTTACCAATTGGACAGATCGAATCTTGGAAAGACCTGCGCGAAAAGTTTTTAACACATTTTAGCCAGCAACGGCGTTCCATTCGTGATACATCTGACGTCATGAACATTTGGCGCCGAGATGACGAGAATCTGAAGGATTTCATCACCAGATACAATAAAGAAGTCTTAGAGATCGGCGGAGTTCATGAGCAACTAATCCGCGCTAAATTCAAGTACGCGGTTAGATGCGATGACATGATTAAGGTCTTATCTGGAACAGAGGGCCTTCCAAAAAGTTGGGAGAAGATAATGGCGGCGGCCAAGGTTTACGCGCAAACTGAGAAAAACCTTACCACAAATAGGCCACCGCCACCACACAACAGGCCCGCGGACTTAAGCTCAACCGGCGAAAAGAGGTTTAAGAAATCATGGCGTGAGTCGGGATCAGGAAGTCATTCCTCTGAAGATGCTCGCGCAACAATTAACAAACTCACCGCGCAAAGGGAGAACAAGCAGGAGAATAGGGAGAGGCAGTGGACTCCCCTAATAAAGACTCCGGCAGAGGTTTTGAGTACTGAAGACTATCAATTCAAACCTCCGATTCCCATGAAAAATAAACGTGGGCAAGACCCGGCACAATACTACGAATATCACAAAGATAACGGGCATACCACTAACAACTGCATCTCCCTACGCACAGAAATAGAGAAAGCCCTCAAGAGCGGCGAACTCACACATTTACTCCAAAATGTGCGCAAAGAGATTAAGCAGATAACCCGGGGTGAGGAGGGCCCAAGCAAGCGGGCGAAAACTTAAAAGACAACTCTATGAATTTCCCGCGGAAAAACATGATCCATCAAGCAAAGCGGAAATGATAGAGAGTATGTTAAGTTTCACATAATTATATTAGCAAAACTTTGTAAAAGCCTCTGTGCTCTATCCTTAAATAAAAGTGCAAAGTTTCTATCATTTCTATGTTTACAAAGTGCATGCAATTTCTTTTAGTAAGCGCAAAAACATTATGGTAGTTCTAAAACAAGCTTCATGAACGGTCAGTGATCACGTCACAAACGGCCATAAGTTCAAACATAAGCTTTATACCAACTTTATTCGCCTTACTCATAAAAAAAGTAGTCATACTCATGCAAAATATTGTAAACAAACAGATAGAAACATCATACTATTCTCAGCGTACAGATATGCCCTAAAAACTTTCAAACACGGCAGTGTTTAAGTTACTTGCGCAACAGCGCACCAACAAAAATAGGGATGCACATCCCAAATATTACAAGAAAATTGTTCAATACATTTTTCAACCTACACTAAATCTTCACCCTCATCCGGAAAGATTTCCCTTAGTTGCGCCACGTGATCATCAGATTGCAGCGCAACATTTATCAAATCCATAACCGGAAGTTGCAAGTTGTTAAACTCCGTCTTCAAGGCAGCAAGCGCGGCACCAGTATTCACGCCGAAAGTTGCAGACTTACTGTTATCCCAGTCAACCTTTAAAGCACTGTTCACATGATGGGAACATTCAGCATATCCTTGCGCATACCCATCTCTTCGCGCAGCAACCACCAAACGAGCAACGGTTTTATCCAACTCTTCAGAGTTCAACACAGACTCAGCAATCTGTGAAATCAAGTGAAAATGAATATCAAGAAAGCGCATAAACAATTTCACAACAGAAAAAGAAAAGAAACTTACACAGGCGATACCGCGATCTTTCAACCAGGCCATATCATTCTTCAAAGCATCAAGCTCGCTTTCCGCTGTAACCTGCGCCGTTTCTGAATTTTCCAACTTCTCTTCGACTGCAGTCAAACGACGGGAGGTTTCAGCATTCTCGGAATGCGCAAGCTCCAAATCCTTCTTAAGTTTTTCCTGATCAGAAAGCAAAGTAGTAAGTTCTTCCAATTCTTTATCTCTAAGAGCAAGAGTGGCGCAAGCTTGTACCTCTCGTTGCTCACTGCGCTCCCTATGAGAGCGCGCTTCTTCCAAAGCAGCTTCTGCATCAGCTTTCTCCTTCTTCAACCTTTCTACCTTCGCATCCTGATTCTTCAGTTTTTCAACCTCAGCCTTGAGGTTATTAATGATATTACGGAGGTTTGCCTTCTCAGCATTATCTTTTTCACAAATTCTCCTCCAGTTTTTGCGTTCCTCGGAAAGGAGAGCAGCTTCAGCTTCCGCTTTTCTTTTCCAACCAGCAACAGACCATTCCTCAGTCTTGCACTCAGCTTCAAACTTGGCCTGATCAGCTTCAAATTTAGCCTTCAGCTGAGCCAGGCGTTTCTCATCTTTGGCAAATCTCTTTTTAGACACCATAAAGGTTTCCCGATCCTTATGCATACTATACCACTCACGCACTATGCGGTGAGTGGTAGAGACGTGAGAAGCAGTTTCTTCAAGGTAAGATTGATAAGTTTGTTCATAAGATCGATCTTCTTGAAACTTGATCTCTCCAGGCGGAAGTATCCTCTGCAACCAATCTTGGCACACGCGCCAATCTGAGAAAGTGTCACCTTTCTTTAAATTCCAAACGGGGGCGTGAGGTTAAGAGGCATCCTTCTCCATATAAGTCCGGTAGTAATAATCTCCCAAGGTTTCTTCTGGACGGATTGGAGAATGTTTACCAACACCAGCAGATGAGCCTTGCCCTTCAACTGTCACCTTCTCAACATGCTCAGGCATAGCATCAGAAGGTTTAGGAGAAGAAGTTGAAGTTTCTTCAGCAGTTTGTTCTTTTCCCAGATCTTGAGCAACAGTTTCAGGGGTTTGTGGCTTACCAGCACCATCCACTACACCTGGAGCAACAACTTTTTCAGCCTCTGTAGCAATATCAACAGGCTCCTCAGCCTCAACAATATTCTCCACACCACCATCAACAACCTCTGTAGGCTCTAACTGATCAACGACAGAAGCACGCGGAGGGGTGGATGGAAGCTCTTCATTTACCACAGATTGCAGTTCTGTGGGAACAGGGGAAACATGAACCTCTGGAGAAATAACAAAAATCTGTAAAGATTTAACGCGCATAAAGAAAACCAGAAAAGGCAACACTTACCAGGAACAGATTCTGAAATAAAAGAGTCAAGATTCCCTCTCCTGGTAATTTTCTTCCTCTGAATTTTCTTAGAAGGCTGACTCTCCACATCAGTGTCAGCTTGTTTCCTTTTACCAGCCTTCCTGTGCACCAAGTGTTCAGGACTAGAATCCAAATCGATAGGATCACTTGGGTTGGATGGAGGAATATCAGCAGAATCCCTTGGTTCAGGTTTTGGTTCTCGAACAGTTACTGCAGGGGTAAGACCCTCCAAAGAATCAGAAAGCACCACATAATCACACCTGGAGTCAGAGGAACGGCGCATACCTTTCTTCTCTCCAACATTTTTTGCCTTCAAAGATTGAACTCTAAAAGCCTCACCCTTCTTCGGCGCAGAGGTTGAAGTTGTTGTGCGTTTCTTCCTTTCAGGGCCTATGCCCAAATTCAACAACTCACCTACAAAGGCGCAAAACAACAATTTACCCACAAGCGCAAAAAGGAAAACAGAAACAGATATAGCTTACCAGCACCAGCAGCTGGTTGGGCAGACAGATCCGCATCCCGCGGAAGAACAAAGTTTCTTACAATACGATGGTACCAAAGTTCCTCTTCAGGTTTCTTCTTGATAGTACCCATTCTTCCGCCTTCCCTCTTGAAGGCAACAACATATAGTGAAACAACTGCAAACAAAGGATAGCAAGTCAAAAAAAAAAAAATGGAAATGGAGAAAACCCCAATCTTACCATGACCATCCTCGGTGTACACCGGTTTATCATCACGCTCCATCTTCCAATTCAAACTCATGCCGGCTCCGACGAGAGCTTTCTCCGGCAAAGCAATGTTGGGCACATCCTTCAAATCTTGATACCAGTTCTCATCAACAGGGGTCTGAAGCGTTTCAATCGGAACATCTTCTTTCCCCCTTAAAACCATCCTCACTGGAATCACTCCGGCCTTGATAAAAAAGAATTTTTGCTTCCAATCGTGAAAGGATTTTGGGGGCTGCTGTAGAATCTTCTTTGCAGACGCCCTCTGAGCAAACGAATAAAACCCTTGGGTACAATGCATACCCTAAATCGGGGAACAGTCGGCTCAATATGCATTGTCCGACACACGAATTCGAAATGTCGAACCCTAACCATGCCAATAGGATGAAGTTGGGAGATATGCAGATTGTAAAACCCAAGGATTTCAAGAAAAAATTTAGTGACAGGCAAACGAAAGTTACCTTCACTGAAAAAATCCCAAAAAAGGGTAATATACCCAGCCGGAGCATCTGCTGCAGTCTGCCCTTCTTCAGGGTACAGAGCACCCCAGTTCTCCGGAAATCTGAAATTCCGAACCAAACCATCAAAGGTCGCTCTAGGCCACTTTAATGATGGAAATTCAGTCGACATTTCTTCAGAAAGATCTTATTGAGGTTCTCCGGTTGACATAAGAAGAAGGAATGATAAATCTTTTTCTTAAAAGAAAGGAACGGGGAAAGTTTCAACAAAATAATGATTACACAGAAGAGGTTACTCAAACGTTATATATACTTACTGCAATAAATAGCATCGGTAACCGCCACAACACCTTTTTCGGATATCACAAATCTCCAAGCAGCAGAGAGAGTGAAAACCAAACGCGTTTACACACGCGCGTGCAAGACACGAGCAGTAAGAAACAACTGTCAGTGACAGGTTGTCACCCAGGTTCACTGTACCAGCCTCATTTAAAGTCAAAGATTTTCAAAAATCTTTACAGTAATCGAAATGAATCTTCTTCCAGAAGTTTTCTTATTTTCGCGCCCAAAAGCTTTCCTCTCATAAGTCCAGTGCTCTACTTATTTGCATAAGTACAACACTAGACTGGGGGGACTTGAAGGGGTAAGGTCCCAAAAACCTCATAATAAGTACCTGGGACCATACCACAACCTTGCCTTTTAACCTTTTAACCTTGCGCGGCCGCGCACTGGTCTTACAAAAGGAAGAAACAGTCAGCAGTCTACAATCGCGCGCCCAAAGGAAATCATAAATCCTTGCGCCTTCTTCCATTAGCAAAGGATGAAAATCCTATAATAAATACTTCCGCTTAAATATCCAGACTTGGATATTATTTACCCAGACTTGGGATTTATTCATTCAGCTGTTTCCACACAATAAAGTGCCACACCAGATTACAGCAGTAATCTTCTAGAAGAAATACAATCGTGCACCACCAAGACGGTTATAACTGTCTGGACACGTGTCACCATCTCAGGCATCCCTGAAATCACAACGAAAGCATGCAATTGGAGAGTAATCTCCACTTGATCACTTTACACGTGGCAAATCCCCAGCCTTCGATCTAAACCACGATCCGTGTGCTCTCACGTCGGATCAAGGAGCTTGACGGAAGGAAATGTAACCGCTTACGGGGTTAGCATCTTCCGTCAACTTTTCACTAACGGGTTTTCCCGTCTAAACGACTCCCGGCTATAAATATGAGAAAAAACCCAGGTATGAATTCAAGTTACACACACTTCTCAAATACATCTTCTTCCTCATTACCCATACTTATTCTCACACCGGAGTCGGGTCAAGGAGAGAACCCTCTTCTCTCCTTGGCGAGGCTAACGGTGCTCTTTTTTGCAGAATTGTCGGAGAAGAAGATCAGCGGTACCTGAATCAATCGAGAGAAAACTAACCTTTTTATGCGGATTCAAACCCCCTAGATATCTCGGTTCCGACCATTTATCTAGTGTTTCTTCAAAGAGGAAGTGGAATTAGGAGATTCAATAGGTTTGATGTTTGGTGCAGAGGATGAAAATGAGGTAGAAGAAAATAACTTGTCTTGGGATGATGAGTTTTTAGATTTAGAGGGTCTAATTGTTGATGAAGAGGTAGGGGAATCTGATACTGATGGAGATATAGCATACTTTGATGCTCTACTTGAAGGTGAACCAACAGAGGTGATCGAACCTACCCCAGACGAAGAAATTAAGTGTGGGGATCAGCCTGTGAAAGTGGTGGAAGAAGAAGAGCACCACAACTGGCCCATGGAATTAGTGATAGGTGAAACTGAAAAATCAACAAAACCACGGGAGAGGGCAAAGAAAAGAAAGAGAAAGGATCGAAACCGGAAGAGGATTGAAGATTGGTGCAAGATGGAAAAGAATAAGACATTACAGTTCACGCATGGTCAGTCTTCTCGCTACATGCCGCGCATTCGGTTTCTTCCAGGTAAGTTTAAATTCTGGTGGTCTGAACCGTTTAAAATTTTTAAAATATTTTATAATTCCACCAATAAATATTTAAATGTTTATGAGAACCGGGTGGAATTAAATGGTTTAGACCGGGTTCAAATCAAAGAAAATCCTCCTGATTAAATTTAAGTGTGGGGAGGTTTTGTAGAGTTTGTTAAATTTATTTATTCGGTGGACTTTCGTTAGTTTATAGAGTTTGTATATTGAGTCATTTATTTTGTACTATGAGTCTAAATTAGTAGTTTTTAGTCGTTTTTTTAGAGTCGGTACTGCTTTGATTTTTGCTTGTTTTTGTTTATGCAGGTTTGAATATGTACCACCCGTACTAAATCTTCATTCAGGTGATTTTGGAGCTGCTTATCAAATTCCGGGCATTTATCGAGTGTACTAGTCCGTGTCAAAAGCCGATCGCGAATGAAATGCTATACGATCGAGCTGGATTGGACGAGACCGTGGGAGCTTACGCGTCATATAACCAGCTAAGTCCTTTCCATTTATGCCCTTTGTCTTTTATTTTTTTTTAGTTTTTTGAGTCGGTTTCCATCCTACATTGAGGGCAATGTAGAGTTTAAGTGTGGGGATGAGAAACTATCGTTTAGTGTCTAGTTAGTGTGTCGTTTGAGTCAAAAATTTGGAAAATACAAAAAAATTAAAAAGTTTTCAAAAATCCAAAAAAATTAAAAAAATTAGAAAATGTCTTTTGAAATAAGAAGTTTGCAAAACTAAAAAACGGAAAATGATAGAAAAGTCGGGTTTTTGTTCGGGTTCAAATAATAATAATATGAGAATGAAATAATTGAGCTTGTGTCTAGTTTGGGATGTGCGGGTAGGCTCGATTCGGTTCTAGGTTCCTTTGATCTTAAATATATCTAATTGTCGGTCTACTAGTAGGTTATCATCTAGGGAAAGTGGGGAAATTGAAACCGCCAATAATAGTATAAGGGATGCCGTTATAAGTTAAGATCGTTAGAGTTTCTTGTCATTATCTCGTTGAAAAAGAAAAAATGAAAAAAAAAAGAATAAAAAGAGCTAGAAACTGAATGAAAGTAGCGCAGTTCTATGTAATCTTGGTTGGGGATAGCGACTCTACAACCGGAATACCTCTAGGATGTGTGAAATCGAACTTGCAAATAAAAAAATACTGAAGCCTAAGTAATCCGAGTTGGGGATAGTGACTTTGCAGCTGGAATGCCTCTGGGTTAGGGAAACCAACGTCTACGCTCGATAAAAAAAAAGAATGAAAAGAAAAAAAAAGTGATGAAAAAAAAATAAAAAAAAGATTTGATTTTAAAATCTCTTGATCTTGGTATAAAGCGGTTAGGAAATAACCCGGTGGTTGTTCCTTTTGTCCTATAAGCTTGAGGGGGGATTAGGTGGACTTGCAATTCTTAGCGTGAGACCCTAGGTAGATTGACCGCACTTGAACTAAACTTGCATGATAAGGGCTTGGAACCGGGTTTGGGTTTAAGAGGACAAATATAATTGCAATCGCGGCTAACACAAGTTTCGGTTTTAATAAGTGATTTAAGCTTTTGTCCCGAATGATTATTCCGACTATGATTCCGTTATGCATAATTCTTTTTCGGGGACGAAAAAAGGTTAAGTGTGGGGATATTTGATAAGTGGTAAAATACACATATTTGTCCCGTGTAAATTGTATAGTTTTTGTTTAGTTCTTATTTATTATTTTTAGTTTTTACTATTATATTATGTTATTTTGTCTTGGGCCAGATCCTGGTGCAAATGAAGCAAAAAAGAGTAATAATTAAATAACCCGCCAGTTGGGCAGAGTAGAGTGACACGGACCGAAGTGAAATTTCAGTTATTTTCTGTGAGTGGGCCGATCCCGCTATCTCTATCTATCTATAAAAGGCTGATATTATACATTATCTAAATCTGGACATTAATATGGACGCCACTTTTGAGTTATATACACATCAGCTATATTGTATGATCATACATGATATTACGGATGAATTTAGAGATTATTATATTTTGAGTGGGGAGCCATACAATCAAAAATAATAAAAAGGGTTTCCTTGGGGGACACGTGCATGGGTTTCCTTGGGGGACACGTGCATGATATAAAAGGAAAAAAAAAAGGGCGGTTGCCTTGGCATATATGGAACGAAGGAGGCTGCCATCAAGGAGATACGAAACAGAGGCGACAACATCAGACGGCTGGAGAACATGCAACATCAGACATCATATCTACAAATTTTGGAGTTCAAGGGCGATCATAGAGGCTGATTGAAGGTTCGGAAAGCTTACAGTTGCTAGGAATCATCGGGTAACGATCGGGAGTGAAGTTTATGGGTTTAATCTTCCTGTTTCTTTAGTTTTCGTTCGTTTTTAGTTGTTACACGATGAATTCAGAATAGTTGATGATTGTTATTATGTTTTTGATTATGTTTAGCGGCTAAATTTCATAAACTACTAGGCTAATGACAATGGTTTAATAAAGTTTGGATTTTTATTCGTTATTAATGTTGGTTATGGGTTTTCTTGAATAGTAAAGAACTTTGGAACCTTTAATTTGGTGTGTATGCGTGCTTGATATTGTTTGAATATTAATTATTACTTCGTATGATTCTTGGTGACGGTCTTTATCACATAATAGAGTCATGCTAAGGTTCTAGATTTAGGTGAGTGTCTATATCACATAATAAATCTTTAACTCTTTAAGGTGAAATTACGTAACTAACCTTAGAAGTAATATTCGGTAATCTTATAAAATCAAGTGTTCTACTAATCTTGTCGCTGTAAAGCTCGAGGTTATTAATAGGTCTCAGTTTGGTATATAGCTAGGATTAGGTTTTGTAAGAAATCGGTCTTAGTTCCCTAATCAATCTCGTGTCTATTAAACCAAGTTAGAATCCATAGTTGCCTTAGACTTTCGCGCTGTAAGGTAGATTGTCATATTAGGGCACTTTTCAAGAAGTTAGAGGACTGTAAGGAAATCTAACAACCGACAGTCGTAACGGCCTAGGTAGTGCCATAAGTTTCACCTCGAGAAGGGTTGAGGGACTTAGTTGGTGTCTTAATAGGTTTACTATCAAGAGATACCAGTTCCATACCACATTAGTTTCGAATAGAAATCCACTCCAAGTTAAACATGCGTCTAGCCTAGGTAGTCTTCATCGCCACTGGTTTAAGTCTTCGTCCAAGTTCGTGTTTGCTTAGTTTAGTTAATTTAGTTTAAACTTTATTTGCAAATTTAGGATTTTTAGAACCCCCCCCCCCAATCAAATAAACAATTAGTGAGTCGTGTCAGTCTTAGTCTAGATAGAGTCTTAGCGTAATTTAATTGAGTCTCGTGGGTTCGATATCCGGACTTACTTAGCTTTACTAGAGTCGATCGGTTCGCTTGCCGGTTAGTAGTTTAGTCGAGTTTAGATAGAGTATTACTTTGAGTCTAGATTTAGGTTAATTTTAGTTGTTTTTATTAAACTACTTTTAGCACATCAAGTTTTTGGCGCCGTTGCCAGGGACTCTTGGCAATTGTGTTGATTTCTTTATTTGGACTTAATTGACATCATACGTGCTACTTGCTTTTGTATATTGAGTCGTAGGAGTCTAATTGTCCATGTATTTTATTTTTCTTGAGTCTTGTGAATATGTGTTAAATTTGTGGAGGATCTCATTTTACTGTTAATTGCCCACAATATGAGGGGTCCTCTGCACAATGTTATTTGTTTAAACAAGACATTTTGGTGGTTTGTTTGGGTAAGTGATTTAAATAACGAGGCATGTGTAATATGATAAAAGCATGGTGGATACGCCGCTGGTACTTCCTATATATAAGTTCTTTTATGATATTACATATTGTAGCGTTATTTAAACCATTTCAGTTTAGACATATTACATTTTACAAAATTAACATATCTTTACAAAAACATTGTTTTACAAACAACATATTTTGTACAAATTCATTTTTACTTGGTTATTTACTTATCTATACATTATTCTTTTATATCATCTGATTTCTTAACGATATTTGTATGATTTCTAAAAGAAAACATTTTTATCAGGTTCATGACTATTTTTGTTAAACATTTCTTTAAACTCACAAGTCATGAATCCTTAATAAATAAAATATATGTATCTCACAGGTATTTTTATGCTGACGTACCTATTTTCACATGTGTTTCAGGTGCTGTTGTTAGATGATTATGATGCAAACATAGGATTGGAGGAGGGCTTTAGTGACAATAAAAGATGCAAGACTAGTTAATTATGTTATGTTTCTTTGTTTTTAAGACATTGTAACCTCTTGAAATTTAATAAAACAAAATTTCAATTACCATGTGTTGTGAAACAATAATTCTGTTACGACACTCTCCGACGATTCCGCCGCGGTTTGTTGTTTTACGCGGTCGGGGTGTGACATATACGATCTGTATTATAGTACGAGGTTGCTTTTTGTCACTCAAAAGTGACAGAAAGTGATTGACATAAGCCCTATACGGGTCGTATAGGCCTATACGACCCGTATTGAATTGTAAATTTGCATTCTGCTTCCCCTATTTAAACGATGAAGGAAGACGATGATATATATCGTCTTCATTTTTTCTTTACATTCGCTAACAACATGTCTTGGTTCAACCACATTTCAGTTAATGTCATATAATATTCTCTCTTTCAATTCATTAATAATATTGTTATCTATTAATTAAGAAACTAAAAAGGAAAAGACTTGTGTTAGTCAAGGCTAAATGGAATTCCAGACGAGGACCAGAATATACTTGGGAACTGGATTCAGAGATGAAAAAGAAATACCCACACTTGTTCAACTAAATCTCGAGTATGAGATTTAAATAAAGGTGGGGAGGATATAACATTTCTGTTTTATGCACTAAAATAAATATCTAAGACTTATATTATTAAACGAATGTATAATGGGTAAGATGATTATTAGAAATATGAGGTATCCTAACGAGTAGTTGTATTATAAAACTAACAATAACAACAACAATAATAGTAATAATAATAATAATAATAATAATAATAATAATAATAATTAATTTTATATAAACACATAAAGCTGCTTACCGAATATAAAAATATATCAGTCGTTTCAATACAGTTATAGGTTCTAAACAAGTACGTAAGATGTAAACGACTAATAAGATGTGATATGTCTAATGGATATTTAACCACCCATTAGCGATCAAGATGAATAAATATACAACAAATATGTGTGATTTATATATTATTTATGCATATTTATTATTGGTGCATATCTGTGACAACAACTTAATAGTTTAAGTATTTAGTCTTTGGATATTTTGTATTGGGCTTAGCATTATTGGTTAGAGAGTTAATTATTATAATGGGCTTGGAGAATGGCCTAGACCAGTTCATATAGATGTGGTATATAAACATGTTTTGTGATTAGGGTTTGTAACAATAACTAGAGAAGCCTTAGATAATTCTAGAGAGAGAAAACATAGAGAGAGAGATAGAGAATTCATAGGTGTGTGAGAGGCAAGATCACAAAGATAGGTTGTGAGGTTGTGTGAGTCTTGAGTTGATTGTAAAACTGCTTGTTTAGATAATCAATAGAAGACTGTTTGAATATAATTCTGTTTCTACTTGTAATGCCTCGTTTTTTATAACTTCCTTTAGTTAGAAAGCTCGCCTTGTATTCTAATTATGGAAACTCGCATTCTTTCGAAACCGTATTCCGTTGTTAATCATTATAACCCGATGCCTTAATTATTATAAAACTTGGTTATTCTTTTTAAATTATACATATTTATGTGTCTTGGTCTACATCTACCTTATTCGCACGTTTGGTAACTTACCCCTCGTTCACGTAAACGCCTACTCATTTCACAAGCATACCATTAGATGTACGTTCACCTTATACACTTTATATTGATACGATTGCTTAATTATAATTTCTCTACATAAACCATCCTTTATATATATATATATTAGATACATCATTATAAACTTAATATACAATAAATATCATATAACTCACCAAATAACTAGCACTAGGGACTGATCTTGATGAAAACAAAAAGTTACCTCGGTGATCAAGAGCCGTGAGTCACGACACCACCCTCACACCTCCTCCGCGACCCGCGAAAGGTGTTGATCCGTGACAGCTTCCTTTCAGCCCTCTCGTTGGTCGTTTTTGCATACTTAACTCCCAACTAAACATCTTTAATGCCCAACTAACACTCATTAACATAAACCTAACCCTCCACACTATAAATACATATCCTCCATACAATCTTAATCCTTTAAACACTCTCATTTCACTCTCAAACTCTCAAAATTCATCCAAATCTCCAAGTTATGGCAGATTGTATACTTTGCTCAAATCAGTGAACTTTGAGCACTTTTTCTTTAAATTTCTTCATGTTTCTTGTACCAATCTACTTGGATGACCTTCAAGGATGTTATCCAAGATTCACCAAGGTGAAATCACGTGATACATCACTTACATAAGGCTCCAAAGTTAGATTTATTTTCTGATTTGTATAAACATGTTGTAACTTCATTTTATTTGACTTTTCTTCATCATTTCTTCTACCACAAGGCTTGTAACACCTCTAGGAATGTTTCCACAGGTTCATCATGGTAAACCAAGGTGGAACATCACCATTTTGAGGCCCCAACTTTCTGTTTTAAGAAACTTGGTTAAACTTTATAAAACATAACTTTTCTTGATTGAATCTTGTACCTAGCAACCTCCTAAACCCCTCAATGGTTGTGGGACTTGTTGGGGACGATTCTTACAAGTGTAGAGGTACAGGAACACCTCTAAACTTTCTGAATTGTTAAGGTTCAATACAACCCACAAGTGTTGAAATCACATAACATAAGTTTGCCATAGTTCATATGGTGAGACTTATGTTAGATACAAGTGTGAACATTGGATGCCTTGGCATTCCTAACTTGATTTCACACCTCACTTGATGTTATTAGTTAATATTCCAAGTAGTTTTCTAGTATCAAAGTAACATAATCCCGTTCTAGCCTCCGAAACTTAGGATTACCTTTCCATGTCGTGTTGGTTCACCCGGGTTAAAGGGCTTACTTAACTACTTGACATGTAATAGTTAGTTCTTTTAATTCTTGTTATTCATGACCATCCGAATCATCCTTGTGGTGATTTCGTGTAGTGGTGAATCATACAAAGAGGATTAAATACTCCATGCTTGACTTACATGATAATAAATGATATCTATGATGGACTTAGCTTAGGTTATTATTATGATTATATAAATACATACATATATATATACAAGAACGTGGCTGAATTTATGATAATAATCGGATCATGATTATTCATCATAAACTTTGGCTACATTATCTACAATCTAAGTCTCTCGTTAACGATTCTAATGGGTAACTAGGACCCATGAAACGACATACAACATAGTGTCAAAAACGAGTACTTAGAACTAGATAATACTTTTTGTAAATACATACTTTTCGTACTTTAAATTCTAAATCCCGAATCTAGTTACTCCATAAACATCTTATAACCTTACCATTTACTCCTTAAACACAAACCACTCGTCACTCATGGATAATCGGAAGGCTTTGCAATGTTGTGAGTATACTCGACACCCTTTTTATCGTTTTACACTTTTTGGGTGCAACATGTTTACATATACAAAAACACATTCAACATACATACTTTTATGCAATCATACTTACAAACAATCAAATACATGCTTACTATTATGTTATGCTTGATTTGTATTTTCTAGGTTTGTTCGTTTTGTGATAAACTTGTCATTAACTTCGTACGAGCCTACCCTTAACATGTATAACGCTATAGGAGTAAAGCACCGCCTGTGAACGTTGGGTTATGTTAAGGCATTCATTCATACTTGTGTTAAACTTTGGTTTGACTTGTTTGTTCACATGCCGGTTTATACGTTAATATTGATAACTAGGTTTGCCATGTGGATTGTTCATTTTATACTTATATGCTAGTACATCAAACTTGTATACTTGCCAATACTTTTGTATTGAACTATACTTTAAAATATGTTGCAGGTTTATGATGATGTTGATAATGCACAGAACTTAGTATGATGCCTAGATACGCATTTTAAACTTTAAATACTTGTTGTAATGTCATTCATCTGTTTCAACTTGTTGTATTCTATTTCAAACAATGTATTTGATTCTTCTAGCAATGAAATGAAATTTATTATTAAATACTTGTCACATTAGTGTTATGAAGTCTCTTGCAATCTTGTTTTTGTCTCACTCTGATGTTTCTGCCATCGGTCGGGGTGTGGCAGATTGGTATCAGAGCCATAACTATAGGGAATTAGAAAAATTGCCATGCTATTGATCTAGTCTATAGTTAAGCACCATACTTGACCATACTCGATTCATATGCTAATTTCTTGAAACATCTTTTACGTGCTAAATTCTTGAAATGTCTTTTATGTGCTCATACTTGTTTTACTTTCAAAACATACACTTTTCCTAAGGCCTTTTTACATGAATATGATTAAACTTGAAAACACTCGTATTGTACAAATGAGACACCTTCACCAAAATAGGCGTAAAACCTACAATTTGGTGAACGACTCTCAATCCTCTTATTCTTTTACACAAAATTCGCCATTAAGTTAGGAGTGAAATCCTCACGTCGATGGAGAATTTTCATTTTAAATCTAGTGGACCCTCGTCAACGTGTCGGAATTAACTTTCTTGACCCGACGAGTACTAACCACACTTAGGGTACGACGTTGTCAAGTTAGGGGTGAAACTCGCATCTTGTCAACTAGTCCCACTCCTTGATTTTCAAATCCCGCCAAGTCTCGAATTTTCGATTGATTTGGAACATGTAGTAACCGTAAGGGTGAATACCGTTAACTGAAATTTCGACGAGAGTATTCCACCTATTAGGCCAAAGCATACTTCCCAAACTCAAAAGAACTTTCGACCACTTTGGTTTAGTCAAAAGTTCCGTTTTCGAACAATCCAAGTTTTAATCAAACCTCCATTTTACCATTATCAATCTTATGCTTAACACGATACAACCTTTTCTTTTCAAAAATTCAAATTACTTTCAAGATTTTTACACCCACATCATACTAAATCTTTTCATACACTTATACGTTATTCACATGCATGATTTCAAAAAAACGTTACCAACTAGTTTTGCATTTCTCGTAATCTCATAATGGAGACATATCATCAAGATATGAGTGATTTCCTTAGCTTGACGATTAGCTCCGCTCCTTCCCTTCTCAAACACAACCTCACAAACAGGTTAGGGGTGATTCCCTTACCTCGGTGATCGTTACCAAAATTTCCTTTTTTAAAGAGACTTTATTATGCAAACCACACGATAAAATTTATACCTAAATCGTTTATCATCTTGTCAAAATCCTTACTTATGCAAAATTTCAAAACTTGTTGTTTTATCAAACGTATTTCTTACCCTACCATCTATTTTACGTAAATTACGTACACAAAATTCCTAATCATACCTTAAACGTTTTATTACCCGATTTTCAAAACTTTATGGAATGCTACCTATCAACTTAATCGGTATAATGAATCTCTTGCCCACGAACTTCATACTCGACCTAATCACTAAAACACGCTCACATTATGTCATTATACTAAAGACTTTTATTATCAATCGGAAATCAAACCAACTGTTTCTCACATGCTTATAAAATCTTATAGATATTATAGGATCGTTTTACTAAAACTCTTTTTAAAATTGATAAATCATTTTGCTAAAACTCTTTTTAAAGATCACTAAGTTCATTTTGGTGAAATCCTTTTCAAAGACAAAAGTTTTCACAAAAGTTTCTAAAATACAACTCTTCGTATTGTGATACGAAATACTTCAAATAAAGCAAACTTCTTGTTTTTTGAAAACCTTTTCATACACCGCTCAATACATCTTCGACATACGTAAATCCACTATTCCTTTTTGAATCCAAAATATCATTTCCCTTATCTTATCAAAATACATCTCGCATAACCAATATATACTTTATATACTTTTGACATACACAAACTTGATTCTACATTCCAAGTCAAACTCGATCTATTTTTGATTCAATAAACTCAACGTTTTGCTTAAACAACTATACATGCCTATCATCGTACATGTTTTAGTCAATATTTCACGACAGCCATGCATATCATCGTACATACTCAAAACTTCTTGATCATTTTATATGCTTACATTAGTTGTGTTTCAACTTATACTATCAACGCAAATGCTATCGTTCATGCTTATACTTATACTCATACTTATATGCATACTCATTCTTATACTCATCCTCATACATATACTCATACGCATACTCATATTCATACTCATACTCATATTCATACATTCGTACCTATACGTAAGCGTAACCCGAGGGTTCACTTACGTTGGTCTCATACATACTTAAACATAATCATGCATACATACTACATTCTTATACGAACACATTCCTATTTTCAAAGTTACTGTATACCCAGACTCATACATAACTAGTACAAACTATGCGGATCATGCAACGACCAGTATAATCGCGGTTGCACACGGGATTATAGTGGTAAGCGCATGAGAATCATAGGGTGTTCTACTGTGTATGGTAAGACACGGAATGTAACATGACACCAAATAACGAAACGGAAGTAACATGGTTAAAACATGGTGGATACGCCGCTGGTACTTCCTATATATAAGTGTTTTCACCATATTACCAAACTTTCATAAAACGTACCATGAGAAATTCAGTGTTTTGCAGACCTTATTTAGACACGATACACAAACTTTGACAACTCACAAACGCATTGCTAAATGCGCGATATCCGATTATCCATGACGAAACCTCATTCTTAACGCCTCGTATTCGACTATTCGTTTTATATCCAATACTCAACATTTCTATCCTTGCATTCATCTACTAGATCGATCATTCACTCTCATGCCTCTATTATTCCTAATTATCCTTTTGACTTTTATACAAACCTTATTTACAATAAGTCGGTTTAAACATTCAAACCCTAAAATACCTCTTTACTTAAAACTACCTTCCATCCTTATTTACGCACAAACTTACTTAGTCGGCCCGTTACCCCAAAACTTTTGATAAATGCTTAACTTTCTCGTTTCTCACAAATGAACAATTTTCTACAAACATGTGATTTGATTGATGCTCTTTAACACTGATAAAACTTCTCTTACAATCTACGCTGCGGCCACACTTTTCATCAAAATACAAAACCGCTTTATACGAAAACTTTTCTTCTTAGGTATCATAATTTAAAATACTTCTCCATTGAGTTATTCAACCTTGTTTAAGCTCACTTTGCTTATACACACATGGACGTTTTACTTACGATTAATGCCTCAAATCACCTTAGTTAAACACACTACTTTTACAAATCTATTCTTTCGTTCCTCAAAATTTTATATTTTTTCAACACACTTCAAATTTCAAAATCTCAATTTTAGTCGATCATTCTTTTAGCCAAATGCTTTTATTCAAAGTCTTCCCCTAGAATAAATTTCGGGACAAAATTTTCTAAAGGAGGGGATACTATAACGCCTCGTTTTTTATAACTTCCTTTAGTTAGAAAGCTCGCCTTGTATTCTAATTATGGAAACTCGCATTCTTTCGAAACCGTATTCCGTTGTTAATCATTATAACCCGATGCCTTAATTATTATAAAACTTGGTTATTTTATCTAACTTATACATATTTATGTGTCTTGGCCTACCTTTACCTTATTCACACGTTTGGTAACTTACCCCTCGTTCACGTAAACGCCTACTCATTGCACAAGCATACCATTGGATGCATGCGTTCACCTTATACACTTTATATTGATGCGATTGCTTAGTTATAATTTCGCTACATAAACCATCCTTTTTATATATATTAGATACCTCATTATAAACTTAATATACAATAAATATCATATAACTAACCACATAACTAGCACTAGGGACTGATCTTGACGAAAACAAAAAGTTACCTCGGTGATCACGAGTCGCGCGTCGCGGCACCACCCTCACACCTCCTCCGCGATCCACGGAAGGTGTTGATCAGTGACAGCATCCTTTCATCCCTCTCATTGGTTGTTTTTGCATACTTATCTCCCAACTAAACATCTTTAACGCCCAACTAACACTCATTTAACAAAAAACCTAACCCTCCACACTATAAATACATGTCCTCCATACAATCTTAATCGTTTACACACTCTCATTTCACTCTCAAACTCTCAAAATTCATCCAAATCTCCAAGTTATGGCAAATTGTATACTTTACTCAAATCAGTGCCCTTTGAGTACTTTTCTTTAATTTTCTTCATGTTTCTTGTATCAATCTACTTGGATGACCTTCAAGGATGTTATCCAAGATTCAACAAGGTGAAATCATGTGATACATCACTTACATAAGGTTCCAAAGTCAGATTTATTTTCTGATTTGTATAAACATGTTGTAACTTCATTTTATTCAACTTTTCTTCATCATTTCTTCTTCCACAAGGCTTGTAACACCTCTAGAAATGTTCCACAGGTTTACCATGGTAAACCAAGGTGGAACAACACCATTTTGAGGTCCCAACTTTCTGTTTTAAGAAACTTGGTTGAACTTTAAAAAATATAACTTTTCTTGATTGAATCTTGTACCTAGCAACCTCCTAAACCCCTCAATGGTTGTGGGACTTGTTGGGGACGATTCTTAAAAATTTAGAGGTATAAAAAAAACCTCTAAACTTTCTTAATTGTTAGGGTTCAATACAACCCACAAGTGTTGAAATCACATAAGTTTGCCATAGTTCATATGGTGAGACTTATGTTAGATACAAGTGTGAACATTGGATGCCTTGGCATTCCTAACTTGTTTCCACACCTCACTTGATGTTTTTAGTTAATATTCCAAGTAGTTTTCTAGTATCAAAGTAACATAACCCCGTCTAGCCTCCGACACTTAGGATTACCTTTCCATGTCGTGTTGGCTCACCCGGGTTAAAGACTTACTTGGCTACTTGACATGTAATAGTTAGTTCTTTTAATTATTGTTATTCATGACCCTCCGAATCATCCTTGTGGTGATTTCATGTAGTGGTGAATTATACAAAGAGGATTAAATACTCCATGCTTGACTTACATGATAATACATGATATCTATGATGGACTTGGCTTAAGTTATTATTATGATTATATATATATATATATATAAGAACGTGGCTGAATTTATGATGATAATCGGACCATGATTATTCATTATAAACTTAGGCTACATTATCTACAATCTAAGTCTCTCGTTAACGATTCTAAGGGGCAAACTAGGACCCATGAAACCACATACAACATAGTGTTAAAAACGAGTACTTAGAGCTAGATAATACTTTTTGTAAATACATACTTTTTGTACTTTAAATTCTAAATCCCGAATCTAGTCACTCCATAAACATATTATAACCTCACCATTTACTCCTTAAACACAAACCACTCGTCACTCATGGATAATCGGAAGGCTTTGCAATGTTGTGAGTATACTCGACGCCCTTTTTACTGTTTTACACTTTTTGGGTGCAACATGTTTACATATACAAAAATACATTCAACATACATACTTTTATGCAATCATACTTACAAACAATCCAATATATGCTTACTATTATGTTATCCTTGATTCGTATTTTCTGGGTTTGTTCGTTTTGTGATAAACTTGTCATTAACTTCGTACGAACCTACCCTTAACATGTATAGCGTCCAATTAGTGCAACGGGCCCATTCAACATGAAGCCCTTAGAACTATGCGTTTGGCCTGAGGTGTGCGAGCCTAATCAAAATGCAGCCCATCGGACTCTAGCCCACACATCAGAGGTGTGCGACTGAAGTCCATTTGTGCGATCCCGCTTCAGCTCGTGGCCCAATAGCAGTGTTGTGCGGTTGGGCTCGAAGTGTGCGATTGAACATGGTCTGGCCCATTTGTCTTCGGCCCACACTAAAGGTGTGCGATCCAGGTGGGCTTGTGCGATTCCAACCCGGGTGTGTGACTAGCATTGAGGTGTGTGGTCCACCCTTTCTTGTGCGATCATGAATGCGGGTAATCATGTCCGCAATTTATGGGACCCGTTGCATTATTTCCTTGTGCAGCTTTGTTACCAATTACTTCCCATAATTCGCATAACCCTAACCCCCAACAGTTTCATCTTTTTAATCATAATCATCATCCTTTAGTCCATCTTTCCATGCTCAAGAACATTATTATTCCATCATGCACGACACAATCCAGCACATTCACGTTAAACATTGTTAATCTAATCATTTAGAACACCGATTAATATCATGGTAACTAATCGAATTCAAGTCATGCTTGTAATCTAGATCATCGATCATCATCATCAATTGTGCTTCTAAATTAAACTTGACAGTTGATTATTACTATGTGTATATCAAGAACCCTACTATCATGCAAATCCTATATGTGAAATACTTGTTGATAACAACATCAAACAATACATCATAACATCATACACTTAATGTAACAAGGAATCAAATCGAGCAAGAGTAATTATACACTAACCGAAAGGAGAATATTAGAGTTGCGAAGATCTTCGAAACAGGAATAGGATTGCCGTCTGGATGTGCAAGGCAGTGGAGGGGTTTTAGGGTTAGGTGTAACCTTTTGTGTTTTTGGGAATTATGAGGATCACACACACAAGTTATGTGTGTGTAAGCGATGTGAAGGAGGGCCAAGCCCATACTTGAATTCCATTCGGGCCAAGAACGGGTTGAGCCAAAAGTGTGCGGCCCAAGGTTTTATACAACAAGATTATACATACGCACACAATTTACATAACACATAACACATAAACTCGCAACCATTTGTTTATAAACACACATATTCATTATTCACATAGCGTACTCGCCAGTTACATCAAATCATAACACAAAGAAAAGAAACAGTACCAAGAAAGACTCTTGAAATTTACGGGTTGTCACATCATCCCCAACTTGAAAGAAATTTCATCCCGAAATTTGACAAGCGGTGGCAAAGAAATGGAATGGTAGCTCAAGATGATTGTGGATTTCCATCGGGTTCCACATCATCCCCAACTTTAAAGGGAATTTCATCCCGAAATTCACCAGTCACATCAGGATTTGATTTAGTAGTGTTGAACAGCTGAGGGTACTTAAGCTTCATTTGATCTTCGCGTTCCCACGTGAACTCCGGTCCACACCTTGAGTTCCAACGAACTCTTACGATAGGGATTCGACTGTGCTTACGAACCTTAACTTCCCGATCCATGATTTCGATAGGTTCTTCCACGAACTGAAACTTATCGTCAATCTTTAGTTCTTGCAATGGCACGACAAGTGTTTCATCGGACAAACACTTTTTCAGGTTCGAGACATGGAAGACGTCATGAACGTTACCCAACACATCAGGTAACTCAAGCTTGAAGGCCACTTTACCGATTCGTTCCCGAATTTTGAAAGTCCCAACGTAGCGTGGATTAAGCTTGCGACGCTTCCCAAAGCGCACCACACCCTTCCAGGGTGAGACTTTTAGCATGACACGATCTCCCACCGCGAATTCCAAGTGTTTCCTACGCTTATCAGTGTAGCTTTTCTGACGGTCCCGCGCTGCCACCATACGATTTCTGATCTGAACAATCTTTCCAGAGGTTTCAAGTACTAGTTCTGGACCCGTGATCTGACTGTCACCCACCTCAGCCCAACAAAGAGGAGATCGGCATTTCCGTCCGTATAATGCCTCGAACGATGCTGCCTGGATACTGGAATGGTAACTGTTGTTGTAAGAAAACTCTACCAGAGGCAAGTGTCGTTCCCAACCTTTACCAAAATCGATCACACATGCTCGCAGCATGTCTTCAAGTGTCTGGATGGTCCGTTCGCTTTGACCATCCGTCTGAGGGTGGTAAGTAGTGCTCATGTCCAGACGTGAGCCGAATCACTTGTGCATCGCTTGCCACAATTCGGATATGAAACGCGGATCACGATCAGAGATGATAGAGGTTGGCCCCCCGTGCCTAGAAACCACCTCTTTCAAATAAACGCCAGCAAGTTGTGAGAACTTATCAGTTTCCTTGATCGCTAGGAAGTATGCTGATTTCATGAGACGGTCAACGATTACCCAGATGGTAACATTTCCATTTTGAGTTCTTGGCAAACCAGTGACGAAGTCCATAACAATTTGTTCCCATTTCCACATGGGTATTTCTGGTTGCTGAAGCAAACCAGAGGGTTTTTGGTACTCTATTTTGACCTTCACATAAGTCAAGCACTTGCTCACATACATCGCTATGTTGGCTTTCATCTTCGGCCACCAGTATAAGACTTTAAGATCCTGATACATCTTATCAGATCCCGGATGGATAGAGTATCGAGTCTTGTGTGCTTCGTCCATCACAAGCTCTCTGTTACCATACAAAGGAACCCATATTCATTCCATGAAATAATAAATACCGTCAGATATCTCTACAAGTCGTTTCTCCATGCCCCGCAAATATTCAGCTTCAAGGTTTTCCTCTTTCAACGCTTCAGTTTGAGCAGAACGGATTTGGTCAGGGAGGTTTGAGTGGATGGTGAGCTGTAAGGCTCGTACACATTTAGGTTTTGCTTAATTTCGACTAAGGGCATCAGCTACAACATTAGCTTTGCCTGGGTGATACTTGATGGCACAATCGTAGTCATTTAAGAGTTCCACCCAGTGACGCTGTCGCATGTTCAACTCTTTTTGGTCGAAGATATGCTGAAGGCTCCTGTGGTCGGTATAGATAGTGCATTTGGTACAGTACATGTAGTGCCTCCAGATCTTTAGCGCGAAAACTACAGCCCCCAACTCCAAGTCATGTGTCGTTTAATTTCTCTCATGAATCTTCAACTGTCGAGAAGCGTAAGCTATCACCTTCTCGCGTTGCATCAGCACGCAACCGAGACCCTGAATAGAAGCATTACAGTATACCACGAAATCTTCTGTACCTTCAGGTAAGGACATGATTGGTGCACTGCAGAGTTTTTGTTTTAAAAGTTGAAAAGCGTCCTCCTGCTTCGCTCCCCAAGAATATACGACGCCTTTCTGTGTTAATGCGGTGAGTGGTTGAGCGATCTTTGAGAAGTCTTTGATAAATCTGCGGTAGTATCCAGCGAGTCCAAGAAATTGTCGCACCTCCGAAGGATTCTTTGGTGCCACCCAATTTCTGATAGCATCAATCTTAGCGGGATCCACGTGTATCCCTGATTCATTTACAATGTGGCCAAGGAAGTGCACTTCTCGAATCCAGAAATCACACTTAGAGAATTTCGCGTAGAGTCGCTCCTTCCTCAGAAGCTCCAGGATAAGACGCAAGTGCCGCTCGTGGTCCTCCTTGCTCTTAGAATAGATTAGAATGTCGTCAATAAACACAATGACGAAATCGTCAATGTATGGTTTGCACACACGGTTCATGAGGTCCATGAAAACCGCTGGTGTGTTAGTCAACCCGAATGACATGAGCAAAAACTCATAATGGCCATACCGCATTCGAAAAGTTGTTTTAGAAACATCTTCCTCTCGGACTCTCATCTGATGATAGCCCGATCTTAAGTCGATCTTCGAATAGAAGCTTGACCCTTGCAATTGGTCAAATAGATCATCGATGCGCGATAAGGGATAACGGTTCTTGACAGTCACTTTGTTAAGTTCCCGGTAGTCAATACACATGCGGAAGGATCCGTCTTTCTTCTTCACGAACAGAACTGGGGCTCCCCAAGGCGAAGAACTAGGTCGGATAAAGCCGCTATCCAATAGTTCTTGAAGTTGATTAGACAGTTCTTGCAACTCCCCAGGTGCAAGACGATAAGGAGCATGAGTAATCGGGGCTGCTCCTGGCTTAAGGTCGATCTGAAACTCCACCTGACGGTGAGGAGGTAAACCAGGAAGTTCCTCAGGGAATACATCAGAAAACTCTTGAACAACAGGCAGATCTTCGATTCTCTTTTCCTCAGGCTGGGTGTCAGTAATGAGTGCTAAAATAGCAGGATAACCCTTCCGTAAACATTTCTGGGCTTTCATAGCTGAAATGATGCCAGCCATTGCACCACTTCGATGACCCTGGACAGACAGTGATTCTCCACTAGGGAGCGGTATACATACGATTTTCTCCTTACAAAGTATGTCAGCGTGGTGCTTGGACAACCAGTCCATACCAACCACTACGTCGAAACTACCAAGAGTAACAGGAAGAAGGTCGATGTCGAACACTTGACCCACAAGATCGAGTTTGCACCCCAGTAGAACGTGTGAGGCTTCGATTGACTTGCCATCAACCAATTCTACTACATGTTTGGTTTCTAGAGGTGTTGGAGGTAACCCTAATGGTCGACTGAACTCCAAGGACACATAACTCCAATCGGCACCAGAGTCAAATAACACAGAAGCAAATAGGTTGTTCACAGAAAATGTACCAGTCACGACATTACCATCGTTCCTAGCATCACCAGCTCCAATTGTAAATACTCTCCCGTGAGCACCATTGCCCCCATTGTTGCCGTTATTGTTGTTCCCTGCATTGTTATTGTTGTTCTAACGGTTGTTGTTTTCATTGGCGTTCTGATTCAACTGAGGGCAATCCTGTTTAATGTGACCCTCGTCCCCGCACTGAAAGCATGCTTTCCTATTGCCTTGGTTCTGATGGGCTGCTGCCTTTGCTGTTGTTGCAGCTGCTGTTGTTGCTGCTGATTCTGCTGTTGCAGTTGCTTTGGGAACGGGGCTCTGCAGTCCTTTGTCATATGGCCCACTTTATCACACCTATGGCAAGCTCGGACACATGGTCCACGATGATGATAATTGCACTTGTTGCACTTTGGTTGTCTTCCCGCGTAGGGTCCTGGGTTCACGTTGCTGTTCTGGCTTTGGTTAACAGAGGACGACTGGATGAAACTTCGATTGTTGTTGTTGTCTGGCTTTTTTTGTGATTGGTTCGAGTTGGACACCTTGTTCGTATCATTCCACTTGCGCTTGTTATCATTAGCAGGAGTAGCAGTAGCAGTAGCAGTAGCAGTAGCAGTAGCAGAAGGGGTAACACGCGGAGGTAGGGAACAACGCTCGACCTCTTGGTCTGTAATCTTGTGTGCCAAACGAATGATTCGAGGGAAGTTGTCAAGATTTGCAGCAGTAACTAAACCCTTGACTTGCGGCGCTAAGCCGTTGATATACAGTTTAATTCTTCGATGTGGCGGTCGCGATAAGTTAGGACACATGTTCGCCAGTTCATGAGATCGTTTCGTATAAGCCTCGACCTCAGACCCCACCATCTTCAAGTTGTAGTATTCGTTCTCTAGTTTCTGAATCTCGTCACGAGGACAATACTCCTCTCACATCAACTCATTGAAATCATCCCATGTAGTTGCGTTAGCCATTTCGATGCCCAACATCTGCACCTGGGCATTCCACCAAGTCAAGGCACCATCCTCCAGTGTGCCTGTAGCATACTTCACACGGTCCCCCATGGGACAGTTACACATAGCGAAGACTGACTAGGCTTTCTCAAACCAACGGAGTAACCCCACTGCTCCCTCGGTTCCACTGAAAGTCTGTGGCTTAAAATCCATGAATGTCTTAAAAGTGCAAGCAGGTGGGTTATTCTGGTTCTGGTTCGCGTGTTGACCTAAAGATAAGAGAGAATTAAAATGCACGAGTGAGAGTCGAGTACACGACACGAGAAATAAGAGCGTTTGGTACATATCATACTAGTTTGCTGAGTTGCTAGGGCTTTAGCTGCGCGAGTGTTGATCAAATTGGTTAGTTCCGCCAGGGACATAACAATGTTGCCACTTCCACCGCCGTGGCCACCCCCACGTCAACCGTTACGTCCTCCACGTCCACTCATGATTCTATATAAGAAAAGGGAGAAAAAAAGTTAAGGTTCTGGTTCGAGTAGAAGTCAAACATCACTATGACTTCCACAGATTACTGAGTCCTACCATCACATCAGGTACTGGAACAGAACCCCCTTCGCACTCGTTAAGCCTCACTAGGACTCACATGCACCCCACAGTATTATTATGTGTGCACCCATAATGATAATGCGTTTTGCATGTTCATCTCAGCTCCTCTTAACTTGCGCTAAAAGGTTCCCCAGATTCGAGTAACAAGACAAGTGACATCACAGAACGCGAATCACAAAAGTGTAGAGAAAATGTCACACTATCGATCACTTAACACCGGCAAACAACACACGAATTTATAATACAGTGCCGAATGTGTTACCATATGCAATGTCATACATGAATGTACACTAGTTATGCAATGCAATAAGTAAACAAGAGACGAACCTTGCAATCTGGAGCTGAGTGTCATGGTCGATTTCAAAACTGTTCGGTTATAGTCTGGTTTTAAAAAGCATTTTAAAACCTAGTTCACTATAACCAGTGGCTCTGATACCAAACTGTCACACCCCCAAAATACCACATGCGGAAAACCCTGCTGGACGTGTGACGTACCAGGATCCAGCCACCAATCACATTGAACTATAACAAGATGTTAAATAAAAGTTTCCATTTATTACGTAATGTATTTCCAAAACATAACTTAAAATCATTACGTTCAGCGGAAGCATAAAGTAAACAGCTATTCAAAAGTTTCCAAAACCAATGTACGAAACCAATAAACATGTATCCAAAAGACTCAACCCATGACCACTCCAGCACTCCCAGATAGCAAGTTCCAAGTCCATGAACCTAACGACCTGCAAGCATGCAGACCAGTGTATCAGCATAACGCTGGCAAGTTCAAAGTTTGTTAAAACGTTTAGTTACCCAGTATGAGTTTAAAGCATTTAAAAAATACAATGTTGTTAATAACCTGAGTATCGCAAGATGCCTCCAGATTGTTTGCCCTTCCCCATTGCTCTATCAAACATTGGTCGAGTGGTTAAGGTAATTAGTTCACGCCCGTCCTCCCCGGTACGGTGTGAGGGTGCCAAACCTAATAGCGCTATCAACTAATAACCCCGTTGCCTCCCCGGTAACTAATTTGGTATATGATGGGACTTAAGTGATAGATATGAGTGTATCAACCAACATCCTAAGTTTAACATTCCAGTTAAACCCATTTACCCATTATTCCTCCCCGGAATATTTACCAGATGTCCCTCCCCGAGACGCATGCTTGAAAAAGAGCAATGAACTCACCTTAGATTTGCTCGGTAAGATATGTAATGTTATTCACAGTTAGTCAATCAAATCCTAACAAGATTGCCAATGATAATCAGTTTCGTATTCCTTTAAATCACGTACATTCATAGGTTGCATATATAGTACAAATCATCGTATAACACATAGTACTCAGATCACATAAATTCGCATCATTGATTCGGGTTTGTACACTAACACTTTACAGTTTCACTACATCATTCAGCTAGGTGTGCGGTCAAATTAGTGCAACGGGCCCATTCAACATGAAGCCCTTAGAACTGTGCGTTTGGCCTGAGGTGTGCGTGCCTAATCAAAATGCGGCCCATCGGACTCCAGCCCACACATCAGAGGTGTGCGACTGAAGTCCACTTGTGCGATCCCGCTTCAGTTCGTGGCCCAGCATGGCTGGCCCAGTAGCAGTGTTGTGCGGTTTGGGCTCGAAGTGTGCGATTGAACATGGTTCGACCCATTTGTCTCTGGCCCACACTAAAGGTGTGCGATCCAGGTGGGATTGTGCGATTCCAACCCGGGTGTGCGACCAGCATTGAGGTGTGCGGTCCACCCTTTCTTGTGCGATCATGAATGCGGGTAATCATGTCCACAATTTATGGGATCAGTTGCATTATTTCCTTGTGCAGTTTTGTTACCAATTACTTCCCATAATTCGCATAACCCTAACACCCAACAGTTTCATCTTGTTAATCATAATCATTATCCTTTAGTCTATCTTTCCATGCTCAAGAACATTATTATTCCATCATGCACGACACAATCCAGCACATTCACATTAAACATTGTTACTCTAATCATTTAGAACACCGATTAATATCATGGTAACTAATCGAATTCCAGTCATTCTTGTAATCTAGATCATCGATCATCATCATCAATTATGCTTCTAAATTAAACTTGACAGTTGATTATTACTATGTGTATATCAAGAACCCTACTATCATGCAAATACTATATGTGAAATACTTGTTGATAACAACATCAAACAATACATCATAACATCATACACTTAATGTAACAAGGAATCAGATCGAGCAAGAGTAATTATACACTAACCGAAAGGAACAAGATGAAAGTTGCGAAGATCTTCGAAACAGGAATAGGGTTGCCGTCTGGATGTACAAGGCAGTGGAGGGGTTTTAGGGTTAAGCGTAACCTTTTGTGTTTTTGGGAATTATGAGGATCACACACACAAGTTATATGTTTGTAAGCGATGTGGAGGAGGACCGAGCCCATACTTGAATTCCATTCGGGAGCCGAGAACGGATTGAGCCAAAAGTGTGCGGCCCAAGGTTTTATACAACAAGATTATACATACGCACACAATTTACATACCACATAACACATAAACTCGTAACCATTTGTTTATAAACATACATATTCATTATTCACATAGCGTACTCGCCAGTTACATCAAATCATAACACAAAGAAAAGAAACAGTACCAAGAAAGACTCTTGAAATTTACGGGTTGTCACATTATTCATTGTGTTCTTTAGTTTTTTGTTTGAAAATCACTAATTTTGGTTTTTTGATTTTGCAGGTTTCTGTTGGAGAAGATATAAGATCTTTTTAAATTCTAAAAAAATTTGATTAGATCCCTGAAAATCGGAGTTGCTGGTAGACTGGATTGCTGAACAAGTTACTGCAGAACTCGCAGATCGGAACCAGTGTTTTGCTGCACTGTGTATTTAACAAAATCCCGAAAAAGGTTTTGGACATTATATATCATTGGATTCGTATTGTCGAGACGAGTCTAACGATATTATTTGGTAAAAATGGTTTTCGGTCAGTTTTTAAACGTTTTTAGGAAGCGGGTTTAGTAAAAATGTCAAGTATGTCAAACTTGAATGAGCTGTTGAAGATGGAACATGAGGTTGGTACTACCAACAAGCCGGCAAAGCTAATGAAGGTAGAACAATACCTTACTTGGAAAGATAGGTTCCAGTCCTTTACTGAGTATCAGGACACACAGATGTGGATATATATTGAGGATGGGTACGTGAAACCAACTCATGAGTTCGAAGGAAGACAACGGGTCACTGCTTATGTCAATACGGAAGAAGCTAACAAGAAAATGTATAAAGCTGAGAAGAGAGCCCTAACTGCTATAAAAATGTCTCTACCCGATGGCATTAAACACACCTTTAAGAGGTACACTACCTCGAAAGAGATGTGGGATACATTAGAAAAGCGGTGTGAGGGCAATGCTGATGTGAAGAAGGAGTTTGAAACATTTGTTCAAAGTGAAGATCCTAGAATGTGGAGCTGTATGATTGATGGGTACATTGCTCCCACACATCGAGTTGACTGGAGAATTCTAGTGATCTCTTATGAGAAGATGGATGAATATGAGAAATGGATGGTTGATGCTGAAAAGCGAGCTTTAGCAGTGATAAAGAAATCTTTACCTATGAAAATTAGTTATAGTATCTATAGGTATGTGACATCTAGAGAACTGTTGAAAGCTCTGGAAAACCGTTATCAGAACTCTTCAGGAAAGAGTACAAGCAATCGTGCTTCTGTGAAAAAGTGTCAGCTCAAATACTAAGTCAATTGGACATGCATATGTAGCTGAGACACCTATGGTGAAGGATGAAGAAGTAGATGATGTGATGAATGAAAAGAAGGAGACTGTTGAGAAGAAGCATGCAGAAATCTCAAAGTATATAAATGATGAGAGTGAACTTACATCAGAGGTAGAGGTAAAATCAGAATATGTAAGTCATGTCTGTCATAATTGCACTGAACTACAAGCTAAAGTTGACAGACTATCGGAGAAAAACAAAATTCTATTAGGAGATTTAGAAATATTCAAAGAGTCAAATGTTGTTTTAATTAAAAGAGAGTCAAATTATTTAAATAAACTCAAATCAACAAGAAATCTGCAGTTTAACAAGTGAAGGGGTATGGTCCCAGAAACCTTATGCAGGCACTTTGGACCATACCACAACATCACGATAAACCTCCTTAAAGGAACCCAGCGCGGCCGCGCACCGGTCCTAATGTGGAAAACATAGAAGAAAGCAGTCTTCAACACTCGTGAGCCGAGATAAAACCAACCTAACATCCTTGCGTGGGCTCGTGTAAAGAAACAGTTAGACTCAAGATTAGAGAACAAAAACCCCAAAGCATCTTTGCGTAATTAAAACCAGAAAAGCCCTTTCTGTTACAGCAGAATTAACACGTGGCAAGAGGATGAAGGGTTACATCTGTAAGACCTTCTAGAAGACTTTATCGTGCATAAACCATTCAGTTACAACTGAATGGCTATGTGGCATCATCCTGAATGCTCATCAAGGTCACGATGATGGCACTAATTTGGAGAAGGATCACCACACACCCACTTTCCACGTGGCATCTCCCCAGCCGCTGATCATGCCCACGATCCGTGTGCATAAACGTCACGTTAGTGATTAATGACAAAAAAAATAACTGCCTACGGAAAATGCTTTCTATTATTTCCTCCGTCAACAAACTTTCCCGCCCAAATCCGGTTATAAATAAGACAACTCAGGTATAATCTCTCAAGTTACATTCACTTCACTTTCACTATTACTTCTTCTTCATTGAGGTCTGTACTTATTCTCACGCTGGAGGGTGGTCACGGAGAGAACCCCCATTCTCCCCGTGGCGAGTCTAACGGCTGTCTATTTTGCAGATATTGTTATGAGAAAAAGCTCAACCAAACCCCGAATCAAACGAGAGGACTTACCTTTTTATGCATAACTAAACCCCTGGTCCAATTGATTCCGGTCATTCGAACAACTGTTTCTTCATTGGCGCCCACCGATTCTTCAAATTTCATTCTCCTTTTCTCATTTGATTCATTTCTCTTCAATCTCTATTTTCTATGGCAGAGACTCCGTCAAATCGTCCATCAGGCTCCCGACCGGCGAATTTTACTCATGGTCCTCGGGGATTGTAGAAGAAGCTTCCAATGATAACGATGTCTAACACAACGTTAATCATCCTAATGACCCTGTTACACCTGGAGCACAGCCTGAGATCCCGATAAGTTCAATTCTACCTCCTGGTGAGACCCCGATCTCATGGTATGTCAGATCTCAGGGTCCGTTGAATGTAGTTTATGCACCGCTTGTGCACAAGCTGTCCCTCCTGCAACTCAATCAAGGAGATCTGCACATCATGTACGGGCCTTGTCTACACCACGTACATACCATTCGATGCACCATCACGAATGTCCGTAGACGATACAGAAGCCTACTCCAGATCTCCTACTAGGCACGAATCTACATGCTTTGAGTCTCGACGAAGAGATTACCATGATGAACAGTACTCCCATAGACGTCAGTCAATCCGTTCTCGGTTGGGCCCGCATTCTAACCAGAAACTGGACACCCAAACCGACGAATACGACAAAACATATCAGGAAGGTGATAACACAAGCGTTTTCAGCCGACTGCAACGGGACCATGCAAATTATAAACCGAAAACTCGTGCGGTTTATAACCCGGCCGCAGAATATGATTACAAAGTAATTTATCGCCCAGCAGAAGCAGCTGAGAACTCAAAATTCGTCAGAGAAATCTCTCTAGCCCCCCTCGAAAGGACGAAACTACCATCAAACGTCGGAAAGTTCAACAGGATGTCAGATCCAGACGACTATCTCCGTGTGTTTAACAGTGCAGGCCTGGTAAGGGGTTAGACGTTGCCTATGTGGTGCCACTTATTCGTCCAAACCTTGACAGGAGCAACACGATTATGGTTTGACAACTTACTGCCTACGAAAAATGCTTTCCGTTATTTCCTCCGTTAACAAACTTTCCCGCCCAAATCCAGTTATAAATAAGACAATTCACTTATTATCTCTCAAGTTACATTCACTTCACTTTCACTATTACTTCTTCTTCTTCATTGAGATCTGTACTTATTCTCACGCCGGAGGGTGGTCACGGAGAGAACCCCCATTCTCCCCGTGGCGAGTCTAACGACTGTCTGTTTTGCAGATCTTGTTCGGAGAAGAAGCTCAACCAAACCCCGAATCAAACGAGAGGACTTACCTTTTTATGCAGAACTAAACCCCTGGTCCGATTGATTCCGGTCATTCGAACCATTGTTTCTTCAACAAGCAAGGTCAATGAACTATTACAGATCACTGATTTGGCTCGTGAAACTGTGAAGGATAAAACTAATGAATTTTCTGAAAAGTGCAGGGAATTACTATTGCACAAGACTAAATCGTTGAACTTAATGGAAAATTAGACAAATTTGGAAAATCTTCATTAGTTAGGACTCACATTCAAGAAAGGTTAAAAAGAGTAATGATAAAACGATGGTGGGGTTTAGTAAAGCTTCACCTTCTAAGGATCAAGAATACTTTTTTTTACCAAATGAGAATGAGTTAACTGATTTTGTGCCTACTACACCAACTGTAGTGGATCAGATAACTGTGGACTTGCCTAATAGTCCAGTTTCTTTGAAAGAATATGTGGGTCTAATAGTACACCTCATAAATTGGATGAGGATACTGTAGACGAGAAGAACAAAACATTTAAAAAGAGATTTGACAAAAAGGAAATTTATAAGAAATTTTTTTGTTTTAAATGTCACAATAAAAGGGTATGTGGCGAGTTTTATCCTTTTAAGAAAAACAAAGAAAAAGTTGATGCAGTTAAGGATGAGAATATGGTTGGTTTAAATAATAATGTGCAACAACATTGTCAAAGTAATCAAGAAAGATTTCAATCAAAAACTTCACCATCAGGAAGATTTGATAGACCAAGAAGTATTTCTCCACAATTTATTCATTTTAATGGTAAATCAAATCAGTTTCAAAATGAAAAATTTGGATATAAAAATCGATACCATACTTTTGGTAATCAAAATTTTCAACAAAGAAATGGATATAGGAGTTTTGTAACTCAAATGTTCAACAAAATCCAAAGTTTTCAAAAAATCATGGTATGATAATGGGAGAAAAAGGGTTCAAAAGAGTAATTTTCAAAGGTTGGAAACTCCGAGAGTTTATTGGAACTCTCGTGACCAACGACCTTATGAAAATCAATCTTGGAAAGAAGTTCAAATTTGTGATGAATCTGGACAACCCAAGACTATTTGGGCTTGGGTTCTTCATTCTAACTAAGTTGTTTAATGAGTGTGGGATGACCAAGAAGGGTTGTTGACGTGTTCAACAATGGTTATTGTCAAGGGGAAGCCTGTTGGTGCATATTCTGTGACAACAACTTAATAGTTTAAGTATTTAGTCTTTAAATATTTTGTATTGGGCTTAGCATTATTAGTTAGAGGGTTAATTATCGTAATGGGCTTGGAGAATGGCCTAGCCCAGTTAGAAGCCCAATTTACAGACATGTGGTATATAAACATGTTTTGTGATTAGGGTTTGTAACAACAACTAGAGAAGCCTTAGAGAATTCTAGAGAGAGAAAACGTAGAGAGAGTGAGAATTCGTAGGTATGTGAGAGGCAAGATCATAGAGATAGGCTGTGAGGTTGTGTGAGTCTTGAGTTGATTGTACAACTGCTTGTTTGGATAATCAATAGAAGACTGTTTGAATATAATTCTGTAACATTATGATCTAGAGGATTCCGCACTCTAGGTTAGATAGACAATTCTGTGAAAGATCTATAGGATTAAGGGACCTACATTTATATGTATGATGTATATATAATAATTAAGATAAATCATATAATATATATGTGTACGTTGAAATGAAAGTGATTCTAATATAACACATATTTGTAATTTCAATAAATTTGCAAACATTGGAAAAGAAAGTCGAAAATATGTGCGTATAGTATAGTTAATTGATGTCCATTACGTGTGATATTTTTTTATTTATATTTTAAGCCCTATTTAACACTTTAGTCAAGTTTTAAATTTATAAAACACGATATTTTACTAACACTAAACACACATATGGGCAAGTGCACCCATCGTGAGCGTAGTTTAGCGTTGGTAAGATACCGAGGTCTTCCAAGGACACAAGAGCTTTTAGTACCGGTTTATCCTCGATGTCTAATCAAATAAAAAATTTAGAAAAAGGTTTAAACATTAAAATAAAAACTAAAAATGCTGAAAAATAAAAATAAAACCGATAGACAAGATGAATCACTTGGATCCGACTCGCCTTTAGTGTAACCTTTGATGCTTTCCACACTTTTTCACTTTTTAAGAGATTATCTTAGTTATAGTAGTAGGCCCCTCTTTTGAAGGTGACGTTACCCTCAACCCGGTAGTTTGAGTCAGCAAGAATACAATCCTAAAGGGTTGGAATATTGGAATATAATTAATTAAGTTATTAATGCGTAATGTTGTAGGCCCCTCTTTTGAAGGTGACGTTACCCTCGGCTAAGTGGTTTGAGTCAGCAGGGATACAATCCCAAGTAGCTGGGTTAATATATTAATAGTAGTTTACATATGAGGGAATCAAGGCATTCGCACCCCCACCATCCAATACCAGTGGGTATTGAAGGAGGTCCTAGTAAGCTTGACCCAGGTCCTTGCTGGATCTATACACTGAACAAGGCAAGAACTTTACCAAACCATTCCCTTAACCCTCGACCAGGTAGCCAACATATAGACCGTGGAGATATGAATGGTGTAAATCTTTTATTTTTTATAGACAGTAAAATAACGCCAAGACACCACGGACAAATGATAAGGAAGTTTCACCTTCAACATAAGAAACTAGTTATTAAAGTCATTAATACAAAACCAATTAAAAAGTGCGAAAAGATTAAAAAACAAAAGTATTACACTAAATGCTTGTCTTCACCAAGTGATGTAAGAGACTTAGGCAAACATGGCCTTTGATTGTCAAGAACTCTTACTATCAATCTTGGATCCCGAGACAACTGTAACAACCCGCTTTTTGGAAAGTCAAAGTACCAGTCAAAGTCAAAGGAAGAAAATATTGCTAATTGCGATCTGTCACTCCTTGCTTGACTATTGATTGTACGTCAATGACTTGTAATCGAATTCTATTATTTATTTGCTTTAGTTGTATTATGTGGAGTATCTACTAATAATCGAGGTCCGCTTTAATTTGTTACGCTCAAGCTGCAGATCCTTTTTAGGAGATTCGAGCTCCGCTTTAATTTGTTCCTGCTTAGATAATAAAGAAGTAAGTTCGTCTCTCTTCTTATCCTTAAGGGCAAGTGCGGCGAAAGTTCGTATCTCTCTCTGTTTGCTCCTTTCTCGATGGGAATACACTTCATCACGGGCTACTTAAGCCTCCATTTTCTCATTCTTCAACTTCTCAATCTCTGCATCCTGCTTCTTCAACTTCTCAACCTCAGCATTGAGATTATTGATGACATTGCGGAGACCAATTTTTTCATTATTATCTTTCTCGCAGATCTCCCTCCAACGTTTGCGCTCCTCTAAAAGGAGCGCAACTTAAGCCTCTGCTTTTCTTTTCCAGCCAGCAGCTGACCACAATTCAGTTTTTTGGTCACTCTCAAATTTGGCCTGATCAACCTCCAATTTAGCCCTCAACAGGACAACTCGGGCCTCATCTTCAGAAGCTTTTTTCTTGGACGCCTCAAAAGCAGCCCACTCCTTGTGCATACTACGCCACTCACGCACTATACGATGCGTAGTAGACGTGCAGCTAGCGGCTTCTTCAAGATAAACATGGTAAGTCTGCTTTTAAGGACGGTCCTCTTGAAATTTAATCTCCGCAGGAGGAAAGGTACCTTGCAACCAATCACGACAAACCTGCCAATCCAAAAAAGTATCACCTTTCTTCAACTTCCACATTGGCGCGTGAATCTCTGTAGCTTTTTTCTCCGAGTAACATATATAATAATAATCCCCCGGAGTTTCATCTAGGCGGATAGGAGAGTCTTCATCAACTTGAGTAAAGAAACCTTGATCACCAGCCGCCCCTTTTTCAACATTTACGGGCGCGGTAGCCGTAGAAGAGAAAGGAGTAGTAGTCACTGGGTCTTGTCGAATAGATTTTCCTTTCTCAGAATCTCGCGCCAACACATCAGGAGACTTGGGCTGAAGACTCCACAACTTTCTCCACTTCTACCTCAACCTCGACAGGTTTCTCAACTTCAGGATTCTCCACCACAGAAACCTTCTCCGCCTCGCTCTCCACAACTTTTATACCTTCTAGTTGCTCCATAACCGACGCGCGAGGAGGTGAAAGGGGGAGATCATCATTAACTACAGATGATGACTCCGTGCAAGCAGAATGGGCTGGCTTTTCTGCAAAACAAAGAATATATTAACATATGGCACGCATAAAAAGCAAACAAAGAAGATACTCACCTGGAGGAGGTTTCGCGATAAAGGCATCTAGATTGCCTCTTTTGCTAATCTTTTTCCTTGGAATCTTCTTAGCAGGCTACACTTCCAACTCAACTTCAGCCTGTTTCCTTTTCCCCGCCTTTGTTTTCAACAAGGGCTCAGGACTCCACTCCAAGTCAATAGGATCATCAGGATTCGAGGCAGGGATATCAGCAGTATCCCGAGGCTCCGCTTTTGGTTACTTCATAACTACAGGCGCAAGTACTTCCAACGTATCAGACACCACTACATAATCACACCAGGAGACAGAGGAATGGCACATACCTTTCTTCTCCCCCTTCACGTTTTTGGTCTTCGATGGTTGAGCTTTCGACGTATCAGTCTTCTTCGGCGCAATATTAACAGCCGGAACACGTTTTTTCTTCTCAGGGCCTATGCCCAGGTTGGTCAATTCACCTACTAAAAAAGAAAAATATTGCAATATTACCCTGCGTGAAGAAACAACAAAGAGTAATATTGCAATATCAATCAAAATCAAAAAGTAAACTTACCAACACCAGTCGAAGGTTGCGCGGCCAGATCTTCATCCCGCGGAAGAACAAAATTCTTGACTATCTGCAGGTACCAGAGTTCCTCATCAGCCCTTTTTGGAACGGTGGCCATCTTTACATTCTCTCTCTTGTAAGCAACAACATACAAAGAGACAACTACAAAAGGGAAACAAGAACAAAATTCAAAAAAAAAAAAGAGAAAAGAAAAGGAAGACAGGGTAAGAAAATCCCAAATCTTACTTTTATCGTCCCCCATGAATACTGGCTTGTCTTCCCGCTCCATCCGCCAGTAAAGACTCATGCCAGCAGCAACTAGGGCTTTCTCTGGAAGTTCAATCGAAGGAACATCTTTCAAATCCTGATACCAAATCTCCGAGAGAGGAGTCTGTATGGTCTCTATTACAATATCTTCTTTGCCCCTAAAAGTCATCTTCATCGGAATCACTCCAGCCTTGATAAAGAAAAATTTTGGTCTCCACTCATGAAAGGACTTTGGGGGGTTCAACAGGATCTTCTTTGCCGAAGCACGTTGGGCAAAGGAATGAAAGCCCTGAGAGCAATGCATTTGATACAACACTCAGAAACGGTTAACCGTCGGCTCGATATGCATTGAACGACAAAGGAATTAGAAATGGCGAATCCGAACCATTCCGATAGGGTGCATTTGAGAAATATGGAACTTATAATACGTAAGGATTTCAAGGAAAAACCTTGTCACCGGTAATCCGAAGTTGCCCTCAGCAAAATAATCCCAGAACAGGGTAATGTACCCGGCCGGAGCATCTGCCGCCTTCTGACCCTCATCGGGGTATCGAACACCCCAACTATCAGGAAACCTAAAATTTCGAACCATACTGTCGAACGTTTCTCTGGACCACTTCAATGGTGGAAGACCGGCAGACATCTCTTCAGAAGAATCTTTGTGACGTTCTCCGGTAGACATAAGGCAAGAAATTTGCATTTTTCTTCAAACAGACACCGAGGAAGAAGAAGGAGATTCAAAGAGCAATACTATCAAAACAAGGCAATGAAAGGGTTTATATACCCACCGCCATTAATAACCTAGAAAACCGTAATAGGCCCTTTTTCAGAGAAACACGGTTATCGAAGCATCAGAAGCGAGTTGGGGAAAACTGTACGAGCTCACGCGCGCGTGTAAGCCACGTTTACGACGTACATCTGACAAGTGACAACCTGTCATCCAAACTGTCACATGGCAACAGTCACCATCGTACCTTTCACCTGATAAGGGTCAACTTTTTCAAAATTTGAAATCATGAGCATTTTAATTTGAAGTATCTTCCATAAGAAGATTCCCCATATTTCGCGCCAAATCTTCCAAAAGAAAAAAGCGTACACCCCATTTTTATATAGTCCAGTGCTCCACTTACATACATAAGAGCAACACTGGACTGGGGGAAATTGTAAGGGTATGGTCCTAAAAACCTTGCGCAGGCACTTTGGACCATACCACAACATCACGATAAACCTCCTTAAAGGAACCCAGCGCGGCCGCGCACCGGTCCTAAAGTGGAAAACATAGAAGAAAGCAGTCTTCAACACTCGCGCACCGAGATAAAACCAACCTAACATCCTTGCGCGGGCTCATGCAAAGAAACAGTTAGACTCGAGATTAGAGAACAAAAACCCCAAAGCATCTTTGCGTAATTAAAACCAGAAAAGCCCTTTCTGTTACAACAGAATTAACACGTGGCAAGAAGATGAAGGGTTATAGCTGTAAGACCTTCTAGAAGACTTTATCCTGCATAAACCATTCAGTTACAACTGAATGGCTACGTGGCATCATCCTGAACGCTCATCAAGGTCATGATGATGGCACTTATTTGGAGAAGGATCCACACACACCCACTTTCCACGTGGCATCTCCCCAGCCGCTGATCATGCCCATGATCCGTGTGCATAAATGTCACGTTTGTGATTAACGACAAAAAAGATAACTGCCTACGGAAAATGCTTTCCGTTATTTCCTCCATTAACAAACTTTCCCGCCCAAATCCGGTTATAAATAAGACAATTCAGGTATAATCTCTCAAGTTACATTCACTTCACTTTCACTATTACTTCTTCTTCTTCATTGAGATCTGTACTTATTCTCACGCCGGAGGGTGGTCACGGAGAGAACCCCCATTCTCCCCGTGGCGAGTCTAACGACTGTCTGTTTTGCAGATCTTGTTCGGAGAAGAAGCTCAACCAAACCCCGAATCAAACGAGAGGACTTACCTTTTTATGCAGAACTAAACCCCTGGTCCGATTGATTCCGGTCATTCGAACCATTGTTTCTTCAACAAGCAAGGTCAATGAACTATTACAGATCACTGATTTGGCTCGTGAAACTGTGAAGGATAAAACTAATGAATTTTCTGAAAAGTGCAGGGAATTACTATTGCACAAGACTAAATCGTTGAACTTAATGGAAAATTAGACAAATTTGGAAAATCTTCATTAGTTAGGACTCACATTCAAGAAAGGTTAAAAAGAGTAATGATAAAACGATGGTGGGGTTTAGTAAAGCTTCACCTTCTAAGGATCAAGAATACTTTTTTTTACCAAATGAGAATGAGTTAACTGATTTTGTGCCTACTACACCAACTGTAGTGGATCAGATAACTGTGGACTTGCCTAATAGTCCAGTTTCTTTGAAAGAATATGTGGGTCTAATAGTACACCTCATAAATTGGATGAGGATACTGTAGACGAGAAGAACAAAACATTTAAAAAGAGATTTGACAAAAAGGAAATTTATAAGAAATTTTTTTGTTTTAAATGTCACAATAAAAGGGTATGTGGCGAGTTTTATCCTTTTAAGAAAAACAAAGAAAAAGTTGATGCAGTTAAGGATGAGAATATGGTTGGTTTAAATAATAATGTGCAACAACATTGTCAAAGTAATCAAGAAAGATTTCAATCAAAAACTTCACCATCAGGAAGATTTGATAGACCAAGAAGTATTTCTCCACAATTTATTCATTTTCATGGTAAATCAAATCAGTTTCAAAATGAAAAATTTGGATATAAAAATCGATACCATACTTTTGGTAATCAAAATTTTCAACAAAGAAATGGATATAGGAGTTTTGTAACTCAAATGTTCAACAAAATCCAAAGTTTTCAAAAAATCATGGTATGATAATGGGAGAAAAAGGGTTCAAAAGAGTAATTTTCAAAGGTTGGAAACTCCGAGAGTTTATTGGAACTCTCGTGACCAACGACCTTATGAAAATCAATCTTGGAAAGAAGTTCAAATTTGTGATGAATCTGGACAACCCAAGACTATTTGGGCTTGGGTTCTTCATTCTAACTAAGTTGTTTAATGAGTGTGGGATGACCAAGAAGGGTTGTTGACGTGTTCAACAATGGTTATTGTCAAGGGGAAGCCTGTTGGTGCATATTCTGTGACAACAACTTAATAGTTTAAGTATTTAGTCTTTAAATATTTTGTATTGGGCTTAGCATTATTAGTTAGAGGGTTAATTATCGTAATGGGCTTGGAGAATGGCCTAGCCCAGTTAGAAGCCCAATTTACAGACATGTGGTATATAAACATGTTTTGTGATTAGGGTTTGTAACAACAACTAGAGAAGCCTTAGAGAATTCTAGAGAGAGAAAACGTAGAGAGAGTGAGAATTCGTAGGTATGTGAGAGGCAAGATCATAGAGATAGGCTGTGAGGTTGTGTGAGTCTTGAGTTGATTGTACAACTGCTTGTTTGGATAATCAATAGAAGACTGTTTGAATATAATTCTGTAACATTATGATCTAGAGGATTCCGCACTCTAGGTTAGATAGACAATTCTGTGAAAGATCTATAGGATTAAGGGACCTACATTTATATGTATGATGTATATATAATAATTAAGATAAATCATATAATATATATGTGTACGTTGAAATGAAAGTGATTCTAATATAACACATATTTGTAATTTCAATAAATTTGCAAACATTGGAAAAGAAAGTCGAAAATATGTGCGTATAGTATAGTTAATTGATGTCCATTACGTGTGATATTTTTTTATTTATATTTTAAGCCCTATTTAACACTTTAGTCAAGTTTTAAATTTATAAAACACGATATTTTACTAACACTAAACACACATATGGGCAAGTGCACCCATCGTGAGCGTAGTTTAGCGTTGGTAAGATACCGAGGTCTTCCAAGGACACAAGAGCTTTTAGTACCGGTTTATCCTCGATGTCTAATCAAATAAAAAATTTAGAAAAAGGTTTAAACATTAAAATAAAAACTAAAAATGCTGAAAAATAAAAATAAAACCGATAGACAAGATGAATCACTTGGATCCGACTCGCCTTTAGTGTAACCTTTGATGCTTTCCACACTTTTTCACTTTTTAAGAGATTATCTTAGTTATAGTAGTAGGCCCCTCTTTTGAAGGTGACGTTACCCTCAACCCGGTAGTTTGAGTCAGCAAGAATACAATCCTAAAGGGTTGGAATATTGGAATATAATTAATTAAGTTATTAATGCGTAATGTTGTAGGCCCCTCTTTTGAAGGTGACGTTACCCTCGGCTAAGTGGTTTGAGTCAGCAGGGATACAATCCCAAGTAGCTGGGTTAATATATTAATAGTAGTTTACATATGAGGGAATCAAGGCATTCGCACCCCCACCATCCAATACCAGTGGGTATTGAAGGAGGTCCTAGTAAGCTTGACCCAGGTCCTTGCTGGATCTATACACTGAACAAGGCAAGAACTTTACCAAACCATTCCCTTAACCCTCGACCAGGTAGCCAACATATAGACCGTGGAGATATGAATGGTGTAAATCTTTTATTTTTTATAGACAGTAAAATAACGCCAAGACACCACGGACAAATGATAAGGAAGTTTCACCTTCAACATAAGAAACTAGTTATTAAAGTCATTAATACAAAACCAATTAAAAAGTGCGAAAAGATTAAAAAACAAAAGTATTACACTAAATGCTTGTCTTCACCAAGTGATGTAAGAGACTTAGGCAAACATGGCCTTTGATTGTCAAGAACTCTTACTATCAATCTTGGATCCCGAGACAACTGTAACAACCCGCTTTTTGGAAAGTCAAAGTACCAGTCAAAGTCAAAGGAAGAAAATATTGCTAATTGCGATCTGTCACTCCTTGCTTGACTATTGATTGTACGTCAATGACTTGTAATCGAATTCTATTATTTATTTGCTTTAGTTGTATTATGTGGAGTATCTACTAATAATCGAGGTCCGCTTTAATTTGTTACGCTCAAGCTGCAGATCCTTTTTAGGAGATTCGAGCTCCGCTTTAATTTGTTCCTGCTTAGATAATAAAGAAGTAAGTTCGTCTCTCTCCTTATCCTTAAGGGCAAGTGCGGCGAAAGTTCGTATCTCTCTTTGTTTGCTCCTTTCTCGATGGGAATACACTTCATCACGGGCTACTTAAGCCTCCATTTTCTCATTCTTCAACTTCTCAATCTCTGCATCCTGCTTCTTCAACTTCTCAACCTCAGCATTGAGATTATTGATGACATTGCGGAGACCAATTTTTTCATTATTATCTTTCTCGCAGATCTCCCTCCAACGTTTGCGCTCCTCTAAAAGGAGCGCAACTTAAGCCTCTGCTTTTCTTTTCCAGCCAGCAGCTGACCACAATTCAGTTTTTTGGTCACTCTCAAATTTGGCCTGATCAACCTCCAATTTAGCCCTCAACAGGACAACTCGGGCCTCATCTTCAGAAGCTTTTTTCTTGGACGCCTCAAAAGCAGCCCACTCCTTGTGCATACTACGCCACTCACGCACTATACGATGCGTAGTAGACGTGCAGCTAGCGGCTTCTTCAAGATAAACATGGTAAGTCTGCTTTTAAGGACGGTCCTCTTGAAATTTAATCTCCGCAGGAGGAAAGGTACCTTGCAACCAATCACGACAAACCTGCCAATCCAAAAAAGTATCACCTTTCTTCAACTTCCACATTGGCGCGTGAATCTCTGTAGCTTTTTTCTCCGAGTAACATATATAATAATAATCCCCCGGAGTTTCATCTAGGCGGATAGGAGAGTCTTCATCAACTTGAGTAAAGAAACCTTGATCACCAGCCGCCCCTTTTTCAACATTTACGGGCGCGGTAGCCGTAGAAGAGAAAGGAGTAGTAGTCACTGGGTCTTGTCGAATAGATTTTCCTTTCTCAGAATCTCGCGCCAACACATCAGGAGACTTGGGCTGAAGACTCCACAACTTTCTCCACTTCTACCTCAACCTCGACAGGTTTCTCAACTTCAGGATTCTCCACCACAGAAACCTTCTCCGCCTCGCTCTCCACAACTTTTATACCTTCTAGTTGCTCCATAACCGACGCGCGAGGAGGTGAAAGGGGGAGATCATCATTAACTACAGATGATGACTCCGTGCAAGCAGAATGGGCTGGCTTTTCTGCAAAACAAAGAATATATTAACATATGGCACGCATAAAAAGCAAACAAAGAAGATACTCACCTGGAGGAGGTTTCGCGATAAAGGCATCTAGATTGCCTCTTTTGCTAATCTTTTTCCTTGGAATCTTCTTAGCAGGCTACACTTCCAACTCAACTTCAGCCTGTTTCCTTTTCCCCGCCTTTGTTTTCAACAAGGGCTCAGGACTCCACTCCAAGTCAATAGGATCATCAGGATTCGAGGCAGGGATATCAGCAGTATCCCGAGGCTCCGCTTTTGGTTACTTCATAACTACAGGCGCAAGTACTTCCAACGTATCAGACACCACTACATAATCACACCAGGAGACAGAGGAATGGCACATACCTTTCTTCTCCCCCTTCACGTTTTTGGTCTTCGATGGTTGAGCTTTCGACGTATCAGTCTTCTTCGGCGCAATATTAACAGCCGGAACACGTTTTTTCTTCTCAGGGCCTATGCCCAGGTTGGTCAATTCACCTACTAAAAAAGAAAAATATTGCAATATTACCCTGCGTGAAGAAACAACAAAGAGTAATATTGCAATATCAATCAAAATCAAAAAGTAAACTTACCAACACCAGTCGAAGGTTGCGCGGCCAGATCTTCATCCCGCGGAAGAACAAAATTCTTGACTATCTGCAGGTACCAGAGTTCCTCATCAGCCCTTTTTGGAACGGTGGCCATCTTTACATTCTCTCTCTTGTAAGCAACAACATACAAAGAGACAACTACAAAAGGGAAACAAGAACAAAATTCAAAAAAAAAAAGAGAAAAGAAAAGGAAGACAGGGTAAGAAAATCCCAAATCTTACTTTTATCGTCCCCCATGAATACTGGCTTGTCTTCCCGCTCCATCCGCCAGTAAAGACTCATGCCAGCAGCAACTAGGGCTTTCTCTGGAAGTTCAATCGAAGGAACATCTTTCAAATCCTGATACCAAATCTCCGAGAGAGGAGTCTGTATGGTCTCTATTACAATATCTTCTTTGCCCCTAAAAGTCATCTTCATCGGAATCACTCCAGCCTTGATAAAGAAAAATTTTGGTCTCCACTCATGAAAGGACTTTGGGGGGTTCAACAGGATCTTCTTTGCCGAAGCACGTTGGGCAAAGGAATGAAAGCCCTGAGAGCAATGCATTTGATACAACACTCAGAAACGGTTAACCGTCGGCTCGATATGCATTGAACGACAAAGGAATTAGAAATGGCGAATCCGAACCATTCCGATAGGGTGCATTTGAGAAATATGGAACTTATAATACGTAAGGATTTCAAGGAAAAACCTTGTCACCGGTAATCCGAAGTTGCCCTCAGCAAAATAATCCCAGAACAGGGTAATGTACCCGGCCGGAGCATCTGCCGCCTTCTGACCCTCATCGGGGTATCGAACACCCCAACTATCAGGAAACCTAAAATTTCGAACCATACTGTCGAACGTTTCTCTGGACCACTTCAATGGTGGAAGACCGGCAGACATCTCTTCAGAAGAATCTTTGTGACGTTCTCCGGTAGACATAAGGCAAGAAATTTGCATTTTTCTTCAAACAGACACCGAGGAAGAAGAAGGAGATTCAAAGAGCAATACTATCAAAACAAGGCAATGAAAGGGTTTATATACCCACCGCCATTAATAACCTAGAAAACCGTAATAGGCCCTTTTTCAGAGAAACACGGTTATCGAAGCATCAGAAGCGAGTTGGGGAAAACTGTACGAGCTCACGCGCGCGTGTAAGCCACGTTTACGACGTACATCTGACAAGTGACAACCTGTCATCCAAACTGTCACATGGCAACAGTCACCATCGTACCTTTCACCTGATAAGGGTCAACTTTTTCAAAATTTGAAATCATGAGCATTTTAATTTGAAGTATCTTCCATAAGAAGATTCCCCATATTTCGCGCCAAATCTTCCAAAAGAAAAAAGCGTACACCCCATTTTTATATAGTCCAGTGCTCCACTTACATACATAAGAGCAACACTGGACTGGGGGAAATTGTAAGGGTATGGTCCTAAAAACCTTGCGCAGGCACTTTGGACCATACCACAACATCACGATAAACCTCCTTAAAGGAACCCAGCGCGGCCGCGCACCGGTCCTAAAGTGGAAAACATAGAAGAAAGCAGTCTTCAACACTCGCGCACCGAGATAAAACCAACCTAACATCCTTGCGCGGGCTCATGCAAAGAAACAGTTAGACTCAAGATTAGAGAACAAAAACCCCAAAGCATCTTTGCGTAATTAAAACCAGAAAAGCCCTTTCTGTTACAACAGAATTAACACGTGGCAAGAAGATGAAGGGTTATAGCTGTAAGACCTTCTAGAAGACTTTATCCTGCATAAACCATTCAGTTACAACTGAATGGCTACGTGGCATCATCCTGAACGCTCATCAAGGTCATGATGATGGCACTTATTTGGAGAAGGATCCACACACACCCACTTTCCACGTGGCATCTCCCCAGCCGCTGATCATGCCCATGATCCGTGTGCATAAATGTCACGTTTGTGATTAACGACAAAAAAGATAACTGCCTACGGAAAATGCTTTCCGTTATTTCCTCCATTAACAAACTTTCCCGCCCAAATCCGGTTATAAATAAGACAATTCAGGTATAATCTCTCAAGTTACATTCACTTCACTTTCACTATTACTTCTTCTTCTTCATTGAGATCTGTACTTATTCTCACGCCGGAGGGTGGTCACGGAGAGAACCCCCATTCTCCCCATGGCGAGTCTAACGACTGTCTGTTTTGCAGATCTTGTTCGGAGAAGAAGCTCAACCAAACCCCGAATCAAACGAGAGGACTTACCTTTTTATGCAGAACTAAACCCCTGGTCCGATTGATTCCGGTCATTCGAACCATTGTTTCTTCAACAAGCAAGGTCAATGAACTATTACAGATCACTGATTTGGGTCGTGAAACTGTGAAGGATAAAACTAATGAATTTTCTGAAAAGTGCAGGGAATTGCTATTGCACTAGACTAAATCGTTGAACTTAATGGAAAATTAGACAAATTTGGAAAATCTTCATTAGTTAGGACTCACATTCAAGAAAGGTTAAAAAGAGTAATGATAAAACGATGGTGGGGTTTAGTAAAGCTTCACCTTCTAAGGATCAAGACTACTTTTTTTTTTACCAAATGAGAATGAGTTAACTGATTTTGTGCCTACTACACCAACTGTAGTGGATCAGATAACTGTGGACTTGCCTAATAGTCCAGTTTCTTTGAAAGAATCTGTGGGTCTAATAGTAGATCTCATAAATTGGATGAGGATACTGTAGACGAGAAGAACAAAACATTTAAAAAGAGATTTGACAAAAAGAAAATTTATAAGATTTTTTTTTGTTTTAAATGTCACAATAAAAGGGTATGTGGCGAGTTTTGTCCTTTTAAGAAAAACAAAGAAAAAGTTGATGCAGTTAAGGATGAGAATATGGTTGGTTTAAATAATAATGTGCAACAACATTGTCAAAGTAATCAAGAAAGATTTCAATCAAAAACTTCACCATCAGGAATATTTGATAGACCAAGAAGTATTTCTCCATAATTTATTCATTTTAATGGTAAATCAAATCAGTTTCAAAATGAAAAATTTGGATATAAAAATCGATACCATACTTTTGGTAAGCAAAATTTTCAACAAAGAAATGGATATAGGAGTTTTGTAACTCAAATGTTCAACAAAATCCAAAGTTTTCAAAAAATCATGGTATGATAATGGGAGAAAAAGGGTTCAAAAGAGTAATTTTCAAAGGTTGGAAATTCCGAGAGTTTATTGGAACTCTCGTGACCAACGACCTGATGAAAATCAATCTTGGAAAGAAGTTCAAATTTGTGATGAATCTGGACAACCCAAGACTATCTGGGCTTGGGTTCTTCATTCTAACTAAGTTGTTTAATGAGTGTGGGATGACCAAGAAGGACTGTTGACGTGTTCAACAGTGGTTATTGTCAAGGGGAAGTCTATTGGTGCATATTCTGTGACAACAACTTAGTAGTTTAAGTATTTAGTCTTTAAATATTTTGTATTGGGCTTAGCATTATTAGTTAGAGGGTTAATTATCGTAATGGGCTTGGAGAATGGCCTAGCCCAGTTAGAAGCCCAATTTACAGACATGTGGTATATAAACATGTTTTGTGATTAGGGTTTGTAACAACAACTAGAGAAGCCTTAGAGAATTCTAGAGAGAGAAAACGTAGAGAGAGTGAGAATTCGTAGGTATGTGAGAGGCAAGATCATAGAGATAGGCTGTGAGGTTGTGTGAGTCTTGAGTTGATTGTACAACTGCTTGTTTGGATAATCAATAGAAGACTGTTTGAATATAATTCTGTAACATTATGATCTAGAGGATTCCGCACTCTAGGTTAGATAGACAATTTTGGGAAAGATCTATAGGATTAAGGGACCTACATTTATATGTATGATGTATATATAATAATTAAGATATATCATATAATATATATGTGTACGTTGAAATGAAAGTCATTCTAATATAACACATATTTGTAATTTCAATAAATTTGCAAACATTGGAAAAGAAAGTCGAAAATATGTGCGTATTGTGATATGTTTTTATTTATATTTTAAGCCCTATTTAACACTTTAGTCAAGTTTTAAATTTATAAAACACGATATTTTACTAACACTAAACACACATATGGGCAAGTGCACCCATCGTGAGCGTAGTATAGCGTTGGTAAGATACCGAGGTCTTCCAAGGACACAAGAGCTTTTAGTACCGGTTTATCCTCAATGTCTAATCAAATCAAAAATTTAGAAAAAAGGTTTAAACATTAAAATAAAAACTAAAAATACTGAAAAATAAAATAAAAATAAAACAGATAGACAAGATGAATCACTTGGATCCGACTCACCATTAGTGTAACCTTTGATGCTTTCCACACTTTTTCACTTTTTCAGAGATTATCTTAGTTATAGTAGTAGGCCCCTCTTTTGAAGGTGACGTTACCCTCAACCCGGTAGTTTGAGTCAGCAAGAATACAATCCTAAAGGGTTGGAATATTGGAATATAATTAATTAAGTTATTAATGCGTAATGTGGTAGGCCTCTCTTTTGAAGGTGACGTTTCCCTCGGCTAAGTGGTTTGAGTCAGCAGGGATACAATCCCAAGTAGCCGGGTTAATGTATTAATATTAGTTTACATATGAGGGAATCAAGGCATTCGCACCCCCGCCATCCAATACCAGTGGGTATTGAAGGAGGTCCTAGTAAGCTTGACCCAGGTCCTTGCTGGATCTATACACTGAACAAGGCAAGAACTTTACCAAACCATTCCCTTAACCCTCGACCAGGTAGCCAACATATCTCCATATAGACCGTGGAGATATGAATGGTGTAAATCTTTTATTTTATATAGACAGTAAAATAACGCCAAGACACCACGGACAAATGATAAGGAAGTTTCACCTTCAACATAAGAAACTAGTTATTAAAGTCATTAATACAAAACCAATTAAAAAGTGCGAAAAGATTAAAAAACAAAAGTATTACACTAAATGCTTGTCTTCACCAAGTGATGTAAGAGACTTAGGCAAACATGGCCTTTGATTGTCAAGAACTCTTACTATCAATCTTGGATCCCGAGACAACTGTAACAACCCGCTTTTTGGAAAGTCAAAGTACCAGTCAAAGTCAAAGTCAAAGGAAGAAAATATTGCTAATTGCGATCTGTCACTCCTTGCTTGACTATTGATTGTACGTCAATGACTTGTAATCGAATTCTATTATTTATTTGCTTTAGTTGTATTATGTGGAGTATCTATTAATAATCGAGGTTTAATCGCATGTTTAATCGCTAATCGACTTAAAGCTAAACTGTAACAACTCTTACCAAAATTATTATTTCTTACTTTGATGATGCCCATTAGGAAACCCTAATTGAGACCCCCAAGTAGTATGGCATGACCCTTAATTTTTAAAACAATTGAAACTAGGATCAGGGCCCCCTAAAACTTAGGGGGGGATCCCCTAATTAATAATTATCCGTCGAAAACGAAATTAAAACACGTATTTTGAAAGATTGTCGACTCAGCAGGGCTAAGCAGGAGACGAAGCTGGCCTAGTCTACTTGGGCTTGCCCCGTGATGCGCGACAGGGTTAATGGAACCTGTCGCGACACGCGGGCGAGTTCCATTTGGGCTATAAAGCCCCTAGTCTGGGACTTGAACTGTTTGCTTGTTTCGACGTTAAATTTCACAACGTACGCACAAAAATACACTGTATCGTTCAAAATAGTTATAGTACCGAGTCTCTGCTGCGATAATGGGGTAATAACTCAATCACTACTACGATACAATGTTCGATTGATTGAAACCGATCCGATGGATGTTTAAGTGCTGCCTGAATTCAGGCTATACTTTGTCATTCGTCGTGAGGGTTTTGATTTCATGAGTTTATCGTAATTGTTGTATTAAGTTACTGACCTAGTTTCGTATGCATTGTTATCTAACTAGGTTATCAAGCTTAATCCGTAGGCAAAACTCTGTCCAACTAAACTTGCAATGTGAGTCATTCTCTTTTTACCAAATTATTTACAAAACCCTAATTGTTTTCAAGTTATACTTTACAGTGATTAAGTCTTTGCTAATCTTTAATTACTGGCAGTATGTGGGGGTTTTGTGCACATTACTACTAATCTTTAATTTTGTGATATGTCTACGGTCATAGATACGATTGAGTGACAACTGAACCAGCTAATTAATAGATAGGGGCAAATGTGAAAACTCTTAATGCTGAAATTGATAACAATGTGTCGTTTTTGTAAAATTGAGTGACTCACCAGTATTTCTCTGCTGATAAAATCTTTTTAAACATGTTTCATGTGATTTACGGTGAACCAAGAAAAGTGCCTGCATAGCACTCCCAGCTTGGATAAAGTGGCTCAGTAAAATAAATAAACATGTTTTTGTGAACGGGGAATTTCCCAGTAAAATTCCTTTATTGTAAATTATGGGGTTTGTCCCAAAATGTGATATAAAATAATTGGGCATTTTCAGTTTAAAAGATCCTGTTAAAAATTTCTGCTGCCAAAATAAACACCAATACCACGGGTTTCTGTCCCGTGGCTTTGGAACCGGGTAAAACCAGGTCGGGGGCCGTGACAGAAAAAGGTGGTATCAGAGCCACTGATTTAAGCCAATTAAGTATTTAGAAATACTTAATTTTTCAGATTTCCATTTTGTGATTCTGTGAGAATTTAATTCAATAAATAAAATTTTAACTTAAAATTTTGTGTGTTTCCTTCATGTGTGCTAACAGCATGAATGAACTGTCAGAGGCACTCCGAAACTTTACTATCCATACCACTGATATGGACACCACCGGGACCTTAACTGGCTATCAATCTGATACTAAAGAGCCAATAGTATTCCAGGCCCAGCCGCAGGAGAAACCAAAGCTGAAAAAGAGGAGGAGAATCCTGGATTGGAAACGCGGACGTAGGAAGAAGCCAGCTGCCCAAAAGGTGAAAAAGACTGAGGATCCGAAGGACAAAGGGAAAGGCAAGGAGATCGGCGAAAGTTCCGGGCAAGCCCAGGAAATGCCACCTTGGGAGGAGCTTGATTGAAAACTGGCAAATTGTGACCTTATCAGACCTGCCGATGAAAACATGTTCAATTTCCCAGCCCAATCACAACTCCCAATTAATTTGGAACCGGCCATCCCAGACCCTATTGTCAACTCCCAACCTGTCACAGGCCAGCTGGAAGAATGGTGGACAAGCGACTGGCACTTTCAGAATTTCATGAATAACCCAAATGTCTATTTTCCCCAGTTTGACCCTGAACCTGCACCATTCCCATCTATGAGCGTAGAAAATGTTGCCGAGTTACGCCGCTACGGCGAGGAGTTGGTGGATGCGGGCAACCGGATTAGGGAAGTGGGGGAGAACATCACCTGGAAATACGACGAGAGGCAACGTCGTTTCTGAAAGACCAGCTAACTGTGGTTGTGTGAATGTATAATAATAATATATAAAATATAATAATAATATAACAATGCATAATAATAACTAACAATAAAACTTTTATAAAATAGACGGCTTGTATCGATGCATACTAATATAAAAAAATATGGAAGTCGCAAGGTCGACAATTTTGGCTATATGTGTTGACTTACTTGTTTCTGTGATCGCTTTATTGTGTTTGGTTACTATTCATTTTTGTGACAATAATTTGCATATATATTTAATGATCCAAATGGAAAATGCGGAAAACCAACCAGTTAATGAAGTTAATTAATCTGAACAAAACAATGAGGATCACTTCCTTAATAGGCAAGATATAGAAAATATCGTTGCTCAGGGCATAGCCAATGCTATCCCGGTAATTGTTGCTGCCGTTAAAAATCCAGCTGAACCTTCACAAGCCAACCACAACAAGCGCACTCGGGATGATAATTTCAGTAACAGTATTAATGGAGGTGGCAACAATGATAATAATGTGGTTCAAGCCCCAATACTTAAGAAAATGAAAGTTGCAACACCTGGTTGCACTTATAAAGAATTTCTTGCCTGTAAGCCAGTTGAATTTGCAGGCAATGAATGGGCAACTGCCGCATTGCGTTGGTTAGAGAAAACCGAAGCAGTAATTAAAATTAGTAAATGCGCCGAAGAAGACAAGGTTATGTACGCATCCCACATCTTCAAGGAAGAGGCATTGGAATGGTAGAATACGGTGTTGCAAGCCAAGGGAAGCGACATGGCTTATGCCATGAATTGGGAAGAATTTAAGCAACTGGTGGAAAGGAAGTTTTGTCCCGAATATGAAAAGGAACAAATGGCAAATAAGTTCCTAAGCCACTGAATGGTGGATGTTGACTGTCGAGGGTATACTTCGAAATTTTTCGAGTATGCCAGAATTGTACCAACTCTAGCTTCGCCAGAACCAATACTTATTTCTCGCTATATTTGGATTTTAATTAGAGAAATTCGTGATATCGTCAAAGCTGTGAGACCCCACACAATTGACGATGCTGTGGAACTGGTCAACACCTTAACCGACGGGCTGGTACGTACAAGAGAAGAAAATAGGAAAAAGGAATTGGCCCAAAAGATTACCCAAGGATTTCGTGTGGGTAATAACAGTAACTTTAAAAGAAAGGGAACTGGGCAACCCTCCATACCGCCATTTTGCGGGAATTGCAAAAAGAAACATTTTGGAAAATGTAAGGAAAATTGCAATTTCTGCAAGAAACCGGGCCACCAAGAGGAGAATTGCAGGAAGAAATCTATGATTTGCTTCAATTGTGGAGAAACAGGACATTTCAGACCAGAATGCCCTAAACTGCTCAAGCCAGCTGATAACAAGGCCAAACCTACTGAAGGAACTAATAAGAAGAATGCTAGAGCTTTTCAGCTAACAACGCAAAAAGCAGATCTGATTCCCGATGTGATAGCTGGTACGTTTCTGGTACACAATGTTTATGCAAAAGTATTATTTGACTCTGGTGCAAACCAAAGTTTTATAAATACTTCATTCTGCCAAGCTCTTAAACGACCTTTAACCAAACTTAGACAGATTTTTACGGTAGAAACAACAGATGGTAATTCTGTTAATATAGATAAGATTTTGCAAGAAGGAAAGATAGAACTCTTAGGCCATAAATTTTCTGCAAATCTTTTACCTATGAATTTAGCTGGATTCGATGTCGTGCTAGGAATGGATTGGTTAGTAGCCAACCATGCTCGAATCCTCTATGATAAGAATTCCATAGAAATTCTTACACCCACAGGAGAAGTAATTATGATTACAGGAGATAAGCCGCATAAACCAATGAAATTCATTTCAGTAATGAAAGTTGCTAGTTATGGACGCAAACAAGGAATAGTGTATATGATTTCAGTAATCATTAACACTAAAGGTAAGGAACTTAAATAAATTCCAATAGTATCCGAATACCCGGATGTATTCCCAGAAGAATTACCAGGATTACCACCAGATAGGAAAGTAGAGTTTAGAATTCATTTAATTCTTGAAACTACACCAATAGCCAAGGCACCCTATTGGTTAGCACCCACTGAAATGTTAGAACTGAAAAGAAATTAGATGAATTATTATGCAAAGGATTCATACAACCTAGTTCATCCCCTTGGGGAGCACCAGTGTTGTTTGTGAAAAAGAAGGATGGGTCGATGCGAATGTGTATCGATTATAAGGAATTGAATAAGGTTACAATTAAGAATCGATACCCATTACCTAGAATTGATGATCTTTTTGATCAACTTCAAAGAGCTAGATATTTTTCTAAGATAGATTTACACTCCGGATACCACCAGTTGAAGGTACAAGAAGAAGACATACCTAAAACTGCTTTCAAGACTAGGTATGGTCACTACGAGTTTACAGTCATGCCATTTGGATCAACCAATGCTCCTGCAGTATTTATGGACATGATGAATAGGATCTGTAAACCATATTTGGATAAATTCGTAATTGTCTTCATTGACGATATACTTATTTATTCCAAAAGTCAGGACGAACATTGTGAACACCTACATGCACTCTTAACTCTGTTAAGAAAAGAAAAGCTTTACGCCAAATTCTCCAAGTGTGAATTTTGGCTACAGGAAGTGCAATTCCTAGGACATATGGTGAATCACAAAGGTATTCACGTAGATCCCTCCAAGATAGAATCAATCACCAATTGGAAGGTCCCGCAATCAGCTATTGAAGTTAGAAGTTTTCTTGGATTAGCTGGATATTACAGGCGCTTTATAAAAGACTTCTCTAAGATAGTTGTTCCATTAACTAAGTTAACTTGTAAAACAGTCAAGTTTGAATGGGGACCCAAGCAAGAAGAGGCCTTTAGGACTTTAAAGCTAAAATTAACAAACGCCCCAATTCTTGCCTTACTAGAAGGGACAGAAGATTTTGAAGTTTATTGTGACGCTTCTAAGCTAGGGTTCGGATGTGTGCTAATGCAACGCAAAAAGGTAATTGCATATGCCTCAAGGCAATTGAAAAAGCACGAGGAAAATTATACGACTCATGACTTAGAGTTAGGAGCAATAATTTTTGCCCTTAAGATTTGGAGACACTATCTGTATGGAAGTAAATTTACCGTATATACAGATCATAAGAGTTTAAAGTATATATTTGGGCAAAAAGAATTAAACATGAGGCAAAGAAGATGGATGGAAATTCTAAGTGACTACGACTGTGATATTCAATATCACGAGGGAAAGGCAAATGTACTAGCAGACGCCCTAAGTCGTAAGTCTCATGAAAAACAAAGGCGAGTTCGTGCTCTTAGATTAAATCTACAGTTAGATTTAATGGAACAACTAAAGAATGTCCAGGAAACAACAATCAAGGATGATGCTGAAGGAATGAAAGGATGAATAAAGGAACTAGAACAGGGGAATGATGGAATTTGGAGATTCCACAAGAAGAGGATTTGGGTACCTAAGCAAGGAAATTTAAGAAATAAAATTTTTGAGGCAGCCCATAAAACTAGATATACCATGCACCCTGGTAATAATAAGATGTATCAAGATTTAAGAGGTAACTTCTGGTGGATAGGAATGAAAAAAGACATAGCCCGATATGTATCTAAGTGTCTAACTTGTTCACAAGTTAAGGCAGAACACCAGAAACCTTCAGGGTTACTCCAACAATTAGAAATGCCAGTATGGAAATGGGAACTAATAACAATGGACTTTGTTACTAAATTACCCAAAACCAGGAAAGGTAACGATGCGATCTGGGTAATTGTGGATCGATTAACCAAATCAGCCCACTTCCTACCAATGAAGGAGACCTTTAGCATGGAAAGATTAGAAAAGTTATACGTATATGAGGTAGTATCCTTACATGGAGTCCCACTCTCCATAGTATCTGATAGGGATAGTCGTTTCACTTCGCATTTCTGGACAAGTTTCCAAGAAGCAATGGGGACCCGGTTAAATTTAAGTACTGCATACCATCCCCAAACAGACGGACAGAGTGAAAGGACGATCCAAACCCTGGAAGACATGCTCAGAGCGTGTGTAATAGATTTTGGTGGAAACTGGGATGACCACCTATCCTTAATCGAATTCTCCTATAACAATAGTTATCATGCAAGTATCGAAGCTTCCCCATTCGAAGCACTGTATGGACGAAAGTGTAGAACTCCAGTTTGTTAGGCAGAAATAGGAGAAAGCCAATTATCAGGTCCCAAGATTGTACAAGAAGCCACCGACAAAATAACTCAAATCAAGGAAAGACTGAAGATGGCTCGAGATCGCCAGAAAAGTTATGCCAACAATCGATGTAAGCCATTAGAATTTCAAGTTGGAGACAAGGTACTCTTGAAAGTTTCTCCTTGGAAAGGAGTAGTTCGATTTGGTAAGAAAGGAAAGCTAAGTCCAAGGTATGTAGGACCATTCCCAGTAATCCAGCAGATCAGACCGGTTGCCTATCGCTTACAGCTACCAGAAGAACTACCCGGGGTACATGATGTGTTTCATGTATCTAATCTCAGGAAGTGTTTGTCTGATGAATCCCTGGTAGTACCTCTTCAAGACGTAGAGGTGAATGAAAAACTGAAATTTGTGGAGAAACCTCTTCAAATAGAAGACAGAAAGGTCAAGTTCCTCAAGCACAAGAGACTGGTGCTGGTCAAAGTAAAGTGGGATTCGAAGAGAGGACCCGAGTACACTTGGGAACTGGAGTCCGAGATGAAGCGAAAGTACCCTTACTTGTTCCAGTAAATCTCGAGGGCGAGATTTTAAACAAGGTGGGGAGGATGTAACAACTCTTGCCAAAATTATTAGTATGGCATGACCATTAGGAAACCCTAATTGAGACCCCCAAGTAGTATGGCATGACCCTTAATTTTTAAAACAATCGAAACTAGGATCAGGGCCCCCTAAAACTTAAGGGGGGATCCCTAATTAATAATTATCCGTCGAAAACGAAATTAAAACATGTATTTTGAAAGATTGTCGACTCAGCAGGGCTAAGCAGGAGACGAAGCAGGCCTAGCCTACTTGGGCTTGCCCCGTGATGCGCGACAGGGTTAATGGAACCTGTCGCGACACACGGGCGGGTTCCATTTGGGCTATAAAGCCCCTAGTCTGCGAATTGAACTGTTTGCTTGTTTTGACGTTAAATTTCACAACGTACGCACAAATATACACTGTATCGTTCAAAATAGTTATAGTACCGAGTCTCTACTGCGATAACGGGGTAATAACTCGATCACTGCTATGATACAATGTCCGATTGATTGAAACTGATCCGATGGATGTTTAAGTGCTGCCTGAATTCGGGCTATACTTTGTCATTCGTCGTGAGGGTTTTGATTTCGTGAGTTTATCGTAATTGTTGTATTAAGTTACTGACCTAGTTTCGTGTGCATTGTTATTTAACTAGGTTATCAAGCTTAATCCGTAGGCAAAACTCTGTCCAACTAAACTTGCAATGTGAGTCATTCTCTTTTTACCAAATTATTTACAAAACCCTAATTGTTTTCCAGTTATACTTTACAGTGATTAAGTTTTTGCTAATCTTTAATTATTGGCAGTATGTGGGGGTTTTGTGCACATTACTACTAAAGATTTATCACGTTAGGTGGGCGAGCCTAATTTTGTGATATGTCCACGGTCATAGATACGGTCGAGTGACAACTGAACCAGCTAATTAATAGATAGGGGCAAATGTGAAAACTCTTAATGCTGAAATTGATAACAATGTGTCGTTTTTGTACAATTGAGTGACTCGCCAGTATTTCTCCGCTTATAAAATTTTTTTAAACATGTTTCAGGTGATTTACGGTGAACCAGGAAAAGTGCCGCGTAGCACTCCCAGGTTGGATAAAGTGGCTCAGTAAAATAAATAAACATATTTTTGTAAACGGGGAATTTCCCAGTAAAATTCCTTTATTGTAAATTATGGGGGTTGTCCCAAAATGTGAAATAAAATAATTGGGCATTTTCAGTTTAAAAGATCCTGTTAAAAATTTCCGCTGCCAAAATAAACACCAATACCACGGGTTTCTGTCCCGCGGCTTTTGAACCGGGTAAAATCGGGTCAGGGGCCGTGACATAAACGCATCGCTATCGCATTCGCAACTCGAATTATGTGTTCTGGATATTGTTTTACGTGTGTGTGCTATTATGTGTTACTTGTGCATGTCATATATATGTTGAGGTGTTTAATCGCAATCGCAATTCTATCACATCGCAATCTCAATCGCAAATGCTAAACGCAGGTTATTTATAGTGATTGTATTTTAGATATAGTAGTTAGGTTATTTGTGTAACTAATGGGTAATACTATCGCATCGCTCACTTGAATCGCATCGCAATGCTTAACAAGCGAATAGAAACGACAAAACTCAATGTGCCGGACACCTGGGTCGAGTAGCCAACCAATCGAGTGGCCATCCGATCGGATTGCCATCTGATCGGTGACCAGTCAGACACTTAGGAACTTTTCTATTTTGGAAACCCTATAAATACCCTCTTGTCACATCATTTGTGATGTGACAGCTGTCCCATTCGACCAGCCGCAATCAAGCCCTCTTTTCTCTCGATTCCTCGCGATTCTTGTAAGTTTTCAACTCAAATCTTGTACTTCTATGATCTACATGCACTCCTTCATCTTTTTCACCTTTGAATCTTGACTTTAACCATGAAATCAACGGATTTGAGGTGTTCTAGGGTGATGTCATCATGGAGTTCTTTTAAACTTCAAGATTTGGCTTCATTCCACCAAGAACAACTTAGATCTGAAGGATTTCCACATGAATAAACAATGATTTTGCATAGATTTAAACATTTTCAAAGTGGAAAGGATTGAAAGATGGTTTTCCAACTTTCTTTCAACTCTTTTACACTAAATGCACTCAAAACCGATAGAACCGGAGCTCGTTCTGATCTTCTACTCTTTCTTAGTGATGAGTTGGTTCAAGATCTGGTTACTATCAAGGAGACAACCGATTTCGGGTTAAACAAGGACAACCATCACGAACCAGTAAACTGGTCGGATTTGGGTGATTCCTGTTTGATCGGACGACTTGGGACTTGACGGGATTTTATTGTTTAGTCCGTTATCAAACCGTCTCGAACAAACCGTAAACTTTCAAAATAAACAAGTTCAAAATGATTAGATGCGTTGGGACAGATTGCCGTCCGATCGGATTGCACTTGAGGTTCAACACTTAACAATTTTCAACATGTTCAATACATAAGTTAGTTCCAACAGATTGCCATCCGATCGGATTGCTATCCGATCGAGTGACCGTCCTGCTGTGAACTTGTTCTCAACTGAGAAGCCTCACCAATCGGACCACTATCCGATCGAACGACCATTCGATCGATCGACCATTCGATCGATCGACCTGAAGGGTAGAGATACTTCTCTGTTTTCATTATGCTACAACGAAAACTTCAAAGCCATCATACACAAACACATCCTTACCAAACGAATGTCAATCCAATCGAATGGCCATCCGATCGGATGACCATCTGAACGGATTGACATCCGATCGAGTGAACATCTGGTCGGATTGCCATCCGATCGGATTACCATTCGACACTTGGTCACTTTTCACCGTTTTACGCACCGCTCTTCGCTTATGCTATCGTTAACTGTTCAGGCAAATCACACTAGCGTTCCCTTCAATCCATTTCCATCGTTGTGAGTATACTCGATCCCTTTTTGCTTTATACACTTTTGGGTGTTACATACATTACATATTCTATCACAATCGAACACACAACGCAAACACTATTTATACGCTGATCGTTACTGCATGTTACTTGTTTCTCGATGAATGCTTGTATGTCATGTTAACACAGTGATTGTTGCCTGACGCCTTAGCAACGGTAGTACTATTCGTTTGGACTCAGCATGTAACACCCCGTGTTTTGAAAATCAAAGTCAAAGTCAAAGTCAAGATTGAAGCCAAAGGAAGAAAAGATTGCTAATTGCGATCTGTCACTCCTTGCTCAACTACTGTTTGACTTCTTTGACTTGTAATTGAATCTATTTATTTAATCGCTTTAGTTGTATTATGTGGAGTATCTATTAATAATCGAGGTTTAATCGCTATTTAATCGACTTATCGCATATCGCTATCGCATTCGCAACTCGAATCGTGTGTGTGCTATTATGTGTTACTTGTGCATGATATGCTTATGTTGAGGTGTTAATCGCAATCTATCGCATCGCAATCGAATCGCAAAACGCTAAGCGCAAGTTAATTATAGTGATTGTATGTTAGATATCGTAGTTATGTTATTTGTGTAACTAATGGGGAATACTATCGCACCGCTCACTCGAATCGCATCGCAACACTCAACACGCGAATCGAAACGACAAAACTCGTCACGTCGAACACCAGGATCGAGTTGCCACCCGATCGACCCGGCACTCTCACCACTTTCCTTTTTGGGAAACCCTATAAATACCCACCTGTCACATCATTTGTGATGTGACAGCTCCTTGTTCGACCAGCCGACCTCAAGCACTCATTTCTCTCGATTTCTCTCGATTCTTGTAAGTTTTCAACCCAAATCTTATACTTCTATGATCTTCACGCACTTCTTCGTCATTTTCACCCTTGAATCTCAACTTTTAACCGTGAAATCACCGGATTTGAGGTGTTCTAGGGTGATGTCATCATGGGGTTCTCATGAACTTCAAAGTTTGGCTTCATTCCACCAAGAACAACTTAGATCTGAAGGATTTCCACAAGATTAAACAATGTTTTTGCATAGATCTACACAAATTCATGGTTGAAAGGATTGAAAGAAGGTTTTCCAACTTTCTTTCAACTCTTTTACACTCAACGCACTCAAAACCGATAGAATCGGAGCTCGTTCTAATCTTCTACTCCTTCTTAGTGATGGGTTGGTTCAAGATCTGAATTCTATCCGAGAGATAATTGATTTCGGGTTTGAACATGAACAACCGTCTTGAACCGTGAATAGGTCGGACTAGGGTGATTCCTGTTCGACCGGGTAACTTGGGTCGAGCAAAGATTTCTATTGTTTAAGCAAGCTATCATAACGTCTCATTCAAAGCTGCAAAACTTCAAACAAAATCAAGTGTCAAGTCGATCAGATCGTCGGGACGGATTACTGTCCGATCGGATTGCCATCCGATCGACCGATCATCCGATCGGGTTGCACTTGGTTCCACACTTAAACGTTTATTCAAAATTCCAAAGTTCTGAACGTCGAACGGATTGCTGTCCGATCGGATTGCCATCTGATCGAACGACTACCCGATCGAGTGACGTCTGTGACTTTAGTACTTAATTAATTTCCAAAGATCATCAGTAACTAACGGATTGCCACCCGATCGGATAGCCATCCGATCGAGTGACCGTCCTGCTGTGAACTTGTTCTCAATTGAGAAGCCTCGTCAATCGGATCGCCATTCGATTGACCGGCCTGAAGGGCAGAGATACTTATCTATTTTTAAAATGCTACAACGAAAACTTCAAAGGACAAACCATCATACACAAACATATCCTTACCAAACGAGGTGTCAACCCAATCGAATGGCCATCCGATCGGGTGACCGTTCGAAAGGATTGACATCCGATTGACTGGCCATCTGATCGGATTTCCATCCAATCGGATTACCATCCGATACTTGGTACACTTGCATCGTTTTACACGCCGCTCATCGTTTATGCTATCGTTACCTGTTCAGGCTAATCTCTCTCAGCGCTCCCTTCAATCCAAGATTGTGTTTACTTGTTAAACACAATCTGTGAGTATACTCGATCCCTTTTTACTTTATGCACTTTTGGGTGTTACATACGTTACTTATTCTAATTCACATCGATCACACAACGCAACACTATTTATACGCTGACCTCTAATGCATGTTATACGTGACTCGATGAATGCCTGTTTGTTATGTTAACACATTGGTTAATGTCTACCTGTCTTAGCAACGATAGTACGATAGTTTGGACTCAGCACCTGTTCACTCAGGGGTTGTTAAGGACAATACTTCACGTGTTCATAGTGGTGAACATGTGATGCACACTCGCTACTCGCAGTCAACTCGCAGTCATTGGTGTTGATAGGATCTTTGTCGATAACTTACATGCTTCACGTTATACGTTGTACATGCTGGTTATGTGTAAATGATTTTGAACTCTATTATGCTATATCAAACTTGTATGCTCACCTTTACACTATGTGTATTGACCTTTATTTCAACGTATGTGACAGGTGTTTAGGATGTCGTGCTTTGCTTGCTATGTGATGGAATCGAGCTTAGGAGAGTCTAGAAACAAACAAGGACAATTTATTTTAATTTGAATCTGAGTTATCGGAACAGTTTTATTTGTGTTGGAGATATCTCTGTCTGTACTAACTTACTTGCTTAATAGGTTATGGTATGGGACATAATGTTTAACTATTCAGTAAAGTAGTTGTTATGGAATTTCTATTGAACAATCTGTTTTGCTCAGTGTCACGCCCCGATGATTCTGCCATCGGTTGGGGTGTGACAGATTGGTATCAGAGCCATAACGATAGGGAATTAGGCAAGACTCAACCTAGTCCGGGTCGATGTCTTAGAAACGACCTAGTCTATAGTCTAAGCACCAACAGACCGACTCGTGCATGCCCAGTAGGGGTTTTGTACGAGCTTACTCGCTATTTCTCACTCGAACTCGCTATACACTACACACTTGCGCAAACATCGCATACTACAGTTCTGTGCAAGATCGGCCTTTCCTAAGGCTGATTTCACACACAGACGAATGATCTGGTTAAGAATAGGTGTGAAAACCGAAAACTCTCGACCATATTACTCATTTGAATTGCTATCTTTACTATAAAACAAGAGAATTTGCGTTGAATCAGGAGTGAAATCCATACTTTGACGCATATCTCCTTATCTATCTCGTGATTTCATCACACAAGCAGGAACGTAGTCGCTAAGTTAAGGGTGAAACCCGAACCTTAATGACTCGTTCTACTCTTTAATCGCACCGCTCGCTTGAATCGCATCGCAACGCTCAACACGCGAATCGAAATGACAAAACTCGTTGCGCCGAACACCAGGATCGAGTGGCCAACCGATCGAGTGGTCATCCGATCGGATTGCCATCCGATCGCGTTGTCACCCAGTCGGGCTGCCACCCGATCGACCCGACACTATCACCACATTCCTTTTTGGGAAACCCTATAAATACCCACCTGTCACATCATTTGTGATGTGACAGCTCCTTGTTCGACCAGCAGACCTCAAGCACTCATTTCTCTCGATTTCTCTTGATTCTTGTAAGTTTTCAACCCAAATCTTGTACTTCTATGATATTCACGCACTTCTTCATCATTTTCACCTTTGAATCTCAACTTTTAACCGTGAAATCACCGGATTTGAGGTGTTCTAGGGTGATGTCATCATGGGGTTCTCATGAACTTCAAAGTTTGGCTTCATTCCACCAAGAACGACTTAGATCTGAAGGATTTCCACAAGATTAAACAATGTTTTTTCATAGATCTACACAAATTCATGGTTGAAAGGATTGAAAGAAGGTTTTCCAACTTTCTTTCAACTCTTTTACACTCAACGCACTCAAAACCGATAGAATCGGAGCTCGTTCTAATCTTCTACTCATTCTTAGTGATGGGTTGGTTCAAGATCTGAATTCTATCCGAGAGATAATTGATTTCGGGTTTGAACATGAACAACCGTCTTGAACCGTGAACTGGTCGGACTAGGGTGATTCCTGTTCGATCGGGTCACTTGGGTCGAGACAAGATTTCTGTTGTTTAAGCAAGCTTTCATAACGTCTCGTTCAAAGCTGCAAAACTTCAAACAAAATCAAGTGTCAAGACAATCAGATTGTCGGGACGGATTATCGTCCGATCGGATTGCCATCCGATCGACCAGCCATCTGATCGGGTTACACTTGGTTCCACACTTAAACGTTTATTCAAAATTCCAAAGTTCTGAACGTCGAACGGCTTGCCGTCCGATCGGATTGCCATCCGATCGAACGACCACCCGATCGAGTGACGTCTGGGACTTTAGTACTTAATCAATTTCCAAAGATCATCAGTAACTAACGAATTGCCACCCGATCGGATAACCATCCGATCGAGTGACCGACCTGCTATGAACTTGTTCTCAACTGAGAAGCCTCTCCAATCGGATCACCATCCGATCGAACCGACGTTCGATCGACCGACCTGAAATGCAGAGATACTTCTCTATTTTTAAAATGCTACAATGAAAACTTCGAAGGACAAACCATCATACACAAACACATCCATACCAAACGAGGTGTCAACCCAATCGAATGGCCATCCGATCGGGTGACCGTCCGAACGGATTGACATCCGATCGACTGGCCATCCGATTGGATTGCCATCCGATACTTGGTACACTTGCATCCTTTTACGCACCGCTCATCGTTTATCCTATCGTTACCTGTTCAGGCTAATCTCTCTCAGCGCTCCCTACAATCCAAGAGAGTGTTTACTTGTTAAACACAATCTGTGAGTATACTCGATCCCTTTTTGCTTTATGCACTTTTGGGTGTTACATACGTTACTTATTCTAAATCACATCGATCACACAACGCAACACTATTTATACGCTGACCTCTAATGCATGTTATACGTGACTCGATGAATGCCTGTTTGTTATGTTAACACATTGATTGCTGTCTACCTGCCTTAGCAACGATAGTAGTATAGTTTGGACTCAGCACCTGTTCACTCAGGGGTTGTTAAGGACAATACTTCACGTGTTCACAGTGGTGAACATGTGATGCGCACTCTCTACTCGCAGTCAACTCGCAGTCATTGGTATTGATAGGATCTTTGTCGATAACTTACATGCTTCACATTATACGTTGTACATGCTGGTTATGCGTAAATGATTTCGAACTCTATTATGCTATATCAAACTTGTATGCTCACCTTTACACTATGTGTATTGACCTTTATTTCAACGTATGTGACAGGTGTTTAGGATGCTGTGCTTTGCTTGCTATGTGATGGAACCGAGCTTAGGAGAGTCTAGAAATGAACAAAGACAATTTATTTTAATTTGAATCTGAGTTGTCAGAAAAGTTTTATTTGTTTTGGAGATATCTATGTCTGTAATAACTTACTTGCTTAATAGGTTATGGTATGGGGCATAATGTTTAACTATTCGGTAAAGTAGTTGTTATGGAATTTCTCTTGAACAATTTGTTTCGCTCAGTGTCGCGCCCCGATGATTCCGCCATCGGTTAGGGTGTGACACAGCACCTGTCGTGGATGGAGGTTGTTAAGGTTACCTCTCACATGTCACAGTGGTGATATGTGTTGCGCATTCTACAACTCGCAGTCTAGTCTGTGCATATTTCATTGTCGATAACCTACTAGCTTCGCACTATAGATGTTACATGCTGGTTATGCGTAAACGATTTCGAACTCTACTATATCTATTAAACTTGTATGCTCACCTTTACACTATGTGTATTGACCTCTATTTTAACGTATGTGACAGGTGCTAATGCTTAGGATGTTGTGCTTGCTTGCTATTGATGGAACCGAGTAGGAGAGTCTAGAAACAAAGACAATTTATTTAATTAAATCTGAGTTGTCAGAACATGTTTGTTTTGAGGATATCTATGTCTGTAATAATTTGATTGCTTGGTAGGTTATGGTATGGGACATAATATTAACTATCTAGTAATCTAGTTGTTATGGAATTTCTCTTGACAATCTGTTTCGCTCATTACCATGCCCCGATGTTTCCGTCATCGGTTGTGGTGTGACAGATTGGTATCAGAGCCATAACTATAGGGAATTACGCAAGACTCGACCTAGTGCAGGTCGATGTCTTAGAAATGACCTAGTCTATAGTCTAAGTACCAACAGACCGACTTGTGCATACCCAGTGTGGGTTTGTACGAGCTTACTCGCTACCTCACGCTCAAACTCGCTGTACACTACACACTTGCGCGAACACCGCATACTACAGTTCCGCGCAAGATCAGCCTTTCCTAAGGCTGGTTACACACACAAACGGCTGATCTGGTTAAGATTAGGTGTGAAAACCGTAAACTCTCGACCAGATCACTCGTTCGACTCGCTACTTTTACTATAAACAAGAGAATTTGCGTTGAATCAGGAGTGAAATCCATACTTTGACGTGAATTTTCTCCTCTACTTCATCAACACAAGAAACATAGTCATTGAGTTAGGGGTGAACCCGAATCTCGATGACTTATTCCGCTCTTTATCATGGTTTTACAAAACTCTAACCAAAGTCTCGAAGGACTCCAACGACTTGAGTCACTCAGTAACTGGAAGGATGCGTGCCAATAGCCAGGATTGAGGCGAAAGCATAATCCGGAAAGCAAAAGTGTATACAAAAAGTCCTTGTGAATAGTCGAATCACTTTGGGTAGTCGACGTCTATCACATCCAGACAATCTATCCTCGATTTTATGTGTTACGATTCTGGAATCCGCAGCAACTAGCTCTGTAATCTATCAATTTTATGTGGATTTTATGTGATTACATGTTTCGGTTTTTGGTGATTTACTCACTTTTCGCTATTCACTTTGATCAACACGCACCACTCGCACTGCACATCTATCTCAAACCGCAAACAAATCGCTGGTCTATGTTCGCAATCGCTACTCGCTATTCGCAATCGCTATACTTAATCGCTATACGTGCTGTGAAGGATAGGTGAATACGTGCAACATACGTGTTTAAGTTAGTTTATGTGCTTACGTGCTTATGTGTTTATGTGCTTATGTGATTCTATGGTTATGTGCCTACGTGATATTGTGAATGACTGTGTTCCTGAGCTTTATGGTGAATCGCTAGACAATACTAGGATTAATCGAAATTGAGTTTGAGTCCTGTGGCGATGTCTGTTGCAGACAATGTCGTCATTTAGGTCCAACACTCCCGCGCTCTAGACGTAATCACGCTGACAAGCGAATCGCCTCTCTCGTCGCTAAGCAAATGGCGAAAGTCATTCCCCAAATCGTCAGTGAGCTAAACGAGAATGCAAGCAAGTCCTCGGAAGAGTCCAGGACCGATACTCCTAAGGCTGCTTTTAGCTTCAAGCAGTTCAAAGCCTGCGAACCAAAAGAGTTTACCGGCGAAGATGGTCCTACGACCATGTTTCAATGGTTTGTTTCTATCGAAGTCACCCTGCGCCAGAGTGGCTGTCCAGAAAACCTACGCACCGTTAATGCTACCGGCGTCTTCCAAACCCGCGCTCTTGATTGGTGGACGGCCGAGAGCAACAAACGAGGAAACGATGCAGCTTTCGGATTGTCTTGGGATGAGTTGAAGAACATAATGATGCAAGAGTTCTGTCCTCCCCATGAACTCCAAAAGCTTGAGGATGAATTCTGGCATATAAAGCAGGATGGCGGAGATAACGCTGGTTTAACTGCACGCTTCAAGCAGTTGAGTATTATCTGTCCCGGTCAGGTTACTACCCCAGATGTCACAATCAAGAAGTATATCCGTGCTATTCCGGATTGCATTGCATATTTTGTTCAGGCTGCAAAGACTACAACGATCGAGGAAACCTACCTGCTCGCTGCAGAGATCAACGATAAGCGAGTCAGGGCGGGTTATTTTGACAAAGCTGCTAAGAATCTGCATCAAGCCACCGCTGCTTCAACCGCTGAAACCACCGCCGCACCGCAACCTTCGAAGCTCTCACACCGAAAGAGGAAGAATAACAGCAGTTCCAGCAACAAGAACTGTGCAGTTACTGCTGCCCCGCTCCAAGCAGTACCAGCACCACCGCAACCTCAACACCACCAAGTAGTGGCACCTGTGGTCAATGCACCGCCTGCCAATCGTGCATACACTGGACCACAACCGCTTTAACCTACTTGTACTTATCATCACCCGGTGGGTCTCGCATGTCGGTTCTGCGTTCATTGCAATATGTACGGCCATTTCACCGCAAACTGCCGTATAGGTCTACGTCAAACCCCAGCTCCAGCTCAAGGTCAAGCTCTTGCTCAACAAGCTCTACTTACTGCTCCTCAAGGCCATCAAACAGCTCCTGCACCCGCAACTAATGCTCGAGCTTGCTTTGCATGTGGTGATCCCAACCACTTCGCAAACATGTGCCCAAATCGAGTGGTAAAGCAAGACCCACAACAGCAGCAACCCCAGCAGCAGCCAGCAGCCCGCGGACGTGCATTCAACATCAACGCCCATCAGGCTCAAGCAGACAACAATGTGGTCAATGGTACGTTCCTTGTAAATGGTATATATATGCTTCGTGTTTCTTTGATACTGGAGCAGATAACTGTTTTGTATCATTTAAATTCGAAAAGCTCCTTAATCGTAAGCGCGCCCATCTACCGTCGACGTTCGATGTTGAAGTTGCCACCATAAGAACCGTCACCGTCAATTCTGTTCTACGTGATTGTACGCTTGAACTCAACAATCACGTCTTCCCTGTTGACCTTATTCCGATGCAACTCGGAAGCTTTGACACCATAGTAGGCATGGATTTTCTTCACGAGAATCGTGCTGAAATTGTTTGCTTCGAAAAGATGATTCGTTTCTCTCTATCTAATGGTGATCAACTGTGTGTGTATGGAGAAACTCCTTCGAAAGGTCTCAAACTCATGTCATGTGTCCAAGGAAGAAAGTATCTCCGCAAGGAATACAGAGCTTTCTTGACACACATTGTAGTAGCGGAGAAAAAGGAAGTTAAGGAGGCAGACCAGGTGCCTGTAGTTCATGAATTTCCCAACGTATTTGCTGAAGATCTTCCCGGATTACCTCCCGCTCATGATATCGATTTCCGAATCAACCTCATTCCTGAAGCAAATCCTGTTGCTAAAGCGCCTTACGTCTTGCTCCTTCTGAAATGCGCGAACTCTCGAGTCAGCTTCAGGAACTACTTGATAAAGGCTTTATTCTCCCTAGCACCTCTCCTTGGGGCGCGCCTGTCCTTTTCGTCAAAAAGAAGGATGGATCGTTCCGGATGTGCATCGACTACAGGGAATTGAATAAGCTAACTATCAAGAATCGCTATCCCTTGCCTCAAATCGATGATTTGTTTGATCAGTTACAAGGTGCTACGTGTTTTTCAAAGATAGATCTACGCTCAGGCTATCACCAGTTACGCATACAAAAGGATGATATTCCCAAAACCGCTTTTCGAACCTGCAATGGTCATTACGCGTTTGTTTTCATGCCTTTTGGTTTGAAAAACGCTCCCGCCATTTTCATGGATCTAATGAATCGAGTGTGCAAACCCTTTCTTGACCGCTTCGTAATCGTGTTCATCGACGATATCCTGATCTATTCCAAGTCAAAAGCCGAACACTCGCAACATCTACGTTTGGTTCTTGAGTTGCTCCAGGGAAACCGTCTCTATGCCAACCAAGTGTGAATTTTAGCTAGAGGAGGTCCAATTCTTGGGTCACATTGTCAATAGTCAAGGAATTCATGTCGATCCTGCGAAGATTGAAGCAGTTAAGAGTTGGGTTACACCTAAGAACCCGTCTGAAGTCCGCTCTTTTCTCGGACTGGCAGGCTATTATCGCTGTTTTATCGAAGGTTTCTCTAAGATCGCTGTGCCGCTTACCTCCCTTACGCATAAGGACAAACCTTTTGTTTGGGGAACTAAACAAGAGGAAGCCTTTCAAACCCTCAAAGCTATGCTTTGCAATGCTCCCGTGGTCTCACTACCCGACGGAAACAACGACTTCGTAGTTTACTGCGATGCCTCAAACCTTGGTCTTGGTTGTGTTCTCATGCAATGAGATAAGGTTATCGCGTACGCTTCTCGACAGCTCAAGATCCACGAGAAGAACTACACCACACATGACCTCGAGCTTGGCACAGTTGTTTTTGCGTTAACGATTTGGCGACACTACCTTCACGGTACCAAGTGTACGATCTTCACCGATCATAGGAGCCTACAACATATCTTTGACCAGAAGGAACTAAATATGCGTCAACGCTGGTGGGTAGAACTGCTCAACGATTACGACTATGAGATCCATTACCATCCAGGCAAAGCAAACGTCTTTGCCAATGCTCTCAGTCGATGAAGCTATTTGCATAGCGTTCGTAATATCCAAGCCCAGCATCATCTCGAAACTCTTATCCGTGACGCACAGCATGCTTGTTTTACCGAACGAACTTTGAAGAAGGAAAGGATTCTAAATGATGGCGCCCAACTCGAGAATAAGTCGAATGGTATCTTTCATTATTTGGACCGAATTTGGATTCCCAAGCGTACGAATTTGCGACAACTTCTGATGGACGAAGCCCACAAATCTCGGAATTCTATTCATCCCGGTGCTGACAAGATGTACCAAGACATACGCTACAAGTACTGGTGGCCGGGCATGAAGAAGGATATCGCTATTTATGTTTCAAAGTGCCTGACTTGTTCCAAGGTCAATACCGAACAACAAGGACCCTCTGGCTTACTCGTTTAACCCGAGATCCCGATGTGGAAATGGGAAAGTATAGCTATGGACTTCATAACGAAACTCCCATGCACGACAACAGGCCATGACAGCATCTGGGTTGTCGTTGACTGTTTGACTAAATCAGCTCATTTCCTACCGATACGAGAAGACTTTAAGGTAGAAAAATTAGCCCGAATCTACACCGAAGAGATCATTTGTCAACACGGGATGCCTCGTGACATCATCTCTGACCGCGATGGTCGGTCTACCTCGCGTCTTTGGGAAACGTTTCAATCTGCTCTCGGTACTACGCTTAATCTAAGTACTGCTTTCCATCCCCAAACCGACGGTCAGACTAAAAGAACGATTCGCACCCTTGAAGACATGCTCCGATCGTGTGTCATAGATTTCGGTGGTAATTGGGACGTGCACTTACCTTTAGTCGAATTCTCGTATAATAACAGTTATCATTCTAGCATACAAATGGCACCATTTGAGGCATTGTACGGAAGGAATTGTTGATCGCCTATTGTGAGGCACGAGGTCGGAAACGCGCAACTTACCGGTCCTGAGCTGTTGCAAGAAATAACTGACAAAATCCTCCAAATTCGAGACAATCTGCTGAAAGCTCGGAGCCGACAGAAAAGTTACACTGATAGACGCTGCAAGCCCCTTGAATTTGACGTTGGCAATCACGTACTCCTAAAGGTTGCACCTTGGAAGGGGGTGATCAGATTCGGCAAGAAAGGAAAGCTTGCGCCTCGATATGTTGGACCCTTTAAAATTCAGGAAAGGATTGGAAAGGTGGCCTACAGACTCGAACTACCGGAGGAACTTAGTAATGTTCACCCGACTTTTCACGTTTTGAACCTCAGAAAGTGCTTACCCGACCAGGAATTACATGCCTCTCGAAGATTTACAAGTGGACGAAACATTACACTCCGTGGAAAAGCCTGTCGAGATCATGGGACGAGAAACCAATGTGCTCAGACGCTCACGCATTCCCATTGTGAAGGTTTGCTGGGAAGGCAAACGAGGTGCCGAGTTCACCTGGGAACTCAAAAGTGACATGAAGGCAAAGCACCCGCAACTGTTTGTTACGCCTACTTCTTAAATTTCGGGACAAAATTTCCTAAAGTAGGGGAGGCTGTAACAACCCGCTTTTTGGAAACTCAAAGTACCAGTCAAAGTCAAAGTCAAAGGAAGAAAAGATTGCTAATTGCGATCTGTCACTCCCTGCTTGACTATTGATTGTACATCAATGACTTGTAATCGAATTCTATTATTTATTTGCTTTAGTTTTATTATGTGGAGTATCTATTAATAATCGAGGTTTAATCCCATGTTTAATCGCTAATCGACTTAACGCTAAACGTATCGATATCGCATTCGCAACTTGAATTATGTGTTCTGGATATTGTTTTACGTGTGTGCGCTATTATGTGTTACTTGTGCATGTTATGTATATGTTGAGGTGTTTAATCGCAATCGCAATCGCAATTCTATCACATCGCAATCTCAATCGCAAATGCTAAACGCAGGTTATTTATAGTGATTGTATGTTAGATATAGTAGTTAAGTTATTTGTGTAACTAATGGGTAATACTATCGCATCGCTCACTCGAATCGCATCGCAACGCTCAACACGTGAATCGAAACAACAAAACTCAACGTGCCGGACACCTGGATCGAGTGGCCAACTGATCGAGTGGCCATCAGATCGGATTGCCATCCGATCGGTGACAAGTCCGACACTTAGGCACTTTCCTCTTTTGGAAACCCTATAAATACCCTCCTGTCACATCATTTGTGATGTGACAGCTCTCCCATTCGATCAGCCGCACTCAAGCCCTCTTTTCTCTCGATTCCTCGCAATTCTTGTAAGTTTTCAACTCAAATCTTGTACTTCTATGATCTACACGCACTCCTTCCTCTTTTGCACCTTTGAATCTTGACTTTAACCGTGAAATCAACGGATTTGAGGTGTTCTAGGGTGATGTCATCATGGAGTTCTTATGAACTTCAAGATTTGGCTTCATTCCACCAAGAACAACTTAGATCTGAAGGATTTCCACATGAATAAACAATGATTTTGCATAGATCTAAACATTTTCAAAGTAGAAAGGATTGAAAGATGGTTTTCCAACTTTCTTTCAACTCTTTTACACTCAATGCACTCAAAACCGGTAGAACCGGAGCTCGTTCTGATCTTCTACTCTTTCTTAGTGATGAGTTGGTTTAAGATCTGGTTACTATCAAGGAGACAACCGATTTTGGGTTAAACAAGAACAACCGTCACGAACTAGTAAACTGGTCGGATTTGGGTGATTCATGTTCAATCGGACGACTTGGGACTTGACGGGATTCTGTTGTTTAGTACGTTATCAAACCGCCTCAAAAAAACCGCAAACTTTCAAAATAAACAAGTTCAAAAGGATCAGATGCGTTGGGACGGATTGCCGTCCGATCGGATTGCCATCCGATCGAACCGCAATCCGATCGGATTGCACTTGAGGTTCAACACTTAACAATTTTCGACATGTTCAATACATAAGTTAGTTACAACGGATTGCCATCCAATCAGATTGCTATCCGATCGAGTGACCGTCCTGCTGTGAACTTGTTCTCAACTGAGAAGCCTCGCCAATCGGATCACTATCCGATCGAACGACCATTCGATCGATCGACCTGAAGGGTAGAGATACTTCTCTGTTTTCAAAATGCTACAACGAAAACTTCAAAGCCATCATATACAAACACATCCTTACCAAACGAATATCAATCCAATCGAATGGCCATCCGATCGGATGACCATCTGAACGGATTGACATCCGATCGAGTGACCATCCGGTCGGATTGCCATCCGATCGGATTATCATTCGACTCTTGGTCACTTTTCACCGTTTTACGCACCGCTCTTCGCTTATGCTATCGTTAACTGTTCAGGTAAATCACACTAGCGCTCCCTTCAATCCATTTCCATCGCTGTGAGTATACTCGATCCCTTTTTACTTTTTGCACTTTTGGGTGTTACATACGTTACATATTCTAAATCACAATCGAACACACAACGCAAACACTATTTATACGCTGGCCGTTATTGCATGTTACTTGTTACTCGATGAATGCTTGTATGTTATGTTAACACAGTGATTGTTTCCTGACGCCTTAGCAACGATAGTACTATTTGTTTGGACTCAGCACCTGTCGTGGATGGGGTTTGTTAAGGTTACCTCTCACATGTCACACTGGTGATATGTGTTGCGCATTCTACAACTCGCAGTCTAGTCTGTGCATATTTCATTGTCGATAACCTACTTGTTTCGCATTATACATGTTACATGCTGGTTATGCGTAAACGATTTCGAACTCTACTATATCTATTAAACTTGTATGCTCACCTTTACACTATGTGTATTGACCTCTATTTTAACGTATGTGACAGATGCTAATGCTTAGGATGCTGTGCTTGCTTGCTATTGATGGAACCGAGTAGGAGAGTCTAGAAACAAAGACAATTTATTTAATTAAATCAGAGTTGTCGGAACATGTTTGTTTTGAGGATATCTATGTCTGTAATAATTTGATTGCTTGGTAGGTTATGGTATGGGACATAATATTAACTATCTGGTAATCTATTTGTTATGGAATTTCTCTTGACAATCTGTTTCGCTCAGTACCATGCCCTGATGTTTCCGTCATCGGTTGGGGTGTGACAACTACTACACACACTCTATGATGGATGATGGATGATGGTGGTGGATGTGGGTTGTGATGGTGGTGGAGTGTGGGTGAAGTGTGAGAGATGAGGTTTATCAAGGGATGCTTTTGAACTGAACCAAGCACCTCTATTTATAGCCTGAACAGAAGCCCGGACACGGCCCCGTGTCTGCTAGGCACGGTCCCGTGTGCAGAAGCGTATCTGTACTATCAAGATTTGCTTGAATTCTGCGAATCTTAGCGTTGACCACGACCGTGTTGACTGGGCACGCCCCCATGTTGGGAAATAGAAGCTTCTACAACTTTGTCTTTTCTGTAGATACCTGAGCACGCCCCCGTGTCCGCGGGGCACGAGGTGTGTTCAACCTTCTGTTTGCTTGTCTTTGCTTAGGAAGATGCTGTCGAGGGGTCGGGCATGCCACGTTTGTTCCTTTACTTGTAATTATGTTAGATTTTGCTGCATATTTGCTCATTTTGTTCATTTACGCTCATTTAATCCTGAAAATATAAAAGGAAGATAAAAGCACACTTTTTCCAACATTAGTACTAAAAAAGGGTTAGTTTTATGCCTCATTTGATGTAATTTATATGTTGCATTTTACACACATCAAATACCCCCACACTTGAATCTTTGCTTGTCCTCAAGCAAAACTCTTTATAATGTGGCTTACACGCCCAAATGGAATGGGTAGAAGAGAAGTTTTGGGCTTGTCTTGAGTGTCGGGAATCCAAGATCTTTATTAGGCTTTATTTCTATGTTATTTACAATCCTATTCGTTATGATTTATTTTGAACGTTTCATAAGAGAAATTACTTATTTGGGCATAACATGCCTCTTTAAAATTCTATTTATATACGAGTTCACATACCTCACGAGAGATCACTCAATACTCGGCCGAAGATGTATTTTTGTGAAACACTCGAGACCGGCATGGAACTTAGTTCTACCATATATGTTTGCCAACCAATCAATCATCCTCCTTTTTAACTATACACCTTTATAAATATCAAGAGGACTTGGGGAAGGGTTAGGCTTGGGTTAAAGGTAGGTGGTTTGGGTTAGTGGTTAGTAAAAGGGGATAAAAGCGTAAAAAGCGTCGGTTGTCGTAAAACTTTTTTTTTGTGACTTTTATTCAAACGAAGCATTTTCAAACAAAGTTTCTTTTGAGGAACTTGTTTGTTTATTGCTATACTCCATTTTTTTATAAGGGATGTCACACGAAAAACCGATCTTTTTCATAAAATAAAGGGTTAAAAATAAAAAGGGTTTTGGTGGGTAAAGGGTGTTTGTTTTGTGGGTTTAGAAACGAAAAGGTTTAGGCTCAAAGGGGTTAACTAGGGGGATTTTGGGTAGGTGGTAAAAAAATGAAAAATAATGGTGTTGAAAAGAAAAAGGGTTAGTCCTAATGCCTCCATCATTTACTTACTTGGGTTTAAGTAGGTAAGGATCGGGAATGTATTGTCATGGCAAGTTCTAGAGTCGTAAGAAACCAAGTGGCTATTCACACAAGAAACGAAAAATGAGCATTTAATCTAAAGATATGTACTTGTATGCTCAATAAAGGCACAAAACTCACTTTTTGTGGGAATGGGTTTATAATGTGATCAAGTATATATAATCAAATTTTAACTAGATTTGTCATGCCGTTTCATAATTTTCTTATGTTGGTTCTTTTTATCACGGCGCTATCGGTTGTAAATTTGTAAAAATATAACCTTTTTAGAACTTGTTATTCCCAAATTAAACCAAGACAAGTAAAAAGAATGAAAAGTTTTAAAAAAAATTGGGGTGATTAGCGGTTCCAATAGAGTTTTGTGTAAGGCTTGTTATTAGGGCTTGCAAAATTCAAGGTTTTAGCATCCCCCCACACTTAAATTACATATTGTCCTTAATGTGTCCCAAAAATAAGTTTTTAGGTTGATTGAATGTGTAAAAAGGTGTTTGAAAGCAAAATTTTATGTTACTGGGCATCTGGATACGGGTCGTGGTGATCGGGCACGACCCTGTGTTCAGATTGTCAGTATCATAGTTTACAGAAGGCTGGGCATGGGGGCATGTTTAGTGAACATGGCCCCGTGTCCAGTTACCTGAACTGGGCATTTTTCTGCATATCATCAGGCACGGGGCGTGTTGGCTGAGCACGACCCCGTGCTGAACTTGCTGTAATGAAGAAAAAGAGTTGGGAGGCTCTGTTTTTGTGCATGGGGTGTAGGTTCAAGTTTCCCTTAGTATCTTCCATCATCCCGAGTGTGTTTTATCCATTACAACACCATCCAAACACCATTTAATACTTAAAACCATCATTCATTGAAAATAACAAATTACATAAGTTCCTAGAAAATTAAAATAAAGAACAAAAATAGAAAATGAAAAGTTCCTAAGATAGATAGGTCAATTGATACATAAAATCATACTAAGGAGTTCTACCCTTATCGTAGGAATATCAAAAGCCCGGAAATAGCTTTCCGGTATTTAAAGGCGTTGTATAACTCGGAACCGAGGGGTGTCCCCTAGATGTCATTGAGCCATTCTTCTATCTCTCTTGGGAGGAAGAAGGCAGGCCCATTTTCCACAATATCTTGTGGAGGGGGAGCGACGGCAACCGGGACCCCATGTAATATGTCTCGAGGGGGTTCCGTGTGCATGGCGTACCACTCGGCCGGTATGATGACTTCCGGTACCACATTCCATGTCTCGAGGGGGTTCCGTGTGCATGGCGTAATGATTGGTACCAAAGGAGGAGAAGCGAGAATATTCAGCCTTTGGTGCAAAAGGTTGACTTCTCGAAGACATCCTTCTAGTCCCACCGATAAATGATTTATATGGTCGACCAAAGCTTCTTCCACTCCTGTCATTTCATCGATGGCCTCTCTCAAGGCATACACGTAGTTCACAAGAGAGTCTTCTACCGATGACCTTCTTCCTTGTCGGTTGTTTCTGAAGTGTGATGAAGATGTTCCACTATTTCTGCTTAACATTCTAAGAAAACAAACCGAAAAGAGTTCAATTTAATGAACCAGTACCTCGGACACGGCCCCGTGCTCAGCGAGCATAGCCCCATGTTCACCTCTCTGCAGATTTTTGAAACAAGGAATCTTGGAGCTTTAAATTATTTTTCTGACTTTTGAAGCATTTTTAAGCAGAAATAACTTAAAACAGTGTTGTAAAACTAATTTTTGACAAGATTCCTTGAATAAAAACCTAACAAATATCAAAATAAAGCTTGAAACTATGGGGATTTCAAGCTTTAATGGAGGTTTAGAGGAGAAAAATGAAGAAGAAGGCAAATGACAAAAGTAGAAAAGACAAGATGGTTGTTGAGAACCTTCTTTAGAATATACCTAGTATGGTATATGTGAAGATCCCACCAGATCTATGTCTTTGGAATGGGTCCAAGAGTGTAGGAATCTTGCTACATTTATAGAAAACGACAGCACGCTGGACACGGCCCCGTGTCGGCTGGACACGGCCCCGTGTGCAGACAAAATTTTGACACTTTTTGTCCGTATTCTGACCAAAAGTCAGACGGGAATCTTTGGGTGGACACGGGGCGTGCTGACCTAGACACGGCCCCGTGGCTAGAAGTTGTTTATGAAGTTTCGTCTATTTTCAATGAGTTTATCCGGATCGGGTGGTTCTTTACTGGACAAAACAACACCGAAGTGCCTGAGATACCTAAGTTGCCCTAGTTTTAGACAAGAACGCAAGAGGATATCGGAAAGGGTGATTCCTAAGCTAAATACCGGTGGGCAAAACCAACCTTTATTTCCCTTATCCGGGCTCTCGTTAAAGAAGGTGTATGTCGAATCGCTCAGGTCTATGTATGCATCGGTGGAAACCGATGGGGAGTCCTTCACGGCACAATCAACACATGGACGACTATCGCTCAAGTCCTCGCAAGAGTTAGAGGTGATTTCGGGAGCAACGATGTTGTTATAATTCGAATGCAACCCCACTAATTCTCCTTGATCGTCGTCTTGAGATGAATTAGTCATATCCATCTCAAGTTCTTTTATCCATGAGAGAATTAGTTCTTCCATTTGAAACAATTCTTAAAGAATCATTTCATCTCAAAGGGATGGTTGAGAGCATTCGAGAGAGAGATAGGGATTGTTTTTACTTTCGCCCATCTTAAGGCTACAGGAAAACAATGGGTCTATATAGTGGGGTTTGTAATTTAAAAAATAACATTTTAAATCCTCATGAGTTCCACCACATATTTGACACCACGTACCATATGAGGAGCGAAAGTAAAAATTATCAGTATCACTCATGATTGCGTCAGAAATTACCAGCCGTCGGGATCTTCCGGCTCTGTTTTCAGTATCTGAAGCTTGGGCACGGGGCGTGTTCAGTGGGCACGGCCCCGTGTTCAGCTACTGTCTGACTTAAAACAGGATTGCCAGTACCAAAGATTGGGCACGGGGCGTGTTCAGCGAGCACGGCCCTGTGCTGAGCTTCTGCAGAAATTGAAAAATCTAGAAAAATCCTAAAAAAACAGAAAAATAAGAAAAACGATTAGGCCGTTGATTCCTAACTTTCTTAAAATCCTTGTGTCCCCGGCAGCGGCACCAAAAACTTGATGTGCGTTAGGTGTGATATGTTTTTATGTATATTTTAAGCCCTTTTTAACACTTTAGTCAAGTTTTAGCTTTATAAAACACAATATTTTACTAACACTAAACACACATATGGGCAAGTGCACCCATCGTGAGCGTAGTATAGCGTTGGTAAGATACTGAGGTCGTCCAAGGACAGAAGAGCTTTTAGTACCGGTTTATCCTCAACGTCTAATCAAATCAAACATTTAGAAAAAGTTTTAAACATGAAAATAAAAACTAAAAGTGCTGAAAAATAAAATAAAAATAAAACAGATAGACAAGATGAATCACTTGGATCCGACTAGCCTTTAGTGTAACCTTTGATGCTTTCCGCACTTTTGCACTTTTTAAGAGATTATCTTAGTTATAGTAGTAGGCCCCTCTTTTGAAGGTGACGTTACCCTTAACCCAGTAGTTTGAGTCAGCAATGATACAATCCTAAAGGGTTGGAATATTGGAAGATAATTAATTAAGTTATTAATGCGTAATGTGGTAGGCCCCTCTTTTGAAGGTGATGTTACCCTCGGCTAAGTGGTTTGAGTCAGCAGTGATACAATCCCATGTAGTCGGGTTAATGTATTAATAGTAGTTTACATATGAGGGGATCAAGCCATTCGCACCCCTGCCATCCAATACCAGTGGGTATTGAAGGAGGTCCTAGTAATCTTGACCCATGTCCTTGCAGGATCTATACACTGAACAAGGCAAGAACCTTACCAAACCATTCCTTAATCCCCGACCAGGTAGCCAACATATCTCCATATAGACCGTGGAGATATGAATGGTGTAAATCTTTTATTTTATATAGACAGTAAAATAATGCCAAGACACCATGGACAAATGATAAGGAAGTTTCACCTACAACAAAAGAAACTAGTTATTAAAGTCATTAATACAAAACCAATTAAAAAGTGCGAAAATATTAAAAAACAAAAGTATTACACTAAATGCTTGTCTTCACCAAGTGATGTAAGAGACTTAGGCAAAGATGGCCTTTGATTGTCAAGAACTCTTACTATCAATCTTGGATCCCGAGACTACTACACACACTCTATGATGGATGATGGATGATGGTGGTGGATATGGGTTGTGATGGATGTGGAGTGTGGGTGAAGTGTGAGAGAGGTGGCTTGTCATGGGATGCTTTTTGAAGTGAACCAAGCACCTCTATTTATAGCCTGCACAGAAGCCCGGACACGACCCCGTGTCCGCTGGGCACGTTCCCATGTCCATCCACTTTCTCTTTCTTCATTAATTGCATTAGCTCCACACGCCCCCGTGTCCGCTGGGCACGGCCCCGTGTGCAGAAGTGTATTTGTACTATCAAGATTTGCTTGGATTATGCGAATCTTAGCATTGACCACGGCCGTGTTGACTGGGAACGCCCCCGTGTTGGGAAATAGAAGCTTCAACAACTTTGTCTTTTCTGCAGACACCTGAGCATGCCCCCGTGTCCGCTGGGCACGGGGCGTGTTCAGCCTTCTGTTTGCTTGTCTTTGCTTGGGAAGATGCTGTCGAGTGGTCGGGCATGCCATGTTTGTTCCTTTTCTTGTAATTATGTTAGATTATGCTGCATATTTGCTCTTTTTGTTCATTTACGCTCATTTAATCCTGAAAATACAAAAGGAAGACAAAAGCACACTTTTTCCAACATTAGTACTAAAAAGGGTTAGTTTTATGCCTCATTTGCTGTAATTTGTATGTTGCATTTTACACACATCATTAATATATAATTTAATAATATTATGGGGTAGATGTACATTAAACAAAAATTTATTTGGTATTTAATTTATCAATGGGGTAGATGTACATTAAACAAACATTTATTTGAGATTTGATTTATCAAATAATATGATCCATAGGTGCCTGAAGTAAATTGTTGAACAAAAAAAATGCGTATAACATATATATATGTATAATATATTGTTTAGAGTTATCTTAAAAGCTTATGCATATGCATATGCAAACTATTATGCTGCCACCTTTTTGGTTTATCGGCACGTATATTAGTATTAGAGGGCGAATGTCATTCTGTCAAATAAGTTTGTCTCATATAAAATAAATACTATATATCAATGTTGAGATAAAGAAGGTTCGTAAAGTGAGAAACATAAACTTAGTGAAACAGAAAAATATAATGGTTGTCTACGGTGATAATGGGATTCGATTAGTGACATACTTTGGTCATGATATATAGTCAAGTAGCAAACTTTCAGGTAAATACGTTTAACTCTTTTACAAATTTTGAAATGCTTTAAATTTCAAATATGGCATGGGTTTATATTAAATATGTTTAGCATGTATTGTAGTTTACTGAAGCATTTGGAACATGTGAGTGTATTTCGAATTTGATCAAATTGGTACATGTTGCGAAACCGTAAAACTGGATATGTAATCACGGTAGGTAAACTATACATAAAACCGGGCATGTATTCACGATAGTACACACGGGTAAGGATACTCGCTGAATGTGTAGCTTACTAGTGTAAGTGTAAATAGATTTAAGTAATACTTGTCAAAAATTTGTTAGGTGTCTGACGTGCGCGTGTGAGGGTATATTTTTAAGATATATTTTAGCTCTTTTTACTCACAAATTCAAGCTTTAAATTTATAAAACACGATATTCTACTATCACTCTACACACACGTTAGGGCAAGCGCACCCAGCGCAGACGTAGTATAGTGATGGCAAGATACCGAGGTCGTCCAAGGACACAAGTGTTTTTAATACCGGCTTATCGTTAACGTCTAATCTAACCAAATTTTGATGAAAAGGTTTTTTAAAACTATAAAAAGATAAACTAAAAAGCAAAAATAAAATATAAGGAAAAACAAATAGACAAAAAGGAATCACTTGGTTCCAACTCCTCTTTTATGTATCCATTTAATGATTTCCGCATTTTGGGCATTTTAAGAGATTATCTTTAAGCTATAGTAGTAGGCCCCCTTCCAGGCAGCATTACCCTCAATCTATTGGTCTGAGTCAGCAGGGATACAGTCCCGCAAGGTCGGATTATTGAAAGATAATTAAGTAAGTTATTAATGAGAAAAGTGGTAGGCCCCCTTCAGGTAGCGTTACCCTCGACCCTTTGGTCTGAGTCAGTAGGGATACAGTCCTCCCAGGGTTGGTTTAAAGTTTTAATAGTAGTTTATAGATAAGGGTTTCAAGCAGTTTATTACTCTCAGTCGGGCCACTCATTCCCGGCTAACCCATGGAGTAGTACTAACCTTGAACCGGGTTCTTGAAGGATCTATACACTGAACGAGACATAGAATTACCCAACCACCCTTCTAACCCCCTTCCAAATAGTTAACATGCTTTATATAAACTGTAAAGACACAAATATGTGAATCAACAACATATGAAGAATGGTTAGATAAATTCGCCTTCAACATAAAAAACTAGTTATTAAAGTCATTAATACATACCCAGTTAAAAAGGAGCCAAAGATTGGAAATCAAAAAGTAATACATAAAAGATTTGTTTTCACCAAGTGATGTAAGAGTTTAGCCAAGCATGGCCTTTGTTTGACAAGAACTCTTATGATCGATCTTGGATCCCGAGACTACTACACACTCTAAATGATGGAAGATAGATTATGGTGGTGGATGATGGTGTTTTAGTGGTGGTGGAGTGATGGAAAGTGAGAGAAAAGTGGTTTGCCAAGGGATGGATTGGAATGGAACCAAGCACCCCTATTTATAGCTGAAGAAAAACGTTCACCACAGGCCGTGCCTGCCTGGCACGGCCCCGTGGCCATCTCTCTCTCTCTCTCTCTCTTTCTCATTAACTGAAGTGTCAGGTCTTGTAGTAACACGGCCTCGTGTGTTAACGGTACGGCCCGTGGCCAATGTACTTGCTCTACTATCTCCGATTCTACGAATCTTAGAGTTGTCCACGCCCCGTGTTGCCTTAGCATGGCCCCGTGTTGGTTGTCTGTTTTTTCCTTTGCTGTTGTCTTTTCTTCTGCAGAGAATTCAATCTTGGACATGGCCCGTGTCTGGTGGGCACGGCCCCATGTCAGGTCTTCTAATCTTGCCATTTTCTCGGTTTGGATGTGGATTGGGGTTTGGCGAGTTGCATCAATCCTTCTTCCTTGTATTTATGTTGGTTTTGGTTGTTATTTTGCTCCTTTTGCGTGTTTAAGCTCTTTTGACCCTATAAATTAAAAAGGAACAAAGAAACAAGCTTTTTCCAACATTAGTACCGAAATGGGTTGATTTTACGCCGTATAACAATTTATATGTTGTATTTTACGTACATCAAATACCCCCACACATGAATCTTAGCTTGTCCTCAAGCAATACTCTAAAATGTGGCATACTCACCCAAATGGAATAGGTAGAAGAGAAGGTTTTGGTCTCATCTTTATAATGTCGGGAATCCAAGTTCTAAATTAATTTTGTTTTTATTTTATTTACAATCTTATTCGTCATGATTTATTTAAAACACAAGTTAAGGAAAATTATTTATTTTGGGCATAACATGCCTTTATAAAATTCCATTTAGTTATTTACAAATTTACACACCACACAAGTGGTCATTCAACAATCGGCCGAAGGTGTGTAAGTGAGAACGCCCGTGCCTGGTTTTGGAACTTACTCCTTCCATATGCTTGACAACCAATCAAACTTCCTCCTTTTTGACGCTAAAAAAAATTATCGGTTTTTCTACTGCTTTGTGGCTTAGCAAAAAAATACTTTGGGATTTTTTTGCCAAAGATGAAGCTGAGCCCTAATCGTAATTTTATAACCAATATCTTCACAAAAATAAAAGGAGAAAAATGAAAAGGTTTGTTTTTGTGGGTTTTAGAAATGAAAGGTTTAAGGCTCAAAGGGTTTATCTAGGGGGATGTTTTTGGTAAAGAAAAGAAAAATAAAGGTTTGAAGTGAAAAATGGGTTGATCCTAATGCCTCCATCATTTACTTACTTGGATGTGTGTCGGTAAGAACTTGGAACGTATTGTATTGGCAAATTCTAGATTCGTAATAACCAAACGGGCTATTCACATAAAAAACGAAAATTGAGCAATTAGTATAGATGTAAATTTATATGCTCGGTAAAGGCTCAAAACTCACTTTTTATGAGAAAAGGGTTGTAGTGTAAAAATGTATAAGTAATCAAATTTTACAAAGACTTGTCATGCCCATTTTTGTAATTTTCATAATTTGTTCTTTTTATCACGAAGCTAGCAGGTGTAAATTAGTAAAAACATAATATTTAGAACTTATTTTACCCAACTAAACCAGGATAAGTAAGAGAAAACAAAACAAATTTTTTTAAAAGTTTGGGGTGATTAGCGGTTCCAATGCGAGTTTTGTGTAAAGCTTATTTTAGGACAAACGATTCAAAGTTTTATCATCCCCCCACACTTAAATTACACATTGCCCTCAATGTGTCCCAAATAGGATTTATTTTGGTTAAATGTGTAAAGAGTGTGAAAAATAGCAAAATTTTTTGTTACTGGCACTTGTAGCACGGGGGCGTGCTATGGGGACACGTCCCCATCTCCAAAGTGCTAGTAACAAATTTGATCAAAAGACTTACAGTAAGGTGGCCACGGGGGTGTGCTGGGTGAGCACGGCCCGTGCCACCTTCTTGGTAGAAGATTTTGGACATCAGTAGGTTGGGCACGGGGGCGTGCTGGGTGAGCACGACCCCGTGCTGCAGACCATGTTTTTTTGCAGTTTTTTAGTCGGGAGGCTCTGGTTTACGTGCATGGGTTCCAATTTTCATCACATTTAAGACATTTCCAATTTCTGTAACACGTTTACTGAAACCATCATCAACCATACTTCCATTTCATTGAAATAAAAGACAAGTACAAGAAAATAAAGATTACAAACCTAAATTAGCCTAAGATAGATTCTCAAGGAATGCCTCCCCGAGATCATTATTTAAAAACCCTATAGCTATTTTCCTAGATCTAAGAAGGTTAGACGTCGGAGGACTTGAGCTATTTCCAGAAGAACTCAATTAGAGGTCATTGAGCATTTCATCTATCTGCCTTTGAAGGAAGATGTAGGGCTCCTCTTCGACTTCTTCTTGAGGGGGAGCGGGATTCACCGGAACCTCAAAGGCGATATTGAGAGGGGGAGGTTCCGGATTCTCATCTTTCCACTCGGTAGGTTGAATGACCTCATTTGCGAGGTTCCAATCTTCTTGTGTCCAGATCGGTTCCATCGGAGGCATGGCCAAGATGTTCAACCTTTGGTGCAAAAGGTTGATCTCCCTAAAGCAATCCTCTAGACCCATGGAGAGGTAGTTCACCGATCGATAAGAACTTCTTCCACCATGGTCATTTCCTCGAGAGACTCCCTTAAAGCACTCTCGTATCTAACAAGAGTAGCCTCAAGAGAGAGTCTCCTCCCTCTTCAGTGATTCCTTGAGCTAGTTGATGAAGTCCCGCTTTGCTGGCTCGACATTCTAGGAAAAATGACCAACCATTAACAAGTTATGTGATATCATACCAGTCAGCATGGACCCGTGCTGCTCCATCTGTTCTAGATGCTTAGCTCAAGAAATTTTATTTTAAGTTAAATTTATTTGATTTTTACTTTTCTAATCGTAAATAATTTAAAATATTGTTTTATTATAGTAGAATTGCAAAACTTTGAGCTATGAATCAAGCTTTTGAACCTCATATCGAAGCTTTTTAAGCTTGAAGCTTCAAGCTTCAATGGAGTTCTTGGTGGAAGGAAGAAGAGGAAAGGACCAAAAGAAGTAAGGACAAGAAGGTCAAATGAAACCTTTTCAAGAACATACCTTTTAAAGTATGTATGATGAATCTGGAGGATCTTGCCTTTTTGGAATGGTTTTAAACATTCTCCTCAAGGCTGACTTTATAGACAGTGACAGCACGCTGACATGGCCCCGTGCCTGGGTAACACGGCCCCGTGTCATTTGCATGCGTCAGAGAATGTTGTTCGTTAGTGAAACACGGGCCATCGTGTTACAAAAATGGGAGGTGCACGGCCCCGTGACAATCCAACACGCCCCATGTTCTGGAAGGATGATGGACACAGCCCCGTGTTCAAGGAACACGGCCCCGTGTTCAAGGAACACGGCCCCGTGTTCAGGGAATTTATGAAGTTTGTCTAGGGTTTTAAGGAATTGTCCGTTATCGGGTAGTTCTTTACTGGTTGGAACAACAACGTATTGCCGGATATACCTTAGGCTCTGACGAGAGGTACGAAAACGCAAGAGGTTGTCGGAAAGATGGAATCCTACTTTAAAAATGGGAAACTGAACCATCTCTTATTTACCTTATCCGGGCTCTTGTTAAAGAAGGTATGAGTAGACTCGCTCCTGTCCAAACCGTCGGTGTGAAATTCACACTCTGTAAAGGGGACCGTCATCGTGAAATCGTGACAGGGAAGACTATCGGCTTCGTCTTCGCAAAAGTCTAGGGCAGGTTTGTTCGTCTCGGTGTTGTTTGTACCTGATTTTCCTTCCATCGATTCCCCTTCGGTTGGGATCCTTGACGAACATCGCGCCTTCATCAAGGATTCTATTTCTTTGAGTTTTTGGAGAATCCTCTTTTCTGTTGACTTATATCTTCTAAGTCTTCTAGGTGAGAGGGTTGGTGGAGTTTAGGAGGATGGACGTTATTATCATTTTTACTCCCGCTCATCTTAAGTTGATCGTTACAGGAAAACAATGGTGCTAAATAGTGGGGAGTGAAGTTTAGAGCGCCACATTTCGATTCTTCATGCTCCTCCCCACAATAATCGCACCATTCACCGTAAGAGTGGCGGGGGTAAAAATAATCATAAAAATCCATGTTTTCCATAAAGTTTTTAACCGTCGGGATCAGGCGGTTACTATTTTCCTACAAACTGTTAGTCTGACACGACCCCATGTCAAGGCAACACGGCCCCGTGCTGCAGTCTGTATCTGGCATAAAATAGATTTGAGGTTACTGGAGAGTTGACACGGCCCCATGTAGATTACATACGGCCCCGTGTCAGTTCTGCAGAAAGTGAAAAATCTAAAAAAAAAGAAGAAAAACCTAAAAAGAAAAGAAAAAAATGATTAGGCCGTTAATTTTAAGCTTTCTCAAAATCCTTGTATCCCAGGCAACGGCGCCAAAAACGTGACGTGTGCGTGTGAGGGTATATTTTTAAGATATATTTTAGCTCTTTTTACTCGCAAATTCAAGTTTTAAATTTATAAAACACGATATTCTACTATCACTCAATAGACACGTTAGGGCAAGCGCACCCAGCGTGGACGTAGTATAGTGATGGCAAGATACCAAGGTCGTCCAAAGACACAAGAGCTTTTAATACCGGCTTATCGTTAACGTCTAATCTAACCAAATTTTGATGAAAGGTTTTTAAAACTATAAAAAGATAAACTAAAAAGCAAAAATAAAATATAAGGAAAAACAAATAGACAAGAATGAATCACTTGGTTCCAACTCCTCTTTTATGTATCATTTTAATGATTTCCACAATTTGGGCATTTTAAGAGATTATCTTTAAGTTATAGTAGTAGGCCCCCCTTCCAGGTAGCGTTACCCTCAACCTATTGGTCTGAGTCAGCAGAGATACAGTCCCGCAAGGTCGGATCATTGAAAGATAATTAAGTAAGTATTAATGCGAAGAGTGGTAAGCCCCATTCAGGCAGCGATACCCTCAACCCTTTGGTCTGAGTCAGCAGGGATACAGTCCTCGCAAGGTTGGTTTAAAATTTTAATAGTAGTTTATAGATAAAGGATTCAAGCGGTTTCTTACTATCAGTCGGGCCAGTCATTCCCGGCCAATCCATGGAGTAGTAATAAGCTTAAACCAAGTTCTCGTAGGATCTATATACTGAACGAGACATAGAATTGCCCAGCCACCCTTCTAATCCCCTTCCAAGTAGTTAACGCACTTTATATAGACCGTAAAGACACGAATATGTGAATCAACAACATATGAAGAATGGTTAATTTGCCTTCAATATAAAAAAACTAGTTATAAAAATCATTAATACATACCCAATTAAAAAGGAGCCAGAGATTGGAAATCAAAAGGTAATACATAAAATATTTTTCTTCACTAAGTGATGTAAGAGTTTAGCCAAGCATTGCCTTTGTTTAACAAGAACTCTTACGATCGATCTTGGATCCCAAGAATACTACACACTCTAAATGATGTAAGATGGATGATGGTGGTGGATTATGGTGTTGTAGTGGTGGTGGAGTGGTGGCAAGTGAAAGCGAAATGGTTTGCCAAGGGATGGATTAGAATGGAATCAAGCACCCTTATTTATAGCTGAAGATAGACGTTCACCACGGGCCGTGCCCGCCTGGCATGACCCCGTGGCCATCTTTCTCTCTCTCTCTCTCTTCCTCATTAACTGAAGTATCAGGTCTCTTACTAACACGGCCCCGTGTGTCAACGGCATGGCCCGTGGCCAATGTACTTCCTGTACTATCTCAGATTCTACGAATCTTAGAGTTGAACATGCCCTGTGTTGCCTTAGCACGACCTCATGTTGGTTGTATGTTTTGTCCTTTGTTGTTGTCTTTTCTTCTGCAGAGAATCCAGTCTTGGACACGGCCCGTGTCTGGTGGGCATGACCCCGTGTCAGGTCTTCTGATCTTGCCATTTTCTTGGTTTGGATGTGGATTGGGGATTGGCGAGTTGCTTCAATCCTCCTTCTTTGTATTTATGTTGGTTTTTGCTGTTATTTTGCTCCTTTTGCGTGTTTAAGCTCTTTTGACCCTGTAAATTAAAAAGGAACAAAGAAACAAGATTTTTCCAACATTAGTACCGAAAATGGTTGATTTTATGCCGTATTTGATACAATTTATATGTTGTATTTTACCTACATCAGTGTCCGTTAAATGTTATTCACCAGTTTGTCGTTGACGTATTATTTTCAAAACGTTTTTCAGGTTATCACTAATACTTATCAATAGAAGGGCTAGTGCTTAAAGGATGATGATTCCCTGGGCACAGAAAATCCTTGTGGCTAATATGTTTGTAAAACTGTCGTTAGATAGAAATTTTGATTACCATATGTATGAAACGTTTTGTATGAAAAAAGGGTGTTTAATTCCCCACGTATAAAAGTATGTTTTATTAAACTTCCGAGTTGTTTAAATAAATAAAAATAAATAAATAAAAACATTTTTCACTGCGTTTTATCAAAACAGGTACCAACCGAGTGGTTGCACGCCCGAGGTGTCGAATAACCGCGGTGTGACTTTCTAATGACAAAAAAAAGGGAAAATGGGTGATTACATTTGACTAGGAGTTTTGCATTTATTATTATGTAAGAAACCACAGCTCGTGGTATGATGACTGCTTTGTCAAATATGTATGAAAATCCATCAACCGAAAACAAGTTGTTCTTGATGAAGGAATTGTTTATGACTTGGATGAATGAGGGAAGCTCGATAATGGGTCACATTAATAATCTTAACTCGATTATGTCCAGGCTATCGATTACTTTATGGATCTAGGATCTTCGTGTCACTCCATGCACAACGAGGATACGGTGGTGAACATAGTTGTTAATGGCGAATAGCAACAAATAGCGATAAGGTAACCAATGCTACATAGCGAATAATGACAAACAACAGGCAACTATTTTTATAAAGAGTGAATTACAAGTTTTGTCCTTTATCTATATATCAACTTTCAGGTGTTGTCCTTTGTCTTTAAAAATGACGTGTTTTGTACTTATTGTTTCAAAATCTTGCACGTTACGTCATTTGAGCCTAACCCAGATAATTTTAACTGTTAAGTGAAGGGCAAATTGGTCTTTTTACTTATTTATTAAAAAACCCATTTTAATAATAAAAAAAATAAATTATATATTATATATATATATATATCTAAAACACACACTCTCTTAACTCTCTCTCGCTCTCTCTAAAAGACACACCCACATGTCACCACCCACTCCCACCCCAAACCACCACCGCAGCACACCCCAACCCAAATTGCTTGATCCTATAACAATCCACGCCTTAAAATTGCTAAATTAGTCATGTGAAAATAAGCAAGAAAACAACAAACAAATTGATGATTAATATTTAGTTATTTACCATTCTAAAATGACGTTGTACAGATTGATTCTGTGGTTAAATCGAGGCAACATCATCTTGGACCCAATGAGTCTATACTCCCTATAATGATTCGCAAATAATTAAATCACATAGCGGAAGATATAAATTTGGAAGTAAAAGTAAAGAGAAAAAGAAATTACAATCACGGAGAGATATGAAAAACCCAAGCGCCGATGACGCCGGTGCATTTAAGAATTTTAGTAGTGCCAATGACGGCGCCGCTGTTGTTGATGAATTTAGCAGCGTACTCGATCCGGAAAACCCAAGCATCCGCTGAGAAGGTCGTAACAGAGAGTGAAGACTCAGAAACCAGTTGGTCCGAGCTGGTATGAATAGAGCTTCAGATGACCTTGACAAAGACCTGCAAGATCACAAGGAAGAAAGCACACCGTTAGCCTCGTCACAGGGAGGGGGGCCTCTCTGTGACCACGCTCGGGCGTGAGAATAAGTATTTGTGAGGAGAAAGTAAGTCAGTGAGAAAGAGAGAGGAGAGTTTAGAGAAAGAAAGTAGCGATTGTCCTTTGAGCGAGGTCTTGGCGAGGTATTTATACTTTTTGGGCATGCTGACGTGGCGAGTTAGTTAGGGTCGGACCAGTCGCTGTCGGGCAGTTAAAGCTGTGGGCCCCCAGTTAGTTAGGGAAGATCCAATCGGTTGATCGTTCCGACCGTGGATGCTAGGTCCGACCAGCCCTTTGTGCTAACGGTCTGACCTTGCACTTACTAAGTATTCGGTCCGACCTAGTACATATCCTCATCAAGTCCCCCTAGTTCGTAGCGTTTATTTAGTAAAAGCTTCGAACTAAATGGTGGGATTTTTTAGATTTGGCGCTTTTTCCTATGGCGGTTTTGCTTTTGAATTTTGAATTTTGGAGGTGATTTTTGTTTGATGACTGGCGGTCGCTTTAACTTTCCCTTAACTGACTTGACGCTTGACTTAGATCACTCATTATGACTTGTCGCCTCCTTATAGGTGGTTTTAAGGCGGTGGGGAGAAACTTTATAAATAGGGGAGAAAAAGTCATTTTGCTTTTTACTTTTCACCTATTTCATCTTCTCCTTCCCTTCTTCTTTTCTGGATCAGAAAACCTTATCAGGTTAGTTTTTTCTCCTATAGCTATGGCGAACAAGAGTAACTTGTCTGGCTGTTTCAATATTTTAAACCGAAATGGTCTGGAATGGTATGTGAACCAATACTCGATCCCAGCTTCTTTAAACCTTATTCTTCCCGCGAAGGATACGGTTATCTATCCTTTCGTTCCCGGGAAGATAGGTGTTTATACCCGAATGTTCGACTATTGTAACTATCGTTTTCCCCTGACGAAGTTTTTAGTTGAAGTTTGGATGTTCCATGAGGTTCACCTTTCTCGAATGAACCCTTTTGGCCTTGCCAATGTGTGTCAATTTGAGATTGCCTGTTGCGGCTTGGAGTCCGAACCAGATTTAGATGTGTTCCGGGCTTTTTATGAACTGAACCGGTCCGGTGATTGGTATACCTTCGAGATTCGAAAGAAAAACGCTTGTTGTTATTCATGGATTACCACGAGCTTGAAAGATTGGAAGGATCGTTTCTTTTTAGTGGATGATCGGTGCGTTCCGTCTGACATGACTTGGAGGTTAAAGAGATCCCGACTTTCCGATCCTCTCCCCGAAGACTTCGAGTTTAATAGAGGTTTGTATGCAGCTTTGATCAAGGAAGCCGGCCGTTTTCAAAAATTCCTGGAATACATCCTAGTCATGGGGCGGATGAGCACGATCTGGTCAGAACCGGAATATTACCCGACCATTAAATGGAACGGAGAGGGTTAGTTTTGTTTTTGGTTCGAACGCCATTTTTCATACATAATTATATTTTTTATCGTATGTTTTCTTCGTGTAAGTACATGCATATTACGACTTGCTTTTTTTGTGCAATTATGGGTTTGAAAGAGGCTTTGAGGCTGAAGTCGTTTGACTCTACTGAGCTTGATATTCGGGCCACTAGAACACCGAATGGAGATCCACCATATCTTTCCATTGTTTGAGAGAACCTTTACTCGATCAGGGAGCCAACAGCTATTGCCGGGCAAAGGGGTTCACACTCAGCTCCCTTGGAGCAAGCGGTGGATGTGGCTCAAGTTCGAACGGGTAAAGGAGATAGCTCGAGTGGAGCCCAAGGTTCCGAATTGAAAGTGATTTTGTATGGTTCGGTGCATTTGTCTGCTGAGGACGAAGGGGTGAATGCCGATGATGATGATGATGTTGAGGTTCGTCCTCAAGTTAGTTTTAAAAGGGGGCAAAGTACTTCTTCAAAACCCGATCCGAACCCCAAGAGGCTGAAGAAGACCAAGTTGGATCTGAAGACAGTTGTGTTAGAGGATGAAGTCGATCAAGTGACCGGGTTTTCTGCTGCTGGTGGTTTGTTGGAGAACCTGGACGCTCATCTCCATGGTGGTAAAACCCCCAGAGACCGTCCGGTCAATCTTCTTCCGAGTCCTTTATCTTTTGGGGGACCATCTACCAAGGTGATCGACGGTGCCAACATGCCTGATCCCCAAGCTTTTAAGAAGATCGATTTTTCTCCTTCGCCTATGACCGGGGTTGCTTCAAATGTTTCCAGGCCAAGTCCTCAGCAGATTGATGGTGGGGATAGTGCCTCTTCTTCTCCTCTATGGTATGAGACTGAAGCCATTTTTATCTGTCGAGAATTAGGTTCGGGCGATGCGGTGGACGTGGATTCGGCTCAGGCTCTGGAGAGGTACATTCCTGACTGGTCGTTGGCTAACAAAGATAGGATTGTGGAAGCCCTTTGGGCGAAGATGTCTCTATTTCATATTGGCACTCCTGCTGAACATGCTTACTACCGGAAGATGAGTGGGTCGGAGCTCGGGAATGCCTTGATGTTGAATCAGGCCCAATCTAACTCTTTGGTGGTTGAAGCGTACAAGAAATGGGTCGAAGCACAGTCTAACTACAGTCGGTACGAACGTGAGGTTGCTTTCCTGAAAAATGAAGAAAATGTTCGATCGAAGACTAAACAAGAGCTTACGTCGCTTTGAGCTCAAGTGGATCGGTTGAGGGAACAGGTTTCAGAAGCGAAAGAAGTCAGTAAAGCTTCACAGGCCTCGGCTGCAGCTGCTTATGAGGTCCGTGATAAAGCTGTTCATGACTTAGAGGGTTTGAAAGTGAGGTTTGAGTCGTTGGAGAAAAAATTATCTGAGACTGAGGAGATGAGTCAAGCAGAGCAAAAGAAACTGCAAGCGACGTATGATCAACTATTAGCCGATCATATCCGCCTGGTGAATGTACGTTCATTGTACTCTTTGTTTGTTTGTTTAACTCAGCCTCTGACCTTTTGTTCTCTTTTTAGATAAGGTTGAGCTTGAGAGGGCCCATGACAGGGTCATCGAATCGCACCAGGCCATGATTGCTGACACGAAAGATATGCTTACACGATACGATGGTGAGATGGTCGAGTTGTACGGTCTTGTATCTGAGCTCATGCTAACAAAGCAATGGTTCTTGACGAAGGGGGTAGCTTGGGTTATGAAGCTGGTTCATCAAAGCCCTGAGTTGGAGAAAGTGGTTGTTGATTTGGTGAACAGTGTCAATGCTGTTGGCGTGAACGATGGTATTAAGCAGGGTTTTCAGGCTGCAAAGGGTTCGGCCAAGACCATTGACGAAATTCTCGGATATGATGAAGGAGCCAAGGACACCCTAGATGCCGCGATCAAGGCCTTTGACAACTTTCACATTTCGGTGTTGGACAGGGTTTCAGAGTTGGTAAATGAACCTCAGTCGGTTATAAAGGAGAAGAGTAAACTTCCCATTATCAAGGAAGATTGAAAAACCTTGCTTTTGTAATCGTACGATGTTTTTATTTTAATTGTGGCTTGTAACCGTACAATATGGGCTTGTTATGGCTTCATCAGACATTTCTTAACTAGGAAATCATAGTTTTGCTTATGATATTTATGCTTGGCTTTTAGTCTTAGTTTGCGTCCAAACTTTTACTATTTTACCAAGTCTTTTTGGGCCTTCTGAATGATTGGGTCGTAACAAAGATTTTAGTAAGTTTTACTTGCTTGAATCTTTTTAACTTTGTAAGTGGATCAGATCGGATCACTTTGCTTAACAGGTTTTTGTTATTTTTGAACTGTTTAAGCCTTCTCGATCGGCGCGAGGCATGGGTCGAGGCCCGTTTGTGCACATTTTATATCGTTCGAACTTATACATAGATACGCTATTGTTTGTACTATTAAAATGCAGATCGCTTTATTTAATAGCTTGGTAACATAGTTCCCGGGGCAGACCCTCCCAGTTTTACAGGAAATTGGAAACATGTTCGGGGCATTACCCTCCCGATACTTATATGGAAAAAAAGAAACATTAAAATAAAAAGAGCGATCTTTTTTGGTCTGTGGCGATCATGCGTCTACATGAAACATTTCTTCAAATGGATCCCATTCCATGTTCTTGGGACGGAGGTTCCATCGATCTTTTCGAGCACGTAGGACCCTTTGTCACTAGGTTCTTTTATGCGATACAATCCTTCCCACTTGGGGGATAACTTTCCAGGAGCCTCAACTCGACTTGCGTTGTTGCTCCGGAGCACATAGTCCCCAATCTTAAACCTATAAAGCTTGGTACGGGCGTTGTATCGGGCTTCTTTGATTGCGGCTATGTTCTGGCGTTCTTCCAACATATCGAGATTAGATCAGAGCTCCTACTCGTTCTCTTCCCAATTTCTGAGACTTTGATTCTGCAGCCCAATCTCTGCAGGGATCACTGCTTCGGAGCCGTACGTAAGGCTGAACGGTGTTTCTCCGTTACTTGTCTTGTGTAGGGTTCGGTGAGCCCATAGTACGTTCGGCAATTTATCTGCCCATCCTTTTCCTTCGTAACCAAGCCTTCTCTTTATCCCATTGACGATTCGGCGGTTTATCTGTTCGACCCGCCCGTTCCCCTGTGGGTGAGCAACTGAAGAGAAGACTTGGTTGATTTTCAAAATTTCACACCACCGCTTGAATGGATTTTCCGTGAACTGCTTTGCGTTATCACTCACTATATATAGCGGAAGACCGAAGCGACACACGATTTGTTCCCAGAAGAATCTCGTCACATTATAACCGGAGATAACCGTGAATGGTCTTGCTTCCACCCACTTGGTGAAATAGTCTACTGCCACCAGTAAATACTGAGTGCTTCCGCTGGATCCCGGGAAAGGTCCAACTATATCTACGCCCCACTTTTGAAAAGGCCATGCGGCAGTCACTGGGATCTTCTCATTCTTCGCTCGGAGGCTTATCGGTGCGTGTTTCTTGCATTCATCACATTGCTGGAGTTCTTTTACTGCACTTTCGTGCATTCCGGGCCAATAATACCCTGCGTTTTTTACTTTTGTTACGATCATTTTTGGTCTGCCATGGATACTGCAAATGCCATAGTGTATCTCTCTGATGAGGTAGCTGGCTTGTTCCGGATCGAGACACTTCAATAAAGGGCCGAGAAAAGTCTTCCGGTATAGACCCCCTTCTTGCATTTGGTATTGAAGCGAGTTGATCTGGATTTTCCTGGCTTCCGCCTTATCAACTGGTAAAACATCGTGTGCCAAGTAGTTGATGATCGGAGTCATCCAAGTTTGGGATGGAGCTTCTACTTGCATGACCTGCGGAGCGGCGATCGAGGGAGCGGTCAACACTTCCACCCGTACCTCCTTAGCGAGATGGCTGAACGACACAGATGCTAGCTTGCTTAAAGCATCAGCCTTTTTGTTTTTGCTACGGGGGATGTGTTCGATCTTGCACGAGTCGAACAGTGCCATTGCTTGCTTTACTTGTTCTAAATACACGATCATGTTGGTTTCCCTTGCCACATATCCACCGTTTACTTGGTTTGCTACGAGTAGTGAATTGACATGGGCTACGGCGTTTTTTGCTCCGACTTTGGCTGCTAAACCTAAGCCACCAAAAATGCCTCATATTCAGCTTCGTTATTGGAGCTTTTGAATTCTAGACGGAATGCATACGTCATATCCATGCCATCAGGATCATTGAGTATTAGCCCGGCTCCTGCACCCTCGGCGCTCGAAGCTCCATCCGTATACAAAGACCAAGGCTTGTTTGGAGCTTGTTCCGTTCCTTCCTCTTTCTTCTCTTCCGGCATCTCAACTAAGAAATCGGCTATCACCTGCCATTTTAATGGGCCCTTGGTCTTGAAGGTAATGTTGAAGGCGCCTAATTCAATCGCCCACTTTGCCATCCGACCCAACACTTCAGGCCGCCGGAGGACGTGCTGGATTCTTTGGTCTGTTCGAACTTCAATTGGGTGAGCTTGGAAATTCGACGGAGCCTTCGCAAAGCATGGACCAGGGCCAGAGCTAATTTTTACAAATTTAGATACCTTGTTTCATAATCTTTTAACGTTCGACTTACGTAATAAATGGGAATCTGAGCCCCGGTTCGATGGGCGACTAAAACTGCACTGATGGCGCCGCGTGATGCGGCCAAGTATACTGTTAGCACCTCGTCTTCTTCCAGGACGGTGAGAGTTGGTAATGTGCCCAAGTAAAATTTGAGTTCTTCAAAAGCACATGCAGCTTCCCTGGTCCATTTGAATTCTGATCTAAAACTTTTTCTCAGTACGTCCATAAACGGAGTGATCTGTCCGCTGCTTTCGACAAGAAACGGTGGATAGCGGCCAATCGCCCGTTTAGGGACTGAATTTCTTTGACCGAGTTCGGAGGCTTCATGGTAAGAACAGCATCTATCTTGTCGGGGTTGGCTCGTAAGCCTCGCGATCCGACCATGACGCCCAAGAACTTCCCTTCTTCTACTCCGAACGTACATTTTTTAGGGTTCAATTTCATATTGATGCTTCGGAGTCGGGTGAATGTTTCAAGTATATCTTTCAACATAGCCTCCTCATCGTGACTTTTGATTACGATATCATCAACGTACACCTCCAAATTTCGCTCGATTTGGTCTTTGAAGGCTTTGTTCATTAGCCGTTGATATGTGGCACCGGCGTTTTTTAAGCCGAAAGGCATCTTCGTAAAGCAATAGATTACTTCATTAGTGATAAAGGTTGTCTTATCTTCATCTTCGACCGCCATTTGTATTTGATGGTACCCTTTGAAAGCGTCTAAGAAACATTTTAGCCTGAACGTGGCGACAGAATCGATCTTCTCGTCGATTTCTGGTAATGGAAAACAATATTTCGGGCACGCGTCGTTCAAATCGGTGAAGTCGATGCACATTCTCCAGGAATTGTCTTTCTTTCGCACCATAACTGGGTTTGATACCCAGGTTTGATACCGGACTTCTCGGATGATCCCTGCATCTAGGAGACTTTTTACGTCTTTAGCAATTGCTTTGGCTCGATTTGGTGCCATGTGTCTCTTTCTTTGTGCTATCAGCTTAATTGATTCTTTCACATTCAGACGGTGCTGCGCCATGGATCTAGGGACTCCCTGCATATCGGAATATTGCCAGGCGAAAACGTCGGTAGAGTTGCTTAGCAATTCCCATAGGAGTTTTTTTGGTTCGCTTCGGGAGCTGAGCCCCGATTGCCACTTGCTGCTCTGGGAATTCTGGGTTAATTGCCCAGAGTTCTGTAGGTACTTTAGATTTTTTGGAGATCGTTTCTGCTGTGTATCTAACCTCTGCGACGAATGAATTTGATTCGGAGAGGATAGTGGTGACTCCTTTCTCAGTTGGGAATTTTATAGCTCCATGTATTGTGGAACTGATTTCACCAAGAGCTCTCAGTCCGGGACGCCCGAGTATTACATTGTGCGACGAATGAGTACCAACGACCAAGAAAGTTAACTGGACAGTCCTGTTTTTGTCATTATCTTTGAACGTGGTCGGGAGGGTGATCTGCCCTATCAGACGAACAACTTCTCCCGAGAAACTTATCAACGGAGTGGACACCTCAATGAGCCTTTTCTTTGTTTGGGGAGCTAACTGCTGGAAACACTGTAAGTACATTATCTCGAAGGCACTTCCTCCGTCTACGTATATTCGTCGGACCAGATGTCCCTCATTACTGCCGATATTGTGATCGGACCGTCCCGAGCATCCTCCGGGTCGATCCGGGGGAAGTACGTAGGTTGGTACATCCAAGCTGTCATGTGCTGATTCGATCGCTTTACCCCCTTGGTTCGGTGGATCGAATATATTGATTCCGGCCTCGATGTTCGGGTTGTCGGCGGCTGTTGACTTCTTGCCCTCCTTTACTTCTTTCACGAGGTGAGAAAGTTTTCCGGACCGTACGGCTTTTTCAATTTCCTTCTTTAGTGCCCAACACTCATCAGTAGTATGCCCCTTGTCTCGGTGATATTCACAATACTTTTTGGAATGCTTGTCTGACGTAGGCTGCTGTTTCGAAGGCGTAGGAAACCGTGTGGTTTCCGTACTAAGGATCTCACTCGGCGAATTAGTTAATTCGAAGAAAGTGTTGAATCGTACGTTACCAGTTCGGAAGCTGTTTCGATCAGACTTTTGATACGGACCACGACTGCGGTTCCAATTTTTGTTTCTATCTTTTGGCGGTGACGCGTTCCGCCTCCATGACGGTTCAAGCCTTTGCATTTTTTGCTGTTGTTTCATTCGGCTGTCCACATGCGCTTTTTCCCCGAACAAAGGCTCGGGCTCACTCCATAAGCACTTCCATGGTTTTTGGGAGATCTTCGTGGAGTTTTTCCACGAGCTGATTATTACGTACTCCGTGACAGAAACCGGAAACGCAAAGTTGATCAACTGCTCCGCTGATTTGCATGCTTTCTCGGTTGAAACGGTCAATGAAATCTTCTACCGATTCCCCATCGCGACGCTTTATGTGGTGAACTTCAGTGATATCTTTCGAGCAGCGTCGCTGCTGACAGAAGTTTTACAGAAACATACGTCGGAAATCCTCAAAATGATCGATCGATCCTTCCGGTAACCCATCAAAACATACCCGTGCTGATCCGGTGAGAGTCTGAGCGAACATATGACACCATGCTGGCATGGGCCATTGTGCGACCTTGGCCGCTCCGGCAAAAGCGAACATATGATCGTCCGGATCGGACGTACCATCGTAGAACTTTAAAGTTGGAGGCATCTTTAGCTTTGCCGGCAGCGGTGCATTAGCGATCCTTATCGTGAACTTTGACTGAGAAGTCATAGATGTGGGCTGATACGGCATGATTAACTCTTGATCCTGAGGGTTTAGACCCATAGATCCCTGGCGAAACAGGTCGTAAAGACCGTTATTTACTAGAGCCTTCGTAAGAGTGGAAACTTGTGAAACACATGTTATAGGAGTGGAGATTATAGGACTTACCATAGATCCAGAGGCGAAAATTCCAGTGGAGATGGGGTTAGCCGCTGGGTAAACACTGCTAAACAAGTTTGTGCGGAGACTCTATAACATTTCCTCCCGCTGTTGCTGCTGCTGGAGCTGCCGTAGCAGATCGGCATTCCGTAACAGGAAAGCATTATCAAAGTCGGGCAGCGGCGTGGAGACTGGAGCAGTAACCGAAGCTGTAGTTATAGAGCTCGTGACTACAGAACTTGCAGGTGGAAGCACCGTTGCCGATCCTGACGAAACCGTCGAGGTGGCAGCTGTGGTGGAGACAACTGTTGCAGGTGCAACTCTACCTTCCAGAATGTCGTTATAAGACGGGAAAGTGTTTGTAGATTCCATAATTTCGAATGAAAAGAATCAACGAAGTAGATTGTGTGAATTCGAGGGGATGGTGCCATTGAAGACTCAGAAACCAGTTGGTCCAAGCTGGTATGATTAGAGCTTCAGATGACCTTGACAAAGACCTGCAAGACCAGAAGGAAGAAAGCACACCGTTAGCCTCGTCACATGGAAGGGGGCCTCTCTGTGACCAAGCTCGGGCGTGAGAATAAGTATTTGTGAGGAGAAAGTAAGTCACTGAGAGAGAGAGAGAGGAGAGTTTAGAGAGGGAAAGTAGCGATTGCCCTTTGAGGGGGGTCTTGGAGGGGTTTTTATACTTTTTGGGCATGCTGACGTGGCGAGTTAGTTAGGGTCGGACCAGTCGTTGTCGGGTAGTTAAAGTTGTGGGCCCCCAGTTAGTTAGGGAAAATCCTATCGGTTGATCGTTCCGACCATGGATGCTAGGTCCGACCAGCCCTTTGTGCTAACGGTCCGACCTTGCACTTACTAAGTATTCGGTCCGACCTAGGATGTATCCTCATCAGAGAGATCGTAACCGGTTCCTATGCTACTCATCTTGTTCTAGAACTGCCGATTTTGGTTTGCTGATTTATCGTTGGACTGTCGAATTGAAGAATGAGGGAAAAATTATAAGCAGACTCTTGTCTTTCCTCTGAAGAAAACGAATGAGCAACAGAGGATAAGGTAGACCCTCAGCAATCGTTATTCTCATTGGTGCGAGTGGTGGTGTGTGTGGGAGGGGGTGTGTTTTAGAGAGAGAGAGAGTGTGTGTGTTTTAGAGAGAGAGAGTGTGTGTGTTTTAATTATTAAAAATGGGTTTTTCTTTTAAATAAATAAGTAAAGAGACCAATATGCCCTTCACTTAACAATTAAAATTAACTGAGTTAGGCTCAAAGGATATAACGTGCAAGATTTTAAAACAATAAGTACAAAACTCGTCAATTTTAAAGGCGAAAGACGCCGCCTAAAATTTGATATATAGATAAAGGACAAAACTTGTAATTCACTCTTTTATAAATAGCAATACACAAGGAAAAGATTATATGTATAGAATATCAAAATACCCTTGTATATATGCTATTTTACATCTATATTTAACAAAAATCTAAAGTCTAGCTATATTTAATTGCTATTTATATGAAAAAAAAATGGGAAAATGCCACTAAAATGTAACTAAGTTTGTCAAGTATCTCAATTAAGTCATCCAAACTTTTTTTGTCTCTCTAAAGCCACTAAACTTTAATTTTGTGTTCAATACTGTGTAATTACCAAGTTATCAGGTTACCATGTTTTTCTTTTATTTTTTATTTTCTTTTTAATGCTTATGTGGATATATTATTTATATTTGGTGGAATTATAAAATAAAAACATATTATAACCTTTGATGATCGGGTTATTTTGCAAGACGTACGACATGAATATTGTTTTTCTTATTCATAATTAACACAAGTTTTTTTTTATTTTCTATTTATAAAAAAAAGCAATATCCTCCGAAAACCCTAGGCAACATGAACAGCGGCAACGACGACGGATCTTCAACCTTTGATGATCAGATTCGCGATTCGTCAGGTGCGATTGCTTCTTTCGTTTTTTTGTTTCATAGCAATGATATATATTGTTTCGACGACGATCCGGAGACGACCTGTATCGATTCTTTTTGGGTTACATAGCTTCTTTCGTTTTTGTTTAATAGCAATGATATATTACGTTGGGCATGATTGTTGGAAGAGAGAACAAGGATTGGAAATATTACGCTGGGCATGAGAGATGATTGTTGAACTCTAGTTGAGTATATCTGAATAATTCTTGTTGAGTATTGTAACACTTAGTTCCTCAGTTACATGCTTAAACATATCTGAATATATATAGCATCATGTTTTTCTAATATACAAAAATTTTGAGGTGGCTTGATAAATTTAAGATTCCGATTCAGCTTTTTAATATTAGTTAGTATTCTGCATTCAGTTTTTTTAATATTGGTAGGAATTGCTTGCTTTACTTTTGGGTCAATTTGGGCAGTCCTTGTACTTAGTCCATATTACCATATTATAAATTAACAAGATGTTTGTGCATTAAGGCTTGTACCTTAAGCATGGGGAGTCTTTCAAAAAAATTTGTTGATTTTTCATTTGTAACCCAAAGGTTATATTTTTTGCCTTTTAACCTTTTTGTTTTTTTTTTATTTTTAACCCAAAAGTTTTCATCTCTTGCAATTTAACCCAAACACATTTTTTATTTTCAACTTTGATCCATGTATTTTTCATCTTTTCCAATTTTTTCGTTTTACGTTTTGTTATACTTTTCCGAGTAAACATGCCGTAACGTACTGGGTTTCAAAGTTTTTCCGACTATTTTTTTCTGTTTGACAGGACCCTCACAATGCGTCTATTTTTCCCTGTTTGACAGGTTCGTCGCAACACGCGTGGTATTAGATCGACTTAGTTATTCTTTTCTATTTTTACATTTCAGTCTTATCTCCTCGCATTAACATGTCGCGACTGGCATACGTGGCTCAACGATTTTACGTATGCTTTTCGTTCGATGTTATTTTTTCTTTTTATTTATTTTATTTTAACGAGCTTTTTCTGGTGTTGTTGATCGCTGGTAGTTGTGTAGCATCAGTGCTACTTGGCACGGTGTATCCCCCCTCCCCCCCCCCCCCCCCCACCCCCTCGGCGCCCCCGCAACGCGGGGGCCCTTAATACTAGTTAATATACATATAGTAATTTAGTTAGGTCATTTAGGCGATCATTGTTGCTTTACTAATTTGTATTTTTTTGCTATTTATATTCAACAATAAATAGTACGGAAGTTGGGTCTCAAACAACATTACAACATGAAGATGATCAAATCGAAAAGGATCCTTTTTTGAGTCTACTTTGTTATGACAGTGATAGCGAAAAGGATGATCATATTGAAAAAGATGACGAGGCTAGTTCCGCTGAAGATTGGAGTGCAAATGAAAAAGATTATGACAGTGATGGTGTTGAAAATATGGAGCGTGATGTTGTATATCCGAGCTACGATCCAACAATTAACTGGAGATTGACCAAACCTATTCTAGGAATGAAATTTGAGAGTCCTACACAACTAAAGGAGAGTTTAATTGACTATGGAGTATCAAATGGTTATCAATTAGAGTTTACAGTCAACGACAATCGTAGGTTGCTGGTGGTATGTGGGGAAGAAAAAACTGAAGATGAAGAGGATCATGCAGGAAAAAAGAAGAAAGTTAGGACGTGCCCATTTAGGCTTTGGGCCTCAAGGCTTATAGGCGAGGATTCATTCCAAATAAAAAAACTAAACGAGAAACACACATGCAAAAGAAAGTGTTGATTGGGCTTTCTTGTTACATATTCTTGGATTGCAAAACGGTATTTCAAACAAATAGTTGAAAATCCGAAAATTAGTTTAAGGCAAATGCAGACCGATATCATGAGAAAATTTGAATGCAAAGTGAGTATTGGTCAATGTAATAGAGCAAAAAAAAGGTTTTGGATGATTATGAAGGTGGCTTAAAAGAACATTATGCTAGACTTTCGGATTATAAAGCCGAGATATTAGAAACTAATCCAGGGAGTACTATCAAGATGGCTGTGAATGAAATGGAGAATGGAGAAGTTTACTTTAGTAGTTATTATATTTGTTTTAAGGGTGTCAAAGATGGATGGATAAATGGATGTAGAAAAGTTCTTGGTTTAGATGGGTGCTTTCTAAAAAACAGTGGCCAACTACTAACGGCTATGGGAAGAGATGCCAATAACCATATTTTTCCTTTAGCATGGGTTGTGTCTGTTGAGAATAAGGAAAACTGGAAATTGTTTCTTAATCTAGTGAGGGATGACACTGAAATGGAAAGTGGAGTTAGACTAACTCTCATTTCAGATCAACACAAGGTATGTGATTACTATTCATATGCAGTTTAGTTAGTTTTACTTTTTTGTTTAACAACGGATATCATAATCAAACTATTTTATACTGTTATTGTTTTCATTAGGGAATTATAGAAGCCGTGAAGGACGTTTTTCCTTATGCTGAGCATAGACAATGTGTAAAGCATATTTATGCTAACTACAAGAAAAAGTATCGCGGAGAACAATTTACAAATTTATTTTGGAAAGCTGCAAAGGCAACAACCGAGGAATATTTTGAGAAGAAAATGGAAGAACTGAAAAACATTAACAAAGGGGCATATACCCATCTAATGGAAAGGAATCCGGTTACTTGGTGAAAGGCTTTTTTCGAGCTTAATAAGGCATGTGATGCGTACGAAAATGGCATGAGCGAAAGCTTCAACTCGCGCATTCTATCAGCACGACAGAAACCTATAATTACTATGCTAGAAGAAATCCGAACATTTGTGATGGGAAGAATATTTTTAATGGCGAAAAAGTTGGAAGATTAAAACGTGATGTCTGTCCGAAAATCAGAAAAAAGTTAGAAGACATCAAAAAGAATCAAAGGTACGACAAAAGTTATTATTTTTTACATTTTTTGTAATTTTTATTAATTTTTTAAACTTTTCGGTAGGTATTGGAAGGTAGTTCCAAGTGATAACACCATATTTGAAGTGAGAAGTGAAAAATATGCGTGCGTGGTGAACCTTGATGAAAAAACTTGTAGTTGTATATTATGGCAGTTGTCAGGCATACCTTGTGTTCATATAGTGCCAGCGTTGTCCTTCGTTAACAAGGACCCAGAAACTTTTGTTAGTTCTTGGCTTAAAAAGGACATGTTCAGAGAAGCATACAAATATCCAATCAAACCACTGAGAGGAAGTACATTTTGGCCCAAAACAGATGATATAAAACCTTTACCTCCAAAAGAGAGACGAATGTCGGGTAGACCAGCAGTAAAGAGGAAAAGAAGCGCTGATGAGAAAGAGAAAAAGAACCCGAAAGTTGGAATTGGAAGAAAAATGTCTTGTCAAAATTGTTATGGAACGGGGCATAATGTTAGGTCTTGCAAAAAAGAGAAAAAAGATCCTCCACCAAAGGTGAAAAGGCCAAAAGGTAGACCTAAAAATTGTGGTGCAACGAAGAAAGTCTAGCATGATTTCGTGTTTTTTATTTTTTTGAGTTATCTTTTTGTGACATGAATTTTAGACGATGTTGCCTACGTTTTTTGTTTATCTTTTTGTGACGAATAGATACGATGGTATTGAAAGTTTTGGTTAATCATTTATTTTCATTCATCATAATATTTTATAGTCTTATTAGTTTAGTATAAATCACAAAAATACCAATACGATTTTTATAATAAAAAATGATTTCAATTTTTTGTAGAAAAATCCATGTCATTAATTTATTTTTCATATCATATTAAAATAAAAAAGATAATAAAACCTGACACGTCATCATTACTAACCCCTGATAATTACATAGTATTAGAACATCAAATGAAACTTGAGTTATTTTATAGAGACAAAAAAAGTTTCAATGACTTAATTGGAACACTTGTCAAAGTTGGTTACATTTCTACGAAGTTACCCAAAAAAACATAAACTTTCGCTATTATCGATATCTATCTCTACAACCCTAATAGCGAGCCTAGACCTATACGCTACGTAGCGCGCTATAGCGATCGCTACGTAGCGCGCTATTGACAATTATGGTGGTGAATCTAAAGGTTGGTAACTTTGGGAAGGTACATCTTGCTAATGGTCAAACACTTAATATTACGGGTTTGGGTGAAGTTAATTTGGTAATCCATTAGGAACCATTTGGAATTTGAAGAAGGTCAGAGTTATTCCAGATTTAAAGACTAATCTTATCTTTGTTAGTCAACTGGATGATTAGGGGTTAGTGGTGAAATTCGGTGGCGGTGAATGAAAGGTAATTAATGATAACCTAGTCATTGCTCATGTTTACACGAAAGGATCATTGTACATAGAGGAAGTACATGCTGAGGGAATTGTAACCGTCCCTCTAAGCAAAGTTGGGTTCGCTGAGTCAAATGGGCAAAAAAAATTTTGTTTTGCAAGGATGAAGCCTGTTGCCAAGGTGATTCAAGCTGAACAAGATAAGAGGTCAAAGCTAGGTTAGGGGTTTGGTGATATTCAGAGCACGACACGTGTTCTAGACATAGTTAGATTACTCCGTTGAGTTTTGAAGACTAGTATATAAATTGAAAAAAATCTTTATGCTGAAACACTTAGTAAATTTAGAAAGTGGTTATAGTTCTCGGGGTATCTCTGAAGCCAGAGGATCATGCATACCAATTGAGATAGAAGATGTGTAACAACTATAATCAAAAGTCATATTTATTTAACTAAATTGTCCAATAGGAAACCCTAATTGAGAAACCCAAGTAATTCTGAACAAACCCTAAAATTTTCAGAACAATCGGAATCAGGATCAGGGCCCCTAAAACTCAGGGGGGGGGGGTAAACCCTACTCGGTAAAATCCACACAGTTTGCTGTCAAAAATTAAAAATCACACGAAACCAACTCAGCCAAGCTACTGGGACACGAAGCAACCCTAGGATAGAATAGGGTCTCTCGCGCCACGCGACGCGCGCAAGGAAACCTTTCGCGTGGCGCGAGGAAGACATTTTTCTTGTATAAATAGTATCGTCTGTTTCATGCAATTTTGCGTTGATGCGACGTTCAGTTTCAAATTATACTCCGAGTTATTATAGAAATAGTCTAAAAACACACACTGATCACGAAGTGCTGCCACAATTCAGGGTAATAACTCGATCGCTGCTACGATTCAATGTCCGATCGATTAAACTATCCAATGGATGTTTAAGTGTTGCCCACATTAGGGTTTATGCTTTGTCATTCGTCGTTAAATCGATGGATGTTTAAGTATCGCACTTTGTCATTCGTTGTGAAGGTTTCAATCTCGTGAGTTATCGTAAATGCTGTATTAAGTTACTAACCTAGTTTGTGTGCTTGATTATTTAAACTAGGTTATCAAGGCTAATCAGTAAACTAAGCTCTGTTAAATCTGCAATGTGAGTCATTCTCTTTTTATTAAACCTGTTTATAAAAGTATATTCATTTTCTAGATTATAATTACAGTGATTAAGTTTATGTAGTCACCAAATTACAGCCGGTATGTGGGGTATTGTGCACAGTATTGCTATTTTATCACTTTAGGTGGGCGAACCTAATTAATGATACTCGTTACTATTGAGTGAACGGACTCAATAGTAATATGACCACAGTCACCGAAACGAGTCGATGACAAGTACTGTGGGTATTTGGTTGAAATAAACATTGTAATCTCTCTTAATACTGTGAATTATAACAAAAGAGTCGTTTTAGTAAAAAGAATGATTCACTCAGTATTTCCCGCTGACAAAACCTTTTTCAAACATGTTTCAGGTGATCTGTTGTGATCAAGGAAAAGTGCCGTGAAGCACTATCAGCTTAAGGAAGTGGCTCAGAAATAAAATAAAGAAAACATGTTTTGTAAAATAAAAGATTTCCTGGTGAAATCTCAAGATTGTAAATTATCGGGTTTTATCCCGAATTGTGAAATAAAATAATCGGGAAATATTTCAGTTTTAAAAAGATCCTGAAGAAACTTCCGCTGTTAATTAAATACCACGGGATTTCTGTCCCGCGGCTCCTGAAACGGGTCAAACCGGGTCGGGGGCCGTGACAGAAATAAGGTGGTATCAGAGCCACTGATCTAAGCCTATTAAGTATTTAGAAATACTTAATTTTACTGATTGCCAATTATGTGATTATGTGTTTTATTAACTGATTATTTGTTAATTACAGTATGGGTAAACAAAAGCTGTCAAACATCTATCTTAAACTAGATAGGTCAACCAACGAGAAGGGAAGTTCATCCCAAACAAAACCTTATGTAATTCCTGAAGAAGGAATATTTGTCCGAAAGGCACATTACGAGGAACCACTTTCTCCTAATAAAAGAAGTTTGATTATTAGGAAAAGTCAGGAGTAAATAAGGAAAAACCGAGAGAAGAAAGTTAAACAAGAAACCCAGGACATAATTAATAAATCACCTTGGGAGGACAAATTAGATGAGAAATGGGCAAATCTTTATATGCTAGCCACAGTAGCAGAAAATGCAAATCTCTAAATACTCAAAAGTTTTAGCACTTTTATTTCCCAGAAATCTTATTTAGTAAATAAATAAGTCATAGTAAATCGTAGTATAAATTACTTGTCAGTTGTTTCATGTATGCAATAATATTTATGGTTTATCTATAAAATTTTATTATTTTAACATTTGGTATGTATTTTGCATATATGCTAAACAGCATGAATGAGATATCTGAAGGTTTAGAAAATCTTAACCTCTATCCCGTTAAGATAGAAGTTTCCAAGGAATTCACTGGTTACTTCGCTGATAAAGAAGAACCCATGGAATTTCAATCCAAACCACTGGCAAAACCTAAACCCAAGAAAAGAAGCAGATTTGTGGGCTGGAGGCGAGTACGAAGGAAAAAGCCAGCAACAAGAAAGGTTACCAAAATTGAAGAACCAAAAGACAAAGGAAAAGGAGTTGAAATTGAGGAAAATGTTAATCAAGTAGAGATAGAAGCTGAGAAGAGCTTTAAGCAAACAGAAATAGAGGTAGGAGAAAGTTCTAGACAGAAACAGAAAATGACTCCTTGGGAAGTTTTAGATCATCAATTAGTAATGAGTGACCTCATCGGACCTGCCGATGGAAACCTTGAAGCAGCTAATCCAAACCTTATATTTCCTGAAGAAGATCTTTTCAGTTACCCACTAGAAGCTCCAATCCCAATCAATCTGGAACCTGCTATTCCAGATCCTATTGTCCAACCTCAACCACTACCAGTAGAATTAGATGAATGGTGGACAACTGATTGGCAATACCAAAATCTTTTAAATAACCCTGATACATTTTTCCCACAAGTTGACCCAGAACCTCCATTATACCCAACTATGAGCCCAGAGAATCTAACTGAACTTCGCCTCTGGGGCGAAGAGATAATTGATGCAGGAAATCGGATTAGGGATGTGGGAGAAAGAATCACTTGGAAGTATGACGAAAGGGAGCATCGTTTTTAAGAAATTAGCTGACCAGATAATGAGAGTTCGCAGGAATATATGTGAATAAATAATCATAATAACTAATATGTGTAATAAACTTAACAATAAAACGTTGTATGATAATCGTGTGTACGAGGCATAATATAATATATAGAAGTGAAACTTGTGAAATCGATAATTTTTTATTATACATGTTAATGTGATTATGTGCAAACTGTTTTATTATATTTATATGTATACTAATTATTTACATAAAATTTATTATCAGATGTCAAACATTGGTAACGAACCAGTAAATGAGGTTAATCAGTCTGAGCAACATCCAGGAGATCAATACATGACTCGGCAAGATATCGAAAACATTGTTGCTCAAGGGATAGCCAATGCTATTCCAGCATTCGTTGCTGCTATAAAGAATCCAATCGAACCGCAACAAATTGTCCCTAGTAAACGTATTACTGAAGATAACTTCAGTAATAGTGTAAACGAAGGCAATAATAATGTTAATCATAATGGGGAACCACATCAAGCTCCATTACCCAAGAAAATGAAAACTGCAACACCTGTTGCACTTTCAAAGAATTCCTTGCTTGTAAACCTATGGAATTTGCAGGCAATGAAGGAGCAACTGCATCACTACGATGGTTAGAGAAAACCGAAGCAGATAAGTAAATGTGCTAAAGATGATCAGGTCATGTACGCATCAAATCTCTTCAAAGAAGGAGCACTCGAATGGTGGAACACTGTGTTACAATCAAAAGGAAGAATGATAGCTTATGCTATGACTTGGGAAGAATTTAAAGGTTTTGTAGAAAGAAAATTTTGTCCCGAATATGAAAAGGAACAGATGACAAATAAGTTTCTAAATCATCGGATGACAGCTGTAGATTGTCGCGGTTATACTTCGACATTCTTTGAATATGCTAGAGTGGTACCAACACTGGCTTCGCCAGAACCGGTACTCATTTCTCGCTACATTTGGGGACTGATTAGTGAAATCCGCAACATCGTTAAAGCTGCGAGACCTCGCACTATTGACGATGCGGTAGAATTAGCTAATACCCTAACCGATGAACTGGTGCGCACAAGAGATGAAGACAGAAAGAAAGAATTGGCTCAGAAAATTACCCAGGGATTTCGTACGGGTAATAATAACAGTTTCAAAAGAAAAGGAACAGGGCAACCCTCAACTCCACCATTCTGCAGAAATTGCAGAAAGAAACATTTTGGAAGATGTGGTGTAACCTGCAATTTTTGTAAAATGGTAGGACATCGTGAAGATAACTGCAGGAAGAAATCCACAATCTGTTATAATTGTGGAGAAGTAGGACATTTCAAAACAGAATGTCCTAAATTAATTAAACCAGCAGACAACAAAACCAAGGCGACCGACGGAAATATTAAGAAGAATGCTAGGGCATTCCAGCTGACTACTCAAGAAGCAGAACTCATCCCAGATGTGATAGCGGGTACGTTCTTAGTTCACAACATTTACGCCAAAGTATTATTTGACTCTGGTGCAAACCAAAGTTTTATAAATACTTCATTCTGCCAAGCTCTTAATTTACCTTTAACCAATATTAAGCAGATTTTTACAGTTGAAACGGCAGACGGAAATTCAGTTAAAATAGATAAAGTTTTGCAAGAAGAAAACATAGAACTTTTAGGACATAAATTCTATGCAAAACTATTGCCGATGAAGTTAGCTGAATTTGATGTTGTATTAGGAATGGATTGGTTAGTAGCCAACCATGCTAGAATCCTTTGTGATCAGAATTCCATAGAAATTCAATCACCCACTGGAGAAGTGATTAGGATTACAGGAGATAAACCACGTAAACCCATGAAGTTCATATCAGTAATGAAAGTTGCTAATTATGAACGAAAACAAGGAATAGTGTATATGATTTCGGTAATCATTAGTACTAAAGGAAAAGATCTTAAGGAAATACTAGTAGTCTCAGAATACCCAGATGTATTTCCAGAGGAATTACCGGGATTACCTCCAGATAGGGAAGTAGAATTTAGGATTCATCTAATTCCAGGGACTACACCGATAGCCAAGCCACCTTATCGGTTAGCACCCACAGAAATGTTAGAACTGAAAAATCAATTAGATGAATTACTAAGTAAATGATTCATACAACCTAGTTCATCCCCGTGGGGAGCACCTGTGTTGTTTGTAAAGAAAAATGATGGTTCAATGAGAATGTGTATCGATTATAGAGAATTGAATAAGGTTACAATTAAGAATCGATACCCATTACCTAGGATTGATGATCTATTTGATCAACTTCAGGGGGCTAGATATTTTTCTAAGATAGATTTACGCTCCGGATATCATCAATTGAAGGTACAAGAAGAGGACATACCTAAAACTGCTTTCAGAACTAGGTATGGTCATTATGAGTTTACAGTCATGCCCTTTGGGTTAACGAATGCACCTGCTGCATTCATGGACATGATGAATAGAATCTGTAAACCATATTTGGATAAATTTGTAATTATCTTCATAGACGATATACTTATTTATTCCAAAAGTCAGACAGAGCATTGTGAACACCTTCATGCACTCTTAACTTTGTTAAGAAAAGAAAAGCTTTATGCCAAATTTTCCAAGTGTGAATTTTGGTTGCAAGAAGTACAATTCTTAGGACACATGGTAAATCACGAAGGTATTCATGTAGATCCTGCTAAAATAGAGGCAATTACCAATTGGAAGGTTCCACAAACAGCAATGGAAATAAGAAGTTTTATAGGTTTAGCTGGGTATTATAGACGGTTTATTAAGGATTTTTCCAAGATAGCCGTACCATTAACTAAGTTAACCTGTAAAGCCATTAAGTTTGAATGGGGACCTAAGCAAGAAGAAGCCTTTAGAATATTGAAGCAGAAATTAACAAATGCACCAATCTTAGCCTTACCAAAAGGAACTGGAGATTTTGAAGTATATTGTGATGCTTCAAAACTAGGATATGGATGTGTGCTTATGCAACGCAAAAAGGTGATTGCATATGCTTCAAGGCAATTGAAAAAGCACGAAGAAAACTATACGACTCATGATTTAGAATTAGGAGCCGTAATTTTTGCCCTTAAGATTTGGAGACATTATCTTTACGGAAGTAAATTTACTGTCTACACAGACCACAAAAGTTTAAGATATATATTTGGGCAAAAAGAATTGAACATGAGGCAAAGGAGATGGATGGAAATCCTAAGTGACTACGACTGTGATATTCAGTATCACGAAGGAAAGGCAAATGTAGTTGCAGATGCCTTAAGTCGTAAGTATTATGAGAAACAACGACGAGTTCGTGCTCTCAGATTAAATCTACAAATAGATTTAATGGAACAATTGAAGAATGTTCAAACTACAGCAATCAAGGATGATGCTGAAGGAATGAAAGGACGAATCAAGGAATTAGAACAAGGAGCAGATGAAATTTGGAGATTCCACAAAAGTAGAATTTGGGTACCTAAGCAGGGAGACTTAAGACCTAAGATTTTAGAAGAAGCTCATAAATCTAGGTATACTATGCACCCAGGAAACAATAAGATGTACCAAGATTTAAGAAAGAACTTTTGGTGGATAGGAATGAAAAAGGATATAGCGCGATATGTTTCTAAATGTCTCACTTGTTCACAAGTTAAGGCAGAACATCAGAAACCTTCGGGGTTACTACAACAATTAGAAATGCCAGTATGGAAATGGGAACTTATAACAATGGATTTTGTTACTAAGTTACCCAAAACAAGAAAAAGTAATGATGCGATTTGGGTAATTGTGGATCGATTAACCAAATCAGCTCACTTTTTACCTATGAAAGAAACCTTTAGCATGGAAAGACTGGCTAAATTATATGTAGATGAAGTTGTATCCCTACATGGAGTTCCACTCTCCATTGTTTCAGATAGGGATAGTCGTTTTACTTCTCATTTCTGGAAAAGTTTCCAGCAAGCTATGGGAACTCGATTAAATCTGAGCACTGCATATCATCCCCAAACAGACGGACAAAGTGAAAGGACAATCCAAACTCTAGAAGACATGCTCCGAGCATGTGTAATAGATTTTGGTGGAAATTGGGATGATCAATTACCATTAATTGAATTCTCCTATAACAATAGCTATCATTCAAGTATTGACACCGCCCCATTTGAAGCACTGTATGGAAGAAAGTGCAGAACTCCAGTTTGTTGGGCAGAAATAGGAGAAAATCAATTGTCAGGTCCTGAAATAGTGCAAGAAACGACTGATAAGATTACTCAAATCAAGGAAAGACTGAAGACGGCTAGAGATCGCCAGAAGAGTTATGCAGACAATAGATGCAAGCCACTTGAATTCCAAGTTGGAGACAAAGTACTATTGAAAGTTTCTCCTTGGAAATGAGTAGTTAGATTTGGAAAGAAAGGAAAGCTAAGTCCAAGGTACGTAGGACCATTTTCAGTGATCCAACGTATAGGACCAGTTGCTTATATCGTTTACGACTACCAGAAGAATTAGCAGGAGTACATGATGTATTTCATGTATCCAATCTCAAGAAATGTCTATCAGACGAATCACTGGTAGTACCTCTTCGAGATATAGAGATAAACGAAAAGCTGAAATTTGTTGAGAAACCTCTTCAAATTGAGGATCGAAAGATCAAGTTTCTTAAACATAAACGACTAGTTTTAGTCAAAGTCAGATGGGATTCAAAGAGAGGAGCTGAATATACTTGGGAGCTGGAATCAGAAATGAAGCGAAAGTATCCTCACTTATTCCAATAAATCTCGAGGACGAGATTTTTATTAAGGTGGGGAGAATGTAACAACTCTAATCAAAAGTCATATTTATTTAACTAAATTGTCCAATAGGAAACCCTAATTGAGAAACCCAAGTAATTCTGAACAAACCCTAAAATTTTCAGAACAATCGGAATCAGGATCAGGGCCCCTAAAACTCAGGGGGGGGGGGGTAAACCCTACTCGGTAAAATCCACACAGTTTGCTGTCAAAAATTAAAAATCACACGAAACCAACTCAGCCAAGCTACTGGGACACGAAGCAACCCTAGGATAGAATAGGGTCTCTCGCGCCACGCGACGCGCGCAAGGAAACCTTTCGCGTGGCGCGAGGAAGACATTTTTCTTGTATAAATAGTATCGTCTGTTTCATGCAATTTTGCGTTGATGCGACGTTCAGTTTCAAATTATACTCCGAGTTATTATAGAAATAGTCTAAAAACACACACTGATCACGAAGTGCTGCCACAATTCAGGGTAATAACTCGATCGCTGCTACGATTCAATGTCCGATCGATTAAACTATCCAATGGATGTTTAAGTGCTGCCCACATTAGGGTTTATGCTTTGTCATTCGTCGTTAAATCGATGGATGTTTAAGTATCGCACTTTGTCATTCGTTGTGAAGGTTTCAATCTCGTGAGTTATCGTAAATGCTGTATTAAGTTACTAACCTAGTTTGTGTGCTTGATTATTTAAACTAGGTTATCAAGGCTAATCAGTAAACTAAGCTCTGTTAAATCTGCAATGTGAGTCATTCTCTTTTTATTAAATCTGTTTATAAAAGTATATTCATTTTCTAGATTATAATTACAGTGATTAAGTTTATGTAGTCACAAAATTACAGCCGGTATGTGGGGTATTGTGCACAGTATTGCTATTTTATCACTTTAGGTGGGCGAACCTAATTAATGATACTCGTTACTATTGAGTGAACGGACTCAATAGTAATATGACCACAGTCACCGAAACGAGTCGATGACAAGTACTGTGGGTATTTGGTTGAAATAAACATTGTAATCTCTCTTAATACTGTGAATTATAACAAAAGAGTCGTTTTAGTAAAAAGAATGATTCACTCAGTATTTCCCGCTGACAAAACCTTTTTCAAACATGTTTCAGGTGATCTGTTGTGATCCAGGAAAAGTGTCGTGAAGCACTATCAGCTTAAGGAAGTGGCTCAGAAATAAAATAAAGAAAACATGTTTTGTAAAATAAAAGATTTCCTGGTGAAATCTCAAGATTGTAAATTATCGGGTTTTATCCCGAATTGTGAAATAAAATAATCGGGAAATATTTCAGTTTTAAAAAGATCCTGAAGAAACTTCCGCTGTTAATTAAATACCACGGGATTTCTGTCCCGCGGCTCCTGAAACGGGTCAAACCGGGTCGGGGGCCGTGACAAGATGAGTCAGTCTCGACTTCTGTATCTCTGAAGCCAGAGGATCATGCATACCAATTGAGATAGAAGATGAGCCAGTCTCGACTTCTAGGTTGGAGCTCGAGGGAGCATCAACTTGCCCTTCGGGCACTTGATAAGAGGGACAGTTGCAACTAAGGGCATATGACTAAAGTCTTAGCTAATTTATAGGAATTGAGGGTTGGAAGACTTGAATCTGAAGACTACTGAAATTACTGGTGATGAGTTTACTTGGATGAACTGTGTGGACTATGCAAACCCTTCAAGTGAGAGATTCTTGTGTTTAATTTGTGAAGGCTTTGGACTTTTGGGTTCAAAGTGGATGGTTAAATAGAGATCAGTTGTGGCATGTTATAATCGTATTCTTTGAGCACTTAATAAAAGAGAAACCCTAATGGTGACCTATGGACGTAGATCACCTTGTCCAAACCATCTAAATTCTCGTGTTCTTTATTTCTTGTTTTCATGTGTATTTGCTTGCTTCTGCATCACCACTCTTTTCCTTACAATATATTGTTATGTATGTGTGGTTATTGATTGAGTTCACCTGGTACTGAGTTTCTAAAAACACAACTAATTATTAGGATGTTTAAAAACTTATTATTAATAACTAATCACTTTATTATAACTAATTATTTAACTGCCTATGGCATTACAACCTAGTGGTATTTTGGATGTGAGATAAGGCTTAGGGATCATTAGGTCCTGGGTTCGAGGGTTATTTTTTCAAGATTTATTGAGTTTACTCCTAAATTAGTGTATTGACATTATAGCCCAGTGGAGATTGATATGATCGGGTGATTACGCAGGTGACACGATGATACTCTAGTGATCCGTCAATATCCAAATTCACTGCTAAAAAACTAATTATTTAACTAACATCACAATAATCATTTTAAGAATTCCTTGGGTCTGTTTGGTATGGGGTAATGGAATGGAATGAATGATGTAATGGAATGGACAACGGAATTGAAAGAATCATTCCATTCTATTGTGATGTTTGGTTACTCATATATGAATAAAATAAATTATTACATTTTACAATTTGATAAACAAAAAAAGACGAAATAACGAAACACAGTTTTATTAAAAACGACAAAAGTATAATTGCCTCATTAATAATAATAATAATAATAATAATAATAATAATAATATTAACAATAAAAAAGTTAGTAATAAACTTTTTGATATATAGTAATATTAGTATTAATATTAATGATATAAATATAAATATAAATATAAGAATAATAATATATTTCTTTTCATTCTTTGAAGGAATGAGAAAAAAAAAACCCTTTATTAAGGAATAAAAATTGTTATATTTGGAAGAAGTTGCGTTCCTTTGAAATACTCTATTCCATTATCACATGATAACCAAACAAGTTTCTTTTCATTCCATCATAAATTCATAATAATCAATTTCATTCAACTTTCTGTTCCTTTGTACCAAACGCTACCTTAGTACTCTCTAGAAAGATGACACGAAATGATTATTATGTCATTTATTTTAATGGTCAACGTCAGTGGTGACGCTTCATCTATATTCATTTATTAGATGTACTTCAAAATAACAATATTAAAAGAAAAAAAAAAACTTTTTATTTTAAGTAATATGATGTACTTTGTTTTTCTTAAACCATGCGTAATGGGCATTATAGGGGCATTGAAAGAGTTTGACAAAAGCCCCCAGCACCATTCCCTTAAGCGTTACAGGGGCAATAAAAGGGTGGAGCATTTCTATATTAATGTCTAAAGAGGAGGAAAAAATGGCAAGTATTGAATGAAATGGGTATTAACCGTTGCACATTTTTTGCATGGGCGTTAAATGTTGATGTGACGAAAAATGCCCCTTAAAGGGCATTAACCATTACACGTGGTCTTATAACCCCAGTACGTGTCCATGAAACTCACACGTGTCTCATCCAAGTGATACAAAAATTAAAGGCCCAATTAATTCTAAAGTAATCGTGTCTGCAAGCCCATATCAATCAATTAAAACAGCCCAATCAATCGTTTTTAAATTGAGCTTCAATCCTTTCACTTGTGAACGTGTCCACTTTGACATGCGACAAGACATGTTGGATGGTATGTGACCAACGATAGAGATACGCCAATGATGTATTCTAAATAAATGCTGTATTTTTTATGATGCGTGTACAAGTTTGACGTGTAAAGTACTCATTATTTTCTAGTTAGATGATTATATATTTTTTTGAACGGCGACTTTCAATTTATACAACTAAGGTCGCATCTCCCGTAATGGAAGACCCACCACCCTACTCTGGCCAGTTATGTTGTCTTAATCGAACCCACACTGACATCAGAGTTTGGTTAGGCGTTCAAGGAAAAACCACACAGGTACTTGCGTGAGTGATTAATAGGGAGTGACCCTCACCTATGTGTAAAACCTTGATGGCTCTAAGCAGTGGCGAAGCTTGGATTTTTCGGGCGGGGGGGGTGAAAACATATATACCCAAAAATTTCTATAGAATACCCAAAAATTTCCATAGAACCGGGGGGGTGAAAACCTATATACCCACAAATTTCTATACGAAAACTACATATATAACACTACTGAGCGAAAAATCCCGGGGGGCGGACGTCCCCCCCCCGCCCCTTGTAAGCTGCGCCCCTGGCTCTAAGACTCAAACCCCATACCAAAGCCGGTTCCCAAGCCTTATCATTGCCTTTGGTGTCCACTGGGCCAAGGGCCAGGGACAGTTATATGATTATATCTAACTATTTTTTATTTAATCATCTTCTGGATAATGTTATTATAACTTATAACAAATAAGAGGAGAGGTGAACCTTTTGTGTAAAGAAAGATTGCCCCTCAAAAAGTCAAAATATAATATAAAAAAAAATTAGGTTTTCGACCCTAATCAAAAAGCTCAGCTTAAAATTCTCTATCTTAGATATTTATCGTCAACTTAGATTCCAAATTCAACACCAATGTTTTCAGAACCGGAGCAGACGTCGAACCGGTCTTCTTACCGGTTCAATGGTCCGACCGGTCGGATCGGACATAAGAACTGGAAGGTATCGTAAATATTATAAAAATTAATAGGTTTAAATCAGAAAAAATATATAAAAAATCCGGTCCAACCCTTCCAAAAACCGGTACGACCAGCAGTCCTATACTCAAGTGTTACCACTCGACCTTCTGAGCCTTTGTCAACGACCAATAGCAACTAAAATCGCCTAAACCACATGTTCCACTCTCGGATTAATACTTATATAGAATATTGACTATCTACTAGGTAACTGTTATTTACTTATATGGACAGAGTTAGTTCGCTTGTTCTATTCCTTGATTTATATCAGTCCATCAGTTACGCTAGTGCTAATTTGGAATTTGTTTATGTTGTTTGTGTAGGTTCTGTCTGTACTAGTTTCGAACTTGTTTGTTTTGGTTTTGAGTGTGCTGTTTTGCTGGTTTTGAAACTGTATGTGCTAGTGTGCTTAAACAATAGATGTAAAATGACTTTCTAACTAGAAACAAGGGTTTAGAGACTATTGATATTGTAGCTGACTTTTGTTCATTAATCTCTATTAAGCATCTTTTACTGTTAAGTTTACAACAAGGAAAAGTGAAATAATTGCAATAAATAAATGTATAGAACAATAAAGATGAACAAACACTGAAAAAATAAAAAAAAGATTATTATAAACAGATCATCTGTATATAAAATCATGAACACCACAACATCCTAAATGTGTATTAGCATATTGCTTGAAAATTGCCATCAATTCATCTTCAAAGGGATATATAATCTTCACCACTATTTGCCATTGTTTTTTAGAAGATGAATTGGGGTAGATTGCTGAATAATCTTTACGCTAACAAAAATCATGTTCTTAAATATAATCCAGGTTTTAGAAAAAAAAAAATGATAATACTTATAGCATAAATTATGGGACTACAATAAACCTATTAAGAGTAAAAATACTATTGTACCCCTTTTATAACCGGTTGGATGACGCGTGTCAAATTTATATTGATTCCTATCATTTTTAAACAAAATTTGGTTTGTATTTGATCCTACACCTATCGACTATAATTATCATTGATTTGTTATCTATTAGGGATTTAAGTTGGACGTCCCCATCGAAATATCACTTGACCTTCTTGTTCTTAAAAAAACTTTTATCTTTAGAAAAAAAGAAAAACACATCTGTAAACAAGAATAGTGAGAAATCTAATCTAATCTAAATCTAATAATATATAAAGTGGATGAATAGTGTTTTGAGGTGGTGTTGTACCATGTTTGGAATAAAAACGAAGTGCCTAAATATTATATATATACACTTAACAAAGGACGATGAATAGTAACTTTATTTTAAAAATAATATATATATTTTTTTTATTTTTATTTAATATATTATAATAGTTTATTATTATTTTTAGTTTTAATAACATTATATATATATATATATATATATATATATATAGTTAACAAAGGACGATGAATAGTGTTTTGAGGTGGTGTTGTACCATGTTTGGAATAAAAACAAAGTGCCTATATATTATATATATACACTTAACAAAGGACGATAAATAGTAACTTTATTTTAAAAATAATATATATATATATATATATATATTTTTATTTAATATATTATAATAGTTTATTATTATTTTTAGTTTTAATAACATTATATATATAAATATATATATATAGGGTTGGGCTCTATAGAAAACTCTATCTTTTTAACAAAACTATGGAAATCCAATGTCATCCATTGATTATCTTTCATCACACTTGATCAAGGGCTCTATTAATTTTGGTAAGAATTATATTTAAAAGAAATCTTATAATACACATTAGTCAACTGGAAGGGCATTTTCGGTAGAAGAAAAACACTTTTTGGCATTGGAAATGACAAAACTCACTTGTGTAGTACTAGTATCATCATCTCTCTCCTCTTTCTTCTAGTCAAATCTTTCAATACATTATTATATCTCTCCTCTTTCTTCATCATGTGAAAGAGAAAAGCTTCATGGTCTTCAATGGTGATCCTTCAATGGTGGTCTTCATTTGAAGATAATTTCAGCATCATGTGGTCTGAAAAAATCACAAAGACACACGCACGAGTGTGTGTGTGAGAAAAACGATGACAAGATGAATGTTTTTAGAGAGAGAAAGTTGATGTTTTAGATAGAGAAACAACAATCTTTATCACAAAGACACACGCACGAGTGTGTGTGTGTGAGAAGAAGGTTTGAAGATCTTCTTCGTGTTCATCGGACGGGTATAGATCCGGTAAGTGTTCTTGAAATATCATTTCACACTTGATTTTTTGTTGAAATGGTTGTTAATATGTTTTTGTGTGCTGAAAGTGTTTTAGTAATGGTTAATGGGGTATCCATGGTTAATGTTCATGTATTTTAAATAAATCAAAAACTTTAGGATGAGATTTTGAACTGGTTTTTTTGTTGGTTTGGTTGCTTGTTAGGGGCTTTTGATCTTAACAGTAGTTGTTTTTTTTGTTGGTTTGGGTTGCTTGTTTGGGTTTTTGATCTGAACAGTAAGTGTTTTTTTGTTTGGTTGCTTGATTCACAGACTCAGGCCCATAACATGTGTTAAGCCCCCTGTTAGAATGTTATATAACGTGTGTTGTTTTACAGAAACAAACCCATAAAGATATTCAATTGACAAGCTGGATGGATGTAGGCGAAGTTAATGCGTGTTCTAGTCATGGTTAATGTTCATGTATTTTAATATAAATCCAAAACTCTAGGATGAGATTTTGAACGGGTTTTTTTTTGTTGGTTTGGTTGCTTGTTTGGGGCTTTTGATGTTAATAATAATTGTTTTTTTGTTGGGTTGCTTGATTTACAGAGACAGATCCATAACATGTGTTAAGCACCTGTTAGAATGATATATAACGCGTGTTGATTTACAGAAACAGATCCATAAAAGATATTCAATTGACAAGCTGGATGGATGTAGGCGACGTTAATGCGGGGACATTGAATAAGTCACATCCTTTGGGAAAGAAGTCTTCGTTCATTTATAACATGTGTTGGTGGTTCATGCTGTAACAAAACACCATGATGTAACCTGACATGTGTTCATGTATAACATGTGTTAAGCCCCTGTTAAAATGATATATAACGTGTGTTAACCTTTTGTTAATTAAAAAAAACAAGTAATATCTATTTTATTTTTGTTGATGTTTAAAATATCCGTTAATGTGGATACTGAGCATAAAACTTGTACAAGTAATAAATGTACAAGTTAGTATGCAACGTGTAATATGAAACGAGCCATTTATGGTAACACATGTACTGGTAATTTTGGAATATATAATATGAAACGGGTCTTTTGTTTTGCACATTTTGGAATGTATAACATGTGTTAAGCCACTGTTATAATCTTTTTGTAACCTGACATGTATTCATGTATAAGCTAGTGGTTTACAAAACACCATGATGTGTATATACTTATCTAACATGTGTTACAATTTGTCTGTTCGGAACATGTAATTGCTTAACATGTAATTGCTTAATGACAAAGGGTGAAAACATTCGACGGGGGCGATGAGTTTAATGGTGAGCTTAGTTAATATCGTAATCTTGTTGTAACCCCACTTGTATACATATGATAACATGTAAAGCATCCATTATAACCCGACTTGTATTCATGTTTATGAAAGTGGTTTGCAAAACACCATGATGTGCATATACTGATCGTAACACGTGTACAAGTTAATATGGAACATACAAGTTAATGCTGTAACACCGTATACCTGGGATAACATGTGTTAAGCCTCTGTTATAATCTTGGTTTAACCCAACATGGTGTCATGTATAAGCTAGTGGTTTCCAAAACACCATGATTTGTATATACATATTGTAACATGTGTTACGCGCCTGACATGTATAACATGTGTTAAGCCTCTATTATAAAGTGTGTTAAGACTTCCAGAATGGATGCATAAACTCCAATAGTAACTTAATAACATAGTATACCTGATATAACGTGTGTTAAGCCTCTTTTATAACGTGTGTTAAGACTTCCAGAATGTGTTAAGTCCATACCGTTTTAACATCATGTACTAGAAAAAACAAAATAAGAGTCTCACATTACATATTACTAGTAAACGAAAATACATAGCACTAAGAAAATGGTGGAGCTTCCTTTGAAAGTCTGCCTTAGCTTTTCAGCGGCTACCTTTGCTGCCTTAGCTTTTCAGCGGCTACCCTTGCTTTATTGTTTGGGTCGGTCTTGAAACGGTTTGTAAACATGTGGGTGTGCGTATGCCAGGGAAGTTATAAAAATGTGTTTTCATGTCACACGTTACACGTGTTACGTTTTACATGGGTTTCATGTCACATGTAACACATGCATGTCCGAGAAGTTCAACCTATAACACGTGTTAGTTGTGTTGTGTTGTAACATAAACATGGTCATGATCCTTGAGCATCTGATCCACATTTGACGAAACCAACGGTCCCGAGAATTGGATCTTATTTCCCTTGAATCCATCACCGTCCTAATAACAAAAAGATAAGATAACCGTTAAGTCGTTAACCAGACATAAATATTAACACATTCATAGCCAGAAAAACTTTTTTCTCAGATAACATCACAAAAACAGTTACTATTCAGATCAAAAGCCCCAAACAAAGCAACCAAACCAACAAAAAACAGTTACTATTCAGATCAAAAGGCCAAACAAGCAACCAAACCAAGCATAACTTTTTAGCACAAAAATAAAAACCTGCAAATTAATCTTACATAACTGAAACAACAACTAACAAAGTACACAGAACTAAAAACCTGCAATTAATTCGTCATACCCTAATACGTGTCTCTATAACATGTTACTATGGTTTAGCTGTGAAACAGGAGTTCAGACTATAACACGTGTTACGTTGGTTGTGCTGTAAGACAAACTTGGCTTAGCTGTGAAACAGGAGTTCAGACTATAACACGTGTTACGTTGGTTGTGCTGTAAGACAAACTTGGCTTTTCGTTTCTAAAAACAGATGTCCAGAAGTTCAAACTATAACACGTGTTAGTTGTGTTGTGTTGTAACATAAACATGGTCATGATCCTTAAGCATCTGATCCACGTTTGACGAAACCAATGGTCCCGAGAATTGGACCTTGTTTCCCTTGTATCCATCACCATCCTAATAACAAAAAGATAAGATAACCGTTAAGTCGTTAACCAGACACAACTATTAACACATTCATAACCATGGTTTTTTCATTCAGCAAGTGTAACGGCTGAAAATGAGAAAACAACATCAAATAAGGACACAAATGAAGATAATGACATAAACATTAAAGATCTAAAATACGAAACATTAACGGTCTATAATTTGTAATCTATACGAACATTAACGGTTGTTCGTGTTTCACAATAACGGTTGGAATTATACAAACTGTAATTTGTAATCTATAAGACACATTAACGGTCTAATTACGAACATTAACTATTATACTTGGTGTTCGTGTTTCAAAACCCATATTCTATAATCGGCTGAAAAGAAAAAAACTACTGAAGCAAACAAGCAAGATAAAAACGTGATCATTAATAGACTTGTTGTTCGTGTTTCACATTAACGAGATCCCCCTAAATCATCATATCCAAACAACAAACAAAAACCCACAATGCAATAATCAAATCAAGAAACTAAATCAAGATTACCTCATCACAAATATCACCACAAATATCGGACCCAAATCGAATCAAATAATAAAAAAGGAAGAAACTTTATTCACACCCATGTTCACCACTAGATCTGGACGAACATTGGAAGGTGAGAGAAGAAGAAGAAGAAGAAGAAGAAAAACGAACCAAAGCCCACTAGCCCAGATCGTAGTAAAGATCTTGTTTAGGAATATGAATACTCCACGGTACATTAATGGTGCTCCATATATCTACCATTGTTGATGGATGCTCCATAGTTCATTAATGGTGGATCTAGTTTGAAATAAGTGGTTTAAGAAGATGAAGAAATTATAAAAAAAAACAACCTTTCTAATTTGAATTTGGTTCATCGAAAATGGAAGAGGATGGAAGAGAATGATGTGATGTTAGATATTAATGAGGGTGTCAAATCACTTTGGGCAAGATAACTTTTTGAGTGGGCTAGGAATATGTAAAATTACCAATGTGCCCTCAAGATTAAAAAAGGATATTATGGAAGTTGGGACATGTGGCCAAATGTAGGCCATTAGATAGGTTTCCAATGTTTTCTCAAAATTCAAGGTTTCATATATAGTATTATCCTATATATATATGTATATATATATATGTATATATATATGTATATATATATATATATATATATATATATATACTAGCCCTCTACTCGCGCGAGGCGGCGGGGATGACATTTTACAACGTGGTACTCGTTTTCTGTTAAAATATCAATTTTCTCGTGAGATATTGTATAGTATGTCTATTAGTTTGCTTTTTCGTAGCATCAATGTGGTCTATCTATTAGTATTATATAGTAATACTTTGTAAGATGAGAATATATTGTTGTTCATTGCTTTAACTTATAATGTTTCTTTAAGATTGGTAGTTTTTGAATAATGGCAAAACAATTTTCTCGTGAGATATTGCATAGTATTCTGTTAGTTTGCTTTTTCGTAGCATCAATGTGGTCTATCTATGAGCATTAAACATGTTCTGAATTAAAATACATTTACTTTCTATAGTGTTGGTATCAACTTTCTTGACCTTATATTATTTACAAACATTTAATAGAATGGTGTAAGATTTCTAGTTCTTAACCATTCTTTTAATGCATTCCTTCTATGTCATAAACTAATGTGACATGTATGTAAATCACATCAACTTATTAAAACCTGGAATTATGAAAAATAACATAATTTATTTCTACTTGTATTTGGAAATTATGGATAACATGAAATGCTAGTAAGTAATCTAGCGCGTTGCAATAAGGGAGAAATCAACCGGTTTTGATGCACTAAGTATAGCAAACCAAAAGAAAAACTCAAAAAATTGCTTAAAAGGGAATCAATTCGTAGTTCTCCCGGTACCAAAACAAAAGCCCAATTAAGTAAGTGGCAAATGACCAAAGTTTCCCTCGCATATGCATATTATATATACTATAGATATATATGGTTCTCCCGTTACCAAAACGGAAGCCCAACTTGATGTCTATAATATATGGTTCTCCAAATACCAAAACAAAAGCCCAATTCTGTGTCTATAATATATGATTCTCCAAATACCAAAACAGAAGCCCAATTTTATGTCTATAATATAGTATAGAAAGGACTATCTCTCTCTCTCACACACAGACATAAACACAATGTGATGTTAGAATATAACACTTTCAGCCAATAAGGTAGTGATGGAGCGGTTGGGGAAAGACTTGGTGTTCCTTGTGACCCAGGTTTGACTCCCACTCTCCCCATTATTTTCTGCGGCATCCAAGTGAAGGGGGAATACGGGTGACGCCGGTTTGTCTTGGATGGGAGGCTAGGTTTTACCGATTATTCCCTTCAAAGCCTACAACCTATACCAAACAAAAAAAAAACATATAGAAAAAGAAATTAAACACAATATTTAGTGTAATTAAATTAAAGCTATCTTATTACTGGTTACTTTTGTGTGTATGTTTGTAATTCTAAGGTGATTCTTTTAATGACTGATAACAGGTAAATATGTAATTCTGTGTTTTAAAGTAAATCAGATGGTGGCTGAAAATGCGATTTAGCTATTCTTTTCTTACTCCAATGATTGACAACTAAATGAACTTCGGAACAGGATGGGTATATTAAAAAAAAGGTCGGGATAAGTTTGGGTCAGGACGGGTTCGGGTAAGAATGAGATGAAATTTTTTTTAAAAAAATACAAAAAAACATTAAAAACCTGCATAAATTATTTGCTGTTTCTTTTCTGTAAAAACTATGGTTTTTGATGGTTTCGAGCACTGAAAAATCCTGCAGAGTTTTCCAGTTTTTTTTTTTTTGCAGAAAAAATCCACTGTTTTTTATGGTTATGTGCTGAAAAAACCTGCAGTTTTGGAAGTCTGATTGCTGAAAAAACCTGCTGTTTTTTGCAGTTTTTTTGTCGAAAAAACCTGCAGAAACTTGATGTTTTTGTGCTGAAAAAGTCAGCAGTTTTGGGGTGTTTTCTGGCTGAAAAAAGCTGTTTTTGGGGTTTTAGTGCTGAAGAAACCTTATAAAATGTTATAAAAAAGATGAAAATATAGTTTTTTTTTCTGCAGAGCCTGGCAGACCTGTTTTCGGTTTTTCCAGTTAACCGGTTTTGTCTACAGTCGGTTTTTTAACGGGTTTTTAATAACATCCCAAACCGCATCCGGAACCTCCGGTTCAGTTTCGACCCTTACTGGTTAGAAAAAACCAGTTTTTAAAAAACCCGATTTCGATTTTTTGTCAGTTTCGGTTGGCAAACTGTTTTTTTTTTGTACATCTCTAATCATAAGTCTTTTTAGCTTACCCAGGTGCAAAACCGCAATCTTTTATCACTTCAAGTCTTTGGCATGAATGGACTTGTTTATTGAGTAATCCTCCAAATGTCTAGCATTAGATACTCTTCGGATGTGCACTAACAACCGAAAATGAGAGTCGGTCCCTTATACAGTGATGAGTAAAAAACCTGATAAGCATATTACTGGCGGAAATCAGCACCTTCGAAATTCGAGTAAAAAAAGCATCTGTAAAGTCCTTTCAGTTAATAAGAACTTATGAGCATAATTAAGTATTAATACCTCTTGTAGCTCTTGTTTAGCATTCTCGAGGCCGCCAATGTCTTCCCATCTTACATTGGGCACTTCTACAGACCACAACAGTCTCATGAAGTGTAGAAGGATTGCTAAGCTAACAACATGAAATAAACAACAATCATATAAATTAGTATTCAAGGAAACAGAACAAAAGTTAAAAACTATTAACTGACCTGGATTGAAGATAACATACATACAGCATCAACAGTGTAGTCATATTTATGCAAGTGATTATGGTATGTTTACACAGCAGAGACCTGGTCTTCAGAAACCCTAGAGTAGCGTTTATCTCCACCGGTGGCAGCTGTCTTCGTCTCCTCATAACACCACCACAACCTTGATCTCGAGTCTGAGAGGTTGTCACTAAGCGAAGTACAAACAAAGCACATCAAATCTTCGGTTAGTAAACAAGATATGGAAAATTTAAATAAGGTCATAAGTAAACCAAAATAATGCTTTTAGCAGGAACCCGCGCGATGCAGCGGTGATGGGTTTCGGGTCGGAACGGGTTAAAATAAACTTAACACTATCTCCATCAATAAATTGTAACAATGTAATTACCAGATACATTACAGGTTCAATATCACAAACTGTTAGATCAGAAAATTTACAAACCCTATACAATAATCGAATAGAATTTGCCACACATGAAATTGAAGAGGAGTTTGTTCTATACTTATATTAATAACACAGAATCACAAATCGTCACTTCGTTTCTAAAATAGGTGTACTATTCACCATACTAATAAAAACCTAGCGAAAACTTCCAGTTCATCAATTCATATAATACTCAAACCAACACCTTTTAGTAATGGCAAACAAACAAAAAGCTAATCAGATCAAAAAACAGTATTAGATGAACCAAAACTGATCGTGATTTATGACACATACGAAGATATAAGAATATAACAATCCCTAAGAAAATCAACTGATGCCGATTAAATACAACAAGAGTTCACAACACATAAAATTGAAGATGATATTTGTTCTATAACTGACCCGCTTCTTTTTAATCGAAAAAGCATTCGACCCGCTTATTTTTAAGCGAAAAGGCATTCGACCTGTTTCTTTTTAAGCAAGAAAGCATTCGACCTGCTTCTTAAGCGAAAAGAGCATCCGACCCATTTCTTTTTAAGCAAAAAAGGTTTCTACCCGCTTCTTTTTAAGCAAAAAAGGTTTCTACCCGCTTCTTTTTAAGCGCTAAAGCATTCGACCCGTTTCTTTTTAAGTGAAAAAGCTTTCGACCTGCTTCTTTTTAAGTGAAAAAGCTTTCGACCCGCTTCTTTTTAACTACATTACTACATAATTCATAAGATATATAAAATACATAAATAAACTACTAAATGACGAGCTGAGCCAGTTGACTCGTAACCCATCAAAATTTGCTACTAACTCTTAACACTTTCTTTGTAGCGGACAACTTTGGCCACTCACTATTATTGCCTTCTTCAGAGCTGCAGCCATTGCAACTTTGACCGCAACTTCAGATGCTGTTCTAGAGGCTGCAACTATCTCCTCTAGTGAAGTTGTGAAGGATTCTCACTACACAAAGAAAGAAATCCGATTCAGAACCTGAAAGAAAGACATCAAATTCATCCAGAGAACTTTTAAAAGAATAATAATTTATAATTTCCCTCTTTTAGACTCCAAATCAATCATATATTCGTTCTGTAAATTAAGTTAGCAAATATCATGATTTTAAACCTAACATGTTGCAAAGACATTCAAATATCATACAACCAATCATTCAGTATTCATCACTTTTTTTTGAACTTCAACATGTCCATTCATACAAAAGATTGACGATTTAAAATATTAACTAAACTCACTTTTTTTGAACTTCACATTCTCTGTTGCATAACATTTCAGTTCATCATCAAATCTTTTCCTTTCAGCTTTAGCATTCCGTAGTCTTTCAGCAAGAGCATTTTTCTCCTTTGTTATCCTCTGCAACAACCACACACATACATTCACCAGTGTACTTGATTCAAGCCCAAGGGGAGCATAAAAATTATACAAATTACAAATAAGAAATATCCCCAACGAACCCTAATGGCATGTAGCCGCCGAAACCCTAGAACTCGCCGCTGCCATCATCATGCGATTTAGTAGGCAAGTATTATAACAGATCTGCAAACAAAACCAAGTATTATAACATATCTGCTAGAAAAAAAAGTAACAGATCTGAATCTATTTCACAGATCCAGTAGAAACAGCATACCGCGAAGTTGAACCCAGTAGATCTGATGTCGGAATCGCCGGAGAAAGAAACCCTAAAATTTCACAGATCTAAGTCAAATAACACAAAAAATGCCGATAAGGTTAAAAAGACGGTACCTGAGAAGTGAAATCGTCGGTAAAATCCGTCGATCTAGTGAAATCGCCGGTGAAATCCGTCGATCTAGTGAAATTCACAGATCTAAGTCAAATAACAAGCAAAAAAATGCCGATAAGGTTAAAAAGACGGTACCTGAGAAGTGAAATCATCGGTGAAATCCGTCGATCTAGTGAAATCGCCGGTGAAATCCGACGCCATGAGACATCGCCGTCTGGTGAGAGAGAGAGAAGAAGAAGAAGAATGGGGGCGGATGTGAATGAAATGAATTTAGGGTTTAGAAAGGAGTGAAAGAAAGTTTATATTGGATCCATAAGAGTAAAACGGGTCAAAGAGATCCGGTTAGGATCCAAGAGCTGCAGCGCGTGTTGAAGAAATTTAACACATCCATGCTTAAATGCTTGTACAATGGGCTTCAAATGGTTGTACAATGGCAAATGACCATTCTTGCACTTTCTATATGCTTATTAAAGTAGTATAGATAGAGTTAACAAAGGACGATTAATAGTAACTTTATTTTTTAAAATAATATATAGCTTTTCTGTTATTTTTTATTAATATAATATAATAGTTTATTATTATATTTACTTTTAATAACATATTTTTCTTTTTTTTAAACCATATAATTCCTTTACCATTTTTTAATAATTTTTTATTTCTAATTTTAGAACATATATTAATTTATCAAATAATTTAATACTTCTTTAATAGTTTACGTTTATAACTTTTTTCTAAAAACTTAAGTACGTAGTTGTGCTTGATTTTCCCTCGACATTCCGTTATAAGTTTTGTTAAAAACGAAGTTGTACTCAAAATAAAATATTTATTTGATATCATAAAACGCTACAATGATAAACTAAACCGTTCTAATGGTTTGGATTTCTAAAAACATGTTTTATTTTCAAATCACGTTTATTTTACATTATCATTTGTTTGGTTTCGCCGCAACGCGCAAAAAAACGTTTTCTAATAAAAAACGAAGTGCCTAAATAGTCGAATAAAAAGGATTGGGCTTTTTTGTTGGGGATTCATGTTTGGGCCTTTTAAGTTAGTTATTATGTTGGGCCAAGTTGACTAGGGGCATACCGGCCCCACACATCCTACAGTTGTGAAGTCTCAACTCAAGTGTACGAGGCTCGAAAAAAAAAAAAAAACAAATATGACAAAATATGAAAACGTTGTCGTTTTCTTGAGTCTAGAATGAATTACAGTTGTTTTTTTGTCCTTTTGTGTTAGCAACTTGGTACGTTTTTGAAATATTAAGTGTGTTAATAGTTGAAAGGTCTTTGTTTAAATTCAAGGTCAAATAACGTGCTAATAGTTGAAAGGTCTTTGTTTAAATTTAAGGTCAAATAACAATTAAATGATATTCATGACACACACTGAATTAGGGATGAGCTCGGTACCGTCCGGTACCGAACCGGTACCGAACCGGTACCGGTACCGAAAGAACCGATACCGAAAATCCCCAAAAGTGGGTACCGGTACCGGTACCGAATATACCCGGTTCGGTACGGTTCGGTACTGGTTCGGTACCGGTATTTAAGGGTAAAAACCGGTAAATACCGGTACCGAACCGGTACCTTACCGGTACCGAAAATGTCAAAAGTCGGTACCGAATCGGTACCGAAAAGGTACCCGGTTCGGTAAATTCGGTACCGGTACCAGGTCTGATTTGCTCATCCCTACACTGAATATGGGCATTTCAAGTCTTATCGCTTTCTTTTACCACCAAATTGACATTTGTGTTCTTATTTTTGGCTAAAAAAGTTGTAAATTCTTTCAATTTAGTGATCGTCATCTACTCATCTGACTTGGGGTACTTCGAAATAGAGTACGCGTTAACTTGTAGAATTAAGTGAATCATGAGGTACAAGTTAGTTGTTGAAAAGATATAGAAAAATGAGATAGTGTCGGTATCGTAATATACTGAAACATAGAAGCATATAGTATGCAGCTTTGGATACACTATGCGACATGGAAATTTCTTGCAATTTTAGTATTAATAGGATAGTGCATGCATTTGTGATTACACTATACATGTTAGTGATAAGACTATAATGTATGCACAAGTGATTATATTATATGTGTTATTAATAATACTTTTTATAAATTCTCACATGTACAGGTATTGTGTCAATCATAATAGCATCTTATGCTTTTTATAAAAGATCGCTTTGTACGAGAACTGAACCCTAGGTTTCTTTTGAAATGATAATGCATTATAAAGCAACTCCAGCAAAACGACGGAATAAAAAAAAACCAAAATTACATCATAAGGAGAGGATTTTAAAGCCACTCATCCCAGCGTATGTTCACATTTCGGTTTGGATTAACAAACCACATAAAAAGTAATGGACAATAGAGTCAAAAAGTTATTCCTTCCGAAATTCATCTGGATTGAAAATGCACATGTGCTTCATAATCTCCAAAGCATCCACCAAGTTGTAAAATAAACAACATGGTGGAGGGTTGGGTCCAATTGAAAAATCCAATGGAGTTAAGGTGTTGCTCCCCTTGAGGTTAAGGGTTCGAGCCTCGCCAAAGACGCATTTAGTGAAATTTAAGCCGTTAAAAAAAGGTGAAATAAACCACCCTAATTAGATACTTTTTGTAAGGAGACAAACAAGAGGCATCCAACGTTTCCATCAAAATCTTAAGACGAACCACAACTAAGAAGCTATCAACCTCCAGATCTCCAAATCATAGAAGCAATATTACATGAACCAAACACATGATTGCCATTCTCCACCTGCAAAGAACAAGATGAACAATAGATGGAAGGAATATCAACTCCTATGTATCAATTTCTTTCAATCATCATAGAGGTGTTTGTTTTTTTGTGAAAAGCTCTTTAGAACCTCTTATGTCTGCCCCATGCAGACCACACGTAGACGTTTAAGTCTGCAGTGTGTTTGTTTTCTCGAAGAACTTTCATTAAAAAAGGTCTGCGAGACCTCTTCTTGGGGCAGATGTGGACTCCCCTCTTCTAGCATCTTCTCCTCCCCTCTGCCATTTCATAACACAAATCCTCAACCCTAACATCTTCTTCTCCTCCACCCCTTCCTCCTCCCAGCCGTCACCTCCACATCTCCGCCACCACCACGTCGCCACCGTCACCTCCTCCACCTCCATAGTCCCTCCGTTATTATCATCAAAGTCACCACCGTTGCCGCCGGTGACGCACACCGATCAACGAACTCCGGCTTTGATCAACGAACTCTGGCTTCGATCTCGCCGTGCTCGGATTTGTACCGCACATTGATCAACGAACTCCGGCGAATGTACGGATAATCAATTCTGGTGTTTTGTTTCAGAAACCCTGGCTTTGATGTGTACGATGCAGAGAATCTGGTTGAGGCGATAACGTCTCAAAGCTTCCTAAATCGCCATAACGCAGACATGGGGTTTGAATAATCGGGATCTTTGTGTTGTATATAAATTTGAAGCTTTCTATTGGAATTTCTGAACAGAGATTTGTTTATATAAGTTGAACATAAATTTGAAGGTGAGTTGAACTGTAGTTTATATTTTTGAAGGTGAGTTTAACATAAATTTGTAATGATTCTTTGTTTTGAATGTTTATATGAGATGAATGAAGCTCAATTGCTTGTTTTTTATAAGCTCATTGAGAAGTTAAAAAACAAACAGTATTCTTCTTGCAGACTGCAGGGGTTTGGTCCACCTCTTATACTACAGATGTCTGCAGATGTGGTCCGCAGACTGCAGACGTTTTACCTCTGAAAAAACAAACATCACCTAAGTATACTTGTTATTATGTTATATTGGTAGGGCTGCAAACAAACATGAACAAGTCCTTGTTCGTCTTCGTTTGTTAAGAAATATATGTGTTCACGAACTGTTTATAAACGCTTACCGAACGAGATTTTATGTTCGTGTTTCTTTGTTAAGGAAATGAACTTGTTCGTGTTCGTTTGTGTTTGTTTGTTAATTTTATGCAACGAATGAAAACGAATTAAGTGTCAAAAGAACTTTTTTTCAACGTAACAAATTAAGTGTCAGCAAATTAACATCACTAATTGTTTAATTCAGTTTCACATAATCATTCATTAGCAAATTAACAAAATTCAAATTCACAATTCAATTATACAAAATCAAAAGACTATATAGTTATAGGTAAAATCAAATGGCATTCTTGAATCTTGATGTATAATAAGGAATTTCGGAATAAGAAGACAAAATCAGAATACCAGACCTGTGCGTCATGATTGAATTGTTAGAGATGCGGTAGGGTGTCAGAGATCAGAAGAGGGAGACGACATCGAGGGTAAGGGGTAGGTGGCGTGCCAACGTCGTGGTGAAGGCAATTAGCGGAGTGCCGAAGTCTGCTGCGGGCTAGAATGAGGAACGACAAAGGGTCTCAAGAGCCTAGTATGCAGAGTGCGAGAATGAGGAGCGGGAAACGCTAAGGGGGAAATTAAATGATACGATTGTTGTTAAAATAAATAAATAATAATAAACTTAAAAAAAACAGCAGGGAGCAAAATTGAACTTAAGACCTCCTAGAGGAAATTGAAAGCCTTAACCACCAGAATATTCCCTTGGTTTGCTATATGGGTTCACCTTAAATTTATTTATGAGTTCACTAAGTTTAAAAATTATGCTAATATTAAAAATTCAAAAACTCAGTGCGTTCCGATAAACCCTCGTAGCTTACTAGGTAAATCCTCCCTTGACAGTAATGTTTATCTTTGTATAATTACCACGATGTGAATTGTAATATAGGTATAGAGATGTCTAAAGGAAACAAAAAAGATATCAAAGTCTGTCTATAATATGTTTTTGTATTTTTTTAGGTGAATTTATTATTCTTTTATGACTACATCATTGTACTAAGACTATGGGCTATGGAGCGGGGTTGGGGCGTGGGTTGGGTACAAACGCCCACAGTGGCGGATCTAGGATTCGCGCCAAGCGGTAACATTTTATAAATAAGCGGTAACGAAATTGAAAAAACGTCAATTTTTTCCAAAATTTACACTAATTTTACACTACCGCTGGAACGCCAAGCCGTAGCGGACGCCACCCCTTAGACTAATGTACATCCGCCCCTGAACGCCCAAGTCACCACCCCGGGTGGGCTTGGGTTTCGGCGTGGCCCCTTTGGCATGGGATTCAGCCCGGGCGTTGGGCGGGGCTACCCACATGACATGGCAGAACCTCATTGGCCAAGAGCACTAGCCATGGTGGAACCTCAGTATAATGTGGCTTGGCCACGCCACCCCAGCCACGCCCCACCATACCCCTTTAAAATTGGCTTTTGGTCTTGGGTGCCCCATACTCTACGTGTCACACCATGCCCCCAACCCACGCACCACCGTATCCCACAGTCTAAACTCAAATTTTCTTCATAGGTACATAGATGTCAAAAGGAAAAAAAAAGATATCAAAGTCTTTGTCTATCATATGGTTTTGTAGTTTTTAAGTGTATTTATTATTACTCTTTTATGACTACATCAATGTACTAAACTCAAATTTTCTTCATATTTCATGTGCATTAAATACATTTTAAAATATTTAGATTCTTTTTGGATTCATAATACAGAAGGTGTCGCATCAGTGTGGGTATGGATGAGGGTAGTATTTTAAGGATGATCAATCATGTAGGTGGTTACGTCATCGGGTGTGGGGATAAGCTTCATGGGATGAGTTAAGGGTGTGGTGATAAGCCCCTTTATACAATGACGGACCTCCTTCGAGTCGGGTCAAAGCGGATTGAACCCATGACTTTTTTTTTTGTAAAGATGAGGGCTTAAATTAGATTTAAAAAAATAGAAAAAATAAGCTATAGAAGAATTGAACCCATAACCACTTGTTTGTAAAGAGAAGAGTTTACCACTACACTAGCTTTGCTTTTGTTTCCATCTAATTGTATTTATGGACTTCTTAAAAAATTTAACATACTGTACCTACTAATTTTTTTAAAAACATTGGGTCCGGGGACCCCGACCCGCTCTATATGGGTCCGCCCCTGCCTTTATATATACATATGCATGAATATGTGTGTGTATGTTGGATAAGGAAGAGAGACACGTCGAGCATGATTTGGGGAGGACATTGGAGACGGGACGGACCAATTGGGGCCGGTGTGGGCGGGCCTCCACGGGGCTCGATGGCCCTCCGCCGTCCCCACACCGCATAACCTAAGTTACGTTGAGACTTGAGACTAAGTACGTATGCATTATAATTTAGGAGTAAAAATTGTGTTAAAAAAGTATGTGTGCAATAAACTATAAAACATAACCTTATAAAGGATCGCGACAAGAGTCATACGACACATAATTAATCCAACCATATCAACATGGCCGGCCCTAAGGTGGGCGGGGAGAACCACCAGTTAGGGCCTGATATTTCGAAGGGCACATTATCTTTTAAAAACTTCGATATGTAGGGAAAAGATCAAATAGGAAGATTAATTTCGCTAGGAAGGATAGGAAGCAATAAGAGGATGACATGTAGCAACATTTAAAATAAAGAAAAAGGGTATTTTAGTTAATCCAACCCTTTCTTCTTCCTTTTTCAAAACCCAGTAACTTCAAAACCCACCATTTTCAAAACCCACCATCTTCAACCATTTCTTCACTTTCTATCTCAATAATCACTACATTATAGTGCGATTTTCATCACCAATCAATGATTCAAACCACCCGATCAACGTGTTCTTCAGTTTTTTTGAAGAAAACCCAGTTTAATTTCATACAAAATCTCGTTTTTTTCCGGTGATTTTGAAGATAATCACTCGATTTGTTCGATTCAATCGCTTATAAGTGTTTCTATCATTTCAAATTTCGTCAATTGATGAAAAAACCGGCTTCGATCCATGTAAGAAATTCTTTAATTTCATTTTCACGATCTGGGTTTTTATTTAGTCATTGCGTTTTACGATCTTGGCGGGGGTCCGGGGGCGGCAGCCCCCGGTAGCGGGGTCTCAGGGGCGGCAGCCCCTGGCGGGGTCCAAGGGGCAGAGCCCCTGGCTGGGGTTGAGCTCATTTCAAAGACAGTAATTCGTAGACAATTCACAGACAATTCACAAACAGTTCAGAAACAGTTTTATGTGTCCATTGCGTTTTAGAAATAAGAGAGTTTTATGTGTTTTCTGGTTATTGCGTTTTAGAAAAAACACATTTTTAAGTATCTTTAGTCATTGCGTTTTAGGTAAAACACATTTTTGAAGTGTTTTTAGTCATTGCGTTTTAGGTAAAACACATTTTTAGGTGTTTTCAGTCCATTGCGTTTTACAGAGAACACTTTCTTTTGTTTTTTTAGGTCATTGCGTTTTAGAAATGAGACATTTTTAAGTGTTTTCTGGCCATTGCGTTTTACAAATAAAACATTTCTTTGTGTTTTCTGGCCATTGCGTTTTACAAATAAGACATTTCTTTGTGTTTTTTGTGCATTGCGTTTTAGGTAAAACACTTTTTTATGTGTTTTCAGTCTATTGCGTTTTAGAAATAAGACATTTCTTTGTGTTTTCTGGCCATTGCATTTTACAAATAAGTCATTTCTTTGTGTTTTTGGTGCATTGCGTTTTAGAAAAATGTCATTTTTTTGGGTTTTTTTTTTCATTGCGTTTTACGTAACTGGTGGTTTTTCTATTGCGTTTTACACAACTGGGTTTAAATTTTTTTTTAAATATAGCAATAGTATACTTGTTTTAAAGATAAAAAAACGCTCGTTTTTTTGGTGCAATTTTTATAAAAAAATAATGTCGTATGAAAGAGTTATTAACGTTTAAAAAATGAGGGGGAATTGGAGGAGAGAGAAACTATTGGCTTGGATTGACTAGAATGCCCTTGAACAAACTCACGCGTCTCTTTTCTTCTTTTCAATTTCCCTGATTTAATCTTAGCCCTTGATTAACTAAATGGATGGTCAAGATCACTTCCTAGCCTTCCTAGCCAAATTAACTTCCTATTGTATCTCCACCCTCGATATGTATATATAAAAATAAATAAATTAATATGGTATACCCATACAAACACCAACATAGGTCCACTTACAAAACTATTTTTATGGTTTAGATTAATTATTAGCTCATTGGCATTAGGTTTAGACCTTTAGTGAGCCCAATACCCAATTTCGTTAAGGCCTAAGGACACGTTTTTTCGAGCTCGAAAATGATACATGAATTCTCTGGGCCGACCCTGCATATCAAGTAGAGTTTGATTTTCTCTTTTATGCAACAATTACATTGTGGGGTTCGAGTGAAGTACGTTGTGAAACAATATTTATAACTTTCACACGATCATAAAACTCTTTTGCTTAAATACTTGTTGATCAAATTAGAGTGCTTCTATCTATCAAACAAACTGATATTAAAACTTAATTATGAAATCCTTGAACACTCTAAGCTCGATCTTCATGCCCATGTCGTAGCATAGAGTGCTTCTATCTATCAAACAAACTGATATTAAAACTTAATTTTGAAATCCTTGAATACTCTAAGCTCGATCTTCATGCCCATGTCGTAGCAAGTAGACATAAGCTATTCTACTGATAATACATATCAAAGTATTGAAGTATGCATACATTTTCTCTCTCTGTTGATAGTGTGTCGAGGGCCGGACCTATAGTATAAGCAGTGGCGGACCCAGGAATTTTTCCATGGGGGTGCGGAACATTTTTAAAAATTTTAGGCCCCTAGGTATATAAGTAAAAAATCGGTTCGTATCGGGTCGGATAGCGCCGGGCCGGGTCATGTAAAACAAACTAACATCAAACTAAATTTATATAATCATCAAAAACATGTCAAACCTTGTTACAAACATAATTAAAACGTCGACGCACTACGGGTTTTCATTTTTTGAAATCTATCCAAAACATCATCTAAAACTAATTTCTTAAGCAACTTTGTCTATATAACATAAGTTCATCGCTCCATAACATAATGTTTCAATTTTAATTTTAATTTTCAACTATTCAAGCCCTAGAAATCATAACGTAAGTTGTAATCACCCTAAAAATATATAAACAACATAATCACCCTAAAAATCATCTAAACAACCATAAACAACGTCAAAACACACAAAATTTCAAACTTATTTAACAACTTTATTACCCTTTTTTCTCTTATAATATCAACCAAAATCATCAAAATAACAAAGAAACTTACTAGTATTCGGATTCCGGTTAGATTTGGTGTCAAACGACGGTGGTATGGTGGCTGATTACGGTGGTCGTCGGCTGCTGGACTGTTGTCGCTGGGTAACAACTTTATTACCCTTTTTTCTCCTATAATTTCTAAAGGTTTTGGGCTTTAGTTATTTTATTATAGTTTGAAATATTGTTGGGTTTGGTTAATGGGCTAAGACTTGGTGGGTTAGCTAGTTAGGAAGTATAAGTGGGTAAATATATGGGTATTTGGGTTTAGTTAGTTAGGTATTAAAAGTTATATAACTTAGGTAGTATTTTTTTTTTAAATAAGAGTTTACTAAAAATTTTAAAATATAAATTGATAACACTTATTACCTAAGGGGTGCGGACGAAAAATTTCAAGGGGTGCGACCGAAAAATTCCAAGGGGGTGCGGACGGGATTTTTGACGAAACTTAGCACTAATTTTTTTTTTCCCCGGGGGTGCGCCCGCCCACCTTGGGCTATGCTTGGGTCCGCCCCTGAGTATAAGTAACCTAGTCTTGGGCTTAGGATCTCCAACTAAAAGAAAATTAATATGCTAACTATTAATATTACTGCAAACTTATTGTTTTAGATTTGTTTGATTTCTTTTTTAAGCAAATCACTCTATGTTATTGTTGTGTTAGACTTATGCTAGGTTCCAAACACAGATAAAAGAATACCGTTAATGATAATCAAGAAAGAAAAAAGGGTCCCAAAATTTCTTTTTGACTTGGACATTAAAAAGGTTGGGACAGCTTGCATAAACTGAAGCCAAGTGAAAACAAGTTATATGCAACCAAAAACCCTTTTAAATGGAGTTTGCCGACACATTTCTTATCTAGTTCAATTGCACTTATGATTTTTTTTTCTTTACACTACACTCTCTATAGAGTTTACATTTCACAAATGCAAACTTCATTGAAAGTATTGCCCTTATATACAAATGTTAACTATCATAGTATAACAACCAACCACACGTTCTACGTTAGATACAAGTTCTTGGATAATTAAATAAACTAGTGGTATTAAATCCGCGCGTTGCGCGGTGGGTGGGTATCAGTTCTTTTAACTACGGTACCGACATACACTTGTTATAGCAACAAATAGAGAGAAAAATCATGATATGACCAAAAATATACTAACATGGCGGGTGTCGAATCCCCAAATCCCTGGATGATGTTCAAAGGGTCTTCGCTGACGTCGTGATGTCCCAGCCCTTGCTTGCTACAAAAAATGAAACCGTTAGCCTCGTCACGGAGGGCCCCGGGGGGGATCCGTGACCAAGCTCCGGCGTGAGAATAAGTAAACTTGCCGGAGAGTGAGAGAGTAACTTATTCCGATGAGTGTGATCCCGGAACAATCTCTATGGTGTGAATCTGATATAAATGCGTGTGTGTATTTAATGTAAAGGAATTATGGTCGGAATAAATGTGAGAGTATTAACTGAGATACCTTGGACTTGCCATCAAGATCATCTTATACATTCCTTATATAGCCGAAAGCCCTTATCTCTCTAATGGGATAATACCGAGATGATCCAACGGATTCTGTCGGTCTTTGGGGGGCTCAGACACGTGTCTGAACCCCAACGACAGGATTCTGCCCTCATTTAATGATACCGGCTCAGAAGTACATTGCCAGCCGGAGATCCTTTTCATATCACTCATTAATGCACCCTGTGTTCTCTGATCTTTCTCTTCCCGGCCGTTTCGTATAGGAGAAGCCTTAGTGGGCAAGTATCACCATCTTTGGGTTTTATATATTGGGACTACATGACGGTAGCCCAAGACGGGTAAATGGGGCAACCTATTGGCCCGTCGTCAAGTCATCTTTAGTCCCTGGTTATGAGATTCAAATCTCATGATTCAGGGCTGAGTCACAACTGTTCGTGGGGGTAGTCTACTTGGGCTAAGAATGTGGGCCCACCCTTAGCTAATCATCACGCACCCCTTCCCTTTTCGAGAATCATTAATCGTCGGGTATCAACGGCGGGGGTTTAATCTTTTTAATACACGTGCAGGGTGGTTTTAAATTTGAAATGACGGCGATGTGATGTTTTTTCCTTTCTTGTCAGTTACCCTCTTTAAAAACTTCCACCGTCCCCTAGATTTCTTTTTATCCCCCATTTTTCTCCATTTCTTCCCCATTTTTCCTTTCTCTCATCTCCATCCTCCGATCGCCACTCTGTTTCATCATGAGCCGTACTGGCCGTTCCATGATCCGCTCTGTTCTGACGGCAAAGGATTTGGAGTCCTTTGTTGAAACTTACAAGATACCAGAGTGTTTTTCCCCTACTTTACCCGGTCCTGATGACTCGGCGGAGTGCACACCTGACCGGATCGTTCTTTACACTCTGTCGTTTTCCTCTTGTGGTGTTCGTTACCCACTTTCACCTTTCAAGATAAACTTGTTACGTCATTTTAAAGTTCACTTCTCCCAATTGCACCCTCTAGGGTTGTTCATGAGGGTTGTGCATTTTGAGTTGTCATGTGTGGCGGTCTCTGGTGAGCCGTCGATTCCCCTATTTTGCATGTTTTATAAGTTGATCTCGGATGGGGATTGGTTTACCTTCGCCAAACGGAAGAGTAGCATCTCTCAGCCTTGCTACTCCTTTATGCCAACCTCTACCTGTCCTAAGGAATGGAAAAGCCGATTCATTTTTGTTTGTGCCGCCATGATACCAGAATCACCACCGTTGAGGGATGCCAAGGCTGCTATTGATGATTGTGTTCCAATCTTGTCTGCTGATGAGATTGTACAGTGGAAACGTATGTACGAGAATCCAACGAGAGCTTTTACTTTCTCCGAAGGGATCCTGGCTATGGGAGGACTAAGCCCCTTCTACTCGGTTCGGCCAAAGGCTTTCTTTGGGAAGAAAGGTATTCTCTCGTTCTTGACTTGTTGTGCCTATCTTTTTCTGAAAATTTCTTAGGGATTTGTGCAGTCATCTTTAGTGTTTTTTGTGCAGAGATGACCCTGTGGGGCTTGCTTCAGGGGGATTCCAGGGACGTCAAATTTGTGGTTGACGACAAAGTTGAACCGGGGTGTCGAGATAAGGGTTACTGAGGAATCGGTTCAGGCAGGGGATTCTGCTGCCGGGGAGAAGGATGAGGGGGTTTCTTCTGATGAGAAGGAGGGTTCCCCCGGTACCCTTCAAGTGAAGAGTTCATGTGATGATGACGAGGAAGACCTGGAGAGCCGTTTGGCTTGCAAGCGAAAGGTTGTCAGTCCTAAGCAAGTTCCTGCCCCACGTGGTATCCGGCTGAGACTCCGGAGTGCCAGTGGTCAAAAGGCATTTCCTACCGCAAAAGCTGCTTCCGAACTTCCCCCTACCGAGGTTAAAGGCTCCTTGTCTAAGCATTTGCGATCTTCCAGTCTTGTGAGTGAGCCTTTGTTGGTAAGTCCTCCACTTATCTTCTGTTTTGATGTAACGGGTTCTTAGTCCCTTGTTGCTTTTTGGATTAACTTTGTTCTGATAGGTTTCTAATGTTTCCTCCCCTTTTTTGTTTTTTGTGTTTGGAGCGGGGAAGCTCTCATGCTCCGATTGAGATCCTTACTGCCCCTTCCTCCTCTCGTGTCTAGGACAAGAATCCTGAAGTTAGTGCTGCCCGCATTACCCCAACTTTTGAGATTTATCCTCACCATGCCACTGGGACTAGCAAACCCTCTCACTTTGAGGGTTTTGCCTCCCGATCCCCTCTGGCTCCTTTGTTTGCTGACGCCCTTCCGGTTCCATACATTCCTAGATGGAAGATTACTCAGTCTTCGGTAGTGGGGACTCCTGAGACTGCTCGGGACTTTCTAGCTCATGCTGTTCCTCCTTCCCATAGATTTATGAATTCTGCTCTGAGGGATGATCTTTTTGATGATCAATACAACATGTCCCTCTGTGAAAGTCTTTTCCGGGGTGTTGGTATGTTACAACGAGTGGATGAACTGAGGAGGCAGAATGAGGGGCTCAAGAGTGATCTCAAGACTTCTCAAACCGTTGCTGCTGAGCTTCGGTGTCGGGTGGTTGATGCTGAGAGTAAATTGCAGGAGGTGAAAGTGCACAGTCCTTCTTTTCCTCCCCCCCCCCCCTCTTTTTTTATTATTTAACCTTTTCGGAGCTTTTGTCACTTTTTTCTTAGGGAGCCGGTGCCATGCTGGAGCGGAAGGAACATGCTTGGGAGAGGGAGATGGCAGCTCTGCTTGAGGAGAAGGAGGAGTTGGCCATTGAGCTGAAGCATCAGAAGGAGCTGGATTCCGTGTCTCAGAAGGAGTTAGATGCTATGTATGCTGAGTGGGGGATAACTTCGGATGACAACCAAAAGTTAGCCCAGGAGAAGTATTGGTTGATCACTGAAGGCTTCGGGTCCTTCCTTACTGTTGTTTCCCAGTCTGAGGATTTTAAGAATGGTCTTGAGCAAATTTACAGGGCTTACATGGATGTGGGATATTAGTCGGGCTTGAAGGACGGGTATGCTTACTCAGCTCAAGGTATAGGGAGGAAAGAGACCCCTCTCTATAATTCTAAAGCCAAGAAGCGGCTGTCCAAGTTGGATAAGGAGTTTAGCGGAAAGACTCCTGCCCTTCTTGAGAAAATCCTTGAGTGTCCATTGATGTCTATTTATGAGCTTAAAACTCTACTGACTCCCGCTGGTCCCTCTTCTCCGAAGCCTTTGTCTGGGGATGACTCCCAGTAGTTTTAAAACTTTGACAATTTTGATATGGTTGTAACTAACACTTGTGCACGTTGAATACTGTTGACTTTTGATTTTGTGTTGGGGTCCTCCTGGTATCTAACGTATGGCCTGCTATCTTTTGACTGTATGTTATCGATTTGTTTTTTGTTGTCTTTGTTGTGTTGCTTTTTGCAGGTGCTTTTTACCGAGGGTCAGCCCAGTATCTACCTGGAGACTTCTGGTTGTTTGTAGTATGATTACAAAAATTCCATTGGTCTGTTTACCAAGTTGTTTATTGTACATTTGCTTTTTTAGGGTTGGCAAAATCCCCTGTTGTATTTATGTACATTTGTTTTGTAGTTTATACAAAAAGGTTCTTTGGTGTAAATGTGTTAGTTCTTTTTTGTAGTTTGCTTACAAAAGTGTGTTTTTATGGTTTGCTTTATAAACTAAGATTGTCTGTTTAAGGACAATCCTTGGACAAGTTTATAACTGCAGATTATGTTTTCTAACTTGTTTGCCCATTCTCTTTGGGCTAGCTAAGCCTCGTTTTGCCCCACAGCCGGGCGTTTGGTATGTTGAGTATACCTTTTACACGTGTGTTGTTTGTTATTAGGTTTGTAGTTTTTTGGGCACATCTGCCCTAATACAATACCTGTACTCTTATCAAAAGGAACAAGTGGATTGTTCATTACCATACGTTTCTTGGGGACTCTGTCCTCCAGTACAAGATTTTACAAAATGTTTTCCTTGGGGTAATCCCCTAACTAGCAGTTAATTTTTACAAAAGTGGCTCCCTGGCCATTTTCCCTTGAATTCATCTTCATCTTTCACATATGGTATTTCCTGAGTTGCATAAGGTTCCAGGTCCTTGGGACTTCCTTGCCTTGAAGTGTTTCCAGTTTGCAACTTCCCTTGCCATTTGCCCAAATAAGGGGGTAGGGCCCTTCCCAGTTAGGCCCTAGTTTTCCGGCGCTCTCTTGCAAGCTAGCTTCATTTGCTCTCAGGACCAAGTCTCCAGGGACGAGGTTGAGCTTCTTCATCTTGGCATTATAGTAGCTTTCAAGCTGTTTTTTATACTTGGCCTCCTTGATTGCCGCTATTTCCCTTCTTTCTTCAAGCAAGTTTAGATTCATCCGGAGATCTTGTTCATTTTTGGCCTCTCTGAGCTTCATCCTTGCAGTTGGGGACCCTATCTCAGCTGGAATAACAGCCTCCGTCCCGTAGGTCAAACTAAAAGGGGTTTCCCCATTACAGTCCTTGGGAGTGGTCCTATATGCCCACAGAAGAAACGACAGTTCCTCCAACCACCCCTTCTGCTTCCTTCCAAGCCTCCCCTTCATTCCTTTAATAACGCTTTGATTTGCTCTTTCTACTAACCCGTTGCTCTGGGCATGGGTGACAGAGGTGAATACCTGGTGTATGTGCATCTGTTCGCACCATGGCCTGAAGGGCTTTCCAGCAAATTGGACGCCGTTGTCACTTACTAACTCCTTTGGGACCCCGCATATGATGTTGTCCAGCACAAACCGCCTCATTTCCTCCCCGGTTATCTTCGCCAGAGGCCTTGCCTCTACCCACTTGATAAAGTAGTCGATAGCGACCACTACATACTTAACCCCTCATTGACCCTCTGGAAATGACCCGATAATGTCAATGGCCCACTTCTGGAAGGGCCAAGATGTTGACACAGGTATCATTGGGTGCTTGTGGCGGTGTGTCATGGGTGCATGGACCTGGCAGTTGTCACACTTCTTGATCTCCTCTGATGCTGTCTTATACATTCTCAGCCAATAAAATCCCGCGTTCATTGCTTTTGCCACCACTGTCCTTGGCCCAGAATGCATGCCGCAGATACCCTCGTGAATCTTTTTAATCACGTATCTAGCTTCTTCACTGTCCACACATTTTAACGATGGTCCTAAGTAGGACCTTCGATAAAGTTCCCCATCAATCAGTTCGTACTGCAAAGCTTCGACCCTTATCTTCCGGGCTGCCCAGTCACCCTCGGGTAGTATCCCGTCCTTGAGGAATCTAACAATCGGTGTCATCCAAGTCTCCTGAGCGTTCTTGATTGTGGCTATTTCCTCGATATTGATGGAGGGGGAGGTTAGGACCTCTACCTTGACTTCCCTCGCAAGGTGGTCAAAGGCTACGGAAGCTAACTTGCTGAGGGCGTTGGACTTTCTGTTCCTCCCCCGGGGTATGTATTCTAGCTTGAAGGTTTTGAATGTCTTAGCCATTTCCTTCACCCTGGCCACGTATTTAGCCATTGTGTTATCCTTGGCCTCGTACTCCCCGTGGTACTGCTTGACCACTAGCTGTGAGTCAGTACTGGCCTCCAAGTGCCTTGCTTTCATCTTTCTAGCCAATCTCATTCCTGCCAGGAGGGCTTCATATTCGGCTGTGTTGTTCGTGTTCTCGAAGTCCAGTCTGATGGCGTAAGTTAGCTCAATTCCCTCGGGACTGATCAGCATAATGCCCGCTCCGCTTCCTTCTTCGCTTGAGGCCCCATCTGTGAGTAGTTTCCATATTGCTTCGTCCTCCTTTTCTTTTTCTTCCTTCTCCAGGGCCTCCCACCTTAGGAGCTCTTTCTCTTCGTCCCCCTGGACCTCGGCCAAGAAGTCAGCTAGTATTTGTCCTTTCATGGCTGTTCTGGCTTTATGTTCTAAGGAGTGTTCTCCCAATCCGACCGCCCACTTAGCTAATCGGCTTGAGAGTTCAGGTCTCCTGAGTACCTTTTGAAATGGCTGACCTTGTCTGCTTGGAAATATCTTCTGAGTCTTCGGGATGCAAAGACGAGAGCCAGAGCGAGCTTCTCCAGAGGCATGTAGCGTTCCCCAGGACCCTTGAGAGTCCTGATAATGAAGTATATGGGGATCTGCTTTCCCTCACTTTCCACCATCATTACTGCACTTATGGTTGTTTTCGAGGCAGACAAATACAAAAGCAAGTCCTCCCCGGGAACCGGAGTGGCTAAGGTTGGGAGCTTACAGATGTAATCTTTCATTTCTCGGAAAGCGGTGTCAGCTTCTGGAGTCCACCTAAACTTGTCTGTCTGGAGACAGTCCTTCAGCACTTTCATGAAGGGGAGGGTGTAACACCCCGAAATTTATAAAAAATTTATAATGTACAAATAAACGAGAATGAGCTAACTAGGAAATAAACAACCTAGTTAGTTAGTTGACTAGTTTTAAAGCATGAATGAATCTAAAATGCCAAAATATAAACTAAATAAAAGTGGAGGGACCTAGGTTGTATAACTTGAAACTTAATTCAATTAAAACAAAATTAAAACATACCAAACACACAAGAAGTGTGTCTGGTCGACCAGGAAACGCAGGGGGGGTGACATAATGTCACACCCCAACCGATGGCGGAATCATCGGGGCATGGCACTGAGTGAAACAGATTGTCCAGAAGTTTCCATAACAATTATCATTACCAAATAATTTAAAGTAACATGTCCCATACCATGTCTTAAGAGGAAAACAAATTATTACAGATAAATCCAGTCAAATAGTTCTGTTCCGACAACTCAGATTTATACATAGATAGTTTATTTATTGGTTTCTAGGACCTCTTTTCCTAGCTTCGATTTCATCACAGCAGAGAGAGCATCCTAGACCTTTCCTAGCCTCATGTTCACAGCATGCTAAGCATGTAAACTTCCTAAGCACCTGTCACATACGTTAAAATAAGGTCAATACATAAAATGTAAAGGTGAGCATACAAGTTTGATAATAGCATATAGAGTTCGAATTCATTTACGCATAACCAGCACGTACACCTAGAGAAATGAAGCACGTTAGTTATCGACATAGATCATTCGATACCAATGACTGCGGGTTGACTGCCCGAGGTAGTTCGCAATACATGATTACCACCGTAATCCATGCAAGTAATTGTCCTTAACAACCCCCGTTTGAACGGGTGCTGAGTCCAAACTATAGAACTATCGTCGTTAAGGCAGGTAGACAGCATTCCATGTGTAAACATAACAAACAAGCATTCATAAGCCACGTATAACATGCATTAACGGTTAGCGTTCAAATAGTATGAGTAGTGTGTTCGATGTGATTTGAATAGTTGTAACGTATGTAACACCCAAAAGTGCTTAAAGCAAAAAGGGATCGAGTATACTCACAGCGGTTGATGGATTGAAGGGAGCGCTTAACGAGTAAGATTAGCCTGAGTAGATTAGATGGCATATCGATAAGTGACGCGTAAAACAATACGATTTGTGAGTGGGTCGGATAGTAGTTCGATCGGATGGTAATCCGATCGGACAACAATCCGTGCGGATAACAATCCGTTCGGATTGTCATCCGGTCGGATAGGTTATCCGGTCGGATGGCTATTCGAGTGGATTGTTTCTTCCTATAGGAAGGATGTGTTTGTGTATGATGGTTTGGCTATTCGGTCGATCGGACGGTCGGTCGAGCGGATGGCGACTTGGTGAAGAGAACAAGTTCACATCAGAAGAGTCACTCGGTCGGATGTCCATCCGATCGAGTGGCAACCCTGTTATTGAACATGTTGAAAATTGTTTAAGTCTTTAAAGCCTTAGTATCTCATGATCCGAAGAGTAATCCAATCAGATGGTCGTCCGATCGGATGGCAATTCGTTCAATACTCTGACTTTAGATAAGGTTGGTTAGATGTGGGTCCCAAGTGTGGTCCGTTCGGATGGCAATCAGTTCGGACAGCAATCCGTTCCGGTTGTTCCGTTCGTCTTACACTTGGTTATTTGACTGTTTGTCATTCTATCGAGACGTGTTGACAACGTGTTAACCAACGGAACCCTGTCTTGACCCAAGTGACCAAACCGACCAGGAATCACCCTAGCTCGGTCAGTTACCGGCTCGAGACCGTTGTTCTTGTTTAACCCGAAATCGGTGGTCTCGTAGGTAGAATCCTGATTTTGAACTAGTACAACCACTAAGGATGAGTAGGAGACTAGAACAAAGTCCGATTCTAACGGTTTTAAGTGTATTGAGTGTAAAAGAATGAGAAAACTTTTGTTTATTTCTTTCAACTCTCTTATCCTTTTGAAAATGCTCAGATTTATGCGAAATCGTTGTGAAATCATGTGGAAATCGTTCAGATCCGAGTTATCCTTGGTGGAATGAGGTCAAACTTGAAGTTCATAAGAACTTCACGATGACGTCATCCTAGAATACCTCAAATCTTGATGATTTCACGGTTAAAAGTTAAGATTTAAAAGATAGAAAGGTGTAGGAGTGCGTGTAGATCAAGGAAGTACAAGATTTAGGGTGAGATCTTACCTGGATTGAGAGAAATCGAAGAAAAGGTGGGGAGCACGAATGGTTCGGACAGAGGATTTCCAAAAGTGGAAGGAATGACAATGACAGGGGTATTTATAGGATTCCAAAAGAGGAAAGGGTTATCCGATCGGATGACACACCGCCCGGATGGCTATCCGGTCGGATGGCATCTGATCTGCGGACAAGAGGTTATCCGGTCGGATGGCTATCCGGCCGGATGGCACTTGGTTTGAATGTTCGACGAGACGATTTTTGGCGTTTCGATTTCGATTGCGAGCGGTTCGACACGATAAGGTTTCCTAGTCAAATTACTTTTAGTCCCAACTACTAAATATCATAGTTTGATTTCGATTCGGGTTCGAGTTCGATTGAGTTCGATTGCATTTCGAGTTTCGATTGATCTCCACAATATATATAAACATGCACAAGTAACACATAAAGCACATACATACACACATAACAACATCCCAATTGCGTATTCGGGTTTCGATTCGAGGTTGATTTGATTAGTTGGCTTTATCGCATTCTTACTTCCTATAATTCACAGTCGATTAGTCGATTAGATAGCGATTAACATACGTTGATTATTTAACAACACTTACTCCACATAATACAATTAAAATAAAGAAATTACTATAAGTCAAATTCGTACAATCGGTCGTTGACTTTGACTTATGAAAACACGGGGTGTTACAGCCTCCCCTAGTTGAGGGAATTTCATCCCGAAATTAAGTCGTAAGTCGTACCACACCGTGAATCATTTTGGAGCACTTTCTTTCTCTAGACTTTCACCAAACAGTTGCGGGTACTTCGCCTTCATGTCACTTTCGAGTTCCCAAGTGAACTCCGCGCCTCGTTTGCCTTCCCATCGGAATTTTACAATGGGAATGCGCGAGTGGCGGAGCTGCTTGGTTTGGCGATCCATGATTTCGACAGGCTTCTCCACGAAGTGCAATGTCTCGTTTATTTGGAGGTCATTGAGAGGTACAATTAGATCATGTTCAGCAAGGCATCTTCGGAGGTTTGACACGTGGAAAGTCGGGTGGACGTTACCCAGTTCCTCCGGTAGTTCGAGTCTGTAGGCGACTTTTCCGATCCTTTCCAGAATCTTAAAAGGCCCAACGTATCATGGCGCTAGTTTCCCTTTCTTGCCGAATCTGACTACACCCTTCCAAGGTGAAACCTTTAGGAGTACGTAGTCGCCAATATCAAATTCAAGGGGCTTGCATCGTTTATTGGCGTAACTTTTCTGTCGGTCCCGAGCTTTCACTAGATTGTCCCGGATTTGGAAAATTTTGTCTGTCGTTTCTTGTAGTAGCTCGGGACCGGTTAGTTGCGAGTGACCGATCTCGTGCCACACAATAGGCGATCGACATCTCCTTCCGTATAAAGCCTCGAATGGTGCCATCTGTATGCTGGAATGATAGCTATTATTATACGAGAACTCGACTAACGGCAGGTATTTATCCCAATTACCTCCGAAGTCTATGACACACGAACAGAGCATGTCTTCAAGAGTACGAATCGTTCTTTCAGTCTGACCGTCGGTTTGAGGGTGGAAGGCGGTACTTAGATTAAGCGATGTACCAAGAGCCTTCTGAAACGTTTCCCAGAGTCGCGAGGTAAACCGAGCATCACGATCAGAGATGATGTCATGAGGCATCCCATGATTACAAATAATCTCGTCGGTGTAGATTCGGGCTAATCGTTCCACCTTGTAGTCTTCTCGTATCAGCAGAAAGTGAGCTGATTTGGTCAAACGGTCAACAACAACCCATATGCTGTCGTAACCTGATGACGTGTGCGGAAGTTTGGTTACGAAATCCATAGCTATACTCTCCCACTTCCACATGGGGATTGGTGGCTGTTCGAGCAAGCCAGAGGGTATTTGGTGTTCAGCCTTGACTCTTGCACAAGTTAGGCATTTTCCGACGTAAAGAGCAATATCCCTTTTCATGCCCGGCCACCAGTACTTGTAGCGAAGGTCCTGATACATTTTGTCGGCACCGGGATGAACAGAATATCGGGATTTATGGGATTCGTCCATCAGGATTTGTCGCAAATCGGTCCGCTTAGGGATCCAAATTCGGTCCAGAAAGTGGAATATCCCATTGGACTTGCTCACAAGTTGGGCTCCATCGTGATAGATTCGTTCCCTCTTCAGCGTGCGTTCATTAAAACACGCATGCTGGGCTTCACGAATGAGGGTTTCGAGGTCGTGTTGGGCTTGAACATTACGGGTGCTAAGCAGATAACTTCGTCTGCTGAGTGCATCGACAACAACATTTGCTTTGCCTGGGTGATAACGGATCTCACAGTCGTAATCGTTGAGAAGTTCTACCCATCGGCGTTGATGCATATTAAGTTCCTTCTGATTAAAGATATGTTGTAGGCTCCTATGATCGGTGAAGATCGTACACTTGGTACCGTACAGGTAGTGTCGACAAACCTTTAATGCAAAAACAACCGCGCCTAGCTCGAGATCATGGGTTGTATAGTTCTTCTCATGGATTTTGAGCTGACGAGACGCGTATGTTATAACCTTGTTCCGTTGCATGAGAACGCAACCGAGACCAAGGTTGGAAGCATCACAGTAGACAATGAAATCGTCGTTTCCGTCGGGTAGAGTGAGAACAGGAGCATTGCAAAGCTTATGCTTGAGGGTTTGAAAGGCAGTTTCTTGCTTAGTTCCCCAAACAAAAGGCTGATCTTTATGCATGAGAGCGGTAAGCGGCACAACAATCTTCGAGAATCCTTCGATAAATCGTCGGTAATAGCCCACTAGTCCGAGAAAAGAACGGACTTTCGACAGGTTCTTAGGCGTAATCCAGCTCTTAACTGCTTCAATCTTCGCAGGATTGACGTGAATACCCTGACTATTGACAATGTGGCTCAGAAACTGAACTTCCCCCAGCCAAAATTCGCACTTGGAGAATTTGGCATAGAGTCGATTCCCCTGGAGCAACTCGAGAACCAAACGTAGATGTTGCGTATGTTCGGCCTTCGACTTGGAATAGATCAAGACATCGTCGATGAACACGATGATGAATCGGTCGAGATATGGTTTACACACGCGATTCATAAGATCCATGAAGACCGCGGGTGCGTTGGTTAGACCAAAAGGCATAACAACGAATTCGTAATGGCCGTATCGGGTGCGAAATGCGGTTTTAGGTATATACTCCTCTTGTATGCGCAGTTGATGATAGCCTGAACGTAGGTCGATCTTTGAGAAACACGTAGCACCTTGTAGCTGATCGAACAAGTGGTCAATGCGGGGTAGGGGATAGCGGTTCTTGATAGTTAGCTTATTCAATTCCCGGTAGTCGATGCACATCCTAAACGTCCCATCCTTCTTCTTGACGAAAAGGACTGGAGCGCCCCATGGAGAGGTGCTCGGGCGAATGAAGCCTTTCTCAAGTAATTCCTGGTGTTGGTTTGAGAGTTCACGCATTTCAGACGGTGCGAGTCGATAAGGAGCTTTGGCAACAGGATTGGCTCCAGGAATGAGGTCGATACGAAAGTCGATATCACGGCTCGATGGCAAACCTGGGAGATCATCAGGAAACACCTGAGGAAATTCACGAACCACAGGAACGTCTTTCACTTCCTTCTTCTCTTTCTTTTCCTTCTCCGCTACTACAATGTTAGCCAAGAAAGCTCTGTATTCCTTGCGGAGATACTTGCTAGCTTGGACACACGACATGAGCTTGAGACCTTTCGAGGCAGTCTCACCGTATACACACAATAAATCACCATTTGTGAGCGAGAATCGAATCATCTTATCATAACACACAACTTCAGCATGGTTTTCACGTAGAAAGTCCATGCCTACTATGACGTCGAATCTTCCGAGTTGCATCGGAATAAGGTCGATTGGGAAAATGTGATTGTTGAGCTCAAGAGTACAATCACGGATAACGGAATTCACAGCGACTGTTCTTCCAGTGGTGACTTCTACATCAAATGTCGAAGAGAGTTTGGAGCGTTTACGACTAAGGAGCTTCTCGAATTCGAACGACACAAAGCAATTATCGGCTCCAGTATCAAACAAACATGATGCATAAATACCATTCACAAGGAACGTACCATTAACCACGTTGTTGTCGGCTTGGGCTTGGCGCACGTTGATGTTGAAAGTTCGAGCGCGTGCTGCATGTTGTTGTTGCTGTTGGTGTTGCTGTTGTTGAGGCTGCTGCTGTTGCTGGGGCTCTTATTTCACAACCCGGTTTGGGCATACGTTGGCGAAATGGTTCGGGTCGCCACACGCGAAGCAGGCTCTGGCGTTGACCGCGGGTGCCGGAGGAGCTTGTTGACCCTGAGGGGCAGTGAGTAGAGCTTGACGAGCAGGAGCTTGTTGAGCACGGCAGTTGGTCGTGAAGTGACCGTACATATTGCAGCGGGCACAGAAACGGCAAGCGATGGCAGTCGGGTGATGGTAGGTACAGGTAGGGCAAAGCGGATGTTGCCCAGTGTATGCACGCTTAGCAAGGGGTGCATTGGCCACAGGCGCTGTTGAGCTGGTACAGCTTGAACTGGTGCAGCGGTAATCACACAGTTCTTGTTGCTGGAGCTGTTCTTCCTCTTGTTGCTCGATGAGGTGGGTTCAGCAGTTGGTGCGGTGGCGGTAGCTTGATGCAGAAGCTTTGAAGTCTTATCCCAGACACCAGCCTTAGCCCGCTTGTCGTTGATTTCAGCGGCCAGTAGATAAGTCTCTTCAATCTTCGTAGTCTTAGCCGCTTGCACGAAATCAGCAACACAGTCGGGCAGGGCCCGAATATACTTCTTGATCGCCATGTCTGGAGTCTGGACTTGGTCGGGACAGATAATGCTGAGTTGTTTGAAGCGAGCAGTAAGACCAGCATTGTCACCATCCTTTTGCTGTATGTGCCAGAATTCATCTTCTAGCTTCTGACGTTCGTGAGGAGGGCAGAATTCTTTCAGCATAACTTCTTTGAGCTCGTCCCACGACTGACCGTAGGCTGCATCGTTCCCTCGCTTGTTCCTCTCGGCCGTCCACCAGTCTAGTGCACGGGACTGGAAAACGCCGGTAGCATTCAGAGTATGGAGGTCATCAGGGCAACCGCTCTGTCGCAGAGTAACCTCAATGGAGTCAAACCAGTGAAATAATGCAATAGGACCTCCCTCGCCAGTGAATTCTTTTGGCCCACACGACTTGAATTGCTTGAAACTGAAGGGAGTCTTGGCGGAAACTTTAGGAGCTTCGGTTCTCGACTCCTCGGACGATTTGCTGATGTTTTCGTAGACATCACTTACGGCCCTTGCCACACTTTTTGCGATGATAGCAGCAAGGCGCTTGTCTCTCTTTTCTTGACGAGAAAGTGGGGTATGACGGGATCCAGATGACATAGTCTGCAACAGACATCGTCACAGGACTCAACATATGTATTCGAATCTCACCTCACACGTCTACTACTTACTAAAGCTCAGGAGCACAGTCATGTAATCACATAATCACGTAGTACACAAAATCACATAAACACATAAGCACTTAGATCACAGAAACACATACGCATTTAATCATTAGAGGCATATAGAGACGCTGAGAGCATTCTGACTACCTCTATTATCTATTATATATAATTCAATGTCTGCGATTGTTCGAGAACAGCGTAGTATAAGCGTATATCGTAGTATAAAGTCGTCCATAATTCAGCGATTTGTTGGCGTTGGGAGATAGGAATGCAGTGCGAGTCGTGTGTGTCGATCGAAGCGAAGGCACAAAGCGATTAGTTCTTCCAAAAGTATACACATAAACAGGTAAACGCACATAAAACAAATAAAATTGACGAATCATCAGAGTCAGCAGTTGCAGGCTCAGAATTGAAAAACGTAAAAATCGAGAGATAGATTGTCTAAGGCTAGTAGACTTCGACTAACCAAAGCGATTCGACTATTCGCAAGGACTTGTCGTTCACGTTTGACCTTCGGAACTATGCCTTTGCCTCGATTCTTGGGCGTTTGGCACACGTCCCGTTAGTCATACTGTGACTTTAGGTCGTTGGAGTCCGTCGAGACTCTGGTGAGAGTTTTGTAAAATGTGCGGAACAAGTCATCAAGGTTTGGGTTTCACCCCTGGCTTAACAACTTCGTCCCTGTTTTTGATAAAAGTAGAGGAGATTATTCATCAAAATATGGATTTCACTCCTAATTTGGTATAATTCCCCTGCTGAACAAGCGTTCGTTATTGAAAAATAAAGAAGAAATCATTGATAAGTTGATAAAGCGGCATTGATTAAGCAATTTAGTCGGGAGTTTGTGGCTTTCACACCTAATCTCGACTTCATCGCCTATATACAATTGAAAATTCAAGTGCAGTGATAGTGTAGCATAAACGAGAATAGCGAGAAGTAAGCTCGTACATAGTCCCTACCGGACATGCACAAGTCGGTCTGTTGGTTCTTAACTATAGTCTAGGTATCTAAGACTTCGACCCGGACTAGGTCGAGTCTTGCCTAATTCCCTATAGTTATGGCTCTGATATCAATCTGTCACACCCCAACCGATGGCGGAATCATCGGGGCATGGCACTGAGCGAAACAGATTGTCCAGAAGTTTCCATAACAATTATCATTACCAAATAATTTAAAGTAACATGTCCCATACCATGTCTTAAGAGGCAAACAAATTATTACAGATAAATCCAGTCAAATAGTTCTGTTCCGACAACTCAGATTTTTACATAGATAGTTTATTTATTGGTTTCTAGGACCTCTTTTCCTAGCTTCGATTTCATCACAGCAGAGAGAGCATCCTAGACCTTTCCTAGCCTCAAGTTCATAGCATGCTAAGCATGTAAACTTCCTAAGCACTTGTCACATACGTTAAAATAAGGTCAATACATAAAATGTAAAGGTGAGCATACAAGTTTGAAAATAGCATATAGAGTTCGAATTCATTTACGCATAACCAGCACGTACACATAGAGAAATGAAGCACGTTAGTTATCGACATAGATCCATCGATACCAATGACTGCGGGTTGACTGCCCGAGGCAGTTCGCAATACATGATTACCACCGTAATCCATGCAAGTAATTGTCCTTAACAACCCCCGTGTGAACGGGTGCTGAGTCCAAACTATAGTACTATCGTCGTTGAGGCAGGTAGACAGCATTCCATGTGTAAACATAACAAACAAGCATTCATAAGCCACGTATAACATGCATTAACGGTTAGCGTTCAAATAGTATGAGTAGTGTGTTCGATGTGATTTGAATAGTTGTAACGTATGTAACACCCAAAAGTGCTTAAAGCAAAAAGGGATCGAGTATACTCACAGCGGTTGATGGATTGAAAGGAGCGCTTAGCGAGTAAGATTAGCCTGAGTAGATTAGATGGCATATCGATAAGTGACGCGTAACACGATACGATTTGTGAGTGGGTCGGATAGTAGTTCGATCGGATGGTAATCCGATCGGACAGCAATCCGTGCGGATAACAATCCGTTCGGATGGTCATCCGGTCGGATAGGTTATTCGGTCGGATGGCTATTCGAGTGGATTGTTTCTTCCTATAGGAAGGATGTGTTTGTGTATGATGGTTTGGCTATTCGGTCGATCCGACGGTCGGTCGTGCGGATGGCAATCCGTTCGGATGGTCATCCGGTCGGACGGTGCTCCGGTCAGATGGCGACTTGGTGAAGAGAACAAGTTCATATCAGAAGAGTCACTCGGTCGGATGTCCATCCGATCGGGTGGCAACCCTGTTATTAAACATGTTGAAAATTGTTTAAGTCTTTAAAGCCTAAGTATCTCATGATCCGAAGAGTAATCCAATCAGATGGTCGTCCGATCGGATGGCAATTCGTTCAATACTCCGACTTTAGATAAGGTTGGTTAGATGTGGGTCCCAAGTGTGGTCCGTTCGGATGCATTATCCGATCGGACAGCAGTCCGTTCGGACAGCAGTCCGTTCGGACAGCAGTCTGTTCCGGTTGTTCCGTTCGTCTTACACTTGGTTATTTGATTGTTTGTCTTTCTATCGAGACGTGTTGACAACGTGTTAACCATTGGAACCCTGTCTTGACCCAAGTGACCAAACCGACCAGGAATCACCCTAGCTCGGTCAGTTACCGGCTCGAGACCGTTGTTCTTGTTTAACCCGAAATCGGTGGTCTCGTAGGTAGAATCCTGATTTTGAACAAGTACAACCTCTAAGGATGAGTAGGAGACTAGAACAAAGTCCGATTCTAACGGTTTTGAGTGTATTGAGTGTAAAAGAATGAGAAAACTTGTGTTTATTTCTTTCAACTCTTTTATCCTTTTGAAAATGCTCAGATTTATGCGAAATCGTTGTGAAATCATGTGGAAATCGTTCAGATCCGAGTTATCCTTGGTGGAATGAGGTCAAACTTGAAGTTCATAAGAACTTCACGATGACGTCATCCTAGAATACCTCAAATCTTGATGATTTCACGGTTAAAAGTTAAGATTTAAAAGATAGAAAGGTATAGGAGTGCGTGTAGATCAAGGAAGTACAAGATTTAGGGTGAGATCTTACCTGGATTGAGAGAAATCAAAGAAAAGGTGGGGAGCACGAATGGTTCGGACAGAGGATTTCCAAAAGAGGAAGGAAGGACAATGACAAGGGTATTTATAGGATTCCAAAAGAGGAAAGAGTTATGCGATCGGATGACACACCGCCCGGATGGCTATCCGGTCGGATGACATCCTGGTCGGATGGCATCTGATCTGCGGACAAGAGGCTATCCGGTCGGATGGCTATCCGGCCGGATGGCACCTGGTTTGAATGTTCGACACGATGATTTTTGGCGTTTCGATTTCGATTGGGAGCGGTTCGATACGATAGGGTTTCCTAGTCAAATTACTTTTAGTCCCAACTACTAAATATCATAGTTTGATTTCGATTCGGGTTCGAGTTCGATTGCATTTCGAGTTTCGATTGATCTCCACAATATATATAAACATGCACAAGTAACACATAAAGCAAATACATACACACATAACAACATCCCAATTGCGTATTCGGGTTTCGATTCGAGGTTGATTTGATTAGTTGGCTTTATCGCATTGTTACTTCCTATAATTCACAGTCGATTAGTCGATTAGATAGCGATTAACATACGTTGATTATTGTAATTAACAACACTTACTCCACATAATACAATTAAAATAAAGAAATTACTATAAGTCAAATTCGTACAATCGGTCGTTGACTTTGACTTTGACTTATGAAAACACGGGGTGTTACACATAAGCTCCTCATCAAACCCTGGCTTCCACAAAATTGATCAATTGAAGGTCATAATCAAGTCCAAATCGATTTTCAAGCACAAATTAATGATCACCTAGTTGAAGGGATCATAAGGTATGTAAAATCTTGATGTTTTGGTTTATCTCAAATTCTAGGTTAATTGTGGAGAACTGAAATTGAGCTTGATTATGTCTTGCATGGGTGAAATTAGAAGTAATATGGTGTCTAGGGATAAACCCTAGATGATTTCTTTTCAAAATCTTGCATGAGGCTTGTAAGGTTTATAATCACCAATGTAGGTGACTAATAAGTTTGTAGAAACTTGATGAACACTAGGATTGTGATTCTTGTTCTAGTGTAATATGAGTTCCAAGAGGTAAATTCTGAAATATAGAAGTTAAAACATGTGTAAATACGCCTAATTGAAGTTGGTTTAGATGAAAAAATTACAAGTCATGAACTTGGTTATGATTATGTAAAAATCTGACCCGCTATAAAACGCCTAAGTGAGGATTAAAATGTAAAAAGTTGGGTGAAAACGCAGATTCGAGTATTATAGAGAATTGTGCGTTAAGGCGTATAAAAGGGGTTCTAAATTTATTTTGAATTGAACTCTTTAGGCAAGGAATCCGGATCGTCAAGCGGACACGCTGGAGGGGATACACGTTTGAAAGGTGTGCACTAAAGGTACGCGACCTATGGTTTCATTACATTATGTTATTTATTTATTCTAGTTAGTCGTATTGGAATTTAGCCAAACAAGAAAACCTGTTAAGTCACGGAAGTGACGAACTGCCCTAGACAAATAAAACGGGTCAAAACATGAGTTACAAATAGAGTTTGGAATGTCTTGAAATGGTGGTCTCCATTTGGCATCCAAACGAGTCAAAACAAGTTGAGTTGTAAACGTCGAAGTCAATGACCATCACTTGTTGATTGGTTATAAACAAGGCGTAAGCCGTGAAGCGGACACGCTAACTTGTTTCAAAAACATGAACCCCTGGAGAGGGATTAAAGTTCGGAATTTTTACTTGTCAAATGTTTTAGAAAAGCATGTTTAAATCCTTGAAAACAAGCGTGATGATTATTGTGTAAGTGTCCCTCTTGAAGGGAGCGAAACGATATAGTGGGTAAACCCGGGATTGGGTAAAATGGCCGAAGACATGAGATGACACAAAACAAGTTGTTGAACTTGTAAACAAACCGGTCAAAATAAAGCAAAACGTAAACCGGGTAACGGGAGCGTAAACTATATGAATAATGGATGATAGCTTAGACATGTTAAGAAACGAACCCCAAGCAATTAAAATGAGTTTTGATAGGTTTGGATGTAAATTGGGTGAAAAATAAACATGCAGAGTTGACACGGGCGGGTGAACTTTTGACACGGCCGGGTGAAGGGGCTGTGAAAAATATATGTTTAGCTGACACGTCCGGGTGAACTTTTGACACGGCCGGGTGAAGGGGCTGAAAACAAAATATATAATTTCTTGTATTTAATTATTTTGTTCAAATGCCTTGATTTCTAATCTTTTAAATGAAATTGTATGATAGGTAAAGATGTACTTTAGACCCCGGAGGATGATCAAGCCATGTCAAGAACCGAACAAAGCTTCCGCATTTTGTCTATTTTGTTTTAGTGACATGTAAACACTTGAAATTATGTTTTGAAAGTTTATCTAGTATGATGTAGACTTGAATGTTATGATTAAGTATGATCTTAAAACTAAAAAGATTTTTGTAAACTTGAAATTTTCGTACTAAATGCATGTTATATATTATTAATTCTCTCCTTTAAAGATGAGTGTTACAAGTTGGTAATCAGAGCTAAGGGTTGTCAATAAAGTGTGTTCGGTTCAAGCTTGATCAAACATCCGGTAAGTGTTAATTGTTTTAAGTAGATTTAGAGAATATAGAAATGAAACATGAACGGATATGCATGAAAAGAGTGTGTAGATTCACTCAAACACGGGAAATGCATGAAACAAGAACGGTTGAATCAAGCTATAAACTTGATTAAACCAAAACAAGTAAATCATATGTTAAAAATGAAATGTTTAACGGTTAATGTAAACATTTCAGTATTAAAGATGGCGGATGAAAGTAACGATGATACGGTGCCAAGAGTCACCGAGCAAATGAGAGAAGTGATTGCCGAGGAGGTTGGAAAGGCAATCGAAAATAGTTTGTCTGGCTTCATCGATAAGATCCAGACCACGGTACTAATAGTGGTCGATGAAAGAATCAAGAAATTGGAAGATAATGCTAATATAACGAAGGAGAAGTCCGGAGGACGAAAGCCTTGTACATACAAGGAATTCATGGCGTGCAAACCGCCAGTCTATAATGGGGAGGTTGACCCAATCGTATGCCAGCGATGGCTAAGCGATATCGAAGGTGTATTTGAGAGGGCCCATTGTGATGAAGATGACTACGTAGCTTATGGTACGGGTCAATTAAGGGGTCAAGCGAAAGACTGGTGGGATAACAAAAAGAAAGAAATTGGAAACGAAGCAGCTAAGGCTATGTCATGGGATGAATTTAAGACGGCGTTTCTTAAACACCACAGTCCCAAAGCGGTCATTAATCGAATCAAGGAAGAATTCATGCAACTTAGGCACAAGGGTGAATCCATAGACAAGATCACGGGAATGTTTATGGATAAAATGAAGTTTTGTGATGAACTGATAACAAACGAAGAACAGAAAATATATTATTATTATAATATGTTGAGAGCCGAGTATAAGGAGTTTATGACTCCTTCAAAGTACGAGACCCTCACCGAGATCATAAATGTTGCTCGGGAACGGGAGATCGAACTGAGAAAGCAGGTTGAACGGGGTGAACGGAGGGCTCATAATGTTAATCCAAGCCCTACCAAGAAAGCGCGAACGAACGAAATAGTGAAGAAATCGGATGCGAAAGGCGGGTCGCCAAATTGCAAAATCTGTGGAAAGGGTTATAGGGGCGAATTTCGCTTCAAGGATAAGCCTTGCCCCATATGTCGGAAAACGGGGCATATGGCTTCATCATGCCCGGAAAAAGTGACGATTTGCTACAATTGTTATCGACCGGGTCACAAGAAATCGGAATGCTCGGAACTGGTGGGAAAGAAAGATGGGCAAGACACGAAAGGTGAAGCCCCGAAGGCAAAGACTAGATCTTTCACCTTGACTGCTGCAAAAGCAAAAGTTGAACCCGAAGTGGTTTCAGGTATATTTGCTGTAAACTCGATTCCTGCGCGTATATTATTTGATACGGGTGCGAATAAATCCTTTATTTCATATGGGTTTATTCGACATCCTTCATTTGTTCTAACAGAATTACCTATGCCTTTAGAAGTAGAGATAGGTAATAACAAGAGTTTTATCGTTTGTGATATATGTGAAAATTGTAAATTGAGCATTGACGACGAAGAATACACAATAGACTTGATCCCAATGTCAATGGGAGAATTTCAAGTGATCGTGGGTATGGATTGGTTGTCCCGATACCACGCAAAGGTGGCATGTTTCCGAAAGGAAATAAAACTGACATCTCCTAGCGGAAAGCACGTTACGATATACGGTGAAAAAGGGGGTAACCCGGTGGTATGCACGATGCTAGAAGCTCACAAACTCATGAAACATGGATGCAAAGCATATATGGTATACGCAAGTGAATCGGAGAAAGAATCCCTCAAAATCGTAGATGTACCAGTGGTATGCGAGTATGAAGATGTGTTCCCGGAAGACTTACCGGGAATACCACCAGAATGGGAGGTAGAGTTCGGAATCGAATTGATTCCGGGCGCAAAACCTATGGCCAGGCGCCGTATCGGCTCGCGTCGTCGGAGCTACAAGAATTGATGTCTCAAATCCAAGAATTGCTCGAAAAAGGGTTTATTCGACCGAGTGTATCCCCGTGGGGCGCACCAGTACTATTTGTGAAAAAGAAGGATGGTAGTATGCCTATGTGTATCGACTACCGGGAGTTAAACAAACTCACGGTGAAAAATCGATACCCACTTCCAAGAATCGATGACTTGTTTGACCAGCTATAAGGAGCGAGTTGGTTTTCAAAGATTTATCTCAGATCGGGTTATCACCAATTGAGAGTCAAGGAGGAAGACGTACCGAAGACGGCCTTTCGTACGCGGTATGGGCATTATGAGTTCCTCGTGATGCCCTTTGGGTTGACTAACGCACCTGCGGCTTTCATGGATCTCATGAACCGGGTTTGAAAACCTATGCTGGATAAGTCGGTAATTGTATTTATCGATGACATTTTAGTGTATTCGAAGAATGAAGCTGAGCATGTTTACCATTTGCAAGAAGTGTTAGAGACACTCAGACGAGAAAAACTGTATGCAAAATTTTCAAAGTGCGCTTTCTGGTTACGAGAGGTGCAGTTTCTCGGGCATATCATTAGTGCCAACGGGGTACTAGTGGATCCGTCAAAAGTAGAAGCCATGTCAAAATGGAACACTCCAAGGAATCCTTCAGAAATCCGAAGCTTTCTAGGGCTCGCGGGATATTATAGGAGATTCATACAAGATTTCTCCAAAATTGCTTTACCATTGACCAAATTGACTCGCAAGGAGGAAAAGTTTGTATGGGGCATCAAACAAGAGGAAGCCTTCCAAACACTCAAAGAGAAGTTAACTCACGCTCCGGTGCTAACGTAACCAGAAGGAGTTGATGACATGGTGGTATACTCGGATGCGTCGCATTCGGGGCTCGGATGTGTTTTAATGCAACGAGGCAAGGTCATAGCCTACGCCTTGAGGCAACTGAAGATCCATGAAAAGAAATACCCGACTCATGATTTGGAGCTGGCAGCAGTAGTATTTGCCTTAAAAATATGGAGACATTATTTGTATGGGGTAAAATGTACAATCTTCACTGACGATAAAAGTTTGAAATGTTTCTTCGATCAGAAGGAATTAAACATGAGGCAAAGGCGGTGGTTGGAAACGGTCAAGGATTACGATTGTGAAATACATTACCACCCCGGGAAAGCCAATTTAGTAGCAGACGCGTTAAGTCGAAAGACAGATTATGCCCCGATACAAGTACAATCAATGCAGCTTATTGTGACCTCAGGCCTACTAGAACGAATCCGAGAAGCACAAGTTGAAGCAGTGAAGGTAGAAAACTGGAAAAAGGAAAGAATTGTCAGCCAATTTAAAGATCTTGAAGAAGGCAATCACGGTTTGAAAACACGTTTCAACAGAATCTGGGTTCCTAACACATGTGGAGTTAAAAAGCTTCTACTAGATGAATCTCACAAATCCCATTATTCCATCCATCCGGGAGCGACCAAGATGTATAACGACTTGAAACAAAACTATTGGTGGCCTGGAATGAAAAGAAATGTAGTGAAATACGTGGAGAAGTGCCTGACATGCCTACAAATCAAGGCGGAACACCAAAAACCATACGGTAAACTTCAACCGTTGGAAATTCCGGTTTGGAAATGGGAACATATTACAATGGACCTGTTAACCAAACTACCGAGGACGAACCGCAGATTTGATGCAATATGGGTAGTTGTTGATAGATTGACAAAGAGTGCTCACTTTATTCCAATACGAGAGACTTATACATCAGAAAATATGTCAGAGGTTTACACAAATGAGATAGTGGCACGCCACGGAGTACCGGTATCCATCGTGTCCAATAGGGATACCCGATTTACTTCAAATTTTTGGCGAGACTTCCAAGAGCAAATGGGAAGCAAGTTGTTCATCAGCACTGCGTACCATCCTCAGAGGGATGGACAGAGTGAAAGAACAATACAAACATTGGAGGAGATGCTACGAGCATGTATTATTGACTTCGGAGGTAGTTGGGAAGTTTATCTACCAGTGGTCGAATTCTCATATAACAACAGCTAACATGCTAGTATCGGGATGGCACCGTATGAAATGCTCTACGGTAGGAAGTGCCGGACCCCGGTGTGTTGGGGTGAGGTGGGTCCATGTGAACTCACTCATAAGGTGTAACACCACGTAAAAACGTGTCCAATTAGGTAAAGACACGTGTCCTAAACCCTAATTATGTGAAAGATTGAGTTTGGAAGACTAAAGTTGTCAAACAGTGAAACTATGTGTCCAGAGGGACTAAAAGTGTCAACATGCCAAACTTGAGCCTCTGAATGACCATACATGATGAATATATTCTTAAACAAGAGATTGATTGGATATAAGAAGCCGTTTGTGAAAATAATCAGAGGATTATAAATCTTCGAGGGTTAAATGTGTCAACATGTTAATTCTGACCTCTGAGTGACCTTTTAACGAACCCGAGGCTTCGAAATATTCAAATATACTCTCAAGAATAAGTGATATAAATTTCACATGGTTTCGAGATCGTTGTACGTTGTTTGTGCAAAATCCCAAGAATTAGGGTTTAAAGTGTCAACGAGGCGAAACCTATGTTTTCAGTGATCTGTTAACGAAACCGGGCCTAACGGATTTTGGTTATACTCCCTTGAACTCCCACAAACTAACTACAAGGACCAAAGGTGCCTAAAAGTAAAGTTACAAGGCTTGAAAAAGTACAGGGGCCGAATGTGTAAAGTTTGAAACATGTTTGGCTGGTTTGTAGGGTGGTCGTGCTACGCGACCATATTTGTCTTTGGCCGTCGCACAGCGCAACGGTACTCAGTTCACAGCAAAACGCTGCCAGGTGCGGGTTTCAGTCTTGCACCGCCTCAAACTCGATTGTAACGATCCTAGGGGCTCTCAAATGGTTTTATAAATCAACTAGGACACCTGGAGTGATCCTAGGATGTCCCATTACACCTGCAATTGATCTAGGAGCTTGGAAATCATTATATAAAGAGAGCTAGTCTCATGTTCATATGCACACATTTTGCAAACAACTTCAAAGGGACAACTTCTGGAGCTTGCATCAGTAGGAGAAGATTACCAAGTGTAGAAAAGACAACAAGGACCATTAGTAAGAGTTTAATTGCTTGCTTAGTCGTTTTAATTAGCTTAATTACCAAAAAGTCAAACTTGTCGTAAATTAGGTTTGACTTTCAGTTTAATCACATATGGTCTAACCACTGATCAAAACGAAAGTGGTTATAGAACCATATTAAGGTAGGTGATTAACCCTTAAAAGGGCACCTCCTAATTATTTCGTTTGACTAGTCAATTGTCGGGTCAAAGTAGTTTGACAAAAAGTCAAACTGGAAAGAATGTTTGAAAATGATTAAAATTAATAAAACAAAAGTTCTAAATTATATTTTATCATTCTAATGACTTGGTAATTAATATTAGAACATGTTTTATCAGTCCTAACTCGACAATTAACAGTCTAAAGTCAGATTATAACCGAAAGTCGCAAAAGCTTGAACTTTTGCTTTGACTTTCAGTTCTGACCCATTCAAGCTTATTTCTCCCATGTTTTAAGTTTCCATTAGGACCACATTACTCAGTAGTATAACCCTTTGGAGTTATAGTACATGGTTCCTAGTGGTTTGAATTATATGCACTTGATTGTTAATATGCTTATAAATGCCATAAACGCCCTTTTGATTCACAACTGGGATTTTTAGCAATGTAAATGGATAAAAACCTTTGCTACTGATATTTAGACTTGTCCCAAAAATTTGACATCAGTTTGAGGTCTAGATTAGGAGTTATGCTCAATAGCGTAATTAGAAAGCTTTTTATTAATTAAATGGCGTAATTAGCATATAGCCTATCTAAACCCAAATTTTTATACCAAACTTTTTACCTACTGATATAAAATAATATTTTGGGATTTTTGAAGATTTTTATTTATTTTTAGGCTGAGCATAACATGCATAAAATGAGTTTTACATAACATTTTGATACCAAACTTTTTGCTACTGATTTTATTTGATAAATAAAATATTTTGAACTTTATAAACTGATCAAAAACTCATATTTCCTATTTTAACCCGATAATCGCTTAAAACCGACTTTTACGCGTTTAAAGCGCATAGTATGAGTTAAAACTATTTTTGGCACATAAAACTTATTACCTACTGATGTTTTAAGTTAATTTATGTATTTAAACAGTAAACCAATGTTTTAAACTCAGAACTCAAATTTTGACCTTTAAAGCTTATGTGAAATTACCAAAATAAAAGAGAAATTTCACATATATGTTATACCCTACTGTTATAACTTATAAAAATACATATTTGTACTGAGTACATCAGACCTGAAACTCAGATTAGTATTTAAACTCTTTTATAAGCATTGAAAATTACCAAAATGCCCTTATGGGACTTAACTTGGTTTAAATTAATTTTTGGGCATATATGTTAACATCCTACTGATGTATTAACATATTTTAAGCATAATAACAATTAACACCTGTATATAATTTAATTGGTGACCCGTTATACAGTTATGCGTTCGGATCAGTTTATGTGACTAGTTTACGTAAAATAGCCGAAACGGGCTTAACCTTATCATTAAATTCTCAAATTCCAGAATGTGTTTAGTTTACCCATATTATACAAGTATCCAAGCTTGTCGAGTCTAATCCACATTCTATTCCGGTCTCCGCTTAATCTAGCGTTTAGAACCGTAAGGTTTCCTTCTAGCTAGCCGGTCTAAGTCCATGACTGAATTAAAGACCCGTTAGCATCCTAATAAGTAATAAACCTTCTATACAGATTAAATAGCTTCCGGTAGAAGGTGCCATCAAAAAGCTTTAGGATTTTACTGCTAGCTCAGGTAAATACTTTTAACTTATTTTCCCTTATACGGGCTTGGGATACGGTATATTTATACCGCTTGGTCGGGTATGAGATTATTTAATCGGATTGTGATTTAATAAATCTGCATAATCCGTTTTAATCTGTTTTGTTTGATAAAATAAACATTGGGGGTTAACGACCGTGTCCTGGATATCCTCGGCTCATTTAAGTTATTAATGGCCACGACCTATGCATGGGGTGTAGGCATACACCTGACAGATGCAAATGCAAATGCAAATGCAAATGCTAAATATTAAATTACCCACAAGTTGGGGATAACTCCTTTGTGGGTTCTATAAGTGGTGAGTCGGTTAATCACGACCGGCTTCCAACCGGCCCCAATCGTAAGACAAACATGTAAATCTGTATACAAGATTATATTTAAATAATTGTCCCAAGTTATAAAAGATTTGTGCCATGTGCACTTAAATCAATTTTCACAAATGTTTTCAAAAGAGTCAGTTAATTGTATTTACCAGTGTAAACTGACGTATTTTCTTAAAGACTGATTTGACAAAGGCTAGAGCTATTAGGTGTCATAAGAGGATCTTGCAAATCCATAGATACCTGAAGTCTGTTATTTTATTTCTTTGTATTTTCATGATCCGCATGTGCATCTTATTACATTCCAGTCTGTATATTCTTTTGTCGAACACTCAGACATTATGGTTTGTAATAGTTTATTCACCAAGCCTTCCGCTGTGCTATTATATTGTGTATATTGACTATGATGATATCAACTACGTCACGAAACTCCCCGCCGGGCGCACCGGTAATACGTGGAAATATCGGGGTGTGACAGGTTGGTATCAGAGCCAACATTGAGTGAATTAAACACTAACCTTTTGTGTTTAATCTCAATGACACAATAAGCACATTCCTTAGACTTCCGAGTCTAGGCTAATGACCTAGGATTTATTCTTAACTTTACTTTTATTGTTTATATTATATCTACTTGTTTTGACAGGTTACCAATTGGAAAATGCCGCCACGAGTGAGAGGTAAAGGAAAAGGACCCATGCGAGGAGGGCCATCAGGCCACGCGGGACCCTCCCACCGACGTACCCCATCCGATTCGCTCCCTGGCTCCGACTCACGGGACCATTGGAGTCATAGCTTCGAGCCAGCAAGGCATTCTGTCTCACTAGGATCCTCACCATCCGACCCTCCATACTTTGGGTTACCCATTCCCATTGAACCCCAGCATTCCCATCATTCGCAGGGATCACATCACTCGAACCAATCACACCACTCCTTTAACTCCCATCCTTTTCATCACTCGGATTCTACCTACTCTCCAACTCAGTTTAATCCCAATGCTTACGTCAACGACCTTTTGGGTTTCAATCCTCTTGGACCTGAGGATCATTTCTCTCAGGAAATGGAAATGGACGATGACCCGGACCCTGAATTGCAAACCGGAACACCGGGCCACCCTATTAGCATCTCGAGTGGTTCACCATATCAAGGATCGCCGTATCGAGGGCCTGATTCGTATGCTGAGAAAATGGCTCAGTATGATTGGTTCTTTACCCCTTCATACCACAACTCCCCGGCCCAACCTCCTTTGGTTGAACCACAGCTTCAAGCTGTTACCCCACCACCTTTACCAGTTGAGGAAGCACCTCAACAGCCTCCCAAGCCGCCAAGGCGAAGGAGAAATGCTCGAATGTCTGACGTGGGGGACCACGGTTCGCATCCCCTCATGGTTCAAGTTCTTACCCTCCTATTCCAGAGGACCCCCAAATGGGTGGACCCTCTCACACAGTGCCGGAAGTCAACCCTCCGCCAGTTTCTCATGCACCACTGCAGCCGCCGTTAGGTTTTGACAACCCGATCCCGACATACCCAGGTTCATCTGGGTATAATCCATCTGGATACCCATCAGATTATGGAAACCATGACCCATACCTTACAGCTGCTCACTACAATGCACTTTATCCTTCTTCTTACCCTCCAGTTTACCCAACTGGATATCCGGCGCAGGGATACCAATACCCACTTTACCAGCAACCTCCTCCTCAACAACAGGAACAAACTCAGGAGATTTTACAGAGGTTAGACCGGGTTGAACATGAAGCCAGTGAAACTAAGAAGAAGCATAATGGTTTTCTCAAAGGTCTTGCTAACCTTATTAAAGGCAAGCAGAAGTAGGAAGTTGTTGTTGTGTTGATTTGTATTGTCTTTCAATAAGTCCCTGCGAGGACATTTTCTTTATTTTCAGTACCAAGTCCCTGCGTGGACTTACTTTTATTTCTGTAGCCCCTGCGTGGGCAGTATGTTGTTTTCAAGTCCCGTTTAGGGCATCGTTGTACTAGTTTCGTGATTTAATAAAGTTATTTTCGACTTTTAAATATGTATTTTATTACAGCATGCTATATCATTTTAAATTTGATTGATCTGCCAAAGAAATTCTTAGAGGTATAACCTAGCCAAAATATTAAATGGCTATGATGGTACAACCTTTTTAAGACAATAAATCTCTGTTAACATCTGAAAATATGTTAACATTCCTGGCTGTGTGGTACGAGAAACCACACAAGCTTCCAAATGTACTTGGATTCTTCCAAGTCCCTTATATATAGCCTATGTGTAAATGTAAATCATGGCTAATAAACATCAATATGATGTATACACTAAAACATCCATTTTGAAATGTATGCCTATGAGCAAAGGTGTAATAAAGACAATGAAAAGTTTTATTTATAAACTTCTTGTTAGAAAGGCGATGAACTTTGTTCGACCCTTAAAAAGAGATCACTAATCCAGGAGATCAATGATTATAATTGTCCTTATGACAAGGCTTTTGTGCCATCTAAATGTCCTTCGAGACAAGCCTCGTGCTATATAAAAATGTCTTTCATGACATTGACAGTTGTGATTCATATCCCCGGTCTAATAATTATCAAGGATTATATCCTAATAATTGCTTATAATGGTTCTGTTATAACCTAGGCAATTCATGATTTAATTAATCTTTATTTTAGATGATCTATATGGCTTAATAAAACCATGACCATCTAATCATCAGTGTGATGATTCATTATATAATTTAAATATATCATTATTGTTTGATATAGTATTCGAAATTGGCTGGCTCGGATGAAGCAAACAGCCATCCCGCAGAAGGAAACAACACCAGGATTAATATCACTGGTGCCGAACTGCAAGCAATGATAACCGCAGCAGTCGCTCAGGCTGTGGATGGTAAATTTAAAGAGCCAAGTATTGTTCGGTCTCAAACTCATTCAAGATCCCATTCTCAACCTCATACTCATAAGAAAAGTGAGTCTCGGCACTCATCTAATCAGGGTAGTGAGCCAAAGAGGCAGATTGTCCTCGAGCCGACTCCCAGGTACACCAAGGGTTGTACCTATAAGTACTTTGTCTCCTATAAACCGAGGGATTTTACAGGAGAAAAGGGAGCAATCGATTGCATGAAATGGTTGGACGAGATGGAGACTGTGATAGACATCAGCGGATGTGCTAAAGAGGATAGAGTGAAGTTTGTATCACAATCCTTCAAGGGTGATGCCCTCACTTGGTGGAAAGCATTAGTGCAAGCCACTAGGAAGGTTCCTTTGTACAATCTTTCATGGAACAAGTTTGTTGATTTGGTTAAGGACACCTATTGTCCTTAGCACGAAGTCGAGCGGATAGAGTCTGATTTCCTCACCTTAGTGATGAAGGATCTGGATTGTAGATCCTACGTGACTAGCTTCAATTCAATGTCAAGGCTTGTGCCATACCTAGTCACTCCTGAACCCAAACGCATTGCGCGTTTCATCGGTGGTTTGGCCCCCGAAGTAAAAGGGAATGTTAAGGCTTCTAAGCCAGCCACTTATAGATCTGCTGTGGATCCATCTTTGTCCCTCACTCTTGATGTTGTAAGGAGTAGGGCAAAGAAAACCACTGATGATGGGAAGAGGAAGAGAGAGGAAGACAAGTCTCCTCAATCAAACAAGAAGAGCAAGGGGAACTTTGGTTCAAAGAAAGGACAGTTCAATGACAAGCCCAAATGCAAAACCTGCAATAAAAGGTACTTTGGAAAGTGCAACCAAGAACCACAGGCCAAACCATGTGGGATCTATAAAAAGAAAGGGCACAAGTCTGTTGAGTGCAGAAATATAAAGGATGCAACCTGCTACGATTGTAATGAAAAGGGGCACATCAAGACCAATTGCCCCAAGAATGTTAAGAAGCCCTAGGAGGCAAAGAAAAATAATGCGAGAGTTTTTCAGATGAACGCGAGGGAAGCGGTGAACGACGAGAACGTCATAACAGGTACCTCCCTCATCAATAATAATTATGCTAGAGTCTTATTTGATTCCGGTGCGGATAAGTCTTTTGTAGACCATAAGTTCTGTAAGTTATTAAATTTGCCTATTAAGACTCTAGACATAAAATATGAGGTAGAGCTTGCCGATGGTACCTTAGAAACAGCTTCAACTCTTCTTGATGGATGCTCTATATCCATTAAGAATCATTTTATCCCGTTATCTCTCTTGCCAATGAAATTGGCTGGGTTTGATATAGTTTTAGGCATGGATTGGTTGTCGTATAACCAAGCCCAAATTGCCTGTGATAAAAAGTTAGTTATTATCAAAACCCCTTCTGGTGAATATGTCACTATTCAAGGAGATACGCAATATGGGTTGCCCAGCAACGTGTCAATTCTCAAGGTATCGTAGTGTTTGAAAAGCGGATGTGTCATCTACATGGCACAAGTGACTATGAATGATCCGAAGCCTAAAATTGAAGACATCCCAATCATTTCTAAATATCCTGATGTCTTCCCTAATGAGTTACCTGGATTACCTCCTGAGAGGTAAGTAGAGTTCAGGATAGACATTCTACCAAGATCAGCACCTATTGCACGAGCTCCTTATCGTCTAGCGCCTACTGAAATGAAAGAGCTCAGAACTCAATTAGACGAATTACTGGAAAAAGGCTTCATTCAGCCCAGCTCTTCGCCTTGGGGAGCTCCAATACTATTCGTGAAGAAGAAGGACGGATCAATGCGCTTATGCATTAATTACCGTGAATTGAATAAGGTAACGATCAAGAATCGTTATCTTTTGCCAAGGATCGATGATTTATTCGATCAACTCCAAGGGGCGAGTTTTTTCTCGAAGATTGATTTGAGATCTGGGTATCATCAACTCAAGGTCCGAACTGAAGACGTACCTAAGACAACATTCAGAACGAGGTATGGACATTTCGAGTTTTAGTGATGCCTTTTGGACTCACTAATGCGCCAGCAGCATTCATGGACCTCATGAATAGAGTCTGCAAACCATACTTGGATAAGATTGTCATTGTCTTTATAGATGACATACTTATCTATTCTCGTAGCCAAGTTGATTATGAGAAACACCTTTGGTGTATCTTAGGATTGCTTCGACAGGAGAAGCTGTATGCTAAATTCTCCAAATGCGAGTTCTGGCTTCACGAAGTCCAATTCTTTGGACATGTTGTTAGTGAACGTGGAATCCAAGTTAATCCTGCAAAAATAGAAGCCATTATGAATTGGGAAGCACCCAAGACGCCTACGGAAATTCACAGCTTTCTGGGTTTAGCTGGATATTATAGAAGATTCATTGAGAACTTCTCGAGAATAGCTGTGCCATTAACTTTCTTGACCCGTAAGAATGTGAAATTTGATTGGGGTCCAAAGCAACAAGAATCTTTCGAGATTCTTAAGCAAAAGTTGAGCAATGCTCCAGTGTTAACCTTACCCGAAGGAATTGAAGAGTTTGTCATATACTGTGATGCTTCACACACCGGTATGGGTTGTATGCTTATGCAGCGAGGTAAGGTGATTGCCTATGCATCACGACAATTAAAAGTGCATGAGAAGAATTACACCACCCATGATTTGGAATTGGGTGCCGTTGTATTCGCACTTAAGTTATGGAGACATTAACTATATGGAACAAAATGTGTGATCTATTCAGATCACAAGAGTCTCCAACACTTGTTCAATAAAAAAGAGCTCAATATGAGACAACGTCGTTGGATGGAAACTCTAAATGACTATGATTGCGAGATTCGCTACCATCTGGGTAATGCGAATGTGGTCGCCGACGCTTTAAACCGAAAGGAAAGAGTTAAACCAATCAGAATCAATGTCAAGAGCATTGAATTAAAGAATAGTCTGAATGAAAGACTATTAGCTGCACAGAAAGATGTTGTTTTAGAAGTTAATTTTCCAAACGAAAAGTTAAGTGTAACTGCTGAGCAGTTAGCACCTGGCAAGGATGGAATCCTCAGAATGAATGGAAGAATTTGGGTTCCCATTCATGGAGGACTTCAAAATGTAATCCTTCAGGAAGCTCACAACTCCAAATATTCAGTTCACCCTGGAGGTGACAAGATGTATCAGGATTTGAAAGCTAATTATTGGTGGATAGGGTTGAAGAAATCTATTGCCACCCATGTAGCTAAATGCTTGACCTGTGCTCAGATTAAAGCAGAGCATCAAAAACCATCGGGTCTGCTTCAGCAGCCAGAACTTCCTACATGGAAGTGGGAAATGGTAACTATGGACTTTATAACTAAGTTACCTAAGATAAGGCACGAAAATGATACCATATGGGTTATAGTTGATCGACTAACTAAGTCAGCACATTTCTTACCCATCAAGGAGACTCATAGCTCCGACAAGATAGCCCAGTTGTATGTGGATAAGATTGTATCCCATCATGGAGTACCGGTGTCTATTATCTCGGATAGAGATACCAGATACACTTCACACTTTTGGAAAAGTTTCCAACAATCTTTGGGCACTCGTTTGAATTTTAGCACTGCTTACCATCCTCAGACAGATGGACAGAGTGAGCGTACAATTCAAACACTGGAAGACATGCTTCGTGCGTGTGTTATTGATTTAGGTGGTAATTGGGATGACCACCTACCCTTGATAGAGTTCTCCTATAACAATAGCTACCATACAAGCATTCAGGCTGCGCCTTTTGAGGCATTATATGGTAGGAAATGCAGAACGCTTATTTGTTGGGCAGAAGTAGGAGAAGCTCAGTTATCAGGACCTGATATAGTCCTTGAAACAACCGACAAAATTGTCCAGATTCGTGATCGCCTGAAAGCTGCCAGGGATAGGCGGAAAAGTTATGCTGACAAAAGACGAAAACCTCTAAAGTTTGAGGTTGGTGACAAAGTCTTACTGAAAGTATCACCCTGGAAAGGTGTGATGCGTTTCGGTAAGAAGGGCATGTTAAGCCCGAGGTATATTGGACCATTCGAAATTGTCGAATGTGTCGGCGGTGTAGCTTATAAGCTAAACTTGCCTGAGGAGCTGAGTGGAATCCATAATGTGTTCCACATCTGTAATCTCAAGAAGTGTCTAGCTGATGAATCATTAGCCATGTCTCATAAAGAGGTATAGATTGATGAAAGCCTAAGATTTGTTGAAAGACCTATATCGATCGAGGATCGTCAGGTTAAAAAGCTCCGAAGGAAGCATGTGCCTATAGTAAAGGTTAAATGGGATGCCCGTAGAGGTCCCGAATATACGTGGGAAGTTGAGTCCACTATGCGACAGAAGTACCCTCACTTATTCCAGTAAATCTCGGGGTCGAGATTTCGTTTAAGGGGGTGAGGATGTAACACCACGTAAAAACATGTCCAATTAGGTAAAGACACGTGTCCTAAACCCTAATTATGTGAAAGATTGAGTTTGAAAGACTAAAGTTGTCAAACAGTGAAACTATGTGTCCAGAGGGACTAAAAGTGTCAACATGCCAAACTTGAGCCTCTGAATGACCATACATGATGAATATATTCTTAAACAAGAGATTGATTGGATATAAGAAGCCGTTTGTGAAAATAATCAGAGGATTATAAATCTTCGAGGGTTAAACGTGTCAACATGTTAATTCTGACCTCTGAGTGACCTTTTAACGAACCCGAGGCTTCGAAATATTCAAATATACTCTCAAGAATAAGTGATATAAATTTCACATGGTTTCGAGATCGTTATACGTTGTTTGTGCAAAATCCCAAGAATTAGGGTTTAAAGTGTCAACGAGGCGAAACCTATGTTTTCAGTGATCTGTTAACGAAACCGGGCCTAACGGAGTTTGGTTATACTCCCTTGAACTCCCACAAACTAACTACAAGGACCAAAGGTGCCTAAAAGTAAAGTTACAAGGCTTGAAAAAGTACAGGGGCCGAATGTGTAAACTTTGAAACATGTTTGGCTGCTTTGTAGGGTGGTCGCGCTACGCGACCATGTTTGTCTTTAGCCGTCGCGCAGCGCGATGGTACTCAGTTCACAGCAAAACGCTGCCAGGTGCGGGTTTCAGTCTTGCACCGCCTCAAACTCGATTGTAACGATCCTAGGGGCTCTCAAATGGTTTTATAAATCAACTAGGACACCTGGAGTGATCCTAGGATGTCCCATTACACCTGCAATTGATCTAGGAGCTTCAAAATCACTATATAAAGAGAGCTAGTCTCATGTTTATATGCACACATTTTGCAAACAACTTCAAAGGGACAACTTCTGGAGCTTGCATCAGTAGGAGAAGATTACCAAGTGTAGAAAAGACAGCAAGGACCATTAGTAAGGGTTTAATTGCTTGCTTAGTCGTTTTAATTAGCTTAATTACCAAAAAGTCAAACTTGTCGTAAATTAGGTTTGACTTTCAGTTTAATCACATATGGTCTAACCACTGATCAAAACGAAAGTGGTTATAGAACCATATTAAGGTAGGTGATTAACCCTTAAAAGGGCACCTCCTAATTATTTCGTTTGACTAGTCAATTGTCGGGTCAAAGTAGTTTGACAAAAAGTCAAACTGGACAAAATGTTTAAAAATGATTAAAATTAATAAAACAGAAGTTCTAAATTATATTTTATCATTCTAATGACTTGGTAATTAATATTAGAACATGTTTTATCAGTCCTAACTCGACAATTAACAGGCTAAGGTCATATTATAACCGAAAGTCGCAAAAGCTTGAACTTTTGCTTTGACTTTCAGCTCTGACCCATTCAAGCTTATTTCTCCCATGTTTTAAGCTTCCATTAGGACCACATTACTCAGTAGTATAACCCTCTGGAGTTATAGTACACGGTTCCTAGTGGTTTGAATTATATGCACTTGATTGTTAATATGCTTATAAATGCCATAAACGCCCTTTTGAGTACATCAGACCTGAAACTCAGATTAGTATTTAAACTCTTTTATAAGCATTAAAAATTACCAAAATGCCCTTATGGGACTTAACTTGGTTTAAATTAATTTTTGGGCATATATGTTAACATCCTACTGATGTATTAACATATTTTAAGCATAATAACAATTAAGACCTGTATATAATTTAATTGGTGACCCGTTACGCAGTTATGCGTTCGGATCGGTTTATGTGACTAGTTTACGTAAAATAGCCAAAACGGGCTTAACCTTATCATTAAATTCTTAAATTCCAGATTGTGTTTAGTTTACCCATATTATACAAGTATCCAAGCTTGTCCGGTCTAAACCACATTCTATTCTGGTCTCCGCTTAATCTAGCGTTTAGAACCGTAAGGTTTCATTCTAGCTAGCCGGTCTAAGTCCTTGACTGAATTAAAGACCCGTTAGCATCCTAATAGGTAATAAACCTTCTATACAGATTAAATAGCTTCCGGTAGAAGGTGCCATTAAAAAGCTTTAGGATTTTACTGCTAGCTTAGGTAAATACTTTTAACTTATTTTCCCTTATACGGGCTTGGGATACGGTATATTTATACCGCTTGGTCGGGTATGAGATTATTTAATCGGATTGTGATTTAATAAATCTGCATAACCCGTTTTAATCTGTTTTGTTTGATAACATAAACATTGGGGGTTAACGAACATGTCCTGGATATCCTCGGCTCATTTAAGTTATTAATGGCCACGACCTATGCACGGGGTGTAGGCATACACCTGACAGATGCAAATGCTAAATATTAAATTACCCACAAGTTGGGGATAACTCCTTTGTGGGTTCTATAAGTGGTGAGTTGGTTAATCACGACCGGCTTCCAACCGGCCCCAATCGTAAGACAAAATGTAAATCTCTATACAAGATTATATTTAAATAATTGTCCCAAGCTATAAAAGATTTGTGCCATGTGCACTTAAATCAATTTTCACAAATGTTTTCAAAAGAGTCAGTTAATTGTATTTACTAGTGTAAACTGACGTATTTTCTTAAAGACTGATTTGACAGGTACCTCTTGTAATAGGCTGGAGCTATTAGGTGTCATAAGCGGATCTTGCAAATCCATAGATACCTGAAATCTGTTATTTTGTTTCTTTGTATTTTCATGATCCGCATGTGGATCTTATTACATTCCAGTCTGTATATTCTTTTGTCGAACACTCAGACATTATGGTTTGTAATAGTTTATTCACCAAGCCTTCCGTTGTGCTATTATATTGTGTATATTGACTATGATGATATCAACTACGTCACGATACTCCCCGCCGGGCCCACCAGTAATACGTGGAAATATCGGGGTGTGACATAAGGATATAGTCCGAGCCACTAATGAAAAGATTGAGGTGGTTCGGGCACATTTGAAAGCGGCACAAGATAGACAAAAGTCGTATGCGGAAAAAAGGAGAAGACCGATCGAGTTTCAGGTTGGCGACAAGGTCATGCTCAAGGTATCCCCATGGAAGGGGGTTATCCGATTTAGAAAAAGAGGCAAACTAAGCCCAAGATTTATTGGGCCGTTTACAATTGTCGAACGAGTAGGGAAGATAGCATACCGCCTTGAACTACCGGAAGAATTAAGTGGAATTCATAGCACATTTCATGTGTCACATCTTCGGAAATGTTTAGCGGATGAAACAACCTATATCCACTACGATGACATCGAGGTGGAAGATAGACTTAACCATGTGGTGAAGCCCATGGTGATTTTGGATCGTAAGGTGAAAATCTTGAGGAATAAAGAAATCAACCAAGTAAAGGTCAAATGGGAACAGAGGAAGGGTTCGGATACCATATGGGAATCCGAGGAGGAGATGCAACGACTCTACCCTACGTTATTCGGTACGTAATCAGGTTTCGAGGACGAAACCCTTTTAAGGGGGGTGGACTTGTAACACCCCAAAATTTATAAAACCATATATTATAAATTTATAAAGTACAAATAAACGAGAATGAGCTAACTAGGAAATAAACAACCTAGTTAGTTAGTTGACTAGTTTTAAAGCATGAATGAATCTAAAATGCCAAAATATAAACTAAATAAAAGTGGAGGGACCTAGGTTGTATAACTTGAAACTTAATTCAATTAAAACAAAATTAAAACATACCAAACACACAAGAAGTGTGTCTGGTCGACCAGGAAACGCGGGGGGGGGGGGGGTGGCATAAGCTCCTCATCAAACCCTGGCTTCCACAAAATTGATCAATTGAAGGTCATAATCAAGTCCAAATCGATTTTCAAGCACAAATTAATGATCACCTAGTTGAAGGTATCATAAGGTATGTAAAATCTTGATGTTTTGGTTTATCTCAAATTCTAGGTTAATTGTGGAGAACTGAAATTGAGCTTGATTATGTCTTGCATGGGTGAAATTAGAAGTAATATGGTGTCTAGGGATAAACCCTAGATGATTTCTTATCAATATCTTGCATGAGGCTTGTAAGGTTTATAATCACCAATGTAGGTGACTAATAAGTTTGTAGAAACTTGATGAACACTAGGATTGTGATTCTTGTTCTAGTGTAATATGAGTTCCAAGAGGTAAATTCTGAAATATAGAAGTTAAAACATGTGTAAATACGCCTAATTGAAGTTGGTTTAGATGAAAAAATTACAAGTCATGAACTTGGTTATGATTATGTAAAAATCTGACCCGCTAGGTGTTTGATAAAACGCCTAAGTGAGGATTAAAATGTAAAAAGTTGGGTGAAAATGCAGATTCGATTATTATAGAGAATTGTGCGTTAAGGCGTATAAAAGGAGTTCTAAATTTATTTTGAATTGAACTCTTTAGGCAAGGAATCCGGATCGTCAAGCGGACACGCCGGAGGGGATACACGTTTGAAAGGTGTGCACTAAAGGTACGCGACCTATGGTTTCGTTACATTATGTTATTTATTTATTCTAGTTAGTCGTATTGGAATTTAGCCAAACAAGAAAACCCGTTAAGTCACAGAAGTGACGAACTGCCCTAGACAAATAAAACGGGTCAAAACATGAGTTACAAATAGAGTTTGGAATGTCTTGAAATGGTGGTTTCCATTTGGCATCCAAACGGGTCAAAACAAGTTGAGTTGTAAACGTCGAAGTCAATGACCATCACTTGTTGATTGGTTATAAACAAGGCGTAAGCCGTGAAGCGGACACGCTAACTTGTTGCAAAAACATGAACCCTTGTAGAGGGATTAAAGTTCGGAATTTTTACTTGTCAAATGTTTTAGAAAAGCATGTTTCAATCCTTGAAAACAAGCGCGATGATTATTGTGTAAGTGTCCCTCTTGAAGAGAGCGAAACGATATAGTCGGTAAACCCAGGATTGGGTAAAATGGCCGAAGACATGAGATGACACAAAACAAGTTGTTGAACTTGTAAACAAACGGGTCAAAATAAAGCAAAACGTAAACTGGGTAACAGGAGCGTAAACTATATGAATAATGGATCCGGGTAATGGATGATAGCTTAGACATGTTAAGAAACGAACCCCAAGCAATTAAAATGAGTTTGGATAGGTTTGGATGTAAATTGGGTGAAAAATAAACGTGCAGAGTCGACACGGGCGGGTGAACTTTTGACACGGCCGGGTGAAGGGGCTGTGAAAAATATATGTTTAGCTGACACGGCCGGGTGAACTTTTGACACGGCCGGGTGAAGGGGCTGAAAACAAAATATATAATTTCTTGTATTTAATTATTTTGTTCAAATGCCTTGATTTCTAATCTTTTAAATGAAATTGTATGATAGGTAAAGATGCACTTTAGACCCCGGAGGATGATCAAGCCATGTTAAGAACCGAACACACCGAACAAAGCTTCTGCATTTTGTCTATTTTGTTTTAGTGACATGTAAACACTTGAAATTATGTTTTGAAAGTTTATCTAGTATGATGTAGACTTGAATGTTATGATCAAGTATGATCTTAAAACTAAAAAGATTTTTGTAAACTTGAAATTTTCGTACTAAATGCATGTTATATATTATTAATTATGTCCTTTAAAGATGAGTGTTACAGAGGGTCCTGTCAGTTACCTTTGAGAGAAAATGGTTCAAGGCAATTAACCTCCCGTTCAATTGTTGAATATCCTTTAGGGACCGGGGGGATCGCATTTCGGCTACGGCTTGGGTTTTCTCCGGATTGGCCTTGATCCCTCACTTGGTGACCACTACTCCCAGGAATTTCCCTTCCTCTACCCCGAAGCAACACTTCCCAGGGTTCAACTTCATATTTACGTCTTGCATAGCTCGGATGGTTTCAGCTATATCTTCTATCATGGCCATCTCCGTTAGGCTTTTTATGACAATATCATTGATGTACACTTCCAAGTTCCGTCCCCGCTGCTCTCTGAAGAGGGTGTTCATAAACCTTTGGTAAGTGGCCCCAACATTTTTTAGCCCGAAGGGCATTTTGGTATAGCAAAAGGTTCCCTCGTCTGTGATGAATGCGGTCTTCTCCTCGTCTTCCATTGACATTTGTATTTGATCGTATCCTTTGTAAGCGTCCAGGAAGCACTTCAGGGGGTACTGAGATAGGGAGTCCACTTGGACGTCTATCTCTGGGAGGGGATAACAGTCCTTGGGGCATGCTTTATTCAGGTCCTGAAAGTCAATGCACATCCTCCATCCCCCATCTTTTTTCTTGACCATGACTGGGTTAGCAACCCAGGATGGATATTTTACTTCCCTCACTATTCCTGCTCTGAGCAACTTCCTGGTTTCCTCACATGCTGCCCTTCTCTTGCTGGGACCCATGCTTCGTTTCTTTTACTTTACCGGCCTTGCCCAGGTGTATGTATTAAGTCGATGCTCAGTCAGACTTCTTGGAATTCCCGTCATGTCTCCATGTTGAAACGCAAACACGTCTATGTTGAAGAGAAGCAGTTCTTTGAGAGCACTTTTACATTTGTCACTCAGGTGGCTTCCCACCTTAACTGTCTGCTACGGGAACCTGTCATAAAGGACCCATTCTTCTACTCCTTCTTTTTGAGGTTTCTCGGACACTTCCCCCTCAGAAACAGAAGACACTACCTCGTATGAAGATTTTACCCAGGCCAAGCCTTTTGGCGTTTGGAACACTAAAGCTACATGTGGGGTTGAGGCCTGTGCTTGCAAATCACCAATCCCGGGTCTTCCTAGGATTGCATTGTATTTTGAGGGTGCCCGGACCACCGTGAAAGTAAGGGTTATGGTCCGGACACGGTCCCCTACCCCGACAGTAAATGGGAGCCTGATTTTTCCCAGGGGGTGAGATACACTATTGTTGAAACCAACAAGGGGAATCGAGTCTTCCTCAAGCCTGTCCCTTACATCCCTGTCAAACCTTAGGAAACAGTGTTCATATATTACCTCTACTCCACTTCCCCCGTCTACGTGTATCCTGGCTACCTTGTGTCTGGCTATTATGGCCGAAATGTTGAGGGGGAGCCTCTGCACCTCGTTTTCCTCCAGGTGTGGCATTAGGATGGGGGCTATCATGCGGTATGGGGAACCCAGGACTCTAGCTTTTACACTTCTGGTGGTGTCAAACTTATCCCTTCGCCTGATCATGTCTACATCTGCCCTTCCAGGCTCCCTAACATCTTTTCCCTTGCGATCCCCTCCTCCTTCCTTAATTTCCTTAACCAAATGAGCCAGTTTACTCGTTTTTACCACGGCTTCTATTTCCCTCTTTAGGTACATACAATCATCGGTTTTATGGCCGAAGCCCCTATGAAAATCACAGTATTCGTTCGGCTATGCCTTCAGACCTGGCTTTATAGGTGGTGGCCTTGGAAAAGAATTCTTCACCCTCTCAGTAGCAAGTATTTCACTCGGAGTTTTGGTGAGAGGGGTGAAGTTGTCGGAGTAAAGGAGCGATCCCCTACCCCAAGGTCTGTATGGGGAGTACGTGGGTCTTACCCTGTCATGCAACATTTTGTCAAAAGTTGGTTTTCGGGAGTATGATGTACCTTTTTCTGGAGGTTTCAGAGCGGGATTGCTTCTTCGGGCCGGGGCGTCCATCTCTTTAGCCTTGCTAACTGTGTCTTTTCCCCTGACAAAGGCCCTGACCCTGTCCATGAGGTTATCGAATGTATGGGGGAACTCCTCTCCTAACTTTTCACACAGTTGTGCATGCTTCAGTCCATTGATAAAGTTGTTGATTTTCATAACCTCAGGGACGTCCTTGATGTTCATACTTTCCTTAACGAACCTTTCCATGTACTGGTCTATCCTCTCGTTGTCCTTCTGCCTTATATGCATGATTTCGTTCGGGTTCTTGACCACCTTCCTTTGTTGACCAAAGTTTCTTAAAAACTTCTCACTTAGTTCCTCATAACTATTGATTCCCCCGGGAGGAAGGCAGTCAAACCAGAGCCTGGCTCCCTCCGTTAGGGTTTGTACGAACATGTGGCACCAAACTGGCATGGGCCATCGCCCTAACTGTCCTGCTCCCTTGAAGGCATGAAGGTGGTCCTCCGGGTCCCTTGTCCCATCATATCTGTCAAAGTTCAAGGGTAGCTTAAGCTTAGGGGGCATGGGAGCCTCGGCTATCCTTTTGGTGAACTTTGAGATTTCGGCTAAATCTCGAGGGAGGTAGGGCTGATCCAAACCGTCGTCGTTTTGACTTTCTTTTTCCTTTTCCTTTCCTTTCTGCCCCTTTCCCGTGATGGGGTCTTCTCTTTCTTCCGATGACATCTGCCTGAGGGCTGTCATGAAGGTTTCTAGGGGGTCAGAACTATCGCTTTTATTTTGTGGATCCATTTCTCCCTTGTTAGATGGCGTGTCAAAGGACAGCCTGGCCCTGAGGCTATCGAGCCTTTCCTGCCTCTCCAGGTTCTCAAGATGTTTCTTCAGCTCTTCCTTGTGCATGGCAACAAAGTCTGGGGTGATAGTCTCTTCCCCTTCCAGAGTCCTTGTCTGGTTCTCGTTTTCTTCCTCGTGAGTAATGTCTTCCACTGTGACCCTATCGTGGTCGTTTTGCACCGTTTGGATGGTTCGTGAACTTGGTGGTGTTGCCATGTCTTTCTCTCACAGATTGGGTTACCACGACGCTGGTGATTTTGAGTGGAAAAAATCAGCCGGACTGAGATGTCCCACGGATGGCGCCAATGTCGAATCCCCAAATCCCTGGATGGCGTTCAAAGGGTCTTCGCTGATGTCGTGATGTCCCAGCCCTTGCTTGCTACAAAAAAAGAAACCGTTAGCCTCGTCACGGAGGGCCCCGGAGTGGGATCCGTGACCAAGCTCCGGCGTGAGAATAAGTAAACTTGCCGGAGAGTGAGAGAGTAACTTATTCCGATGAGTGTGATCACCGAAACAATCTCTATGGTGTGAATCTGATATAAATGCGTGTGTGTATTTAATGTAAAGGAATTATGGTAGGAATAAATCTGAGAGTATTAAGTGAGATACCTTGGACTTGCCCTCAAGATCACCTTATACCTTCCTTATATAGTCCAAAGCTCTTATCTCTCTAATGGGATAATACCGAGATGATCCAACGGATTCTGTCGGTCTTTGGGGGGCCCAGACACGTGTCTGAACCCCAACGGCAGGATTCTGCCCTGATTTAATGATACCGGCTCAGAAGTACAATGCCAGCAGGAGATCCTTTTCATATCACTCATTAATGCACCCTGTGTTCTCTGATCTTTCTCTTCCCGCCCGTTTCGTATAGGAGAAGCCTTAGTGGGAAAGTATCACCATCTTTGGGTTTTATTTATTGGGTCTACATGAAGGTAGCCCAAGACGGGTAAATGGGGCAACCTATTGGCCTGTCGTCAGCAGGGATTTGGTTGGTATCAGTTTGTTTCGTTACGCCACCTACACTCGTTACAGCCAGTGGCGGATCTTGCCCGTTGAACGTGCAAGGGCCGAAAGACACGGGCACTAAAAAAAGCCCGGGCAAGGGCCAAACATAGTATATATAAAAAAATTTCGATCGAAATGCGAAAAAATTAGCACTACGGCCAAAAAACTTGCCCGGGCCGTGCCAGTGGGCTTCTAAGAAACGCCCATGGTTACAGCAACCCATAGAGAAAAAAAAATCTTGATATGACCAAAATATACCGACACATGATTTACGTCGATCGAAAACAAATACAAGTTATATAGGATTTATAAAAAAACACATAACACATATAAAAAATCACTAAATAACACATATAAGAAACATTTAAAACAAATAATTACTATTTATTCACTTTGTCTATTAATATATAGTAATAGTAATAATAGTAATAATAATCCACTTGGGAATAGCCCAATGGTGTTGGTGAGTTTAGATAGAGCTTAGGATATGAGAGGTCAGGGGTTCAATCCTCATGGTGTGCAATGTTAGTCATTCAAAAAAAAAAGTAATAATAATAGTAATAATAATAATAATAATAAATAATAATAATAATAATTAACATATAGTAATGTGATTGTGAGAACAACTATCTACTTCCACTTGCCAACGTTTAAGTCTAAAACTTGATTTATGTTTTTCACTTGCGTTTACACATTGACCAAATGTGATTACAATAACAAGTATCACATACTTTAAAGTAAAAAAGAATGTGTACATTTCAACATATTGGAAATCTTATTTTTTGTCATTAGTGTTGGATCATTTATGCTTCTTCTTCTTCTTGAATCTAATTCAGCTAGGCTAATATGCTAGATTGATTACCGGAATATGATGTAGCAGAAACTTGATTAATCAATTTAGGTATCATCGTTGTCTTAGATCACAATAAGAACAATGTATAAGGATGAAAGTTAAAGAACAATATCTAAAATAACAGGCTTTCCCGAATCGATTGCTTCAATGTAACAAGATTTGCATCACATTATATACTTTTGCGAGGGTTAATAGATTGTAGGGAGGCACTAGCCACTACTATCGTCCTCAATTCCTGGCGGGATTGGATGAAAAGTCGGGATGAAAAAGGCTAGAATAGATGGGGCAGACATCACTAATACGATTAAAGATGAGGGGTTTTGCGAATCCGTGAAGAATATTTTAGCTATTACAAAACCTACATCCCATAATGTCAAGAGAAATCGTTTAAATTGCAATAGAGCGGATAAACTAGTTTTTATTCACTCTAACATTAGGTTTCAGAGTCGTTTTTCAGAATCGTATAAATCTGCCCCCCACAAAAAGTGGGATATGAACCCGGAAAGCACGTATATTGAAGGTTCAAGTGCTCATTTGGAAGAAATGGTTTGGGAAAATCTTGATGAAGAAGACGTTGATAATGGGAAAGGAAAAAGGGCACGTTTAGATTAGGATTTTAAAACTTTATGTTTATGTTTTCTATTTGCTAATATGAATAATATGTTTTGATCATTTGGATTTATGAAATTAGTAATTTTTGCTTTAATTTGTGTATACCGAACCTGACGTAATAGTACACCGAACCAAATCGTACCGGATCGTACCGAAATGAACCTACCCTCCTCCGAACCGAATTCGCCCCAACTAGCGAATCGCGAACCCGAACCACATACTAGAATCGAAGCGAACCACGAATTAGACGACTATGCTCTACCAATTAATATGATGAATTGTGAATTCAACTTTATAATCACTCACACATGCTTCACATAAAATTCTAATTTACAAAATAATATTAATTAGTGTAATAGAAAAAGTCTCCCTGTGCCTAAAGAGAGATATTTACATTTCATTTATAATACAAGAGATTACAAGATGAAAACAATAAATACAATTAATACAAATTATTAGATAAAAAATAAATCTTGTTATTGAGAGAAATCAATGGGATTGTTGTTATCTATTATCCCCCTCAAGCGAAACAACGGTGAACTAACACGAAGTAACTCCCGAAAATGTTTAAACTGAGGTTTTGGCAAACTTTTCGAGAAGATGTTGGCTAGTTGAAGCTTGGTAATAACAAAGCGAGTGCGAAGCTTGCTGAACATAACACGAGCTCACAAATAAAATGGTAATCCAAGTCAATGTGTTTAGCCCGTTTATGAGAGATGGGATTTTGACTCATGAATAAGGCACTTCGGTTGTCACAAAGAAGTGTAGGTCTATCCGGTGGAAGGGCATGAACCTCACGTAATAAGTAGGTGATCCAAATTATTTCAGCAGCGGTATTAGCCGTAGTGTTATTAGCTGTAGCCTGGTATTCCGACTTTCAACTGGACCTAGAGACGGTGGCTTGTTTCTTGGCGCTCGATGAAACAAGGTTGCCTCCAAAAAAGAGAATAACCATAGGTTGATCTTCGCGTTTCAATACATCTAGCACAATCAGCATCGGAGTAACCTAAGATAGTAATATGCTTAGGTCGTTGAAACACTAGACCATGTGATATTGTCCCCTTAACATATCATAGTATCCGTTTAACAAGCTGAATGTGATGTTCCGGTCAAATTTCGGTAAGCCATCAGACAACTTCTCAGACTTGTTAAAAATATTAGACCATCACAAACCCATATGTTGTGGAACGACGACGACCTTAAACATAAGCTTTTCGTCGAAGCCCTAAAAGTGTGGTACAACGGTGACGGTAGGACTTCCAGGCGGAGAAGGTTAGTAGTGGTGAGTGTGACATCGCCGGATTTGATTTGATATGGGTTTAAACCCTAATCACTCGCCAACTTTGGTTGAGAGGGTTGTTCTCTTGTGTGTTTGTGTGGGAGAGAGAGAAAGAAGAATGGCAGGTGGTGACAGTGGCGGTGGTGGCAGACGGTGACGATGTGGTAGGTGGTTGCTAATAGAATATGGTGGTGATGGTGTGGTTGATGATGGTGATGACGGTGGTGGCTGTTGAGGGTGGTGGTATGGTGGTTGCTGATGCGGTGATGGCCAGATAATTGTTTTTTCGAGGGAGAAAGAGATGAGAGAGAGAGAGTATATACATAAAAAGGATTTTTGGAGTTAATAATAAATAAAAATTAAATACTCATATGTAAAATTTTCAAAATTCCCTCACCTCTAACTAAAATTATTAATTGAGTTAGAGTCGTGGAGCAAACTTGCAACAAAACCGAAATATCAGAGAGGAAAATAGTTGTTTTTAAATGATTAGGGCAAAACCGTTAAAACGACCAAACATAGGAAGCAAAACAAAACTTTAACTTTTTTTAAGATACGTATCTTGATGATATTATTTACATTTGCATGTTATAATAGAAAGGTTAGGATATAATAGGAAGTTTATTTGGGTAGGAAGGCTAGGAAGTGATCTTGACCATCCATTTACTTAATCAAGGGCTAAGATTAAATGAGTGAAATTGAAAGAAAAAAAGTAGGCGCGTGGGTTTGTTCAGGGGCATTCTAGTCAAGTCAAGGCAATAGTTTCTCTCTCCTCTAATTCCCCCCCCCCCCCCATTTTTTAAACGTTAATAACTCTTTATACGACATTATTTTTTTATAAAAATTGCACAAAAAAAACGAGCGTTTTTTTATCTTTAAAACGAGTATACTATTGCTATATTTTCGAATTTTTTTTGAAAACCCAGTTGCATAAAACGCAATGGAAAAAAACCCAGTTGCGTAAAACGCAATAGAAAAAAACCTAAAAAATGACATTTTTCTAAAACGCAATGCATCAAAAACACAAATAAATGTCTTATTTGTAAAAAGCAATTGCCAGAAAACATAAAGATATATCTTATTTCTAAAATGCAATAGCTTAAAAACACAAAAGAAAGTGTACTTTCTAAAACGCAATGGACTGAAAACACATAAAAATGTGTTTTACCTAAAACGCAATGCACAAAAAACACAAAGACATGTCTTATTTCTAAAACGCAATGACCAGAAAACACTTAAAAATGTCTCATTTCTAAAACGCAATGGCCTAAAAAAACAAAAGAAAATGTTCTCTATAAAACGCAATGGCCAGAAAACACTTAAAAATGTCTCCTTTCTAAAACGCAATGGCCTAAAAAAAACAAAAGAAACTGTTCTCTATAAAACGCTATACACCAAAAACACAAAGAAGTCATATTTATAAAACGCAATGGCCAGAAAACACTTAAAAATGTCTCCTTTCTAAAACGCAATGCCCAAAAAAAATAAAAGAAAGTGTTCTCTCTAAAACACAATGGACTGAAAACACCTAAAAATGTGTTTTACTTAAAACGCAATGACTTAAAACACTTCAAAAATGTGTTTTTCTAAAACGCAATGGCCAGAAAATACATAAAAATATCATAGTTCTAAAACGCAATGGCCTAAAAACACCAAAGAAACTATTCTCTATCTAAAACGCATTGAACCAGGACAATAGTTTTGTATGTGAATTGTTTGAACCAGGAAGCAGGAGATAAAAAACTGTCTACGAATACAGTTTTCCAGAGGCAATTTACAAAAAATTAAAATTTTCTGATGCATTTTTATTAAAGCAGTTTAATCGAAAAAAAATAACCCCCGCCAGGGGCTGCCGCCCCTTGGACCCTGCTACCTGGGGCGCTGCCCCCGGACCCCCGCCAAGATCGTAAAATGCAACGACTAAATCAAAAACCCAGATCGTAAAACTGAAATTAAAGAATTTCTTAAATGGATCAAAGCCGATTTCTTCAACGATTGACGAAATTTGAATGATAGAAACACTTATCAGCGATCGAATCGAACGGATCGAGTGATTATCTTCAAAATCATGAGAAAAAACGAGATTTTGTATGAAATTAAACTGGGTTTTCTTCAAAAAAGCTGAAGAACACGTTGATCGGTGTTTGAATCATTGATTGTTGACGAAAATCGCACTATAATGTACTGATTATTGAGACAGAAATTGAAGAAAGGGTTGAAGATGGTGGGTTTTAAAAATGGTGGGTTTTGAAGTTACTAGGGAGAAGAAGGAAGAAGAAAAGATACGATTGACTAAAATACCCTTGCTCTTTATTTTAAATGTTGCCACATGTCATAATCCTATTGCTTCCTACACTTCCTAGCCAAAATAAACTTCTCATTTGATCCTCACCCTAGAATACAAAATTAACTTTTCGAAATTTGTATCATGATATTGACGTATTTTAGATATTTTAAACTTTCATAGTGATTAACTTATTGTAGTTATTAAGAATATAAAATTAAATAAAAAATCAAATGTTAAGAAAAAAATTATATTTGAAAATCTTGAAAATCCCAATGAGATTTTTTTTAAAACTGACGGTATACCCGATACCCGAGGTATGCACGATACCTGGCGGGTCGTTACATGGCATATAACCGAGGGGTATTGAGCCGGGTATGAGACACCGTTTTACAACCAGATATGGGTTTAAAATTACCAATACTTAATGTAAACCCGACTCCGACCTATTATCATCCCTATTCGCTAGCAAGGATCATGGTCTTTTGTCATAACCCATGAATAACCCTTGCCACTTAAAGTCAGAATACTTTTTTTTTTATTGCCACATATTTTAAGTCGTATATGATGAACCAATATAAAAACTGACATTCCTATTCCTAAAAGATTACAAGTGTGAACAATAGAAACTTTTTTTAATATAATGTATTCTAACTAGTTAGATGCCCCGCCCGCGTTGTGGGGCGGTGGACGAATAATGAGCGAGTGTTAGGCAGCAGCTCATTGACACGAAAAACAACTAAATCGAGTCAACCAATAAAAAAACAAACTTTTATATTTTTGAAAAAAAAAACTAAAACAATGGCAACATTGTAATTTTTAACTGAGGGAAAGTTGTATTTTTTGACTGGGGTAAAATCGTAAATTGCCAAAACCTAAAGTGATGGCAGTACTGTAAATTTGAAGGGGGGAAATTTGAAATTTTAATAGGGACAAAGTCGTAATTTTGCACCTAGGGTAACAGCGTAATATAAATTTCAACTACGGGCACAATCGTAATTTTAAGCTGTAGGCAAAAGCATAATTTTATTTTGAACTGAGGGCAAAATCGTAATTTTGAGTTTGGGGCAAAAGCATCATTTTATTTTGAAGGGGAGAAAAACGTAATTTTCAACTGAGTGCGAAATCCTAATTTTTTTAACGGGGAAAAATAACATTTTTTACCTGAGGGCAAAATCGTAATTTTTAGCTGGTGGAAAGAAAATAATTTTATTTGGGACAAAACCGTAATATTATTTTGAGCTGGGGGTCAAAACCGTCATTTTAAAAAGGATATAAAATAATAAACTGGTTCGTCCAATGGGAGAGTGGCAGACCAAATCTTAATTTTGACTTGAGGGCAAAATCGTAATTTTGAGATGGATGCAAAAGCGTAATTTTAGTATGAGCTAGGGGCAAAACGGGAAAAAAAATTAAAAAAATAAATATGGCAGCCGCCCATTTTGGCCAATTGGAGCAGGCTGCCGACATTGTCTTTTGTAGTGTATACTAATATAGTGTGCAAGCTTCATATAGATCCATATGGGGATTGAAGCAAACATCTTGTAGCCATTATCTTAGTTATAAAAAGTGGTCAAATATCTTGACAGATTTTATCAAAATCAAAGATTAAGGGGCTGTTTGTTTACCTCTTAATGAGGATTTTAATGGTTCACATCTCTTACTCTTACTGGTTCAGCATTTAATGGTTCAGACTGTTTGTTTCACGAGCAGATGTCTGAATGGTTCAGACATTTGCCTCTTAATTGTTAAGATTTATACAGAGTCTGAATGGTTAAGACCTCTAATCTGAATTGGTCAGACATTTGCTTCTGAATGGTTAAACATTATACAGGCTCTTAATGGTTCAGACCTCTTACTGGTTCAGCACTTAACCATTCAGATGTTGCCAAACAGCCCCTAAGACTTTTGAAGCTACCAATAGAATAATAGAATTTCTACCTTTGTAAATTGGTGAAATACCCTTGATAAGAATTTTATTCCAATCTAACATGACGGTAATTCCTAGCTCGTGATATAACAATTATGACGTAAAATTAATACGTACTTAAGATGATATATAATCTATTGTGTATATAGACCTTAAGATTACAAAAATTCAAGTATATATTATTAAACTTTAATTTAGAGGCTTGGCCTAATGGGTAAACAATTATATCTTCTAAATATTAGGAGTTTTGAGTTTAAAACCTGTGTTATTTGGTAAGTTACCGTTAATATACATATATATTTTTTTTAAGGTGTGAATTATTCGCGAATGTCGGGAGGTCTAGCATACGTTGTCTTAACCGGGTCCGCGCTAGAGAGCCCCCTCGCACAATAGATCCCCAATTTAAACCCCTCAATGAGAAACCCCTATCACCAAGACTCGAACTTGAGACCTTGAGGGGAAAACTCACCCGGACCCACCATAAGTGGAACTTAAATACCCGTGGCCACCACTAGAGCACTAGTGATGCTTATTAATATACATATGTTAAGAAACGAATTAGGGACCATGAGGCCCTGGGTTCGATTTCTACAAGAGGGGTTTTCTTATATTTATTGGATTTTCTCCTAAATTGGTGTATAAGCATTATTGCCTATTGGAGATGGATATGATCGGGTGGTTTCGCTGGTGGCACGATAATACTCCAATAGTCCGTCAGTGATCCAATTTGTCGTTAAAAAAAAAAATTGAAGTAAAAATACATGTTTTTAGGCTTTTAACATCCTTGTTGATTATAAATATTCTATATTGGCCGGCCACCGCATTAAAGTGTCATACCACTCAATGAACAATGAAAACAAAGAGTTTGCTGGATTTTGCAATTGCCTTCAACCGGTGATGGATCATTCAATCTAGTTGTAATATGAATAGATTGATTTTGTGATCGGTCACAAGAGGTAGACACAAAAATGGACATTTGAAATTGTATACGTGGATCTTAGCGGTTTGATTTCGTAAGAACAACAGACAGTGCACTCTTCAACACCCACATGCTCGTTTTTGCAAGTGACAAGTGTACAAGTGACGAAACTCTCTTCTTCTTGACTAGACTTTTGGAAATGCGTTTACAAAGAAACAAACAACGAGAGTATCAAACCCAAACACGGAAAATAACACAAATTGTGTACTAGATGAGCTAGCCCTTATCGAGAACGTTTGACGTTTGCTTGTAGAGGAGCGACTAGGACTTCACAGTCAAACAATCGATTGCGTCATAAAGCTTGTTGAGAACGGTTCACGATCGATGGCCACAAATTTTATTTTCTTTATGAATTGTTTTTATTTGTATTTTATTAATGTTTTCAAAATTACCTTTCATTACTCGAAACCCAATCTCATACTGATCTCAAAAACCGACTTCAAATATCGAAACCAAACTATATTTCTAGCAATTCAAAAATTTTAGTAATTTCTAGTTTCATGCAAATTGAATATACTATTTATTATATATTTTTAAAATTATATAATGTATTATATATTCTTTTCTATACGCATGGTGTAATCGAATTGGTATTATCTAGTATCATAATGATTCTAAACAAGTAAAACTTTTTAAACTTATGAGTTAATTACACAAATGGGTCCTGTGGTTTATAGTTTGTTTCGCCTTAGGGTACTAACTTTTTTTTTTAACATGTTAAGGTCCCGTGGTTTACGTTTTGTAACACCTTTGGGTACTAACACCAAAATTAGTTAATTAATGACCAAAATGCCCTTGCTTTTTTTTTTTTTAAGATTATCAATGTAACACATTTGGGTACTAACACCTAATTTTATTTAAGATTACAAAATCTATTTTTTTTTATTTTCATCTTTTTATTATATCTCTTAATTAACATAAAGTCTATTTTTTTTTTATTTTCATCTTTTTATTATATCTCTTAATTAACATAAAGTCTATTTATTTTTTTATTTTCATATTTTTATTATATCTCTTAATTAACATAAAATCTATTTTTTTTTATTTTCAACTTTTTATTATATCTCTTAATTAACATAAAGTCTATTTATTTTTTTATTTTCATATTTTTATTATATCTCTTAATTAACATAAAATCTATTTTTTTTATTTTCAACTTTTTATTATATCTCTTAATTAACATAAAGTCTATTTATTTTTTTATTTTCATATTTTTATTAAATTTCTTATTTAACATAAAATCTACTAGTTACACCAGTAAAATCTACTAGCAATATAGTTTTATGTAAATTAAATATTTTACTCGTTTTAAATAATGTAAACCTTACTCGTTTTCAATTTTGGATAGATAGGATAGATAATAATAAATATATAAACTGTATAAGTTCTAAAATAGTAAAATGTAAATGAATAAAAAAACGAGTTAAAAAAAGGCTTAATTTTTTTTCATGAAAGATATTTATTTTTATCAATCATATCTATCCAAAATTGAAAACGAGTAAGGTTTACATTATTTAATAAAAATATGAAAATCTACTAACTATATAGTTTTATGTAAATTAAATTTCTTAGTCGTTTTAAATAATGTAAACCTTACTCGTTTTCAATTTTGGATAGATATGATTGATAATAATAAATATCTTTCATGAAAAAAAATTAAGCCTTTTTTAACTCGTTTTTTTGTTCATTTACATTTTACTATTTTAGAACTTATACAGTTTATATATTTATTATTATCTATCCTATCTATCCAAAATTGAAAACGAGTAAGGTTTACATTATTTAAAACGAGTAAAATATTTAATTTACATAAAACTATATTGCTAGTAGATTTTACTGGTGTAACTAGTAGATTTTATGTTAAATAAGAAATTTAATAAAAATATGAAAATAAAAAAAATAAATAGACTTTATGTTAATTAAGAGATATAATAAAAAGATGAAAATAAAAAAAAATAGATTTTATGTTAATTAAGAGATATAATAAAAATATGAAAATAAAAAAATAAATAGACTTTATGTTAATTAAGAGATATAATAAAAAGATGAAAATAAAAAAAATAGATTTTATGTTAATTAAGAGATATAATAAAAATATGAAAATAAAAAAATAAATAGACTTTATGTTAATTAAGAGATATAATAAAAAGATGAAAATAAAAAAAAATAGATTTTGTAATCTTAAATAAAATTAGGTGTTAGTACCCAAATGTGTTACATTGATAATCTTAAAAAAAAAAAAAAGCAAGGGCATTTTGGTCATTAATTAACTAATTTTGGTGTTAGTACCCAAAGGTGTTACAAAACGTAAACCACGGGACCTTAACATGTTAAAAAAAAAAGTTAGTACCCTAAGGCGAAACAAACTATAAACCACAGGACCGATTTGTGTAATTAACTCTAAACTTATCTTACATACTCGAATGTCAACGCCTTTACGGTCTCGGAACATTTCATGTTTTTGTGTAAAGTGAATGTTATTTTGCCACATACTCATTATACCATCATGTGCCTATTGCATATACATCGTTTGACTTATCGATGCAAATTTATATACTATTATTTTGTAACAAAAGTATGCATTTATAGTTGTACATTGTGCTTAAATTGTTGTATCTTAATTAAAATAGTTGTAGATTGTGCTTAAATTGTTGTTCATTATCTAATTTATTATTTATATATTATTATTTTGTAACATTTTTGTAAATTGTGCTTGAATTGTTGTACCTTAATCAAATAATGGTTTCATTATCTAACCAAATTTAATCTGTTTTGTATGCATGTATGATTGTAAATTGTGCTAAAGTGGTTGTACCCTAATTAAATAATGGTTTCATTATCTTACCAAATTCAATCGATTTGATCCATTCAAAGTTGTGTTGTTTTATTTGTAAATTTACACTCCATAAATTAGCAACAATTTTGTGCATAAGGTGTTGTAATTTATGTTTTGGGGGGGTTTCAAAAAAAAAAATTGATTTTTTAACTTTAACCCAAAAGCTTTTTATGTTTTGTAATTTTAACACATATAAATTGTTTTTTTTTTTTTTTTCATTTTGAACTCAAAAGTTTTATTATTTTCAATTTAATCTCACAATATTTTTAGCTTCAACTTTGGTCCCCATACTTTTTATCTTTCGCAAATTTTCGTTTTACATTTCGTTCTAAATTTTGCGAGTTAAGACGATGCGACGTATGTGTGTCGTTTAACGTTTTTTTTTTCGTTCAAAATTATGCGAGTTAACACGACACAACATGCATGTGTGGTTCAATGTTTTACATTTATTTTTTTCGTTTGACAAGTTTGTCGCAACGCGCGGGTCCTGGATCGACTCAGTGTTGGTAGCCGCTGACGATGGTGTGACATTAGTGCTATTTGGCATAGTTCTACGCCCCCGCCGCAACGCGGGGGAGGTTAAATCTAGTTTTAAATTTAAATTGAAAATTTGAAACTATACCGTGCTAGATACATTATTGAATGAAGACTAGTGAGAAAGCCCGCGCATTGTGATGGGTATCCCGACTGATATCATATTCAGTTATGATATGTATTATAAATGTTGACTTTTAAGCATGAACTTTGTTAGTTACAAAACCCAAGATGTCACTCTTATCTTACAAAACGAAACACGTGAGTTATGATAAATTAACTTGAAATGCGTAACAATGGTTGGATAAAAGAACAAATATAGCATATCATCTAGGACTGAATAAAATTAACTGGAAATCGATATCATAAATGAAACCTAAAGTTAAGGTGTAATCGTTGTTGGCCTACAGTTTGCATGATTTGTTTCATCTGGTTTAACTTTTAAAGTATTGTGGTAGTATCATTAATATATTAATTCATGAATTGCATAATTGGCATAAAAACCAAGAATACAGTACTATTAAATCATGAAATCCCAAAGGTTGCATGTCTAACCTTTAATTTAATCAATTAATTCCTTTAATTATTATAAAACTTTTATTGAATTCCTTAATTTAATTCAATTAATGAAAGACATAAGTGAGTATGGATTACATGGATGAAATGTCTAGATTGCCCTCAAAGTGTCTTAAAACTTTGGAGGATGTCCAATTTCCCCCTCTAAAATGGCTTTCTTCATTTGTATACGGTGCTTTAAGATTTGTACCTAGACAAAATTACGAAAAGGGCAGAAAATCTAATTCTCTTAATATAGTATTATAGATTAAAGACCCTATGGGAAAAAGTAATAAACTTTTTTTAATGCACAACTAATTCATATCTAACGGTGCACAAAATTGACATACCATATATTAAGAAACGCTAAAGGTATCATTTCATCCAGATCACAATATTCACATTTATGTTTTTATATCATCACAAAAACTCTATAATAATTAAATATGTTTATATAATTAAAATAAAGCAACATAAGATGTATAAGTGTTATGAGTTAGGGTAAAATGAAAACTCCAAGAGTTATGAGAACTTGACCTTACGAAATGTTTTTTCAATTTTTTTTACCAAAAATCCTAAAAAAATCAACTTTAAAAAAAAAAAAAAAAAAAAAAACGCTTTTTTCTTTTAAATTTACAGCTGTTGTAAGGGGCCTAAAAACACACTTTGAATTTTTTTTTTACAATCGGCTTTGGAACATCTTAAACTAGGGGTGTAAAGAAAATGGGGTCAAAACTCGCACGGAAAACCCGCGTTCTCTAAATTCTCACAACTTGTAAAGGTTTTCACTTGATTCTAATCCAATTCTAAGTGTTATCTCTCAGGCTATGGGGTATACTTTCACGCCCCTTAACTACACGTAGGTACCACATCACCTACTTGATCCTCTTTCACTTCACCTCACACCAAGGAAATGGATTAATCCCATTAACGCCCCTTAAATTAATTTAAATAAATATATATGGCATGTTGTTGTTGTGTGTGTGTGCACATTTTGTAATGCTTGATTTTTTCCCTCTCTCTCCTAGTTAACTTTTTAACATGTGAAGCTTTTAATGCATCTTAACACCCTTCAGAAGCGGTTTAACAGGTGTTCACAGATGCAACTAGGATTAACACCTATGAGTGTTAGAGTATACCAGATGGCCTCAACTCTATTATTAATTAACATCATGTGTGGTTGTTATATATTAAAAAATTAATTATTTTATCTATTTACGATTTTCTTTAATAAAAACACACCTTTTGGAAAGTATAGATTTGTAGAGAACTATCATATACCTATTGTACGATGAGAATTTATAAAGAAAAGTTAATCTATATCAAATACAAATAGATAAGTAAATTGGTTACGTCATTTATGCCACAATATGCTTAATTTATTTTACCCACTCGTATTTTAATTCTTAATTTAAAAAGTTAATTTCAGTCGCCAATGATCTCAAGATCAAGTGGTGGAGCTTGTATTTCTCTTGAGAGATGCAGGTTCGACCCCCACTTGTGCAGAGTGAGGCACTGGTGGGCAATGATAGGAGACACAGGGAAACCTGGGTTGGATCCTTGAGCCAAACGGGTTTTACCGGTAATTTTACTGTCGTGCCTACGGGCGAGTGGGTTACCGGGTTTTCCCCGGAATTGGTGGTGGACTCGGGTTACTCTCAGAGTACTCCGTTTGTCCAGTGGGTGCCCTGAGAGTGCTCGGGATTGAGTTTGTTGGCCGTTCAAAAAAAAAGTTAATTTCAGTCGTATCTTATCTAGATTTATTTTTTATGATTTCTAAATTTTTATTAATTTAAAAATTTTCATTACTAAGCATTTAATATTTCATTTATTCCAACTCTTATAAAACACGGGTTTCTAACCTAGACTAATAATATCTCATTATTACGATAAAGATAAACAAACAGAAAAATCACGAGCATCTCTTGAAGTTTTTTGTGTCAAACTTGCCGGCGAAGTGTTCGTCGGCGGATCTGATAGCGGTTATGAAGAGGTTTGGAGACGTTGAAGGTACATATATTGCCAGGAAAAGGGATAGGTTGGGGAAAAGGTTTGATTTTGTTACGTTCAGGAATGTTAGAGATATTCAAATATTGGAATATGATATGAGGGATGTGTGGATTGGAAGCTTCAAATTGTTTGTGGTTATCGCTAGGTTTGTGAATGGGGAAGCATATGATAGAAAGAAGGAGGGGAGTAGGAAGAAGGAAGGTGGGAAACCGGAAGTTACCAAAAAAACACAGCGATAAGGAGACGACGGCAGAAGCCAATTTTAATGACTCATACGAAGATTTTATAAAAGAAGGGAGATCGTTCAGACACTGTTCTAAACAAAAAGAAAGGGGTTGAGACCGACACGATCAACATTGATGACAATGCCCAGGCGTTTTGTAACTGGTATGATTTGGCTTTGGTGTGGAGAGTTTGTGAATTTTCTATTCTTACGAGTTTAAGGAGGGTGTTAAAGGAGAAGGGTTTCCACAAAATAGGAATTAAGTATATTGGAGGTCTTTCGGTTATTTGGGTTTTCAAGGATTCTGAAGAGGTGAAGATTTTTTTGCATGATCCGATCGTTTGGCAGGGTATTTTTGAGAAATTGGAAAAGTGGAAAGGACAACTGGTGGACTACGAACGTATTGCATGGTTGAAAATCTATGGTGTGCCATTTCACTTGATGTTGAATCCAGTATTCAACGTGATTGGTGGACGTTTTGGATCAGTAGTGCAACATGCATAGGTGGCGGTTGAAGATGACGATCAGTCTTTTGTGTGTGTAGGAGTTTTGGTGAACAAGGTGGAGAGAGTCGACGGCAGATTAAGAATAAGTGGAAAGGAAGATACTTTGACGTTCGTATAGAGGAGGAAATGGGTGATTGGCTTCCGGATTGTATTGAAGAATTTGATGAAGAAAATGATGGGATGGAACCGGCACCGGTGGAGGAGGTGAGATCGGATGACTCAGCCGGAGATGGAGAGAATTTGGAAGGTAGCGATAATGGCGGTAATTTTTCTGATGCCGAGAATAATGGTGATCGAGTAAGCAATGTTACCGTAAATGATAATGTTTGTATTAACGGTGGTATTGATAATATGCGCAGCTCTTTTGGTAAGTCAAGTCGGAAGAGATATTCAAAGAAGAAACAAGGTTTACGGGCCTCTAAGTCTCCGAGTTCTGTAGAGCGGCCCAGGAAACGGCCCAGAGATAACAATGACCCTTTTGATATAGACCGGTTCATAGTGGCCTTGAATGGCGGTTAAATGGGTGTGGAAGTAGGTAATAATCCGGAAAAGATTGTAGAAGAATTTATGACTCCCGATTTAAACATAGAGGTGTCTGTGGATGGTTCGGACGAGGTGGTTACCCTCGATACTGTGGATGGTTCGGACAAGGTGGATACCCCCAATACTTTGGTTCCGGAGACGCAGTAGATAGGTAATGTGTCTATAAGTCATGTGGAGAAGAACCGGCGCTTTGAAGTATCCGAGATGGTTCAACTTGGGGTTGTTTTGGGAGCTAACAATATAGAAGATTTTGAAGTTTCTATCCATAAGGTCATCGACAATGAAGGTTTTCGAAAGGTGATGAAATGAATGTGTTGTCCTTAAATATTAGAGGGGTAGGGAAGCAAGGGAAAAGTGATTGGGTTAGGAAGTTACGTATTCAGAACGAGGTTAGCTTGATACAAGAAACTCAATGCGCTTCGTTGGATGGTTTTAATATGGATCCTTTCTGGGGGGTAGGAGAGTTTCGTAGCGCTTGGGTTGAAGCTACTGGCCGATCGGGTGGCTTATTGTCCTTGTGGGATCCGAAAGTGTTTTCGTGTAGTTCGATGGTGAAGGAAAGAAATTTTTTGTTGGTGTTTGGAGTTTGTAAAGGGAGTGGGGAGAGGTTCAACTTTCTCAATGTGTATGCCCCTCAACAGAATTCGGTGAAAAAAGTTTTATGAGATTTGGTGAGGAACGTGGATGGCGCGGAGGGTATTTAGGTGGTGGGTGGCGATTTCAATTGTGTTCGAAAGAGAGCGGAGAGAAGGAATTCTAATTTTAATGCGGTATCGTCTTGTGATTTTAACGAGTTTATTGAAAGCATCAGGTTGCATGAGTTCGTGCTTAAAGGAAGGAAATTCACGTTTTCATATGGTGAGAAGATGAGCTGGAGTGATAGAATTTTTTTGTGTTGGAGATTTTTGAATGAGTGGCCAGAGGCGGAGTACAGAGTATTATCTAAAGACAAATCGGATCACCCCTCTTTTATTAAAGATTATTTGAAGGAAGTTTGGCCCGAAACCATTTCGCTTCTTTAATTCTTGGTTGGGAAGAGAAGATTTTGAGGAGGTGGTTGTTAATACTTTGAACGAGTTTCAAGGAGAAGGGGCACCGGATATTGTTCTTTTAAAGAAATTCAGATGTCTTCGCAGAGCGATTACGGAGTGGAAAGTTAAAAAGATAGAGGTCAAAAATGAGGAAGAGTGTAGTTTGCGAAAGGATATTCAAGACTTGGAAATCATTCTAGAGGATAAAGATCTTTCGAAAGAGGAGTTATGGGTTCAAGACGAATCGAAGAAAAATTAAAGGAGTTGGAAGATTACATATATAAAGATTTGAAACAAAGGGCTCGTGTGAAATAGGCTCAGGAAGGGGATGAAAACACGCGGTTTTTTCATGGGGTGATTAACAAGAGACGATTTTCTAATTCGCTTCCGGGGATGATGGTGGATGGGAAGCGGATAACTAAATCGGTAGAAATTAAACGAGAGGTGCTTCATTTTTTTCGCAGGAAGTTTGTCGAAGATATGAAGGTTCGATCGGGTCTCGAATGCTTTGGGTTGAAGACTATTGGCGAAGACGAGGTAGCGGGTTTAATCGCGCCATTTTCAGAAAAAGAAATAAAGGAGGCAGTTTTTGAGTGCGGTAAATATAAAGCGCCAGGGCTTGACGGTTTTAATTTTCGATTTATTAAGCATTTCTGGAGGTTTTTTTTCGGATGATTTTGGAAGGATATTCCATTTTTTTTTAAACGGGTATTATTAATCGAGGTGTGGGGTCGTCGTTTATCACGTTAGTTCCGAAAGTTTTTGATCCGGTTGCGCTTGGAGAGTATCGACCTATTAAACTGATAGGGGTGGTTTGTAAAACTATTTCTAAAGTTTTAGCTAACAGATTAAAGGGGGTTAATGGGAGTATTACTTCAGAGACTCAATCTGCATTTCTGTCTGGAAGGTATATTCTTGATGGCCCGATGATGAATAGTGAAATTCTAGCGTGGGCGAAAAGAGAGGGAAAGGAGTTGTTTATATTTAAGATTGATTTTGAAAAGGCGTATGATAATGTTACTTGGGAGTTCTTGTTGTCAGTTTTAGGCCAAATGGGTTTCCCAGATTTATGGTGCAGGTGGATTCAAGGTATTCTAGCCTCTGCGAGGTCGTCGTTTCTTGTTAATGGCTCGCCTGCTTTTGAATTTGATTGTGGTAAGGGTATTCGCTAGGGTGATCCAATATCCCCCCTTTTATTCATTATTGTTATGGAGGCGTTTTCAGGAATCTCTGAATAAAGCTACTTCTATTGGGGCTTTTAACGGTGTCGTGTCGAATTGAGGGCCAGTATTGTCGCATTTTCTATACGCGGATGATGCTATGATTATGGGCGAGTGGTCGGATTTCAATTTTAATAATATGAAGAGGATGTTGAGAATATTTTATTTATGTTCGGGGTTGAAGATCAATTTACATAAGTCCACACGATACGGTATTGGTAAGATATTTGGAGAGGTCAAGTAGAAAGCTAATGATTTGGGATGTGGTTTGGGTGAAGTGCCTTTCGTCTATTTGGTTATTAAGGTGGGAGCGAACATGAATAGGGTTGCCAATTGGGAGGTGGTAGAGAACGTGTTCCAGAAACGTTTGTCTAAGTGGAAAGCGGATACTCTATCTATTGGTGGACGGGTTACACTTATAAAGTCGGTTCTTGAAAGCCTTCCGACTTCTTATTTTTTGTTATATAGCGTCTGTTGGGGTTATTAAGAAGCTGGAATTCTTGGTTAAGAAATTCTTATGGGGAAGTGGTACAAATGTTAACAAAGTGCATTGGTTGTCATAGGACAAGGTCACTCGTTCCAAAAGTGAAGGTGGTTTGGGTCTTAGCAAGTTAGAAGTTTGTAATAATGCTCTTTTGTTGAAATGGTTATGGCGGTACCGTATTGAAGAAAAGGCGTTATGGAGGAAGGTTATTGATGCGATTCACGGTTCTAGGCGAAGGTAGGATCCGGTTGCTTGTAATAAAGGTATTACGGGTAGTTGGAGCAGGTTGGTTAATGTTGCTAGTAAAATAAAAGTTGGTGGTTACGTTTTTAATAGTATGATTAGGGGGAAGTTGGTAATGGCTCGCAAATCAGGTTGTGGATTAATCCATGGATATTGCCGGTTCCTCTCAAAAGTTTGTTCCCTTCTCTGTTTCGTTTGGAGGTGAACAAGTGGTGTTTATCGGTTGGGGACTGGGAATCACGATGGTGTTGTTTCGTGGGATTGGACTTCATATCTGACGTTCGAGGATCAGTTAAGAGAGCTAGTTGAATGTCAGAGATTGATCGCGGATGTTCGTTTATCGGTAAAGGACGATACGTGGAAATGGAATGATGGTTCGAATGACGATTTTTCGGTTGCTTTGATAAAAAAATGGTTGAAAAGTGGTGAATCATCCAATACAGGTAACATTTTTATTTGGTGTAAGTGGGTTCCAAATACATGTAACATCTTCATGTTGAGGGCAGTGCTAGATCGTATTCCAACTAAAGTGGCTCTAAGTAGGAGGAATATTGATGTGGGGAATACTTTGTGTCTCTTTTGTGGAGATTATGAAGAGACGACGGATCATATTTTTTCGGCTTGTGGCTTTTCATGTGGTGTCTGGCATGGTGTTGCGGCTTGGTGTGGGATTCCAAGTCTATAGCTTTTTTCAGTTAACGATGTAAGTTTGTTTTGGTTTGGTTTGGGGCATGCTTGTTTCCGTCTTGGCGATAAGTCGTCTTTTGTATTTTTAATGAAGTTAGCTTTTCAAAAAAAAAAAAAAAAAAAGCAAATGCTAACTAATTTATACTATATAATAAAATAAACTGCATTAGGAACACATGATGGGTGATCTCAATTGTCTTTTTACTACCTAAATAAATAGGTATTATGACTATTAACTAATTTAAAGTCAACTCATGTCATTATAATCTAGTGACATTTTGGTATGAGATAAGACTTAGGGACCATTATGTTCAAGGGTTTTTTTTTTTTTCAAATTTATTGCCTAGTAGAGATTGATATGATTGGGTGGTTCCGTTGATGGCTCGATGATACTTTAGTGGTCCGTCAATAATTCAAATTTTTTGTTAAAAAAATAATTTAAAGTCAACTTATGAATTATGTTTTTATTTGTTACCCTTTTATTTTTTATATTTATTTATCATGTTTTTGCTTTATAATAGAGATTTATTAAATTAAAATTGATAATGGATAATAAAATAAACATAAGTAATCTGTTTTTAATGTTTTTTTTAACTTTCAGAGAACAAGATAAATAATAAACCAATATTTCTTTAATTAAGTGAGCATGCTAATAAACCAATTTTCTTGGATTTCATATTTTAACTTCTCCTACAACATATAAATTCAAAACAATCTTTTATAATAAAGAACTAAGTTTATTTCACAACTTTTAAATTATTATAAAATTTTCAGTATTCTTAATAAACAATTATTTTATATATACATTAAACATTATGCAAGGATAGTTCAGTTATCTGTTATATGTATTTTTATAATTACATACATGTAACCACAAGTTTACATAATTTTAGGGTAAATTACACTTTTTGTCCTTTAAGTTTGTAGCGGGTTGCAATTGATAGTCTTTAACTTCAATAATTACAGTCACAATCCTTTATTTGGAAAACGCATTACACATTTCATCCTTTAGCACTAACGAGGTTAAAATTTTAAGTTATGTCTATCCACTTAAGGGTATTCTGGTCATTTCATACTTTTATTTAAAACATTCGTTAATAAATAAAAACAAAAATATTACATATATAAGTTACAACAAACCATACACTGCTAACATATTCTCACAGACCCAATTTCAGAAGGCAAAAGATATTCTACAGTTGATGTCGACAAGATTTTTCAATCTGGTTTAGAAATTCATGACTGCATGAAAATAATTGATAACTTGACGCCTTACAGATTGACCTACATTGTGAATTTGGATCAAAGGAATCCTGACACGCCTGGGTGGCAACTGATTTTATTTTTTGAAAACGCAAAACGCAAAAAAGTCACATTTGACCGAGTCACATAAGGGGTTGAAATGGATTTTGACCTTAACAAACTGTAGTCAACTGCAGACCAACTCTATAGTGCATAGATGATCATATCGAAGAAAACTGTAATTTCAAATCAGCCCCATCTGTCCAAACTAAATCCCCAAAAATTAATGCTTCAACTTTGAATCAACTACTTCCAGATCCAGAAAGAAGATACGATGCATCTCACATGGAGCCTTCATCTCACGTGGAGTCTTCATCTTCATCATCTCAGATCGTTTTGAGATCCAGAAATCAAATGGATTTCGTCGGAGACTCACAAACAATGACGGTGGTGCCGGTTGTTTATGGTGGTTTGGTGGTTGTGGGTGGTTTCAGAGATGGCTGTAGCGTCTGGCGACAATGAGTGGCTTCAGGTGGGATACGGTGGTGGTGGCTGGATTTAGTGGTGGCGGTAGAGGTTGGTTGGAGAGAGAGAAAGAGGGAGGGAGAGATGACTGAGAGATTCTAGGGTTGGGAAATTCGGGAAGATGATGTTCCTATATATATTTAATATTTCTGGTTTTATTTATTAATAAACATTTTAAATAAAAGCATGAAATGACAAGAATACCCTTAAGTGGATAGACATAACTTAAATTTTTAACCTGGTTAGGGTTAAAGGACGAAATGTGTAATGCGTTTTCCAAATAAAGGATTGTAACTGTAATTATTGAAGTTAAAGACTATCCATTGCAACCCGCTACAAACATAAATGACGGAAAGTGTAATGTACCATTATATATATGTGTAATAACTAAATTATATATGTGTAAAAAACTTATTTACATATATATAATTATAAATTACATATAAAAAATTATAAAACTGCTCTTAACGTATATACAATCAAAAAATACATTTAATAAGTTATAAAAGTACTTTTAAATAATATTAAATATATAAATAAAATGATTATTTATTATTATTTATGAAAGTCCTGCAATTATTTATAGTTTTGAAATGAACACAACCCAATAAAACTGAATTAGATGTTCTTAATTAACTCACATTCCATATCACGATTAGTAATATATTTGCCATTTATGAAATAGATTTATAAATGTTTGTCATTGTAATGATATTGAATGAACAAAGAACAATCGTTTGGTTTGAAAATTTTAATTAACAATTTAACATAATAATAAATAAAAACACCAAGTAAAATATTATAATAAGTAAATAGTTCACGAAAGTTTATTTTTTTAAATACACATCTTGACTACTATACGTGTTAACCATTTCCTGTACACACATGTTTTAAAGATATACATTTTTATTTACTTAGTATATAAAATTATATGTATTGTATGCATTCAATTTACAACATTAATGTACAAATACTTATTATTTTTATAATTAACTAAATTTTCAAATAATTTAATTATCTGTTATAATTATTCAATTTACAACGTTTATATACAGATAATTATATGGCAGTTATAATTAAATTTTCATTGGGGTAAGTTCAACATATGTTCATTTTATTATCACATGTGCCATCTTTTATATAATGGAAGTTATGTATCAGCTATTTAAGGCCTTTAAAATTTGATTTTATCGTCTCTTTCTCATATTAAATATTCGATATTACGTATCAACTTCTAATAAACTATAGATTTTAAGAACCATATGACATGTTATTTAAAATTAACTCAGTTTTTTACAACAATTAGTGTTAGATGTTAAAGATGTTTAAAACTAGACACAAAATGGTAAACTGTATGTTTCTTTCCTTTTTTACCTTTTCAATAAAAGAGAAAATATTATTTTGAAAATGGGTAATTTCATGCACCCTATCTAAACTTACATAAATATATTTATTCTCAAATCAACTTTGAATAACACCCAAAATTTTTATTTAAAACAAATTAAATGAATGTGAAGTACAATATAGAGTAACTGATGGTTTTAATGGATACTGTAGACTTGATGTATTCTTTGCTAAAATGTAATTGTAGGTTTAAAGGCTCAAAAAGAAAAAAATAAAGCCCTCTAGGGACATAATGGTAATTGCATCTTTTAAAGCCCTAATTGGAAGCATGAATCAACCCCTCCTCCTCCACATTCATGTAATTTTGCGTGGGGATTAAAGGAGAATAAAGAGGGATCCTCACTTTAGTGTTACTGATCATGTTTCGGGGATAAAGAAGCCATCTTTGATGGGATTGGATCCTAGTAGAGGAGATCTCACCAAAATAGTAAGCTTTACGTAAAAGTTGCATGTTCTTGACAATTCATGCTTAGTATGATGTGATATCATTATTACATTACATTTCCAATATTAAAGTGGGGATCTTGACATGAAAATAGGGTAAAAAGGGTTGTAGCTGCCGCTAAGACATTAGAGTTTTGTGTAACATCTTTGCTTGTAATCATGGTGAACCGTTCGGTTATCAATAAAAAAAAGTTATTTGATCCCAATGTTTGTTTATTTATGTTTGACATTTTTCATGTTTTGACTTTTGTGTAATTTCAAACTCTATATCACCTTCTGGAGAGTTATAAGCAAACTGATGCGTAAACGTACTCAGTTTAACGCGACAAATACTCCGGAACATCAACATATGCTTAACATACCTTAAATAACCCTTACATAACTTAGAAATAAGTTTTGAAGGCTTTGGTATGGCAAAAACAAGTTAATTCGCTTACAGGGACTAAACTTGACAAACTGCGAAAGTATGCCAATTTGAACTGTAACGAACATTCCGGAACATGACCATAAGTTAAACATACCATAAATATCCTTTACATAGCTTAGAAATAGGCTTTGAGGGGTTCGGTATGCTAAAATAAACTTTTGGGTCATTCAGGGACTAAAAGCGTCAAAAAGTGCACAAGTTTGCATTTTCGCGCATAACTTACGTTCTGAATACATCCGGACATCCAAAAATTTATGTAAGCACTAAAATATTTTATTTTGGTGTTTGGCTTGAGAAAAATCCATTCGTCGCGTCATTTGGATCGTTTTTCGCGCTTATGCGCATTCCGTCGTAATTAAGCGAACATCGCAATCGCACGACCAAACGAACCAACATCCGGGATATTTTTGAGCATGTTTCATGTCCACAATGTTTAGGCATCATTTTAGGGCCTTGAAAATGGCTTCACGAGCCTTAAACATGTCGGAAATGGCCTTAATACACAACGGGGACTGAATTGGAAACTGGTTGCTGATCAGAGGGACCTTAGCGTGACACCTAGCCCCCTTGGCGTCACGCGAGGCCCCTTCTGATCAGCAAAATCCATTTTTAACAGCTGTTTAGCACTCCCAATCCAATTCCAAGTGTTGTTTCCTGCTTATGGGGGGCCAATGTGATGAACATGAGGTTACCAACAAGTGTAGGGATGTGATCAAAGCTCGGTTTACGAGAAACGATCCTAACGGCTCTCCGAACACTATAAATACCCAACCCCATTCCTTGCAAAACCCACAAGAATCTGATTTGAGAAGCTCTAAGTTGAAACCATTGTTTCATACCTGAGCTACTTGGATCAAGATTAGCTTTCGGGGACCCTTTGTAAGTGTTCCTTCGTTCTTTTATTGCTTTTCGAGTCCGAAAGTCAAACTTTGTTTGACTTTCTGCATTGACCAGTTTATGGTCAATGCGAAGTTCGTTTGAACTTCGCAACGTGAGCGTAATCACGATGGTTATAGTCCCTTGTGACTATGCCTACTGATTACCACGTTGTCTAGGGTCGTAAGGGTAAGCGATCTAATAAATCGCTTATACCTTCGAACCCGACCCGTTTGGTCGATCATTAGGATCCGACCAAACACATTAGGTGACCATAGTTATATAGGGAATAACCTTCCGAGGTTATACCTTATGGTCACGATGTTTAGTTAGTTGTATGATAGGTAGTTTTGTATGCCTTAGGTAAATTACCAAAATACCCTTTGTACGCCAAAATTCATTTTAAGCATATGTAACATAACTTTTGGTATCTAAACTGATTTGGCAACAATATTAGACATGTTAAGGCATATATTACTTGTCATAGGACTAGTTAAGCGGTCCGAACGCGTTTTACGCGAACGGCGCGTTAAAGTAGCATAAGCTACCTAAACGGGTCGTAATGGGTCGTAAGCACTTAGGTTAGGTTTCGTTTTAGTATGTGGGCTTTGTTAAACCATATTACACGAGTTTCCATACTCGTTTGGTTTACGAACCCTCATTCTATCCAATCCTCCGATATAGGTCCGGTTTATTAACATAGTTACCTATATTAGGTGCCGTTTGATATCCGTGATCTCTAGCATTGTTTGGTTGTTACTCAATGACTACTAAGCAATCTCAAGTGAGTACATAGACCCCTCTTTTACTGTTTTCCAAACATTTTGGGGTGAAACACATGTGCCTACTTGTTACTTTCAGGTTTTCCTGCTTTCACATCATATACTTGCTATGCTCATTAGTACATTTATAGTACATGATTTCATTACATTTCATGCTATGTATGCCCATTGTGTGCATACTTAGTACATCGTTTTACATTACATTTCATGCTATGTATGCCCATTGTGTGCATACTTAGTACATCGTTTTACATTACATTTCATGCTATGTATGCCCATTGTGTGCATATTTAGTACATTGTTATACATTACATTTCATGCTATGTATGTCCATTGTGTGCATACTTAGTACATTGTTTTACATTACATTTCACGCTATGTATGTTCATTTGATTACATACTTAGTGCATTGTTTTCACATGCTTACATTTTGGTATGACATTTGGTTTGTTCAAATGGGACAATATACATTCATTAACATTTGCTACGCCGTTCGTTAGTAGGTAGTGGTACCATAGGAATTGACAACTCCCGTTCCTGACATCCTAGGTATGTTTGGATGGAAGGAATGACCGAATTCGATACACATAACTTAGATGAACCTTTAATTTGTTTAAAGGTTTATCGCCACAGTCACAAGGCTTGGATGTATGCATTATAACAATACCGCATAGATGTTTGTATCAGTATAGCATGCATTTGTTCCACAAAACATAACTTTGACTTAAACTATATTTAATTCAATACCCTGTTTTTTGTGCATTTTACCTATGGTTTAGTTGATATATTTCACATGCCATACATGATATTTTTGGATACACATTATATGATTTACATTAAACATAAACATTTTGACATTGATATACACATTTGGTGATTTACATTAGACATGGACATTTTGATATGGTTTACACAATAACACTTGACAATTGATTTATACATGAACAATTTACATTGGTGGTTGGTCTGGGTAAATGGTTTGAGTAACGAGGAGTGTGTAATATGGTACAAACATGGTGGATACGCCGCTGGTACTTTCTATATATAAGTGTTTGTATAATATTACATATCGTAGCGTTATTTAAATCATTTCAGTATAGACATATTACATTTTACACAAATAACATATTTTTCACAAGACATTGTTTTACAAAACAGTTTATTTTATATAAACTCATTTTACTTGGTTATTTCATTAACCATACACCTTTCTTTTATGTAATCTGATTTCTTATCAAGTTTTCATATGATTTATAAAAGAAAACACTTAACAAGATTCATGACTAATTTTTATTAAACCTTTCTTTTAAAACCCAAGTCATGAATCCTATTTTCACAAAACCTATATATCTCACAGGCATTTTTATGCTGACGTACCTATTTTCACATGTGTTTCAGGAGCAGGTGCATAGGTTTGATCGGGATACACTAGGGTGGACTCGGGCCTTAGTGACAATAAAAGAAGCAAGATTAGTTTAGTTGATGTTGTGTACTTTGTTTCCTTCGTTTAAAAGACAATGTAACTCGCTTGTTTGATAAATAAAATATAACTTTGTATGCCATGGTTGTGAAACAATAATTCTGTTACAACACTCCCCGACGTTTCCGCCACGATTTGATGTTTTACGTGGTCGGGGTGTGACAGAAGAGTTGGTATCAGAGCCAATGGTTATAGGGAATTAGGTTATTAGTAATGCTTTGACCTAGACTATAACCTTTCTAGGACCCCAACACAAGTTATCTTGTGTTTAGATTTTAAAACATGCACTTCACCTATCCTTAGGTGATAACCACAACGGGAACATCAAGTTCGAATCCGCTTTGAAAATCAATCATCTGTTTTTGGATAATTGATTACTAGGTTTTGAACCCTATGTTGTAAGGTTTTGAACCCTTCCAGTTTGATTTTTTTGGCCTTGTGCCTTTCAAATTTTCAAAATCTCGTCAAAGTTTTGGGTTCTAAATAGTGTGAACACGTGCAAACTGAAAGAGTGAATGCCTGTACCCTGGGTTTTCTGTCTAAGGCTAGAGTGTTCGTACAAATCCACATAAACGGACCAGTCACTCTTACCTGGGAACTCTTGGGGTGAGTGTTCACTTATAGGCGAGCATGTCTTCGCGATACATTATTTTTGACCCATTTGCTTTGATTAGTCAATGTGTCGTTTGTTTACCTTGTGGTAACAAACAGATGACCACCATCTTTGCTTTTGTTGATTTTGTTTCATCTCGTTCTCTTCATCCAATCATCTCACTCGTTTCCTTTCATGTTTTCCTCTTTTAGAATGCCTCCTCGATGCGAAAACCAGATAGCGACTGCCAAACTGGCAGAAATTATTGCGCAGCAGATGGCTGCTCAATTCCCAAACCTCTTTGCTCAATGGAACCAAACCAACAACAACAACAATGCTCCATGCAATTTCAAGAGTTTCAGTTCGGCTAAACCACTCAAGTTTAGTGGTACTGAGGGAGCAACTGGGCTCCTTCAATGGTTCGAGAGCATTGAGAACACTTTCCGTCATGTTCAGTGTCCTGACAATCGCAAGGTCGAGTTTTCTTCGAGTGTGTTTCAGAAGAGGGCTCTTACATGGTGGAACGGGGTTATGAGAGACCGTGGTGCAGAAGTTGCTCTAGCGCAAACTTGGGCTGAACTTAGAGCTCTTATGATGAGGGAGTTTTGTCCTCGTCATGAACAGCGAGCTTTGGAGAGAGAGTTTGATGACTTGAAACAGGACAGTGGCGAGCACAGGGCGTATACTGATAGGTTTGAGGAGTTGAGTCTGCTATGCCCAACAATGGTTACCCCACTCGACAAGGCTATCGAAAGGTACATCGATGGTCTACCTGACTCAGTACAAGACATCATTACTGGTAGTAACCCTACCACACTCCGTCAGGCGATCGAGTTAGCAGCGACACTGACTGAGTCGCAGGTTCGAAAGGGAAAGCTGCATAAAAAGGGGTGACAAAGGTAAGAAGCAGGCGTCTAAGATGTTACAATCACCATCCCTTATGGACTCATCATCCTCAATGAGGTTTGCCTCACCACCTCATTAGGGATGTGGGATTTTCCTAAGGTATCCTCTTGAAGACCCCCAAGGACTCATCTTTCTCGACGAGGTTTGTCCCACCATCCAGATCGACGCATGAGTGGCGTTGATACCTATTGTAACATATGGGCTCTTGTACCATCAACATTGTCTGTTTTATCGGTAAAAAGCTCACAAAATTGGTTTTGGTTGTACAAGTGGAGACTTCCCAGGACGTTACTCATCCTGATACTACTTTCACTTTAGCATACTTAATTGTGGAGTTCTCCTCTCATCCATTAGCATTAAGTCGAAAACGCGTTGGTGATATTTGAGGCATGACATTTCTTATGAACCAAGAATCTCTCTTATCCATACCCAAAGTGGAATTTGCTTAGGGTGAGAGGGGCACTCCTCTAAGAGGGGAGTGACCTCTCTTACACACACCCAATCAGCACGCGCCACGTCAACTCCCCCCTTAACTCTCTCCACACCCTCAATTTGATGGCGGCACTCCTCTCTTGGGGACTTGGTTTTATTTTTTTTATATAAATATTTTTATAAAAGTAAAACATAATTTAAATAAATTAAAACTAAATAAAAATAAAAAATTGAACATTTCATTTAATTAAAAAAAAGTTTGAGGGGTATTTTTAAAAGTAATAAAAAAATCACAAGGAAAAAATCACAAGGAAAACACAAAAAAAAAAAGAAGCAAAAAAAAAAAAAAAAAAACAAAAACTCAAAAATATACATCTCTTCTTCTTCATTACCTGCACTTTGTTCTTCATCCTCCTACATCTCTCACAAGGAAAAAAAAAAACCCTCAAAAAAATGGCATCTCTCATCGGTGAACACCCACCGCTCCCCACTCCCCGCTTAGCCTCCCCGAGGGGTCGGCGGCGGTGTTCCCGCTCGGGGACTTGGCTCACCGCACCCCTCCCCGCAAAGCGGCCCGGACACCCTTAGAGTGTTACAATTATGCATTAACAACTTGTGATTTGAAGAAATATTTAATTTTACAAATTAAGATACGAAATCCCCTGTTTTAAAAAGTTTAAAACTTGTTTTTTGAGAACTAAAGTTAACAAAAGCCAACATGATGACTCGAGTTTGATAAACTCAATTTTTTTTGTTTAATAACTTATAGTAGCAAATTTTGAGAGAAATTTCGAACTACAACTTAAAAAAAAACAATTTAAGATAATTTGTTAAAAATGGAAGTGGACGTCGATGTTTTATGAAGAAATTAAGAGAAGGGTTAGAGAAAGAAAGAACTATTAGAGATGTAGGTGGTCCATGAAGAACTTTCAAAATTGAAGATCAATATCTAGTATCAGCGTGACCACTAACCATTTGCAAGTCATAAAAGTGATTAATATATCATCCCCCACTACATACCATCACAACGTTAGCTTCATTTATTGAGTTAAAAGTGGGTTTAGATAAGCAATCTCATTGGGTTGTTTTGGTTTTGTATTTCAAATTCCGGGATAGCTTTTTAACTTATAACTATTTAGTTATGTATGAGTTTTCTTTCAGATTAACGTATTTCATGTTCATGTATACATCCAATCAATAATAAGATAATAAGACAGAAAGCATTTTGATAAGAACTATAAGATAATGACATTCCCGTAAGGTATTATTTATATGAGCATAATGAAAATAATTAGAAACGAAACCTAATCAAGCTACATATATTCTAACTATGGTAATGATATATCAATAAACGCTAACTAATATACTTATCTAATACTCGCTCACAGTCAGAGTGGGAGGAAAGCGAACGCTCACACTAGCGCATACAAATAATGAATATGCAGGTATAATAAGAACATACGACCTTGAAAAGAAACCATAAACCAAAAAAAGGAATTCTTTGGTGGCAAATGACGGCAACATATCTAATGGTAGTAAGAGACATGCTATTGGAGCCATGGTGAATGAAGTTATGAATGCGACGACAAAAGCTGCAACTGTGGCGGCACATCGGCACTAAAGTGATATGAGCTACGACTGTAATGACAAGAGCTACTAGGGTGGCGACACAACCTAGAAAAAAATAAAACCATATAGAAATGTACATAGGGGTGCTTGCGCGACGCGGCGGGGAACATAAACACTGGTAATCATGTAACATGTTAACTGGTTTTAAATTTAAAAAAGTATAGAAATACTATACTCAAATTAAAGTAAATAAAATGTTCTTTTTTATGGTGTACCTTTTTTTTAAGTATTAACGTATGATAATGTTATGAAAATTTAAAAACCGTGGGGAAGTTGGTGTAAAAGTCAACAATATGTATTATAATATAGTATAGATGTACGCACGCACACACAAACAAGTAATTCTGGGACATGACAAGGGTGTGAAGAAGAGGAAGAAAATCGTCACACAAGGGGGATGTCATATGAAAAGGGTCAAGGACCTACCGGTATCTAACGATGAAAGCAGGAAAGTGAGGTGTAAAGGGAGAGAAGAGAAGAAAATTGAAGAATGCAAGAACCCTAATGATATGATATCATACAGAATAATAAAACCCTCTAAGATATTGTGTATTATTGATTAACTATAATTACAAAGAAATTTAGTCAAATCATATTCTTTAACCATGATAATTAAATACCAATAAACCTTAGCTAGTGTATTCTCTCTAATAAGAACGAAATGTTATTTTATGTGAAAAAAAAGAACTGTTCATTTGTGTGTTAAACAAATCAGATGAATTTCTTTATATGTGAATCATATCATCATAATGATTGAGGTGAATCACTGCAACTCTCCTTGAAATAGCACAACAGATGGTAGTTACATTTGAAAAGTATTAGTAGAAATATGCTCTTGCTCAATAGTTACCATTGCTCGCGGTTACTACTCAACATCGTTACCACCACGTTATGTTCCTACTGGTTATTAGTAACTTACCTTGCCACTGACAATTATTTGTTGCTAATAGGAAGTTGCTACTAATCATAAGTTGCAACTAACCATCATTATTTTCATGTAAAGTTTTACCAATTATGCATATCGATTCATTTCCAATGAAGTTTCTATAAAGAAATTATTTTTTTCTCACCCCCTTGAACCTCGCTAGGAGTAGGGGTGTTGCCCATGGTCTAGGGGCTCCGTCCCTTGGAACCTCAACATGGTGCTTGAAATCAAAACAAGCTTCACTACACACCTTCTATCTTGAGTCAACATTTATTATGATTACCATCCGGTGCACTAATAGACTTACGAAATATAACCATTTACAAATTAATCAAGCAAATAGAACGCAAGTTTATCTAATTTGGCTCATGAATAATGCTCGAAATATGTGTATAACACCTTATAGCTTATGAACAAACAATTATCAAATTTCATATAAATCAAATAAAGTAATTTCGTATAAGTAAAATTAGTTATTTAAGTTTGTAAAAGCACCGGATCAATGACGAACATCAACATTTCACTTGATTCAAGACATGAAGAACAATCATAAACACCAAAGAAAGAAAGATGTAGAAGATGAATCTCTTTATTATTAAATCAGTCATCACAGATTACAAACCAAAAGAGTATACATCATCTACAAGCTGGTTTAGATCACTAAGATCCAAACCGAGCTTTCTCTCACTAACACATAGTATTCCTCTCTCTCTAGAATGTGCACACTGATGGAGGATGGATGGGATTTGTGAGAGATGCACCAAGCTTTCTCAAGGGTTGCCCTAATCTACCCTATACAACACATATATATAGACTAGGTGTCACGACCCCCGACCCGGTTTTACCCGTTTCAGGAGCCGCGGGACAGAAATACTGCGGTATTTATTTAATTGAGTTTAACAACGGAAGTTTATTTAAAAGGATCGTTTAAAGCTAAAAAATTTTTCCCGATTATTTTATTTCACAATTCGGGATAAAACCCTGATAATTTACAATATTATGTTTTTACTATAAAATCGTGATATTACAAAACTTATTTCTTTATTTTATAATGAGCCACTATCTTAAGCTTGAAATGCTCCCCAGCACTTTTCCTGAATTACAACAGATCACCTGAAACATGTTTGAAAAAGGTTTTGTCAGCGGGAAATACTGAGTGAATCATTCTATTTACTAAAATGACACATTTGTTATAATTTACAGTATTAAGAGCGATTACAATGTTTCTGATATCAAGCCAACTACCCACGGTATTTGTCACTCGACCCATTGGCCCATTCGTCCAATGGTGTCTGTGACTATGGTCATATCCCCCATTGGCTGCCCCAATGGTGACGATTATCAAGTAATGTATACAAAACCCCACATACCGGCTGTAACTTGGTGATTACAAAGACTTAATCCCCGTAATTATAACTTTTAAAATAAACATGATTTGGAAAGTAATTTGATAAAAAGAGAATGACTCACATTGCTGATTTAATACGGACAGAGTCTAATCTATGATTTAGCCTTGTTAACCTAATATAATTAACAATGCACACAAAACTGGGTTAGTAATCAATCCAGCAATTACGATAATTTACGAGATCCAATTCTCACAATGAATGACAAAATGCAATACTTCATCCATCGAATTAACGATGATCCGTTGAATTAACAACGAACGACAAAGTATAATACTTTATCTATCGAATTAACGATGATCCGTCAAATTAATGACGAATAATAAAGTATAACCCTAATGTGGGCGGCACTTAAACATTCATTGGATATATTGATCGTCGGATAAATGAATCGTAGCAGCGATTGTGCTAATACCCTGTTTTGCAGCAGAATTTCGAGACCCGTGTGTGTTTGTATAGTAATTTGAACGTAACTCAGTGTAGGATTGGAATTTTTACGTCGTTTTTGTGCCAGAATTCAAGTCCCAAACCCACCTATTTATACTGAAAATTTTACACCGTCGCGTAGCGCGACTGCCTACCCCCTTAGTCGTCGCGCTACGCGACTGCCAACCTATTTTCATAGGGTAGCTACGTGCATGGGTAGGCTTGCTGAGTTGGTGGATTTCGAAAATTTGATTTCTACAGCTCACAATTTGGATAATCGTCAATAGGGTTTAACCCCCCCTGAGTTTTAGGGGCCCTAATCCTGATTCTGAAAATTATGAAAATTTTAGGGTTTGTTCAGAATCACTTGGGTGTCTCAATTAGGGTTTCCTTTTGGACTAATTAATTTAATAATTATGACTTTTGATGAGAGTTGTTACATTCTCCCCACCTTAATAAAAATCTCGTCCTCGAGATTTACTGGAATAATTGAGGATACTTTTTCTTCATTTCTGATTCCAGTTCCCAAGTATATTCAGCTCCTCTCTTTGAATCCCATCTGACTTTGACTAAAACTAGTCGTTTGTGCTTGAGAAACTTTACTTTTCTGTCTTCTATTTGAAGAGGTTTCTCCACAAATTTTAACTTTTCGTTTACTTTTATATCTCGAAGAGGTACTACCAGTGATTCATCTGATAAGCATTTCTTGAGATTGGATACATGAAATACATCATGTACTCCAGATAATTCTTCTGGTAGTCGTAAACGATAAGCTACTGGTCCTATACGTTGGATCACTGGAAATGGTCCTACGTACCTTGGACTTAGCTTTCCTTTCTTTCCAAATCTGACTACTCCTTTCCAAGGAGAAACTTTCAATAGTACTTTGTCTCCAACTTGGAATTCTAACGGCTTGCATCTATTGTCTGCATAACTCTTCTGACGATCTCGAGCCGTTTTCAGCCTTTCTTTGATTTGAGTAACCTTATCAGTTGTTTCTTGCACAATTTCAGGACCTGATAATTGACTTTCTCCAATTTCTGCCCAACAAACTGGAGTTCTGCACTTTCTCCCATATAATGCTTCAAATGGAGCAGTATCAATGCTTGAGTGATAACTATTGTTATATGAGAATTCAATCAATGGTAAGTGATCATCCCAACTTCCACCAAAGTCTATTACACATGCTCGGAGCATGTCTTCTAGAGTTTGGATCGTCCTTTCACTTTGCCCATCTGTTTGGGGATGATATGCAGTGCTCAAATTTAGTCGAGTTCCCATAGCTTGCTGGAAACTTTTCCAGAAATAGGAAGTGAATCGACTATCTCTATCCGAAACAATGGAGAGTGGAACTCCATGTAAGGATACAACTTCATCTACATACAATTTAGCCAATCTTTCCATGCTAAAGGTTTCTTTCATAGGTAGAAAGTGAGCTGATTTGGTTAATCGATCCACAATTACCCAAATTGCATCATTACCTTTTCTGGTTTTGGGTAACTTAGTAACAAAATCCATTGTTATAAGTTCCCATTTCCATACTGGCATCTCTAACTGTTGTAATAGTCCTGAAGGTTTCTGATGTTCTGCTTTAACTTGTGAACAAGTAAGACATTTAGAAACATAGCTGGCTATATCCTTTTTCATTCCTATCCACCAAAAGTTCTTTCTTAAATCTTGGTACATTTTATTGTTTCCTGGATGCATAGTGTACCTAGATTTATGAGCTTCTTCTAAAATCTTAGGTCTTAAGTCTCCCTGCTTAGGTACCCAAATTCTACTTTTGTGGAATCTCCAAATTCCATCTGCTCCTTGTTCTAATTCCTTTATTCTTCCTTTCATTCCTTCAGCATCATCCTTGATTGCTGTAGTTTGAACATTCTTCAATTGTTCCATTAAATCTATTTGTAGATTTAATCTGAGAGCACGAACCCGTCGTTGTTTCTCATAATACTTACGACTTAAGGCATCTGCAACTACATTTGCCTTTCCCTCATGATATTGAATATCACAGTCGTAGTCACTTAAGATTTCCATCCATCTCCTTTGCCTCATGTTTAACTCTTTTTGCCCAAATATATATTTTAAACTTTTGTGGTATGTGTAGACAGTAAATTTACTTCCGTAAAGATAGTGTCTCCAAATCTTAAGGGCAAAAATTACGGCTCCTAATTCTAAATCATGAGTCGTATAGTTTTCTTCGTGCTTTTTCAATTGCCTTGATGCGTACGCAATTACCTTCTTGCGTTGCATAAGCACACATCCAAATCCTAGTTTTGAAGCATCACAATATACTTCAAAATCTTCAGTTCCTTCTGGTAAGGCTAAGATTGGTGCATGGGTTAATTTCTGTTTCAAAATCCTAAAAGCTTCTTCTTGTTTAGGTCCCCATTCAAACTTAGTGGCTTTACAGGTTAACTTAGTTAATGGTACGGCTATCTTGGAAAAATCCTTAATAAACCGTCTATAATACCCAGCTAAACCTATAAAACTTCTTATTTCCATTGCTGTTTGTGGAACCTTCCACTTGGTAATTGCCTCTATCTTAGCAGGATCTACATGAATACCTTCATGATTTACCATGTGTCCTAAGAATTGCACTTCCTTTAGCCAAAATTCGCATTTCGAGAATTTGGCGTATAACTTTTCTTTTCTTAACAAAGTTAAGAGTGCATGCAAGTGCTGACAATGTTCATCCTGACTTTTGGAATAAATAAGAATATCGTCTATGAAGACAATTACAAATTTATCCAAGTACGGTTTACAGATCCTATTCATCATGTCCATGAATGCTGCAGGTGCATTCGTTAATCAGAAGGGCATGACTGTAAACTCGTAATGACCATACCTAGTTCTGAAAGCAGTCTTAGGTATGTCTTCTTCTTGTACCTTCAATTGATGATATCCAGAGCGTAAATCTATTTTAGAAAAATATCTAGCCCCCTGAAGTTGATAAAAAATATCATCAATCCTAGGTAATGGATATCGATTCTTAATTGTAACCTTATTCAATTCCCTATAATCGATACACATTCTCATTGAACCATCCTTTTTCTTCACAAACAACACTGGCGCTCCCCAAGGGGATGAGCTAGGTTGTATGAATCCTTTACTTAGTAATTCATCTAATTGCTTTTTCAATTCTAACATTTCTGTGGGTGCTAACCGATAAGGTGCCTTGGCTATCGGTGTAGTTCCTGGAATTAGATGAATCCTAAATTCTACTTCCCTATCTGGAGGTAATCCTGGTAAATCTTCTGGAAATATATCAGAATATTCTGATACTACTGGTATTTCCTTAAGATCTTTTCCCTTAGTGTTAATGATTACTGAAATCATATAAACTATTTCTTGTTTTCGTTCATAATTAGCAACTTTCATTACTGATATGAACTTCATGAGCTTACGTGGTTTATCTCCTGTAATCCTAATCACTTCTCCAGTAGGTGATTGAATTTCTATGGAATTCTGATCACAAAGGATTCTAGCATGGTTGGCTATTAACCAATCCATTCCTAATACAACATCAAATTCAACTAAATTCATCGGCAATAGTCTTGCAGAGAATTTATGTCCTAAAAGTTCTATGTTTCCTTCTTGCAAAACTTTATCTATTTTAACTGAATTTCCGTCTGCGGTTTCAACTGTAAAAATCTGCCTAATATTGGTTAAAGGTAAACTAAGAGCTTGACAGAATGAAGTATTTATAAAACTTTGGTTTGCACCAGAGTCAAATAATACTTTTGCGTACACGTTGTGAACTAAGAACGTACCCGCTATCACATCTGGAATGAGTTCTGCTTCTTGAGTGGTCAGCTGAAATGCCCTAGCATTCTTCTTAGTAGTGCCTTCGGTCGCTTTGGGTTTGTTATCTGCTGGTTTGACCAATTTAGGACATTCTGTTTTATAATGCCCCGCTTCTCCACAGTTAAAACAGATTACTGTCTTTTTTTTGCAGTTTTCTTCACGATGTCCTATAGCTTTGCAAAAATTGCAAGTGATATCGCATCTTCCATAATGCTTCCTTTTGCATTTCCTGCAGAATGACGGAGCTGGAGATTGCCCTGTTCCTTTTCTCTTGAAGCTGTTATTATTACCCGCACGAAATCCTTGGGTAATTTTCTGAGCTAGTGCCTTTTTCCTATCTTCATCTCTTGTGCGTACCAATTCATCGGTTAGAGTGTTAGCTAATTCTACCGCATCATCAATAGTGCGAGGTCTCGCAGCTTTAACAATATTGCTGATTTCGCTAATTAGCCCCCAAATATAGCGAGAAATGAGTACCGGTTCTGGCGAAGCCAATGTTGGTACTACTCTTGCATATTCAAAGAATGTCGAGGTATAACCACGACAATCTACATTCATCATCCGATGATTTAGAAACTTATTCGCCATCTGTTCCTTTTCATACTCGGGACAGAATTTTCTTTCTACTAAACCCTTAAATTCTTCCCAAGTCATAGCATAAGCTATTACTCTTCCTTTTGATTGTAACACAGTGTTCCACCACTCGAGTGCTCCTTCTTTGAACAGATTGGATGAATACATGACCTGATCCTCTTTACCACATTTACTTATTGCAATGACTGCTTCGGTTTTCTCTAACCAACGCAGTGATGCAGTTGCTCCTTCATTGCCTGCAAATTCAATGGGTTTACAAGCAAGGAATTCTTTGAAAGTGCAACCAGGCGTTGCAGTTTTCATTTTCTTGGGTAATGGAGCTTGATGTGGTTCCTTATTATGGTTATTGCCTCCATTTACACTATTACTGAAGTTATCTTCAGTAATTTATTTACTAGGAACAATCTGTTGCGGTTCGATCGGATTCTTTATAGCAGCAACGAATGCTGGAATAGCATTGGCTATCCCTTGAGCAACAATGTTTTCGATATCTTGCCGAGTCATATATTGATCTCTTGAATGTTGTTCAGAATGATTAACTTCATTAATAGGTTCATTATCACTGTTTGTCATCTGATAATGTATATATATAAATTTTATTAGTAACGGACAAATAATAATTATATACAAACAATCAGAAAATTTTATAATACAGATATAGTCAAAACAATCGATTTCTCGATTTCATTTTATATCTATCATAGTATGTATCATTAATCACAGATATCATACAAAGTTTTATTGGTTATTTACAGACTAACTTTACTAATACTATTATACAAACACCGTTTTACCATCCTTCTATCTCTCGTCACTTGCCGTTCTAAAAACGCATTTCCCTTTCATCGTACTTCCAAGCAATCTGTCCCCCTATTTCCCTGATTCTAGTTCCAGCATCAAACAACTCTTTACCAAAGTGGCGAAGTTCAGCCATGTTTTCATTACTCATGGGTGGATTAGGTAATGGTTCTGGATCAAATTGTGGAAGAAAAGAGTAAGAATCGTTGACAATATTTTGAAATTGCCAATCGTTTGTCCACCATTCGTCCATTCCTATGGGTTGGGAGTGGACTATTGGATTTGGAATTGCTGGTTCCCAATTCATAGGGAGTTGGTTTCCAAGAGGATAATTAAAAATATTATTATTATTATTATTATTGACAGGCTGAATGGTTTCACAGCTTGCCAATAGGAAATCTATCTCATCTTGAAAAGTTCTTTCCTGGGTTGGATTGGAACTCTCTCCGATTTCTGTCTGAGCTGGTATAGACCCTTGCCCAACTTCCATTACTACTTCTTTAGTAATTTCCTCCATCTGTATTTCTATCTCCTTACCCTCCTCTTTGTCTTCAGTTTTCATTTCCTGTTGTTTAGAACTCTCTCCGGTTATAATTTCTTTTCCCTTTTTCAAAGGATTGTTTATTTTGGGCAGTTTTTTAGCTGGCTTCTTCTTACGTATTTTTCTCCATCCTACATAAGTCCTTTTCTTTTGTTTTGGCTTGCTCAAAGGTGGAACCTTGAATTCTACTGGTTGTTCAACATCGGGATAGTAGCTAGTATATTCCTTGGAAGCTTCGATAGTTACGGGGTAAAGATTAAGGTTCTGAAAAGCTTCGGATATCCCACTCATGCTGATGTAGCATATATGCAAAATGCATAGAATACTAAGTTAAAATTTACAAATAACTTTGTAATTTATTACATACTGTGTACTAATTGATTACAAAGATAACTGAAAAACACACTTAGGTTTCAAATTTTATTTATCACACAGAGTTTCTAGATTGTGAGGGTAGGGTGCTAAATTTTTAAAGATTTATATTTTCTGCTACTGTGGCTAGCATATATAAATTTGCCCATTTCTCATCTAGTTTATCTTCCCAAGGTGATTTATCAATTAATTCCTGAGTTTCCCGTTTAATCCTCTTTTCTCGGATTTTCTCTTTACTTTTCTTAATAATCATTTCCCTCCTTTGAGGAGAAAGTGATTCCTCGTATTGTGCCTTTCGCACGAATATTCCTTCTTCAGGAATTTCAGCCTGATTCGAGGATTTGGTTTGGGATGAACTTCCCTTCTCATTAGGTGATCTATCTAATTTAAGATAGATACTTGACAGCTTTTTCTTACCCATACTGTAACTAAATAATCAAATAGTCAGTTAATAATACACATAATCACATAATAGTAATCAGGAAAAATTAAGTATTTCTAAATACTTAATTAGCTTAACCCAGTGGCTCTGATACCACCTTTTTCTGTCACGACCCCCGACCCGGTTTTACCCGTTTCAGGAGCCGCGGGACAGAAATACTGCGGTATTTATTTAATTGAGTTTAACAGCGGAAGTTTATTTAAAAGGATCGTTTAAAGCTAAAAAATTTTTCCCGATTATTTTATTTCACAATTCGGGATAAAACCCTGATAATTTACAATATTATGTTTTTACTATAAAATCGTGATATTACAAAACTTATTTCTTTATTTTATAATGAGCCACTATCTTAAGCTTGAAATGCTCCCCAGCACTTTTCCTGAATTACAACAGATCACCTGAAACATGTTTGAAAAAGGTTTTGTCAGCGGGAAATACTGAGTGAATCATTCTATTTACTAAAATGACACATTTGTTATAATTTACAGTATTAAGAGCGATTACAATGTTTCTGATATCAAGCCAACTACCCACGGTATTTGTCACTCGACCCATTGGCCCATTCGTCCAATGGTGTCTGTGACTATGGTTATATCCCCCATTGGCTGCCCCAATGGTGACGATTATCAAGTAATGTATACAAAACCCCACATACCGGCTGTAACTTGGTGATTACAAAGACTTAATCCCCGTAATTATAACTTTTAAAATAAACATGATTTGGAAAGTAATTTGATAAAAAGAGAATGACTCACATTGCTGATTTAATACGGACAGAGTCTAATCTATGATTTAGCCTTGTTAACCTAATATAATTAACAATGCACACAAAACTGGGTTAGTAATCAATCCAGCAATTACGATAATTTACGAGATCCAATTCTCATACTGAATGACAAAATGCAATACTTCATCCATCGAATTAACGATGATCCGTTGAATTAACAACGAACGACAAAGTATAACACTTTATCTATCGAATTAACGATGATCCGTCAAATTAATGACGAATAATAAAGTATAACCCTAATGTGGGCGGCACTTAAACATTCATTGGATATATTGATCGTCGGATAAATGAATCGTAGCAGCGATTGTGCTAATACCCTGTTTTGCAGCAGAATTTCGAGACCCGTGTGTGTTTGTATAGTAATTTGAACGTAACTTAGTGTAGGATTGGAATTTTTACGTCGTTTTTGTGCCAGAATTCAAGTCCCAAACCCACCTATTTATACTGAAAATTTTACACCGTCGCGTAGCGCGACTGCCTACCCCCTTAGTCGTCGCGCTACGCGACTGCCAACCTATTTTCATAGGGTAGCTACATGCATGGGTAGGCTTGCTGAGTTGGTGGATTTCGAAAATTTGATTTCTACAGCTCACAATTTGGATAATCGTCAATAGGGTTTAACCCCCCCTGAGTTTTAGGGGCCCTAATCCTGATTCTGAAAATTATGAAAATTTTAGGGTTTGTTCAGAATCACTTGGGTGTCTCAATTAGGGTTTCCTTTTGGACTAATTAATTTAATAATTATGACTTTTGATGAGAGTTGTTACACTAGGGACTAAACCCGGACAAAACATATTGTCCGGGATACAAAACAGATAATTCAGACAACAATAATAATCTTCATATTCCGAGTTTAACATCATAAACTCGGAACTGATAAAGCTTCCGAATTCTTGACTTGGCTTGGACTTTGTTGACCGTTGACCAGAACTGATAAAGCACAGTTACCTGGAAGGAACTGCACTTACAGACTCTCCCTTAACTGTTGCTATCAGTTCTGTCTGACACTTATATCTTTAGTCACCGGATACTGCACTTATAGACTCCCCTTTGACTGATGATATCATGCCTGCTTTCAACTTTGGCTGAGACTTGATCTTTCTGGCAGAGCATAACGATCTTCAACCCTTCTAATAAAAGACTTGTTGACGATCACTTAATGCCGCTTTGAGAAACCCGAAGAATCCAACATCAAACACTGTAGATCCTCCCCCTCAAACTACTCCCGAATCAAGTTAACGTGAATCGACGTACAACCACATGTAAGAATATCGCTCGATACATTAATCTTTAAACCTAACCGGTAGCAGAAAGAAACATTGGATTTCCAATGCCCAACCTTGAACACTGCAAAATTCCACAAAGACATAAAGCTCAGTTCGATAAGTTAATAACAAACTGAACTTTGTAAGAGTACATCCACCATCTTGATCAAAAGTCTTCAACCCTTCATGCATAACCTCATCTCATCATGTATCTTAATGAATCAATCTCCTATATTCATGAGTCCACTGAATCCTTGATGGCTTTCATCTCCGATCTTCCCCTCAAATCAAGAAGTACCACATTATTTCGAGAACTGACTAGTAACCGTCTAAAACTGACTAGCAACCTTCTTAGAAGAGGGACTAGGAAACTAATCTTCTCTACTCTAAACAACAACTTAATAAGGCTCAATCTTTAACTAGTCGTCAAATGAGAATCCAACTTCATCATGTCTATACTTGATTAACAACACAAACATACGTGACAAAACTCCATCACACATGAGTCTTTTTACGCACAAGCTTTAGATTTACGAAGAAAATAGAATTTTTTACTCCCCCTATTCTTTGTAAACTGTCAAAGTCAAATCAAGTCTTATTTTATTCCCCTCTAATGCTCGATAATAGTCTCAACTTGTTACACGAATCTCTAGCAAGAACCACATTCCAACACTGAGAATCTTGTAAATAACCATGGACCGCCATTACCAAACGAAAATTCATGGACAAATTTTCATCACCAAAATTTTCCCATACACTCTACTTATCAAAATCCATCATTTACGAAAAAATGGAATTTTGACAATTTCATGCCTTTTTTTATTATTGAATCAATCATCACATTGCACTTGATTCAAGACATGAAGAACAATCATAAACACCAAAGATAGAAAGATGTAGAAGATGAATCTCTTTATTATTGAATCAGTCATCACAGATTACAAACCAAAAGAGTATACATCATCTACAAGCTGGTTTAGATCACTAAGATCCAAACCGAGCTTTCTCTCACTAACACATAGTATTCCTCTCTCTCTAGAATGTGCACACTGATGGAGGATGGATGGGATTTGTGAGAGATGCACCAAGCTTTCTCAAGGGTTGCCCTAATCTACCCTATACAACATATATATATATAGACTAGGGACTAAACCCGGACAAAACATATTGTCCGGGATACAAAACAGATAATTCAGACAACAATAATAATCATCATATTCTGAGTTTAACATCATAAACTCGGAACTGATAAATGTGAAAGCACCGGATCGATGACGAACATCAAACATTGCACTTGATTCAAGACATGAAGAACAAAATATGAACAAGATAGAAATATGTAGAAGATGAATCTCTTTATTGATGAATCAGTCATCACAGATTACACAAACCAAAGGAGTATACATCATCTACAAGCTGGTTTAGATCACAAAGATCTAAACCTAGCTTTCTCTCACTAACACATAGTCTCCCTCTCTCTCTAGAATTCACACAGTGATGGAGAATGGATGGGATCTTGTGAGAGGTGCACAAAGCTCTCAAGAGTTGTTGTTGTCGTTGTGTCTATATTGTGTATCCTGCCCTAATCCTATACAACACATATATATAGACTAGGGACTAAAACTCAGACAAACCAATCTACACAAAAACCCTGACTTTTGTCCTAAACAAAACTCAGACAAAAGTCTAGCCTAAAACTTGGATAACTTGTCCAAGGATAAACCTTGGACTAAGTTTCAATACATGTACAATAAAGACCTTACAAATTGGAGGACATGCACTTATCACCTAAAGTGCATTAACAAACTCCCCCTTGATCAATGCATGGTCTTCGTGTGGTCTTGAATTCTTCATTATGTTGACTTTAACTTGGACTTCTGCTTTGGTTGACCAGAACTGATAAGCGACAGTTACCCTGCAGGAACTGCACTTACAGTCTCCCCCTTAACTGTTGCTATCAGTTCTATCTGACATTGATATCTTCAGTCACCGGATACTGTACTTACAGACTCCCCCTTGACTGATGATATCATGCATGCTTTCAACTTTAGCTGAGACTTGATCTTTTAGGTAGAGCACAACGATCTTCAACCCTTCTAATTAAAGACTTGTTGACGATCACTTAAGGCCGCTTTGAGAAACCCGAAGCATCCAACACCAGACGTTGTAGATCCTCCCCCTCAAACTACTCCCAAATCAAGTTAACGCGAACCGACCTACAACCACATGTAAGAGCATCGCTCGATACATTAATCTTCAAACTTAACCGGCAGCAGAAAGAAACATTGGATTTCCAATGTCCAACCTTGAACACTTCAAAATTCACTAAGACATGAAGTTCAGTTCGGTAACTTAATAACAAACTGAACTCCGTAAAAGTACATCCACCATCTTAATCAAAAGTCTTCAACCCTTCATGTATGATCTCATCTCGTCACGTATCCTCATGAATCAATCTCCTATCTTCACGACTCCGCTAAATCACCGATGGCTTTTGTCTCCGATCTTCCCCTCAAATCAAGAAGCCCCACATTATTTCGAGACCAGAACTAATCTTCTCTACTCTAAACAGCAACAATAAGGCTTAATCTTCAACTAGTCGTCAACCGAGAATCCAACTTCATCATGTCAATACTTGATTAAAAACACAAACACACGTGACAACACTCCATCATACACGAGCCTTTTTACGCACAAGCTTTAGATTTACGAAGAAAATAGGATTTTTTTTACTCCCCCTATTTCTTCGTAAACTGTCAAAGTCAAAGCCAAGTCACGATAATAGGCCAAGATTGTCCCAAAACTCAAGTAAGGACCAAATCCGAACTCCGAGAATCTTGAAAAGAACACCGTGGACCACCATTACCGCGTCTCATCCCCTCACTTAATCCGGAACAATTAACAAATATCAAAACTCAGACTGTTGAAGGACTTTGCACAAAACTCGGACCCTGTTAAAAACTCGGACAGTTGAACACTCAGAACAGTTAATCGACCGAAACACGGGCTTCTTTCATCATTTTAAAACTCGGAACTGGTTCAACTAAGAAAAACTCAGAACTGTTTTGAACTGATGACAAAACTCGGAATCATCACTCTTTGAAAACTCAGACGTTGAAAACTCAGATAAACAGTTTCAATAAGACTCAGAACAAAAACACACAGTTTAAAACTCGGAACATCACACACTTAGTTCAAATAAATTGATCGATGGGACCAAATTCAAATAAATTGAGATTGTCAAAGGGAATTTTTTAACTTGAAATAAATGTCAACCAATGAGTGAAAGTTATGATTACTAAAAGGGGTGGACTAAATATACACTCTTTTGTTACTTTTTTATACACATTTCATGTAAATCACATTAAAACTTAATATTTACCCCCCAAGTCATCATTTAAAAAAAAAGTATTTTTATTTGTTATAAAACAAATTCAAAAGTGTATTAAATATTACAGAAGTTTTTTTTCTTCAATTTTGTTTTTTGTTTTTTTAATTTTTATTTAAAAACACATATATTCTTTAAAAGTCCTTAGATATTGTTTCTAAAGACAGTTTCTCAAATAGTATTTTGATTATGTCTTTTTTTTTTGACCGTCTTTACATATTAATAATAAACTTTTTCTTATAAAAATAATAAAATTAAGTTTTGAACTTTCTTTTTGAAAAAGTTCTATATTATGCTTTTTCTCGTCTAGTTTGTATTTTTAATGTCTTACTTTTCTTATTTCTAATACTTTAAAATGTGTTTGTAAAAAAGCTAACGATTTTTATTTATTAAAAAAGTAAAAAGTTTTTGTTTTAAAAAAGCATTTATAATCCTAGCCCTAGCATATATTAATCAATCAACCCATTCATGTAAGTGAATAAATAAACAAATAGGCACTAAAATAATTTTATCAAACTATAAATTAAATATATGTAAGTCCAACTTTAATTAGTGTGAGGAGTATGTTATAAACTAGATAAAACCCATTTAAGACTTCCAATCGATATGAATAAAGCAAAACAAATGGATAGGATTGATTCACAAATATTACTATTTTATAAGAAAAACATTATTAGTAATTCGTAATGACGTTCAATAAAGAAAACATAATCAAAATGCTATTTGAGAAAGTGTCTTTAGAAACAAATATCGAAAACTTTTAACAATATGTTTTTTAAATAAAAATTAAAAAACAACCAAATTATTTTGAAAAAAAAAACGTTTTTAATATTTTTAGAACTGATGATTTGTAGAGGGGTAAATATGACAAGTGTTAATGTGATTTTATGAAAATAGGGGTATAAAAGTAATAAGAGAGGGTATATTTAGTAGCTACCAACAAATTCTAATTTTACCATGTCTCAAGTAATTACAATTTGAAGTGCCAAAGAAAATAAATAAATAAATAAATAAAGCCACACACAATATGGATGGAGGTATATAGATAACTGGGTGTAATTACTATACATTTCAAGTTTTGCAAACAAAATTAACTATCTTCGCTTTATATTATCTACACATTGTTTAAGTATACGTTAAAAAGTTCGGTTATGTTTTGACAAAAATAATTACATTGAGCTAATGAAAATGTCTAGTTTAATTAGACTTTTCATAATTAAAATTAGTATAATAATAGTTGGTCCTCCCCTTGAAGTGATGCTTAACCTAAATATTTCGCCACCTTCATGTTTCCTTTATTGTACCAGTGGTGGACACAAGCTTCCCTAGTCTGGGGTCCAACTAATTAATAGTATTAGTTTATGCACTACGCCACTACATATAAGCCAGATTGTTTAAGACTGATAATAAATACTCAATTTCATAGTAGACTAACCAGAAGTATTGCCGTGGCCTCTAGAATGTATTAACCCTCATCAAAGTGGTGCAGATTCAAGTTCTAAAAATAGATATTAGTTGGAGTTTAAAGTAGATTTTATGAGGATGCGAGTTTGCCGTTTAAAAACTACTGAAAGATACCTACTCTCGTTATAGCAACCGAAAGATAAAATTCAAAACTTGAAGTCATGATATGCTCAAAAAGATATCGACATGTGTTTTACATCAATAAAAAACCATAAAAGTGAAGATATATCTTGTTCGTTTAAATCGGTGTGGTACTGATATGGTTGGGGCAATATCAATTCTGTTCGTCACAGTAGCCACACTCAGGGGCGGACCTACGTTACGAGGAACGGGGTCCCCGGACCCCAATCTTTTTTTAAAAGTAGTAGAAACGGTATATAAAATTTTCTATGGACCCCATAAAATAATTTAGTTGGACCCCATAACAATAAAAGTGAGCCTAGTGCAGTGGTAAAACCCCTTGTTTACACACAAAAGGTCATGGGTTCGATACCTATTTCTTCGTTTTTTTGTGTTTTTTTTTTTTGACCCCATTGTCCAAAAATCCTGGGTCCGCCACTGGCCACACTCGTAATAGCTTACGACATAAAAAAAGACACTTTATACTGCTACCATAGTTGTCCGTACGGTAGCGGTTTGATTCGTCACGATAAAAAAAATTCAATTATATTTGACCCGTTCAATTTAGAACAAAAATTTTATATGAACATAGATAAAATAAAAATGCCGTAATGGTCTATGCAAAATGGTATAAAACATTACTCAACATTAGAATAACGAAAACTGTAAAACCGTCAATAAAAAAACTAAACGTGAGATTGCTTTCATAACATGTAAATTTGTTCTTGTATCACGTGTACATTACCATTAACAATTTGGTTTCGTAAAAAAATTTATATCGACACACAGTTAAAAACATTCACGTCGCAACGTCATACCCATAATTTTCTAAAATATCATATTTCATAAATTAAGAAAAATTAAATATGTATAAAATTAGTTATAGTAATAAATTAATAAAAAAGTTAACAATAGAATATAAAATAATAAAAAGGTAAAAGTTATAAATGAAAACAATATAAACAAGCTTAATGCAGATTACAAGATAGCTGTAGGTGGGGAAAGTGAGGCTACTCACATTAATTTACAATCAAAAATCTATCTAATGATATCTTTGTAAAACAGAGAAAGCCGCCCCGTCTCCAACTCAGGTCTTTTCGCCCACTGCTAGGAAGATTCAACTCCAACGACCGCCTCGCAAGACCACTAACAATTTGGTTTTGTAAAAAAGTTTATATCAAAACGCAGTTAAAAACATCAATGTCTCAACGCCATACCCGTAATAATATAAAATATCATTTTATAAGTTATAATATAAAACTAATAATAGAATATAAATAACAAAATTTATAATGAAGTACCACGGCGACTGTATGCATTAAGATATGACGTTACATATTTTGTTTAACACGTATAATACATGGTTGTATTTAAGTTGTGCAATACATATTTTTTTAAAGTTTTCTTTTTATTATTAAATATACAGATCACGTGGGTTTGTACTGATCTGCTTTTGAACGTAGGGCTGTAAACAAATCGAACGTTCAACGAACTGTTCATGAATCATTCGACGGGAAGTTCGTTTATGTTCGTTCGTTTGATTAATGAACATACATAAACAAGAAATTCCATTCAGTTAGCTAAATGAATGAACGCGAACAAATGTCTCGTTTATTCAATTACGTTTGTGAACGTTTGGTAATGTATCCGTGAACATTCCTTCATGTTCGTTTCTTTATGTTGTTCATTAAAAGATTTTTTAACATTTATTTATTTATTTTATCTAAACTTTTTATATTCTTTACTTCTTATTTCTCTCATTGCCAAACAAATAAAAAAGAAAACTCTGTCTCCATCTTATTTATACATTGTACATTTTCCTTCTTATTAACCACATCAAAAAACACTATCAACATTCGTTAAACGATTAGAACTTCAAGGCCCTAGTGCCGCTCCCTCTCACCATCCACTTCTAGCCACCGTCATCTTCGCGGATTTTATCTGTTTGTTTGTGTTCGCAAATCGTTCGTGAACACGTTCATTTCCTTAATGACTGAACATGAACAGAAAATCACATTCGACAAGTGGTTATGAACCATTTGTAAACACATTATATCCATAATTAACGAACACGAACAAGTTCTTGTTCACGTTGGTTCGATTCATTTACACCACGTGGTTAGAAAATATTTTACAATAGTTTAACTGAGTCTTGATATCTTTGATCTCGACTTCACATTCGTTCGATTCATTTACACCATGTGGTTAGAAAATATTTTACAATAGTTTAAGCGTGTCTTGATAAGTTTGACCTCGACTTGTGTTATATCATATCGTTTTCTTTATTCTCTATGCTTAAGGTCGAGTGTAGTGGGCGCGATGTGGGGTTTTTTTGGGCTATAGCGCCCCATAGCGCCCGCCACACCACGACAGGCGGCGCTATGGGGCCAAATCTTTGATGCAGTGTTATACACATAGCGGCGCTTTGGAGGTTTGTTTTCAAAAAGTAACCGTTGCAAACGGTCAAATGTAAAAAAAATTAAATTCAATTAATATTCCATATTTCCTATAAATATTAACCCCTTCTCCTATATTTTTATAAACCCACACACCATCAAACCCTCTTTCTCTCTAATTTTTTTTAAATCCATAATTTTTATACAATGCATCCCTTCAACCGCTGTTTTATTCCTCCCCGTTCGAGTGCGACCCGAACCAAAGTGGCAATACTACCCGCCCCGTGTCTCCGCTTCCCATTCGACCCACCCCTTTCGGATCCGGTTTTATCGATTATAATCAACATAATACCGTGTTCATGAACCTTTTGAACCAACCGCTCTCATGGGACCCGAATCTATATGGGTGGAACCCAAATCAAAACACGGACGGAATGGGGTTGTCTCAAGCATTCGGGTCGGCTCAAGTATTCGGCACCCTGACGGGTGGTCCATAGGACAACCCTTAATGGTGTTAAAAGACGAGTTTATCCCTCGCTTGATCGTGTAATTATCTTGAATTAGATGACTACAGTTGCTTATGTTTCAGGTACGTCTTGGAGCTTAAAATGGATAAATCGCTGCTTTGGATGGATTGAAGTGGAACGGGTCAAGCATGGAAGGAAAAAAGAAACAAAATAGAAGAATCAGGGGTCCATCGTAACTTACGGTGGCTACCGTAAGTTACGGTAGCCCTGAAAATCCCTTTCTTCCACCGTAACACAGTAGTAATCCACCGTACTGATTTGAAGTCTACCGTAACTTACGGTAGCTACCGTAAGTTACGGTAGAGGTGACGAGGAAAAGACGTAACTGCTCCATTAAAACCGTTTTCAAGTGTCTTTTGATAGTATTCATGATTGGGAACGTTTCTCTGCACTTGGTGGGCGAATTTTAGCTTTGGATATCATTTGGGAACATTTCTAAACATTTCGTTTAGGTTTTTGATTCGTATGAACGTGAACTTTGATGTTATGATGATCAACCGAACAATGTCCGGCTAAATTTGTGGTGATCATCTTAGGTGAACGTTTCTCTACAACTCTTGTAAGATTTTCCTTAATTTCTAGAATGATAACTTTGTGTGTTTGCTTTGATTATCATGGTGTATGAATACTTGATTGTAGCTTGTTAATTGGTATTGCAATTCTAGTCTAAATCGTACGTTCTTGGTGTCGTTGACAATCGAGATATCAGGGGACGGGTTAGGGTTGGATATTGATTGATTGATCATCGGGAAACGACCTCGCATTGATATAATCTGAGTACTTTGTTCCCTTTTATCACAACAATTATTTATGCATGAGTTATGTCTAAGTAACTCTTTCTAGTGGAATTTCGCACAATTGTTAAAAGAAACTGAACCCTAAGATGGTCATTGTTCTCATAATCTGAATTAAAAATCCAATCTTGATTAGCAATTAGTTGATAATTTAGTTTTAAATCAAACAATCCAAACTATTGATCTTTAATTTCTGCACATTAGGTTAATTGTAGTTAATTTGCAAGACTATAGAATCAACACATTTTCCACCAACTCCCTGTGTTCGATACCCATTTGCTGCTATCTACTAGTTGTAATTTGGATTAAATTTGCGTGTACTACGACAGCACGTCAAATTTTGGCACCGTGGCCGGGGACGTAGTGCGCAACGTGTGTTAATTTAGTAGTTTTGTTTTGTTATTTTCGGGTTTACGCTGGTTGTGTTTTGTGTGCAGGTACTTCAGGTGTATGCATACTAGGGGCTCTCACAAGTCATCACCACTATCGTTTGATCCGGAAATTGAAAGAATGCTAAGGCAAAACCGAGTTTTGGTACGAGGAAACTGAATTATTGATTCACCTACTTCACCCATTACACCACGAAACATCATGCAAGAAACCCAAGTACCACCCACAACGGGTCAAACGACCTCATCATTCATACCTACTTCCACACAACCATCACCAAACACCACCATGCCTAATGCCACTACAAATCCCACTCCACCCCATGATGTTACACCAACCAATACCACCACATCACCGATTACTACTCAAGTTGAATCCAATCTTACCTTTAGCCCTTCTACCACAATTCCACCATTGTCACATTTCTTTCCCCCAACTACGGGTCAATCATCCTCTACTTATCCAATACCACCCAATTCAACCATTGTTCATGCTACTTCATCATACCGACCATCAAACCAATTGGGCTTCCAATATTCATCTCTTCCATTCGGGCAATCCTCGGGTATTCAAGGGGATGGATATGATGATGGTTATGAAGAGGATTTTAGAGGGTATGAAGAGGAAGTTATGGGGGCGATGGAGGATATTTGGGACCTCGAGGAGGAACGGGTCAACATAGTCAACCTATCCAACAATTTCCAGACACGAGTAGATTACCGGTCGGGATGCAACATATTAGACCACAAGAGCCACAATTGCAACGCCCTACACCGCTCAATCAAGTGCGTCCTCAAAATACACAACCTCAATTTCAGGGGCCGATTCAACAACAACCACCAATGCATCAATATCAATATCAACCACCATTTGCTCCTCAAGGGCCTATGCAAGGGCAAATGGGTCAACCAAGAGCACCATTGGGTTCCCCTCGAAGACATCACCGGGAGGTAGTATGGGGAATTGAAGCTCACTTTCGGCCTATTATCACTAACAATCCTTCGCCGGTAGTGATTCCTCATCATGCGGACGGAAGAACTTTTGAAGTTAGAACAACCGCTCTCCAAAGTCTACCAAAATTTAAGGGTAGCAACAGAAGAACCTTATTTTCATTTGGAGACGTACGACTCTATTTGCAACACCATTGGAGGACAAGGTTTTTCTTCGGATGATGTCAAGTTGGTTCTCTTCCAATTTTCTTTGGAAGACAAAGCAAAGAGATGGTTTCACACTTTACCCTCTGCATCGATTTTTACATGGGTCGATATGCAACAGATTTTCTTGGATGATTTTTACACTTCCCAAAAGACTAATGATGCAAGGAGAGGTTTGAGAAGTTTCCAACAAAAATCGGGTGAAATGTTTCACGAAGCGTTTGAGAGGTTCAATATGATGCTACAAAATTGCCCTCATCACGGTATCCAACTTTGGGAATTGTTGAATGCGTTTCACGAAGGGTTGAGTTCGGAGGATGCACGTGACTTGATGTCAATTACTAACGGTACATTCGGTACAAATTTTGAACATGTTGATTGGGCATTTTTAGAACAAATGGCGGTGACCTCCAAAAGGAAGGCCCAATCTTCGAGACGGGCAAGGCATGTGATACAAAGGCCACAAGTGCATGGAGTAGAGAGTGGCAATGTTCAAACCACGAATCAAGTGTACAATGTGTGCACTAATTGCAATAAAATAGGCCACACGGCGAAAGTTTGTGTAGTGGGAGTGGTTGATGAGCAAGTAGAAGAAGTGAATGCAATTCAAGGGGGTGGTCGAAATTTCAATATGAACTCCAATACATACCACCCCGGGTTACGAAACCATCCTAATTTCCGTTACGGGAACGTGGCGAACCAAGCTAACCCAAACTTTCAAGGAGCTCAAGGTAACTTTGCACCTCGCCAACAATCTAATCAAGGCAACTATAGGGGTGGAAACATTTATGGCTACCAAAGGCAATTTCAACAAACGGGTCAAAGTGGTTCGGATCAAAATGCATCAAGCGGGAATGAAGTCATGGATATGCCCCGGGCAATGCAACAAGATATGCAAAAACGGAATCAACTTGATGAAGTTCGAATGCAAAAGGACGAGGTTCGTGACAAAAGCATTCAAACATTAACAACACAAATGGGTCAATTGGCAACCGACGTGGCGGAGTTGAAGAAAAACAAAGGTCAACTTCCTAGTGACACCAAGGTAAATCCTTCCCATAGTTCGTCACGAGGTAATGTTAATGTTCATCATGTTAGTGTGTTAAGAAGTGGTAAAGAATTTAAAGCCAATTTGTCACCGGGTTTGGTTGAAGGGATAGTTGAGGATGTCACGGGTAATGAAATTGACGATGATGAAGTTTCACCGGTTGTATCTAAAGAATCAAATGATAAAAAACCGGGGTTGGGTGAAAATGAAAAGAATGAAAAAGATGAAGGTGAACCGAGTCAAGTCCCGTTTCCATCGGCCTTACTTGACCCGGGTAGGAAAAATTTTATTGCATCATGAGGTACCCAAAAAGAAGAATTATGGGACATGTTTAAACAAGTAAAAATTAATCTTCCACTCCTTGATGCAATAAAACAAGTACCCGCATACGCAAAATTTTTAAAAGAGTTATGCACACAAAAAAGGCAACAAAAGAAGAAAATGCCTAAGTGGGTAGATTTAACCGGGCAAGTGAGCGCGGTGTTGAATGGGGAGCTTCCTCTTAAGCTCCAAGATCCGGGCACGCCATTAATAAATATACAAGTTGGTAATTTTCAAATGGCAAAGGCGTTACTAGATCTTGGAGCCAGGGTGAGCATTTTACTGGGGGGCTTATATGACCAATACGACTTTGGTCCGTTAGCAAGGGTAGAGACAACGGTTGTTTTGGCCGACTTGTCTCATAAGCTACCTCGGGGGATGGTTCAAAATGTGATTGTGAAAATTGATGAGTTTTACTACCCGGTTGACTTTTTAGTCTTGGACTACTTATCTGTGGTCCCAAAACAACAACAAAATGTTATTTTGGGTCGGCCATTTTTGAGCACCGCGCATGCTGTGATCGATTGTAGATTTGGTACAGTCGATATGACTTTTGGAAATCGAAAAATGCGTTTGAATGTTTTTACTAACAATTCTAATGCTATTGGTGTTGATGAGTGTTTTATGGCAGATTTAGTCGACGGATGCAACCCGCACGAGTACGAGGAGGATAGTATGGATGTTTGTCTTTGTGATTTTTCTGAACAGGTACATGCTTGTGCGCTAAAGGTTGAAGAGGAGAAGCAAGATGCTATGGCATTGAAACACGGTCGACCGCCATGGACCCATCAATTTGAAAGCTTGCCAGTGGAAATAAGCTCGGGTACTAAACCATCACTAGAAGAACCACCAAAGTTGGAGCTCAAAGACTTACCAAGCCATTTGAAGTATGCTTTTCTTGGGGATAATGACACTCTACCGGTCATTATTGCCTCTAATTTAGAGATGGCGCAAGAACAAGCTTTATTGGAAGTCTTGAAAGAGAACAAAGGAGCTATTGGATGGACGATTGCCGATCTTAAAGGAATTAGTCCATCAATCGTCATGCACCAGATAATCACCACCGAAGATGCAAAACCGACAAGAGAAGCTCAACGGCGATTGAATCCGAACCTAAGGGAGGTAGTAAAGAAAGAGGTAATTAAATGGTTGGATGCGGGAATTATCTATCCGATTTCGGATAGTGCTTGGGTAAGTCATACCCAAGTTATGCCTAAGAAGGCCGGCATTCAAGTAGTCAAGGATGAAAACGGTGAACAAATCGCCACCCGACCGGTTACCGGGTGGCGTGTATGTATTGACTACCGCAAATTGAATGCCGCCACTTCTAAGGACCATTTCCCGCTACCTTTTATTGACCAAATAATTGAAAAACTGTCGGGTCAAAAATATTACTGCTTTTTGGACGGGTACTCGGGTTACAATCAAATAGCAATACACCCGGATGACCAACACAAGACCACCTTCACTTGTCCATATGGTACCTTTGCCTTTCGGCGAATGCCATTTGGCTTGTGCAATGCACCGGCAACTTTCCAACGATGTATGATGAGTATTTTCTCGGACATGGTTGGAGAGTCGCTTGAAGTGTTTATGGATGACTTTTCGATTTTTGGCACTAGTTTTGAATCGTGTCTCAACGAATTATAAAATTTTTTAAAAAGATGTGTTGAGAAAAATTTAGTGCTTAGTTGGGAGAAAAGTCATTTCATGGTGTAAAAGGGAATTGTGTTAGGCAATGTAATCTCGGTGAGGGGTATGGAGGTGGATAAGGCAAAAATACGGGTAATATAATCTTTGCCACCACCGAAAAATGTTAAGGGTGTAAGGTCATTTTTGGGGCACGCGGGATTTTATAGACGTTTCATAAAAGGTTTTAGTGTTATCACCAAACCTTTATGTAACTTGTTGTTAAAGGATGTCCCATTTGATTTTACTAATGAGTGTTTGCAAGCTTTTAATGTTTTGAAGGAACATTTGGTGAAAGCTCCCATTTTGCAACCGCCGGATTGGTCAAAGCCATTCGAAATCATGTGTGACGCAAGCGACACTACAATTGATGCAGTTTTGGGTCAAAGAATTGACAAGAAACCGGTGGTAATTTATTATGCAAGCAAGACGTTATCCGACGCGCAACTGAATTACACCACAACCGAAAAGGAGTTATTAGCAGTGGTGTATGCGTTGGATAAGTTTCGTTCGTACATTTGGGGGAGCAAAGTGGTTGTCTATTCGGATCATAGTGCGGTCCGGTATTTGATGGAGAAAAAAGACGCGAAGCCTCGTTTAATCCTGTGGGTGTGATTTACTATAAGAGTTTGATTTAGAGATTCGAGACAAAAAGGGAAGTGAGAACGTAGTGGCAGATCACTTGTCTCGGATTCCGGTGGAAGGGATAGATGATTTGAGCGAAATAAATGAAAGGTTTCCCGATTAGCAACTACTAGCCGTGTCCACCTTTGTTGCACGGTGGTATGCCCACTACGTAAATTATTTAGCCACGGGTGCTATCCCAAATCATTGGACCAAGAAGCGAAGACAACAATTTATGGTCCAAGTGAAGCAATATATTTGGGATGAACCGGACCTTTTCAAGATCGGGCCCGGTCAAGTCATTCGAAGGTGTGTGCCCGAAACGGAGGTGTTGGAAATCTTGACTCATGCCCACTCATCTGCTTGTGGAGGTCACTTTAGCGGGCTTAAAACGGGGTATCAGGTTTTGTCGTGTGGGTTTTATTGGCCCACAATTTTCAAGGATGCGTGTGAGTTTGCAAGAAATTGTGTAAATTGTCAAAGGATGGGAAGCATTTCAAAGAGGGACGAGATGCAATTACAACCAATTTTGGTTGTGGAAATATTTGATGTATGGGGCATTGACTTTATGGGTCCCTTTCCGAATTCCAATGGGTTTTTATACATTTTGGTGGCGGTGGACTATGTCTCTAAGTGGATTGAAGCTAATGCAACAAGAACAAATGAACATTCGGTTATTTGTAAATTTGTTCAATCCAACATCTTTTCCCGTTTTGGTATTCCATGAGTTATTATTAGTGATGGCGGTTCGCATTTCAAGAACTTTAATTTTGGGAAATTGTTGAAGCGGTATCGTGTGAATCACCGGATTGCCACACCTTACCATCCGCAAACTAGTGGACAAGTTGAAGTGTCCAACCGTCAAATTAAAGAAATCCTCATGAAGACGGTTAGGACGGATAGGAAGGATTGGTCGAGCAAGTTAGATGATGCGTTGTGGGCATACCGGACGGCCTACAAGACTCCAATTGGCACAACACCTTACCGGATGGTGTATGGAAAGGGTTGTCACTTGCCAATGGAGTTAGCTCATCGGGCGCATTGGGCAATAAAGACGGTGAATGCGGACTATGATGAAGCGGGGAAGATGAGGAAGTTGCAATTGAGTGAAATAGAAGAAATTAGAGACGAAGCGTACGAGTGTGCATCGGCTTACAAAGACAAGCTCAAAAAGGTCCATGATGCAAAGCTGAGAAAGAAGACTTTTGAAGTGGGTCAAAAGGTATGGTTGTACAACTCAAGGCTAAAGATGTTCGCGGGCAAACTTAAAAGCAAATGGATGGGCCCATATGTCGTTCGGCGAGTTGGGAGGTTTGGCGATGTGGATATCCAAGATGAGCAAACCAACAAACAACAAACGGTGAATGGCCATCGGTTAAAGCCATACTTGGAAGGGAACGCCATCAACAACTTGGAGCTGGACAAAGCGGGCTACATCCTACGCCCGGTAGATGATGAACAACCATGAGAGGCCCAGGTTTGGTAGTGTACATAGTTAGCATTTTATTTTGTTTGTTTTGTTTAGTTTGCACATTTACCGTATTCGTTTGAAGCTCTTGTTTGAAACAAGTGTGGGGACGTTCGGGTTACGAATAGTTCTAGCATTGTGTTGAGGACAACACGGGATTTTCGAGGGGGTAGGGTAATTTTTCCATGTTTTTGAAAAATTATAAAAACACAAAAAAAAATTAAAAAACTGAAAAATACGAAGAAAAAAAACACTTAAAATCGAAATTTTTGGCGGAGCATAGATGCCAGATACCACCGTAAATTACGGTATATACCGTAAGTTACGGTGGAGTTTGAAAATTTTGGGGCGTTACGGTGAAAAGCTACTGAGTTACGGTAGGGTTTTGTGCCAGAGGTCCACCGTAATTTATGGTGGCCACCGTAAATTACGGTAGCCTCTGGCGATATGAGCGTCGTTTCGTGTGCAACAGTTACATAAAAAAATATAATAACTCACGTGAACTTATCCCCATCCACACGATTTCTACCCCTATCTCTTCCATACATCATCTTCTATATCTTTCAATTGCCCCACACAAGATCTCCATAACCCCACAACATTCTTCAACCTTCAAGTCTTCATATCTTCTTCAATTCTTGGTCAAATCTCATGAAATTTGGGTCTATCTTGACTGAAATTTCACATACTTGCCGATTGTTAGAAGAGATTAGTGAGAAAACATCGTTTTCTGGTCCGATTTGCAAACCCTAGGGCCGGAATTTTTGTGGGTTTTTGAAGTTTTTGAGTTTCTTGTGTTCTAGCATCTTCAATCCAAGGTATGTGATGTTTATTTGTTACTTTTGATGATGCATTGTGAAAAGGAAGGTTATTTTTGCTACTTGTTCATACACACTTGCTTGTTCATATTTTTGTCATGAAAAATTGTTACTTGGTCATTTGTATGGTTGTAGATATAGGATTGATGTTAAAGTAGTGAACTTTTGGGAACCTCTATATTGTAGAGGCACCATGCCCAATTTTTGTAAAAATGATTTATAAGGTTTTGTGTTCACTAGCATCTACAACCATAGTAACAAGCAAGTGTGGGGATGTTTTGGAGAAAAAGGGCTAATTTTTGTATTTGGTTGTGTTGTTTGTTTTTGTGATGTGTGTAGGAAAATGGTAAGAACTACGGAAAAAGCCGGAGCTAGTTCTTCTTCTTCAAAAGGAAAAGGCAAACAGCCGGAACAACAACCAAAGAAGAGAAGGTATTTGGGTAGGGATGATGATAGTGAGAGTGATGATGAAGAGATGGTGGAATTGGACCCGGCTGATAAGCCAAGGTGGGAATCGGGTCCTTTAGATGAGCAGCCAGAGGAGTGGCAGCCGACACTATTTCATGACCGAATGAACCGGTTAAAAAACAAGGCTGCTGCGTTTATCTGTGAGAGGGAAGTTAGAGAGGTTGAGTTTGGGCCGTTTAATGTATTTGCCCAGTTTCGCGCCTTAGGATGGGAGGCGGCGCTCAGTTGTTACGACAAAGACAACAAGAATTTGTTTATGGACGAGATTCAAGAATGGATGGCAACCCTGAAATGCAACAAGTATGATAGGCCATCGCAGATGAAGTTGACGGGTGAGGTTAATGGGATAAAGGTAGAAATGTCGTTCGATTCATTGCGGAAGTTAGCGAGATATGACAGTTTGCCTGCTCGTGATTACACGGTCCCTAGTCTTGATGATCTGTTGATTAAACCGGAGAAACATCCGAGGTTGAATGACATGTTAGCGGCTTTGTTCTTGCCTGGTACTTATAGTGGCATATTGTACCGAAAAAACTTGAAGATTGAAGCAAAATTGATGCTAACTATTTGCACTTGAATATCATTCCACGAAGAGGAGATAAGCAAGAGGTAAGGTTTCCGGAGATACCAGTCCTTTATTCGTTGCTCCATGGGTCTCCTCGCTTTTCGATATGGTATTTGATTATGAACCATCTTTGGATATGCCGTAACAAAGTGGGGAGGAGCATCATCCCGTATTGCCGAATTATTACGGGGTTGTTGAAGCAGTTTAAAGCGATCACATCGGAGGATAGAGGAGCACCAAAAAGGCACAAGCCTTTTGATATACAAAGGATGGGTATTGGATGTACCTACAATCAATCGGAAAGATATCACAAGCTCAAATCGGAGGGTCAAAGATGGAGAACATTGAAAGTTGATGCAAGGGCACTCTTACCGGGTGAAGAGGATGAACCGGAGAGTGAAGCGGAACCCCCCGAGTGGGGATGAGGATTACGCGGATGAGCCTCACGGTGAGAATGTGGATGTGGGCCAAGGGGGCTCAAGTAGGGGATATGGTGGTGCTTTCTATGACTATACGGAGCGCTCATACGAGCCGACTTGGGCATGCGATGGTCCTATGCAAGAGGTCATTGAGAACCCACATCCTCCGGTATCCGTTTTTGATACATGGTCGGCGTCGGTGTGTACTTTCTTTGATCACCAAACAAAGATGAGTGCTAGTATGGAGCGAGCCTTAAAGCACAACTTTGATTGAACTGAATCGTGGAACCGTGCACATGCTTATTCCCGTGAGTTAGAGATGAATAACTGATACGAAGATGATCAAGCCCAAAGGATGCATGCAGATTGGCATGCGGGGCGACCCATGGTTGTGGATCCACCTCCGGTGGATTATGCGTCTCTACCACCATATGATGGTAGTGTATCGTATCCGACCCCGCCGCTCCATCATTCGCAGTAGATAGATCCGCGTCAACAACAACAAGGAGCTTCGCAACAAAGTGGAAGTGGAAGCGGTGCATTTTCTTTCGGAGAATGGAATGAAATGATGTCTTCCATTTTCGGGCCTCCTCAGCCACGCTACTATTAGTCAGGTCGTGCTCCTTCTTGTATATTTTGTGAGTATTTGTCGGTTTGTTATGTTTATGGTCGGGTGGATGGGTGGTGTTAGTTTGTGATGTTATGTTGTGGGTTGTGCAAGTTGGTGGTGTAATGTTTTAATATATATATATATATATATATATATATATAAAATTAAAATGAAAAATACCAAAAATAAATTTGTGGTTTGAGTTTATGAGCTTTTGGTTGATGTTAAAGAGTTTTAGCGATCAAATCTTCCCAAAACCGTACATTGGGGTCAATGTATCCCAAGTGTGGGGATGGGGAGAAATTTTGAGATTTTGAGGTTTTTGAAAAAAAAATTAAATCTAGCAAAACATTGTGAGAATTTGAACACCTTGGACTAACCCCAAATGATGCACCGACAACCCTTAATACTCTTTGTTCTTGGTGAGAGTTGAAGCCACACTTGTATATAAATAATACTTGTCTTAGATGAGAGTGGCAACTGGTGGGGGTGCATTAGAACTTGTGCTTGAATACGGTTCGAGGCTTTAGTTGGATATGAATGTAGAAAGGATAAGGGCATTTAGGTAGCCTCGTCATAGTGTTTGTGAGTGTGGGTTTTTGTCACACCCCGATATTTCCACATATTACCGGTGGGCCCGGTGGGGAGTATCGTGACGTAGTTGATATCATCATGGTCAAACATACACAGAATAGCACAACGGAAGTCTTGAAATATAAAATATTATTACAAACCCTAACGTCTGCAAATATCAAAGTATTTATTATAGACGAGCATGTAATATCAAATCCACAGGTGGATCATTATAGAATGTATGAAATGAAGTTTAGCAGACTTTATAGCATCTTTAAGGATTTGCAAGATCCTCTTTTTCGACACCGAGCAACTCCCAGCCTATTACGAGTAGTACCTGCCACTTAGTCTTTTGAAAATACGTCAATTTTCACTGATAAATACAATTAACTGACTCTTTTGAAAAGAGTTTATGAAAATTGATTTAAGTGCACAAGGCACAGACCATTTATAACTTGGGACAATCTTTAATAAAATCTTGTATACTGTTTTACATGTTTGTCATACATATGGGGCCGGTTTGGAAGCCGGTCATGATTAACCAACTCACCACTTATAGAACCCACAAAGGAGTTATCCCCAACATGTGGGTTATTTTGCATTTGCATCTGTCAGGTGTATGCCTACACCCCGTGCATAGGTCGTGGCCATTTTCAAAGAAATGAGCCGAGGATATCCAGGACACGGTCTTATTAACCCCCAATGCTTATGTTATCAAACAAGACAGATTAAAACGGGTTATGTAACTTTATTAATCACAATCCGATTAAATGATTTCATACCCGACCAAGCGGTATTATTATAATACCGTATCCCAAGCCCGTATAAGGGAAAATAAGTTAAACGTATTTACCTGAGCTAATACTTGATTCACAGCAAACTAACTCAGTCGTATCCAATCTATCTAAATGCAGGTAGCTTTTACCGGGTGGCTCTAGTCTGGAGTGATGGTAATATATAACCAATTCAGAATGCTAACGGTCTTATTTAAGTCGTAGACTTAGACCGACTAGCTTAAAGTATCTAAAGCGGTATGATACGCTAGATTAAGCGATGACCGGAATAGAATGTTATTTAGACCCAACAAGTACGAAGACTTGTATAATATGGGTAAACTAAGTACATTCTGGATTTTGAAGCAAAAATAATAAGGTTAAACCCGTTTCGGCACACTTACGTAAACTAGTTACATAAACCGATCCGAACGCATAAATGCATAACGGGCAACCAAATGAACCATATACAAGTCCCTTATGTTATTATGCTTAAAATATGTTAATACATCAGTAGGATGTTAACATATATGCCCAAAAAGTAATTAAAACCAAATTAAGTCCCGTAGGGGTATTTTGGTCATTCTAATATTTATAAAAGAGGTTTTATAGTAAACTGATATTCTGGTCTAAAACATTCAGTAAAAATACCTATTTTATGATGTTAAAACAATAAGATATCATTCATATATGTGGTTTACCATTTATGGCCAAACTATGCCCCGAAAGGGTATTTTGGTCATTTCACATATGATTTTAAGGACATAATTGGAAATCTGAGTTCACGACCCATAACTACCATAAGAGTATTAAAAATTATTTATAAATTCAGTAGGTAATAAGTCTTGGGTGCTAATTATGGTTTTAAACCATACTATGCACCTAATAAGCGTAAAAGTCGATAATTGACGATATTTAAGATGTTTATGTGATTCTGAGATTTTGAACAACCTTGTATGTTTAAAATATTTTATTTTTCATATCAAATCAGTAGGAAAAGGTTTGGCATGCTAATCACATGTAAATCACATTTTATTTGTCAAAAGGGGTATTATCGTCAATTAAGGAATTTACACAAGAACTATATGTTATGGTCAGTATCAAGTCTGACCCAACATTCCAAAAATTCCTAAAATTGATATCACAATAGTAAGTAATGAGTTTTGGTAGGGGTGTGCACGGTTCGGTTCGGTTCGGTTATTAGCATTATCCGTAACCGTAACCGAAGTCATCGGTTAATCGGTTCGGTTAATTCGGTTAATTTGTCGGTTTTCGGTTCGGTTCGGTTAATTTTCGGTTAATAACCAATTCAAACAAGGACTAAATTTTTTTCTTAGAAATACATGTAATGGAGGTATAAATACATGAACAAGATGTATAAATACATGAAATGGATGCATAAATAAATGAAATGAAGGTATAAATGCATGAATAGATGTTTAAATAAATAAAATGAATGTATCAATAAATGAAATGAAGCCATAAATAAATGAAATAGAGGTATTATTACATGAAATGAAAGTATAACACATGAAATAAAGGTATAAAAGCTAGAAATATAAAAAAAATAAATGATTCGGTTCGGTTCGGTTAATTTCGGTTAACCGATGGTAAAAAAAATATCCGTTAACCGACTTTCGGTTAATTCGGTTTCGGTTAATTTCGGTTCGGTTTTGTCGGTTTTCGGTTCGGTTTCGGTTAACGGTTCGGTTATTGCACACCCCTAAGTTTTGGGTCAAACTCCATGTTTAAACATGTATTACGCATAATAGCGTAATTTAATTAATAAAAAGTTCTAATTTACGATATCATGCATAACATTGTTTTGAGACCAAAGAATCATGTCAATTTAATTTGGACATGCTTATATATCAGTACTTAACCTATTAGTATGCTCATATATGCAAAACTCTCATTTTTAGATTAATAGGGCAAAATAGGCATTTATAAGCATAATAACGGAAACCAGCATATAATTCGGAATATTAATGACCAGGCAATATAACCTCAGAAGGTTATACTATAACATAATATGGTCCTAATGGGAGCTTAAAACATAAAGGATCTAAGCTTAATCGGGTCAGAACTGAAAGTCAAAGCAAAAGTCAAGCTTTTGCGACTTTCGGTTGCGAACCGACCCTAAACTCAGAATTGTCGGGTTAAACATGCTTAAACATGTTCTAATAATAATTACCAAGTTATTAGAGTGATAAAATATAATTTATAACCTCTGCATTGTTAGTTATGATTATTATTCCAAATTCTGATCAGTTTGACTTTTTAACTTAATAGTTTGACCCGACAATTGACTAAGCAAACGAAATAATTAGGAGGTGCCCTTTTAAGGGTTAATCACCTACCTAATTGTGGTCACATAACCATATTCACTTCGAACAGTGGCTGGACCATTTGAGTTTAAACTGAAAGTCAAACTCAGATTACGATAACTTTGACTTTTTGGTTTTAAATTATAAAACTGAACTAAAGAAGGGGGCTAAGACACTTACAAAGGGTCCTAGCTATCTTTCTACAAGAATAAGCTTCTCTTTTTAATCAGGAATCTCCAGAATTTGAGAAGAGAAGAAGAGAGGGAAAGGTGCAAATGAAATGGTTGAACTTAACATCTATTTATAGTGTTTGGTGAGTCCATGGATGATCAACAAGTGTATTATGTGTTCACCAAGTAACAGTAGGATCATAACATGTGTAAACTAGGTTTAAAAACCATTAAAGAGCTCATGGTTTCAAGTTTTGTGAGAAGAAGTGGTTTGTGTAGGTTGCAAGGAAGAAGAAAGACAGCTGCACAATTTTTCTGTCCAGATCATGCGCTCGCATCGCGCGACCGAGAGGGAGGGGGGCTGTCGTGCAACGCGACCCTCTAAAGTTTCAGCAAAACAAGTTTAAATGCTGGCAAGTTTGGTCCCTGCACCTTTAAACCCAATATAACTTTCATATTCAACACTTTTGACCCCTCAAATTAATATGTAGGTGATCCAGGAAGTATAACCAAACCCCGTTAGGTCTGGCTTCGTTAAACGATCACCGAAAACACTAGTTTCATCTCGTTGACGCTTTAAACCCTAATTCTTGGGAATTTGCGTAAACAACATATAACGATCTCGAAACCTTGTGAAATTTATATCACTTATTCTTGAGAGTATAATCGAACATTAAGAAGCCACGGGTTTGATAAAAGGCACTTTATGGTGTAGTTTCACCAGTTGATGTTTTTAGTCCTTTTAACGCACAAAGGTGTGCGTAATATCGTTTAATGACTTGAAAGCCTTCCTTGGCCCATATTAAGCATTCCCGAGCGTATGATTGCATATCTTAATGCTTTGGGTTATTTAAAAGGTCTTTCAGAGGTATAATTAAACATGTTGACACTTTTAACCCCTCAACTCGCAAACTTGCGCGTAATTTTACTTATTGGCATAAAAGCCTTTAATGGCCAATATTGGGTATTCCCGAGAATATGATCAAATATTATGAAGCTCTCGGTTTGTTAAAAGGTCACTCAGAGGTAAGAATTAACATGTTGACACTTTTAACCCTTCGACGTGCAAACTTTCACATAATTACGCAAACGGCTCCTCTCGTCCAACAAGTGGCTCATTTGAGAATACGGACACCGTATAAGGTCACTCAGAGGCCTAGATTAGGCATGTTGACACTTTCAGTCCTTCTATAACCAAGGTTTTCAATTTTGATGAAATTAGTCCCTTTTAGTTAACGTTTGACTTTATTAGGGTTTATTACATGTGTCAACACATCATTGGACACGATTTTTACGAGGTGTTACAGTTTTGGGGGATTGGACCTCATTAATTATATATATGAGCATGGTTGCGAGAGGGGCGGGGGTTTGGACATTTAGTTGCCCATTTTTGTGCCTAAAGCCTATCAATTGTTACCCTTAGTTAGTTTCCCCAAAAATTTACCCGACTTGACCCGGTCTTATAGTGTTAGTAGTTGTGTTAGTAGTATGTAGATACGTTTGATGTCATGTTGAATATTTGCGATTGAAAAAAAAGAGAGAAAAGAAAAAAAATGGAAAAAGCAATGAAAAAAAAAGAAAAAAAAAAGTGATGTTGAGTTATCTTGTATATAGAAGTTAAGTTTGGTAGTTGTTTGTTTGTTTATTGTGTAATAAAAGACCGGGTTAAGTTCTTCGCTACTACATATATATTCCATTTCCTACCCGTATACCTAGCCACGTTACAACCTTAAAGCCCCTTTGATTTGCATTCATGTTTGGCACTTGTTAGGAGAAGAACCGATTTAGGTACAAGCCTATAGTTGTGCAATCACCCATTTTCCTTTAGTGTGTCTAGCTTACATATGCTAGTTCTTACTTGTTGCCGAGAGGAAAGATATAGCGAGGGGTGTGTTATCTTGGGTGTTAAGAAAGGGTTAGTAAAAGGACAACATGTTTATGCTTGGTTTATGTTGATCACTTGTTTTGAAAATAGTTTTGATGAGTTGCTTGGGACAAGCAACGATTAAGTGTGGGGATGTGACGGGTGGTCCATAGGACAACCCTTAATGGTGTTAAAAGATGAGTTTATCCCTCGCTTGATCGTGTAATTATCTTGAATTAGATTACTACAGTTGCTTATGTTTCAGGTACGTCTTGGAGCTTAAAATGGATAAATCGCTGCTTTGGATGGATTGAAGTGGAACGGGTCAAGCATGGAAGGAAAGAAGAAACAAAATAGAAGAATCAGGGGTCCACCTTAACTTACGGTGGCTACCGTAAGTTACGGTACCCCTGAAAATCCCATTCTTCCACCGTAACACAGTCGTAATCCACCGTACTGATTTGAAGTCTACCGTAACTTACGGTAGCTACCGTAAGTTACGGTAGAGGTGACGAGGAAAAGACGTAACTGCTCCATCAAAACCGTTTTCAAGTGTCTTTTGATGGTATTAATGATTGGGAACGTTTCTCTGCACTTGGTGGGCGAATTTTAGCTTTGGATATCATTTGGGAACATTTCTAAACATTTTGTTTTGGTTTTTGATTCGTATGAACTTGAACTTTGATGTTATGATGATCAACCGAACAATGTCCGGCTAAATTTGTTGTGATCATCTTAGGTGAATGTTTCTCTACAACTCTTGTGTGATTTTCCTTAATTTCTAGAATGATAACTTTGTGTGTTTGCTTTGATTATCATGGTGTATGAATACTTGATTGTAGCTTGTTAATTGGTATTGCAATTCTAGTCTAAATCGTACGTTCTTGGTGTCGTTGACAATCGACATATCACGGGACGGGTTAGGGTTGGATATTGATTGATTGATCATCGGGAAACGACCTCGCATTGACATAATTCGAGTACTTTGTTCCCTTTTATCACAACAATTATTTATGCACGAGTTATGTCTATGTAACTCTTTCTAGTGGAATTTCGCACAATTGTTAAAAGAAACTGAACCCAAAGATGGTCATTGTTCCCATAATCTGAATTAAAAATCCAATCTTGATTAGCAATTAGTTGATAATTTAGTTTTAAATCAAACAATTCAAACTATTTATCTTTAATTTCTACACATTAGGTTAATTGCAGTTAATTTGCAAGACTATAGAATCAACACATTTTCCACAAACTCCCTGTGTTCGATACCCATTTGCTATTATCTACTAGTTGTAATTTGGATTAAATTTGCGTGTACTACGACAGCACGTCACTCCCCACTACACGAACCTGAGGTTGTTCCGGAAACACAACCGAAAGTAGCAGAGACACAAAAAGGAAAAGAAAAACGCACACATAAAAAGAAAAAGGAAACCACCCGAGCGAAAAAAAAATGTAATACCGTGGGAAGCCAATGAGGAGTATCTGCTAACCCGCGCTTGGATCGATGTGTCGGATGTAACACCCCAATCGCGTAATACAACAACACGCGGCGGAAATATCGGGGAGTCACGTTACAAATTGCTCACAACTACCGGTACTAAATTGTTTCAATATTATTAACATTGTTTTACAAACAAAGAATACATGTAATTGTTCTTTTGTTTTAGAAGTCTAAGGCCCGAATGCAGTCCTATGCGTTGCATGCTTGAATAGTTGAAAACCTGAAACATATGTGAAAAATAGTCAGCATAAAAATGACGGCGAATACATAGGTTTTGTTAGCCAAATAAATGGCAAAACATTTGGTATTGCAATACTTTGGCAACTACGAGAGTTGTCGATAGAAAATAAATCTTGAAGCCAGAGGATGGCAAAAGTTTAGTATTGCAATACATAATCTTGTTTATGAAAATTCGTGACAAATAGTTTTGTATATGGCAATATGATTATTACTAAGTAATTTTTATGCCATTTGTACATCGAAATCTCGTTTAAACTATCGTAAAACTTGTTAATGTATTATTAGAAAAACCAATTAAGGATTAATAATAACAGTTTTGAAATTTATTAAAACCTGTGTGAGTATTATATAAATCAAATCGATGATTCATGATAATACTTTAGATATCATCCTAAGAATCTAACATATAAAGATATGGAAGATTCTACGAGGATTTCGATAATTGATCATTGAAACAATTATACACACATCCTAAAGTGATTTGGATAACGCTACAAGAATAATAAAATAAGAACACTTATATATAGGAAGTACCAGCAGCGTATCGACCATGTTCTTATTTTATTACACCCGTTTCGTTACCTAAATCACAACTACCACATAAACACATAATCGTCAATCAACTTGTAAACACGCATTAAAGTCCACAATGAATCCAAACAAAGATTCCATTATTAGTACTCTAAACATCCTAGAAAAATCAATCTATGAAGATAGGTTGATGTTAAAAGGATTTCGTTTCTCTCGTATTAAATCATCGTATCATAACATCCTAAATCCTAATAGAGATCCGGGATAACGCCACAAAGGGTAATATAATAAGCACACTTATATATAGTAAGTACCAGCGGCGTATCCACCATGTGCTTATTGTATTACTCTAGTTTCGTTATCTAAATCTCCAACAATCTACACATAAACCAACCATCGTGTCGTAAAGTACTTCTTAAAAATCTCACTATGAAGATAGGAAGATCTAAGACTGTACTTCAAATATCCTATAAGAATCTAACTATGAAGATAGGTAGATCATTTAAGGATTTAGACAAACATCGTATTTGCATAATCGGAATAATACACATAAAAGCACCTAGTAAACAGATATATGCCATACATTTGGGAAAACAAATCAGTTGCACATATGAATCACCCCAAAACATTTGAAAACAGTAAAAGAGGGGAACTATGTACTCGCCTGGGATTGTGTATAGGTCTTGTTCAAAAGGTATAACGAAGCTCAAAAGACCAAGAGTTCAAGTGTTGAAGCGGTTCCTAGTGTAACGCATACTATGTTAGTGAATCGACACCTAAATCGGAAGATCGAGTAGAATGAGGTCTCGTAAACCAAATGAGTATTGGAACTCATGTGATATGGTTTAACAAAGCCTACATTCTAAATCAGAACCTATCCTGAGTGCTTACGACCCATTAAGGTAGCTTATGCTATTTTAACGCGTCTTTCGCGCAAAAGCGCGTTCGGACCGCCTAACTAGTCCTATGACAAGTATTATATGCCTTAACATATCTAATTATGTTATATAATCAGTTTAGATGTTGAAACATGTGATACATATGCTTAAAATGAAATTATGGGCAAAAAGGACATTTTGGTCATTTTCCTAAGGCATATAAACTACCTATCATACAACTAACTAAACGAAGTGACCATAAGGTATAACCTCGGAAGGTTATTCCCTATACAACTATGGTCACAAAATATGTTTGGTCGGATCCTAATGATCGACTAAACGGCTCGGGTTCGAAAGTCTAAGCGGTTGTTTAGACCGCTTATCTTACGACCCTATATAAGCACTAACTAAAAGTGACGAGTTTAAACATGTTAAAACATGTTTAACTAAGTTAGAAAACAAGTTTGATATCAAAACAAACGGTTTTGATACTCAAGAATAGTTTGGTTGCAAAATACGCATAAGCACGTATTTTGACCGAAACTATGACTCGTCACTACGCCTAATTAACGTGGTAATCAGTAGGTATAGTCACAAGTGACTATAACCATCGTGATTACGCGCACTTTGCAAAGTTCAAACGAACTTTGTGTTAACCAAAGACTGGTCAAAGCAGAAAGTCAAACACTGTTTGGCTTTCATGCTTAAGAATGCATAAAAGTATGAAAGAAACTTACAAAGGGTCCAAGCAATGAAGATTTTGATCCAAAATACTCAGGTATGAAGTTTTGAACTTCAACTTAGAGCAATTCAGACCAAAAGTGTGAGGAATGAGTGAAATCAAGTTGGGTATTTATAGGATTTCAAGAACCGTTAGGAACGTTTCTCGTAATTCGTGCTTTAATATAGACCTTACATGTGTGGCACACTGATTTACAATACTAGAGGACCTTAAAACTAGCTAATGGTATTGCAAAACAAGGATCAAAACCATCAAATTAAGCCAAAATGACCAGATTCATAGTTTCTGTCTGACATGTTGTCGCGGGCCGCGTAGAAGCATACACATCCTTACGTGCCCCTCCTAGCAAACTTTGGCAGATTGTCAGTTTTAGTCCTTGCAAGCCCAAAACTTGATTTTTGATGCATTTTTGACACGTTTAAGCCCCCGTTAACCCCATTTCAAAGCTCTATAACTTTTCAAAAAAACTATTTAAAGCTTGAAATTGAACTAGAATCAAAACGTTAAATTGTCAAACGCAAATAAACAAATTTTGAGACCAAAACACATTGTTCCTTTGATAAAAGATAGTGTCCTATATCGTGAGGTGTTTACGGAGCACAAGTGTCACATCGGAGGACCCAGTAATAGGTAAATTTATTTGTTTATTTTATTTTCAGTTTTTTAAATTTCGGTTTTTTTTCTGTTTTTTTTTGTTTATTATTTGAAGTTTTTTTTATTTTCTGTTTATTTTATTGTCAGTTTTATTTTATGTTTTCTAAATTTTGTTTTTTCTGTCTTTTTATTGTATGTTTATTTACAGTTTTTTTTTTATTTTCGGATTATTTATTTTCAGTTTTATTTTTATTTTGGACTAATTATTTTTTTTAGCAAACAATTAAAGTAAAACCCTTTTTGGAACCGAATCCGAGAACTTTTTTTCGATCTCATGGGTAAAGGAGACGAATACCGGCCGGCGGACTTGATATCGGGCAAGTGAACAGATATCAACAACAAGTGCACGAGTTTTCAAACCGTGTACCAATGCAATTTTGCCGGATGAAAAAGTGGAAGCAAGGACGAGGACATTACGCAAGCGACGTTGATCGAGTATACAAGTAGTCAAGGCAATTTCCCGTACTTAAAGTGTTGGCAAATCCTTCGGCATAGCCCCAAAAGGGCCAACATCCCTCCACGCAGCGGTCGGCCGGCAAATAAAAGGCCGTCAAAGAGGTAAAAAACAAACGAGTCGGGTGAACCCGAAATATCAGCCTCCGACGCTCGAAACAACGACGTGAACGATGATATTCCGGAGGAAGAGCCGGCGGAAGAGCTACACGATCCGCCCGAAGAAGAAGCGGTGCAAGATCGAAAAGGCCCGAGTCGTCGTCGATGGGATCTGAAATGAGTAATGCATTTTCGGAGATAAACAAACGACTTCAAGACATACACGAACTCGGGATTAAATGTATGGAAGAGAACCGCGAAGTGACCGAAATTATGCGCGATAGACGATGGGCTCACGACTTTGAATTCTACTCGAAACCGCACGACCACCTAACCGGAAAAGTGTTGAAATTGGCGTTGGCACAAAAGAAGCGAATCAAAAAAAAAATATAACCTTTGATTGTGTAATGTTTTTTTTATTTTATTCTAGTGTAATGGTTTTATTTTATTTTATTGTAATCTTCTTTTATTTAATGAAATGATTTTTAATTTTAAAAAAGTTAGAAATTAATTAAAAAAATTAAAAATTAATTAATTGAGTAATGATGAGTAGGCTTTATGATTACGGACTCTAGTGATATAACGTTCCATAAAGCCCTTTTTTAACGTGGCACGACACGTGTCGCATTACACCCACAAAGAGGCTTTATCAGTACATATATGCCTAAGCAGAAATTCAATGAAAAAAGAAATTTTTGTCAGCCGTTAAAAAAAAATTCAATGAAAGCTTGACTCAAAAGAGTTTGACCTATTGAGTAAAGTTTTGTTCAAGTAATTTACCAATATAATAAAAGCTGCATTTCAAATTTCAAACCTGATTTTTACGTATTTTCGGTATTAATTTCCCACTTCATTGCTTGTTACACCCATAATAATGGTTATGAATTATTTATCGTTTTCATTTGTGTATCCTTTTAATTACATAAATGCATAATAGTATTACATTAATGCATTTATAAGTTTTTAAATTTGTTTTGACACCTGGCCAAGAAAGGTTCATCTCCTTCTTCATTTTACCTCACCTCTACCCTTCTCCCCCTCTCTTAATCTCCATGAAGGCTGACTTTTTGCAAGAGTGAATGCTGCTTGCCATCTTCTTTTGACTTTTTCTTGGTTTATGATGTTAGAGAGAGAAAGTTAGAGAGAGAATAAAAGTCACCACTGCCTTTTTTACCTCTTTTCAACCCCTATCTTTGGTCAGCCTTTGAAATCACTACCACCACCACCGTCAATCTCTCTATATATAGAGTAGAAAGGGGTGTACACCTATCCAAAGACCCTTGTCTTGCCGTTTATCCTAAGTTGAAAGAGAAAGAGAAAGAAAAAGAAACCCTCATCTCATTTGTTACTCATAAACACACTCAGTGTGAACATATAGTAACACAAAGCACCAATCTTTACACCCCAAGAAAGTCTTGATCAACACAAAAATAAAGAAACACAAAGCATCAATCTTTGCAATGGGAAGGCCACCTTGTTGTGACAAGATTGGAGTTAAGAAAGGCCCATGGACTCCAGAAGAAGATATAATTCTTGTATCTTATATTCAAGAACATGGTCCTGGTAATTGGAGATCTGTTCCCACCAATACTGGTATGTTCTTTTAACATCTACTCCTTTGATTTTGGTTCAAATCTTTTGGTTTTGGTGTTTTTATTTCTGGATTTCATTGTTTTTCAAAAGAGATTCTTGTTTAGAAGTGGGTTTGTTAGAGTCATTAAATTAGGGTATTTATTGTATCCTGCAACCTTTGTTTCTTTCTCAAGAAATTTTTATTACTTTTGGATTTAGTTTTTCTCACTTTACATCTTGTTTGTGTTCAGGTTTGCTAAGATGTAGCAAGAGTTGTAGACTCCGATGGACGAATTATCTCCGTCCGGGTATTAAACGCGGTAACTTCACCGATCAAGAAGAGAAGATGATCATCCATCTGCAAGCTCTTCTTGGCAACAGGTGTAGATCTATAAGCAAATGGTGATTTTTTTTTATGTTAAAGATTACTTTTTTATTCTTTTTGTTGTGTTTGTTGATGTGGGATTTTGGTTGAATTTGTAGATGGGCAGCTATAGCTTCTTATCTTCCACAAAGAACAGATAATGATATCAAGAATTACTGGAACACCCATCTGAAAAAGAAGCTTAACAAGGTGCAAACCAACTCATCTGATCAAGAAAACCTGCATCATAGATCAAGGGGTTCAAATTCATCATCATCCTCAGAAACTGCTATGTCTAAAGGTAAATGGGAGAGAAGGCTCCAAACTGATATCCACATGGCTAAACAAGCCCTTTGTGATGCTTTATCTCTTGACAATAAATCCATCATTCTGCCTGAATTATCCCCATCAGTTACTGCAAACCCTAATTCCCAGATCCACCAACAATCTGTAATACCACCACCACCACCACCACCACCACCAGGTCCACCACAGATCAGTCACAGTACTACTACTTATGCATCAAGTGCTGAAAACATAGCACGGTTGCTGCCTAACTGGATCAACAAGCCCCAAAAGTCTTCACACACGAGCTCCGAAAGCATCGGTACTACGCAGATTTCGGTTAAAGAACAGTTTCCAAGTCCTTCAAGTGAAGGCTTTGAAACTTCACTACAGGCTGGGTTGAACAACAACTCAAACTACAGCAATAATTCGGATGTTTCGCAATCCATTTCACCCGAAACGACAAGTTTATTCCAGGATGAAAGAAAGCCGAATATCGAAAATGCTCAATTGCCACCACTTTGTTTCCTGGAGAAATGGCTTCTTGATGATGCTACTGCTCAAGAACATGAAGATAACCTTATGAATCTTTCTTTTGAAGAAACTGATGGGTTGTTTGATTAGCTCTTTTTTTTTTTTTTTCCTGTTGGTGATAAATATTTGTTTACTAGGTAATACATAAGTGTTGATCCAGTATAGGTCATCTAATAATCTTCAACAGCTTGAAGAAGGCTATAGGTTTTTTTTTTTTTTTTTTAGAAAGTGTTGAAAAGAATTGTAAATTTTAGTACTGAATGGTAGGTTTTATCTAGAAGTGTACTGGATAGTCCTAACTCCTCTCATCATCATTCATCTTCTCAGAACAAATCTTTGTACTTTGAGTTTCTTTATATTGGGCAAAATGATAATGATGAATGAGAATTAGGTTTTCAAGTTTCTCATGATATTTCAATTACTTTTTTTACTTTCTGCAAATTATTATTATTGTTATTATTATTATTATTATTATTATTATTATTATTATTATTATTATTATTATTATTATTATTATTATTATTATTATTTAATGGCAAACGGGATTTTATTATTGGGTAAGAAAAAAAGTGAAGTTCATATGAGATGGTTATTTTTATATTTGTGTATATAATTCAGGTTTCTTTCAATGTTCTGATTTTGAAATAACGGAGCATGCTATTGATGGCATTTTTTTTTGGAAGGTAAGGCTAGTCGGCATGGGGTTCGTCCCCGGATCATCCTGGGTCGGCGACGATCCAAACACCGCGCCGCCCCCCCCCCCCCCCGTCCCGTCTTGAACGTCGGGTTCTAGACGTTTGCGACGAAGCTAAGTGGTGGGGCCCCGATCCATTGTGACCATTCAAAATAAAAAAAAAATTAATTTTCTAATAAACATTAAATATTCAAACGGTTATAATTCAAAATATACCCCATTTCACTTCCATTTTTATAAATACTCACATCTTTAACCATTTTTTTCACAACTTTTCACCCACTACCACCCCATCTCTCTCACATTTTATAAACCACTATTCCCTTTTTATAAAAACTCATCATATTTTATACCATTTTTTACACACTACCACCCCATTTCTCGCTCAAAAATTATCATGGCTTCACCCATGTCTTCCATTTCTTCAATTTCTTCTATGTCTTCATCGGGTTCGTCTGCGTGGTATTCATCATCTTCGGAAGAGGATGATATTATGCACAACATGATTATGAACGCGGCTCAAGTCTTCATGGCGGCTGATCAAGGGTCGTCCCAACGGGTAACTAGACGAGCAAAATATAACCGAGACCAAGAAGGTATTTTACTTTTTTTTTCCTTATGTTTTATATAGATTTGAAAATGTATTTTATAATTAATTCCATTTATGTTTCGTTTTAAATTTATAGCCGGCCACGCTAAACTACTAGCCGATTATTTTGCCGACGAACCCGTGTACCCAGCCGAGATTTTCCGACGTCGGTTCCGCATGAGTCGTCCACTGTTTTTACGTATTGCAGGCGACATGGCCCAGTCTGATCCGTTTTTTACATTGCGGAACGACGCTAGGGGGCTAAGGGGTTTCAGTAATTTACAAAAATGCACGTCGGCCATTCGCCAACTTGCGTACGGTTACGCACCCGATGCATTAGACGAGTATATTAGGATGTCTGAAAGAACCGCACGTCGATGTTTGCACAAGTTTTGCGAATGGGTTGTCAAATTGTATAGCAAGCGATATCTGCGGAAACCGAACGCAAGCGACGTTCAAAAATTATATCAAGCACACGAACAGAGACATGGTTTCCCAGGAATGCTCGGGAGCATTGATTGCATGCACTGGGCGTGGCAGAACTGCCCAGTCCAATGGCAAGGTCAGTATACTAGGGGAGATCATGGACATCCGACTATTATTCTAGAGGCGGTTGCGTCACAGGATCTCTGGATCTGGCATGCTTTTTTTGGTCTACCTGGTTCGCTCAATGACCTTAACATCATATACCAGTCACCGATATTTGAGGATGTAGTGGCGGGTACAGGTCCGGACACAAGCTTTACAGTTTCGGGGGTGGAATACAGGCGAGGTTACTACCTAGGCGATGGGATATACCCAAAGTACTCGACAATCGTTAAAACTATTCCGCACCCGACAGACGACAAAAGAAAAATGTTTGCGAAGTTTCAAGAGGGTGCGAGAAAAGATATTGAACGGGCTTTTGGTGTTCTACAAAAAAAATGGCACATCATTGAACATCCAGCACGTTCGCAAACACCAAAGAGGTTACGACACATTATGTACGCTTGTATCATCCTTCATAACATGGTCATTGAAGACGAAGGTAGAGCGATATGCGAGTACGACGAAGACGCGTCAACTGGAAATTCTGTTCCAGTTAGTGCGGAACAACAAGATTTGAACATGTTCGCTCTACGTAACGAGTACACACATCATAACCTACAAGCTGACTTGGTGGAGTACATTTGGAACAACGCTCAAAACGAACCCGACCACGACATGGAAGACGAAGACTAGTTGCTTCTTTTAATATATTAGGATATTTTTAAGTTTTTTTTTTAAGTTTTTTTTTTTTAAGTTTATGTTTTTTTTTGTTTTTTTTTTTTTAAGTTTATGTAATGTTTTTTAATATTAATGAAAATATTTTGTTACTTTATTTGTTAAATGTTAAAAAAAGTGGAAGATTAAAAAAAAAAAAAAAAACATAAAAGTGGTGGAGGATGATGACTAGGACCAACTTAACCATGCCCTCTAGTTTTGGAGGATGGACCAATCTTGGGAGGATGATGACGTGGCGCATACGTGGCGGATCATCCTCAAGGATGATCCATCAACCATACCCACTAGCCTAAAGTAAATGAGTTATTGATGGCATTTCTTGATTATCCGATTTTTAAATATAAGAAAATGAGTTATAGATCTTATCACGAATGTGCAATCGAATTAAATGTGTTTTCCTTTGAGACCGACAAGGATTGATCAATCAAGACGTATCATATAATTTCATTCGTTTAACTTCTATATTTTGATTATTCAAACATAATGTTTATAAAATCAAATATTTATCTTGATTTCTTAGCTTAAAGGCATTGAATAATTGGTTTTACCTTAAACAAATAATAATTTGTTGCCAACGTGAGGGGGGGGGGGGGGGGGGGGGGGGGGGGGGGTTTGGGGTTTAATCCCAAGTGGTGTAATTTAGAAGTGAATAAACAATATTATTAAAAAAATTAATAATAATATGTTTTTTTTATTTAAGGTATTAAATTTGGCCAACTGATATTGGTAAATCTTCATTAATAAAGTGATGAGGGATCAAACCGGATTGTGGCTTTATTTACCGTCTACAAAGCCCGATATCCCGGGTACACCCATAAAAGATCATCGACGTTCGTGATTTTGGAAAACCAACCCGTCACTAATTTTAGGAAAAACCCGTCACTAATTTTAGGAAAAACCCACTGCATTAAGACCCATTATGGTAAAACATTGACTAATGCATGACCAGTGGCGGACCCAAGAATTTTTCCATGGGGGCGCGAAACATTTTTTTTAAATTTTAGGCCCCAAGGTGTATAAGTAAAAAATCGGTTCGTATCGGGTCGGGTCATGTAAAACAAAAGAACATCGAACTACATTTATATAATCATTAAAAATATGTCAAACATTGTTACAAACATAATTATAACGTCACCCTACGGGCTTTCATTTTATGAAATCTATCCAAAACCTGGCTCCATAACATATTATATAATATATCAACTATTAAAGCCCTAGAAATCATAATGTAAATAAGCCTAAAATTCATCTAAACAACATATACACCATAAAAAGAAAAAGCCAAACATTGTTCACTAACAAATATAACCCATCAGATCTACTGTGTGGTGTATGCGGCTATAAAAAAAAGGCAAAATATCATCATTAACAAAATATAACCCACCATATAACATAATGAAAAACAAAACGAAGCACATGTCTACTGTCATGGTTAGTATGCGGCTAATATCAACCAAAAAATCAACCAAAATTCGTCAAAAATAACAAAGAAATTTACCCATGTTCGATCGGCGGTGGTATGGTGGCTGGATTATGGTGGTATGCGGCTGCTAACTGTTCACTGTTGTCGCTGATGTTCTGATCGCTGGCGTGCAGGGAGGATAGAGAGAGCAGGAGAGAATATGTAAGGGTTTTGGGCTTGTTTATTTTATTTTAGTTTGAAATATTGTTGATTTGTTGGGTTTGTTTATTGGGCTAAGACTTAGTAGTGAGCTAGTTAAAGTTATTGGGTATTTGGGTTTAGTTATTTAGGTATTAAAAGTTATATAATTTAGGTAGTATTTTTTTTAAAAAAAATAAGAGTTTACTTTTTTTGAACGTCCAACATAAGAATCGCCGGGTACTCCGTACGCGACACCCATTGGCCAAAAGGTAGCCCGCGGCAGCCCAACCTGCACGCACGGAGCCCCTAGCCCACCATGCCACCAGTTCCGGGGAAAAACACGACCCTGCACCCGCCCGAGGGCACGACAATGCAGAGCTGGTAAAACCCGGGTGGATTAGGAATCAAACTTGAGACCTTTGGCCAGAAGTCTTCCCTTATTTCCATCACCACTGAGCTATAAGCCCAGGGTCAAGAGTTTACTAAAAAAAATTAAAATATAAATTGATAACAATTTTTACCTAAGGGGTGCAGACGAAAAATTCCAAGAGGTGCGGACGGGATTTTCGACGGAACTGTGCATGGCATTTTCTTTTTTTTTTCCTGGGGGTGCGCCCGCCCACCTTGGCTTTGTCTTAAGTCCGCCCCTGTGCATGGCATTTTCCCACGAGCAAGATTCCAATCACCGACCTCCCGTAGAGTAAGTCATCCGGATATCACTAGACCACTACTCCATTTGTTGAATTGTGGGTTTTGCCAGTGTAAAATTAGAAAGTGTGTCAATCGGTCGGTTTAAAAAAGAGAGAACGTCGAAGAAATATATATATGTGAATGCAAATCTTACAAGTAGGCATGTCAAATTTAATACGAGTAAATGACAAAAAAATACAATGAGGTTTATAAAAAAAAATTGATATTAAATGTGTTAAACTAGACATGCCATCGAATAACTACAAAACAAATAAAATTTATAAATTTTACATGCAAATTCTTCGAAAGTACTTTGTCTATGAAGGTGTATCAATGGTAATCCATCCGTTGGTGAAAATCAGATTATGGCAATGCAATTTCAGACAGACCTTATTGAAGACAACAGACGGGGACATTTAGCAACAGTTTACCAACAACTCTGCCAAGGTCGCATTTATTTTCCGATAAATAACCAACCCAATTTTACCGACACGCTTCTTACAAATGGTTATTTTGAAAGTTTAGCGATGATAATTCACTTGGTAATCTGTTGGTAATGTTCAACTTAAAAAAATATTAAATATATTTCAATTTCCTAGTAATTAAATATAAATTATAACTTCCGCAAATTATATAACCCTACAAAAAACAACTTGGGTTGCCTCTTAAAATGAAAAGTTGCGACTTTTAAAAAGCCACACATATGCCAATGGTTTGGATATAGACACAATGATTTGGATGAAATGTTTTAAATATATCACACCCCTTCAAAAAAGTCACAACCTTTCAAACTACTTTTAAATATATCACACCCCTTACAAAAAAAGTCATAACTGTTTGAAACAACTAGCCTATTAACATTACAGAGATAAGAAAGAGAGATTGGGGGAATGTATATTTTATTGATGTGTAGAATGGATCACATATGCCTCTATTTATAGGCTTAAAAGAAAGGATTTAAGTACATGTAAAGTCATGATATAATGATGAATCTTAATGGATAGTCACACCATAAATGGATAATAATTCATAACATTCCCCCTTGACTATCCACGTAACAAAATAATATATTGTTCTAATAATACGCTTGGTGATGCTGACTCGTTAAAAACCTTGCCACGAAAACCCAATGGGAAAAAACCATAGCTAAGGGAAAAAGAGTGCAGCGCATATTATTCTCCCCCTGATGATTGAAGCTCCTTGAGTCGACGCATCCCGATCCCATGAACCAGTTTCTTGAATGTAGAGGTCGGAAGTGATTTAGTAAACAAGTCTGCCAAATTGTCGGTAGAACGAACTTGTTGGACATTAATATCTCCATTCTTTTGCAAATCATGTGTGAAAAAGAACTTTGGTAAAATGTGCTTCGTTCTATCACCTTTGATGTATGCTTCCTTAAGTTGAGCAATGCATGCTGCGTTGTCTTCATGTAAAATTGTCGGTCCCTCATCTATCGTAGAAATACCACAAGACCCACGAATGTGTTGTATTACACTTCTTAACCAAACACATTCTCGACTAGCTTCATGAATCGCCAATATTTCTGCATGGTTAGATAATGTGACTGTGATGGTTTGCTTTACAGAACGCCATGAAATAGAAGTGCATCCACTTGTGAATAAATATCCAGTTTGAGATCGTCCAGTGTGAGGATCAGACAAATACCCTGCATCTGCAAAACCAACCAAACTTGTTGTCGATTGGTTAGTAAAATACAACGCCATATCTTTTGTACCTTGAAGGTATCGAAATATTTGTTTTACCCCATTCCAATGCCTCTTTATAGGGCATGAACTATATCTTGCCAATAAATTTACAGAAAATGATATATCTGGTCGTGTGTGACTAGCAAGAAACATTAGTGCACCAATTGCACTTAAATATGGTACTTCTGGACCAAGAATTTCCTTTCCATCGTTCGGAGGTCGGAATGGGTCTTTATCAACATCAAGAGATCTTACAACTATTGGGGTACTCAATGGATGTGATTTTTCCATATAAAACCTTCTAAGTAACTTTTCTATGTAGTTTTGTTGATGTACAAGGATTCCACCCTTGAGGTGTTCGATTTGTAACCCGAGACAAAATTTTGTCTTTCCAAGGTCTTTCATTTAAAATTCTCTTTTCAAGCTTTCAACCGCCTTTTGGAGCCCCTTTGGAGTTCCAATTATATTCAAGTCATCAACGTATACAACAATTATAACATATTCAGATCTGACCTTTTTATGAAGATACACGGGCATATTGAATCATTTTTGTAACCTTCTTTCAACAAATACTCACTAAGGCGATTATACCACATACGCCCAGATTGTTTTAGCCCATATAATGATTTGTTTAATTTAATTAAAAGATGTTCTCGAGAACTGGATGTACATGAGTTTGGTAATTTGAATCCTTCAGGGAGTTTCATGTAAATATCCGTATCAAGTGAGCCATAGAGGTAGGCTGTCACAAGATCCATTAGGCGCAGATCAATCCCTTCTTGTATTACCGGACTAACAAGATAACGAAAAGTTGTCGCATCCATCACCGGAGAATATGTCTTCTCATAATCAATCCCAGGTCTTTGCGAAAATCCTTGTGCTACTAATCGTGCCTTGTATAGTACGATTTCATTTTTCTCATTGTGTTTTCGCACAAAGACCCACTTATATCCGACAGGCTTTACACCTTTAGGTATAGGGACTACTTGTCCAAAAACTTCTCGTTTATTGAGGGAATCTAATTCTGCTTTAATTGCGTTTTTTCAATTTGGCCAATCATTTATTTGTTTACATTCCTCAACAGATTTTGGTTCTTGATCCTAATTATTTTCCATTACTTCTAGCGCTATGTTATATGAAAAAGTGTCATCGACGTTGATTTCATTTCGGTTCAATACCTTTCGAGACATGATATAATTTATTGAGATCTCTTCGTTTTCTGATACCTGAGGTTCTTCTGTAACTATCATGTCTAGTGTCTCTTCAGGAGACGCTTTTCTTGGCATTATCATTACCTCGACTGGACCATCTCCATTATTTGCTCATTTTTTCTTTTGAGGATTTTTATCTTTAGAACCGATTGGTCTACCACGTTTGAGACGTGCATTAGACTCATTTCCAACATGTGGTTGTCCTTCTTGGACACTTATTTTTACTGGAGCATTAGCAGCTGGTATGTGCGACTTAGTCACTCTCTTTTGGTCTGTGAATGCGTCTAGTACTTGATTTGCTAATGTTTGTAAATGAATTATTCTTTGAACTTCTTGTTCACACTCTTTAGTTCAAGGATCAAGATGAGATAGTGATAATTCATTCCAAATTATATTATATTTTTTAGCTGCTTTTCATCTCCCCCTAATGTTGGGAATGTTGTTTCAACAAAATGACAATCACCAAATCGACCTGTAAATAAATCACCTGTTGATGGCTCTAAATACTTAATGATCGATGGTGATTCATACCCTACATATATTCCTAACCTCCTTTGAGGTCCCATCTTTGTTCGTTGTGGTGGAACTATAGGAACATATACGGCACAACCAAAAATCCTTAGATGGGAAATATCTGGTTCCTGACCAAAAACCAACTTTAATGGGGAGGAAGTGTGATAACTCGTTGGCCTGATGCGAATTAGTGTTGTTGCATGTAAAATTGCATGCCATTAAGCAGATGCTGGTAGTTTTGATTTCATAATCATTGGTGTTGCAACCATTTGAAGTCGCTTGATAAGCAATTCAGCAAGTCCATTTTGCGTATGTACATGAGGTACTGGATGCTCTACAGTTATGCCAATAGACATGCAGTAATCATCGAAGGTTTGGGATGTAAATTCCCCACCATTGTCCAAGCGAATTTTCTTTATGGGATAATCAGGAAAATGTGCTCTTAACCTTATTAATTGAGCAAGTAGTCATGAAAATGCCATATTACGACTTGATAGTAAACTCACATGTGACCATCTAGTTGATGCATCAATTAAGACCATAAAGTATCTAAATGGTCCACTGGGAGGGTGTATAGGTCAACATATATCCACATGTATTCTTTCTAAAAAACTCAAGGATTCTGTCCCTACCTTAACTGGTGATGGGCGAGTGATTAACTTCCCTTGTGAGCATGCAACACATGTAATATCCTTAGATTGAAGAATCTTCTGGTTCTTCAAAGAATGACCACATGATTTTCTATAATTTTTCGCATCATTATTGATCCGGGATGGCCTAACCGGTCATGCCAAATGATAAAATTTTCTCGGTCCATAAACTTTTGGTTTATGATTGCAAATGCGAGTAACCTCTCTAATATGTGGTTTTTCCCGAAATAATATTTGTGATTTGAGGGTACTCATCATGTCCCTCACATGTAGTCTCAAGATGATATCCATTTAGACGAATATCTTTAAAGCTTATCAGATTTCTTTGAGATAGTAGGGAAAATAAGGCATTGTTAGTTTTGAGCAAAGTTCCACTGTGTAGAACTACATATGCTTCTCCAAAGCTTTCAATTAATTTTGTTTTGCCAGATATAGTACCAACGCTTGCCTCTTTCATTGTTAAACTAGAGAAATAATCCATTTTCTTTAGGATTGTATGTGTAGTAGCACTGTCTATTAGACATACATCTTCACCATTAATATGAAGTTTAGTTGAATACTCCATGTGCTTCAAAACAAAACAAAACAAAGCTTCATAAATAAAAGTATAATATGGTTCAAACATAACAATTCCATAAAATGCCCCAAAATACTTCAAAACAAAACATAACGAAATCCCAAACAAAATGTCTTAATAAAACATCAAGGAAATAGTATAATTTTAAATATAATCATTCACGCGTAGGGAAAATTACAAGCATCCAACTGGTTTGTATCAGCCACAATATCACCAGAATCCAAATTAGCTTGCTCGATAAGGAAATCATCATAATCCAGATTAGTTGCATTAGTATGGTCCTTTTCACCACTTGGGACATCAACATTTCCATATTCATATGTGAAATTTGTCTCTATTCCTTTTTGTTTGTCTTTTATAAATTGTTGGTAAAGCTCTACCAAGTGTCTGGATGTACGACGTGTACCAGCCCAGTGGTTGTTACCACCACATTGATAGCATGCATTCGATGAGGTTCCACTTTTCTTTTTACCTCTTTCATCATTGTATTTCTTTTCATTATCATGCAACTTCTGGTGGGTTCTATTTTTGAATTGAACACCATGATAATTCCCTCGACCATATGCACGTCCACGACCACGTCCATGACCACGACTACGACCATGACCACGCCCACGTTGATAGCCACGACCACGTCCGTGACTTCCACTTTGGTCATTATATGTTGCCACATTCACTTCTGGGAATGGGGTTGTACCAACCGAACGAGTTTCATGGTTTTTCATTATTAGATCATTATTTTGCTCAGCCACAAGCAAACATGATATTAAGTCACTGTATTTGGTGAAGCCCCTTTCACGATATTGTTGTTGCAAGACAATGTTTGAGGCGTGAAAGGTGGAAAGTGTTTTTTCCAACATCTCCTTATTAGTAATAGTTTCACCACATAGAATCAATTGTGACGCGATTCTAAACATTGCTGAGTTATACTAACTTATAGACTTAAAGTCTTGCAACCTTAAATTAATCCATTCATAACGAGCTCTTGGTAATATTACTGTTTTCTGATGGTCATACCTTTCTTTTAAATTGGTCCATAGGACGAGTGGATCTTTGATAGTGAGATATTCATTTTTCAATGACTCATGAATATGGTGGCATAAGAAAATTATTGCATTTGCTTTATCTTGGGTACTCGTTTTTTTCCTTCTTTAATTGTTTCCCCAAGGTTATTGGCATTTAGATGGATTTCAGCATCCAAAGCCCATGACAAATAATTTAAGGCATATTAACATATTTAAGGCATATTAACTTGTGGAACATGTTCATGACTCTTTTGGTTACCCGTTATGCATTATTCGCGTTCGAAACGGTTTATGTAACTAGTTTGCATAAATTGACCGAAATGGGTCAAGCCTTATCATTTTCACTTCAAAATTCAGAATGTGTTTAGCTTACCCATATTATACAAGTCTCCACACTTGTCGGGTCTAAATCGCATTCTAATTTGGTCTTCGCTTAATCTTGCGTTTTGACCCGTAAACCTTTCCTAAAAACTAACCGGTCTAAGTTACAACTTTAATAAGACCCGTTAGGAATCTAATAGGTTAATAAAACCTTCGTTCCAGATTAAGAGCCCCAGTAAAGGTCCTTGTGCTTGCTGATTTGAATATACGGCTAAGAATAATATTGCATTTTAGCTCAGGTAAATACTTTTAACTTATTTTCCGTTATACGGGCTTGGGATACGGTATTATAATAATACCCCTTGGTTGGGTACTGAATGTTTAATCGGATTGGGATTAAATTATTGAGGTAACCCGTTTTAATCTGTCTTGTTTGAAATAAAAGCCTTTGGGGGTTAATGACAATGTCCCGGATATCCTTGTCATCATTATTAAGAAAATGGCCACGTCTTAAGCACGGGGTGTAGGCATACACCTGACAGTTGCATAAGGGAAACGGTATCTCACTCTCTTGTGGGCCTATACTTGTGGTGTGTCTGTTAATTTTGACTCGGTTTCTAACATCGGGCCCTGAATGTATAACGAACATGTAAATCTGTATACAAGATTATTTTTATATAATTGTCCCAAGTTAAAAATGATATTTGTGCCTTGTGCCTTCGAATCAATTTTCTTAAACATTTTCAAAAGAGTCAGTTAATTGTATTTACCAGTGTAAACTGACGTATTTTCCAAAAAGGTTAAGTGACAGGTACTGTACGTAATTGGCTGGGAGCTCAGGGCGTTAATAGGGAATCTTGCAAGTTCTAGACGTCTAAAGTCTGTTGAACAATGTTTACCTTTCTGTTTTAAGATCCGCCTGTGGATCCATCTTACAATCCGTTTGTAATATTAATGTTACTTTCGAATCGGTTTGTAATATATTTAATTTAGACTTCCCCTGTGCATTGAACTGTGATTATTTGACTATGATGATATCAACTACGTCACGATACTCCCCACCGGGCCCACCGGTAATACGTGGAAATATCGGGGTGTGACAATAATATTTTCTACAATAGTCCCCAAATCAAGAACCCAAATCATTAGTCCTATTTTATCGTCTCGTTCGTTTAGATATTTATTTAGATATATTCTTAGGGTGACTTCGTTGTGGGATTTCTTTTGGATATTTATTTTATTATGTGGACTCATTTGTGAAATGCTTCGTAATCTGTGAGTAGATCTCTTGTCCCCTTTTTTACAATTAAAATTTTTGGGGTGTATCGTGTGTCAAATAAATTTTCAGGTTCATTCACTTTAATCAACAACAAGCAACAATCAATGTGTGGTTATGTGTTACATATATTTGTATTTGTTTGTTTACTCTCTTTGTGTCTCAGTATCACATTGTGGATCCACTAGCTGACCAAGTTCCCCAGGGCCATGGGTTGAGCCTGGTATCGCCACAATCATTTAGATTCGCTCTTCGGGGCTTAAGTCTCGCTTATCGCATTGGTTGGTTTTGTGACAACTGGCAATTTTCCCATGTATCCGTACAATGTTAAACAGTAATTTGTGCTTTAATAACTGTGTCTGATTAAATTAATGACATGAAAGATTTTCTGATTACTGTCATATACATACAAGTGCATTACGGGTGTTCAGTACTCAGACAGACATGATGTTAAGACACAGAATGAGCCCCGAAACCAAGAGTTACACTAGAATAGTGTGTAGGAAAGTAGGGATCATAAAACTGCCTTCTGAGTGATAGCTTAAGTGCCGGAAAGTGCCCGAAACTCATAAAAGCCTACATAAAGCACACTAAACTGCGCAATTTAGCACCTTAACGAACCGGTAACAAACCGAACAACCGGACACTACCCGAAACACCAAAATTTCACTAGAAGCATTGTTTTAGTGTTACGAAGCTATTTATGGTCACTGAACATCATAATACATCCTATAAACACTAAACATCTAAAACACTAACTAACATACTTAAAATCTAACTAATATCCTTAACCAATATTTGAAACCAACCCCCCACCCCCTCAATTGACGGTCATCAAGGTGGCCCCACCACCTTGATTTCTTTTAGTTGTTTATTTGATTTGTAAAGATCTTTAGAAACACATTAACCATTATATTTTGCAATGTTGGAAGACATTTGTTATAAACCTCAAGACTATCGTTCTCTTTAATTTTAACACTTAAACAAACTCCATCTTCTCTCTTCCTCCTCTCCTTGTCTACGGCCACAATCACACACACACACACATACATCCATTTCAAGTTCAATCTCAAGCATTCTAAGGTGATCTAAGGGTGCAAGGAACCTATCTAAGAAGCTTGGAAGCTTTGGAATAAAGGACCTTCTCCTAGAGCTTTTATCCACCTCATTCATCATCATCTTCATCTTTGTTTCTTCCCTAGCCGTAGAGCTAGTAGTAAGCTCCTCACAACTTGTTATTACTTCTAATTTTAGTGGTTAAAGTGTTATGTAATATGTTAATCTAAAGAAACTCAAAGATACATGAAGATGATCTTGAACATAAAGCTTAATAACGTGAAAATCTAATTTGTTTTAGTGTATGTATGAAACTTGTTTGTTGATTTCTTGTGTTTATGATGTTGATCATCATAAGAAGCTTGCTAGATGATGATTAAACACATGATCTAGCAAGTATAAGGATGGATGTTGTGAAAATAGTAATGATCATCCTTTATGTTACATATGAACTTGAATATGAACTTGTTTTGTGTATGATGATTATTATTACATGTTATAAGTCTTGAAAATAAAAGATTTCAAAGATAATATTTTCAAGAAAATAACGTTTATTACAAGATTAACATGATCATGGTTTTTAAAGAAAGTAAACATGTTTTAAGTGTTAAAACAAAGTTAGAAGAGTGTTGGTAACAAGAAAAATACAAGAAGATTTATTTTTAGAAAATCACCATATAAGTTGTAAAGAACTAAAATTTACAAGAATGAGTTTTATAAACTAAAAACCATGTTTTTAGATGTAACTAAACTTACTAAACAACATGTGAGATTACTACAAATTTTTACAAACTTTCAAGATCATGTCATAGTGTAAAATGCATATTTTTGGCTCCTGGTAAGTATGTGTAATTGTTGATGATTGATGATGAGTTTTTAAAAAAGAAAATGATATGCCTATGAGCATGGAAACCTCCATTTTTAAGGGGAAACTATGACAAATTTTTTGTAGAAATTGAACACTTAGAAAAATCTTTTTAAACAAGTGATTACAAGTAAATTTTGATCATGGTTTTCATATAAAAACTTGCCATAATTTTTATTACAAAAATTACAAATATTGGAGGTTGATTTTGGTAAATAAAAATGACTAAGTATATATTTAAGAAAATATATATTTAGATGTCACAAATTGTGTGCTACTTGTATATTATGTGTAATAGTTATATTATTTTAGGAAGTTGAAAATAATATAACACACCAAAATACCAAAATTGTAGTACAAAATATTACCAAAATTTCCAAGAAAATGAATTTATAATTTATACCCGAATATTGGACAAACTGGACAAGGACTATAAATATATATATTCCGGAAATAAATTCATATTTAGACAAGTATGACAAACGGTATTTTGGAGACCAAAGAAATGGTAAAATATGGATTTTTATAACTATTACAAAATATATCATATTTTATCAAATAGAAAATACATTATTTTTTAGCGGAGGAAAATATATATTTTCTTAAACAATTTGAAGATATACTATTTTGAGTGGAGAAAAAAAAATATATATAAATTTTCTTAAACAAGTTAAGAATATATTATTTTGGGTGAAAATTAGAAATGTATATATTTTCTAAAGTTAATCTTAAAAATATAATATTTTTGAGGTTTATATGAAAGTATATTTATTTTTGCCAAGTGAAGTTTATAGATAATTTTCTATAAAAATTCTCTTAAAATACATATATTTTAAGAATACAAATTTGGTGATTTTTAGTTGTCTCAAAATAATATTCCGGAAAATTAAATACAAAATTTAGTATAAAAATACTTCATAAATACAAGAAAATATGTATTCTCATACGTACAAATACACACCGGAATACGCCACCAATACTTGGCAAAATACACAAGTATAAAAATACACAAGTACAAGTATACCCATACTTGGGAAATATTCTTGAATGAATTACAAAATGAACTAAGGCAAAAATATATTATTTTAACAATATTCCAAATAAATAGATGAATATAATTTAAGTTAAAATATTATTATTTTAACTAATAATTATATAGTTTAGAATTATATAATGTACATCCAAGATATAACTCGAAGAATACCAATTCCAAGGTAAGTCATAATACCTAAGACTAAGAGTCGTTACACGACCTAGCTGTCTAATAAAACATAGCAAGTGTGTAGGTAGTTGTACGACCAGTGGAAAGGAGCTTTGAGTTACTAGACAGAAGAACGCAAATCAGTGAGTTCATGTCCCTCTTTTCTTTTAACTGTTTTCAGTTTTATAACTTCGGGGGTGAAATACATGTTTCAAATGTTTAAAAATGGTATGGTTAGCTAAGGAATGAACTGTTAGATCATGTGAATGGGTAGGCATTAACTTAAGACCATTAATCCTTGTATAAGGACCGAGGGGCATGAGTGATAGATCTATTTGGGTGTTGCGAGCCCCACCCATGAGACCGCGAGTTGGACCATGTGGTGACTATGTCGTTCCCGCCGGGTGGCCCGGTACGAAATACGCAAAGGATTGAGCCTTCCTGCACCATTGCACACATATTAATGTCTTAGCTACACATTAATGATCTGTTCATAGACGCTTTCATACCGGTTTACAAAGGCATACATACAAATATTTACAAGATTATTCGTGCACACATACAAAAACACATGAACTCGCTCAACTTTTGTTGATGTTTTCAAACTACATGTATTTCAGGAAATTGATGGATCTGGCGGTGTTTAAAAGTTTAAGAAGTATTTCAAGAGTTGATGTCATCCATACTTTTGAAGGGTTTGACTTGGATGTCTTATCTTAGATAGGACATACGAGTCAAAGCCTTGGTTTTTATTTTTCGTTTGTTTGAAAGTCCTTTATGGAACTTGTCTGTATTTGTATGATTTGTAAGTTAAACTTGAAGTTTGATGGTTGGTACTAAACGGCTTGGGTTTGTAATCTTTTGAAAAGTATGAATGGATGAACATCATATTTAATCATATAGTTGTTTGTTATAATTGAATGCAATGATATTAAGCAAGTCACACATCATACACTTCCGCAAAAGTCAGGGTGTGACAGTTTGATATCAGAGCTTCGATTGTAGTGAACTAGGATTCCTTCTCGAGTCTAGACTACAATCACTAGGACTCTCTCACGAAAATATTTTTACAAAATATTTTTCATTGCATTTACAAAACGCCAAGATCCATGGAACGAAACATTTTACAAAGGAAAGACAAGAAACACAAGCAAGGACATAGGCTAGTGGTTTAGTTAGCATGGGGTAGACTTGTTAAGTTAGAAAAAGTCTCACGTAGGAATGACATGAATACATGTTAAAGTGATGCCTGTCTTTGCTTACATATACCGAGTGATAGTAGTTAACATATGTTCATATGCCATGATTATTATGTTACAGGTACTTATGTCTTCTTCCGAGAGTGGGATATCAGAGGAGCATGATCCTATGGCCATTGTATCAGACGATGAGATAGCACACAACCCAGAGGTTTTCACATCCGACACGGAGAGTGATCCAAAGATGTTGTCCGATGACGACGATGACTTCCAGCCTTTCGCGCTGCTGGATTTTGGCCTTTTGACGATCTCTTCGATGACGACGTTGATCTTTTTGTGGGCGATCACCCTACAGGAGAACAGGGTGATGGGGAGGTGGATGACGTTATTGCATTACCTCCTCCTGCGGTGCCTGTTATTGACATCTCTTCTGATTCCAACATACATTCTGTTGCAGACTCCTTTGAGTCTGTAACCTCTTCGGCCCTTCAGGCTGCAGGAATCCACCTTTACGCTACTGATGACGATGATGCAATATCTGCCGCTCCATCATCTCCTATTCGAGCCCCCACACCTCCACATATCCCTGATCCAGATCCAGTTCCTTTTGGTTTACCTTTTGTTGCACCGCTTATTCCTATGCCTGTTTCCGCTCCACTCGATCTTCCACCCGTTGTTCCACTTGTCCCACAGCCTCCACCTGTTGATGTTGTTCTACTTGTCCTACAGGAGATTTCAGCTGCCCGTCCAGGGGAAGGCACTTCTGGTCAGCCGCCGAGCTTCGACCCTTTTGAATCAGCTGATTTCCCACCCATCCCGCAGTTCGCTCCTATTGCACCATCACCACTTGATGAGCCATTTAGATGGTCCCCACCTTATACGATGCCCATTTTTGATCCGTACCACCCCTCGCACCACGCTGGTTACACACGGGATGAGTTACTTCTATCCCTGCAGCTACAGTTCGAGATACTGAGCCGCAGAGTCCTCGAGCTAGAGTTTGGTGAGGGTGCCAGACGATCACCATGTCCATTGCTGTGACAACTGTGTTCTATAATCAATGTATAATGCAAAGCAATGTTAATTATCAATAAAACAATTTTCTTTGGTGTTATTATATGTGTTTTGGTGTTATATTGAGTGTATTTGTGTTTGATGATTTTACGATTTGATTCGATTCCGATTTCAAGCTTTAAATCGCTTTCTGGAAAGTTATACCCAAACTGGTGCGTAAACGCAGTCAGTATAATGCGACAAACACTCCGGAATAGTGACATAGGCTTAACATACCTTAAATAACCTTCACATAACTTAGAAATAAGTTTTGGATGGTTTAGTGTGTTGAAATCAAGTTTGTTCGATCGTAGGGACTAGTTGTGTCAAACTGCGAAACTATACCGATTTGTATAGTAACGAACATTCCGTAACTTGATCATAAGTTAAACATACCCTAAATATCCTTTACATAGCTTAGAAATAGGCTTTGAGGGGTTCGGTATGCTAAAACAAACTTTATTGATCAATAGGGACTAAAAGCGTCAAAAAGTGCATACGTTTGCATTTTCGTGCATATCTTACGTTCTGAATATATCCGGACTTCCACAAATTTATGTAATCATTAAAATATTTTATTTTAGTGATTGGCATGATAAAATTCCATTCGTCGCTTAATTTGGATCGTTTTTGCGTTCGTTACGACTTCCGTCGTAATTAGCCGAACAACGCAACCGTACGACCAAACGAGCCGACATTCGAGATATTTTTGAGCACATTTTAAGTTCCCTATACTTTAACTTCATTTTAGAGCTTTGAAATAGGGTTAATGGGGCTTAAACGTGTCAAAAATGCATCGAAAACCAAGTTTGGGGCTTCAGGGACTAAAACTGTCAAACTTTGAAAGTTGCTGACCTGCAAGGTCCTTACAGACCATATGGACATATGCTTACGGTCCGTAAGCAGTCTCTAGCACATCAAAATTGCAGAAACATTGAATCTGGCCTTTACCACCTACTCTAATGGTTTTTACCCACTAATTTATGATTCCATGGACTGGTTTTTGAGTACCCATGGTATACTAAACTATGTGCCCAAGTGTAAGGCCTAGATTAAAGCTCAAACTTTGAGAAACAATCCTAACGGTTTACCAAATTCTATAAATACCCATGCCCTTCATTTGGTTTCTGCACACTTGATCTGAATTACACTCTTAGTTGGAGCCTTTGCTTCATACCTGAGTGATTTGGATCAAGATCTTCCTAGCTTGGACCCTTTGTAAGCATTCTTTCGTTCTTTTATGTGTTTTAAGCACGAAAGTCAAACAAAAGTTTGACTTTCAGCTTTGACCAGTTTATGGTCAACACAAAGTTCATTTCAACTTTGCAACGTGAGATTAATCACGATGGTTATAGTCCCGTGTGACTAAACCTACTGATTTCCATGTTGACTAGGCGTAGTGACGAGTCGTAGTTTCGGCCAAAATGCGTATTTATGCGTATTTTGTAACCAAATTATTCTTAGGTATCAAAACTGTTTGTTTTGATAGCAAAATATGTTTTCTAACTTAACTAAACATGTTTTAACATGTTTAGCTCGTCACTTTTAGTTTAGTGCTTGTGTAGAGTCGTAAGTCAAGCGGACTAAACACCCGCTTAGACTTTCGAACTCGACTCGTTTGGTCGATCAGTAGGATCCGACCAAACATGTTTAGTGACCATAGTTTCATAGGGAATAACCTTCCGAGTTTATACCTTGTGGTCACTTAGTTTACGTAGTTGTATGATAGGTAGTTTATATGCCTTAGGTAAATGACCAAAATACCCTTTTCATGCATAATTGAATTTTAAGCATATGTAACCTAAACTTTTGTCACTTAATTGATTATGCAACATGTTTAGGCATATAATACTTGTCATAGGGCTAGTTAGATGTCTCGAACGCGCGTTTGCGTGAACGACTCGTTAAAGTAGCGTAAGCTACCTTAATGGGTCGCAACGGGTCGAAAGCACTCAGGTTAGGTTCCGATCTAGAATGTAGGCTTTATTAAACCATATCGCATGAGTTCCAACACTCATTTGACTAGTGATTCGATTACTAGGTGCTGCTTGATTTCTCTGGTTTACATGAGTTTGTTGAAGTTCTTTTGATTGAGGATACTTTGCACTTCATGTGAGTACATAGTTCCCCTATTTTACTGTTTTCAATTGTTTTGGGGTGATTCATATGTCTAAAATGATTTCAAGGTTTAAACGATGGTTTCAAAAACGATTAAGATGGTTTATATTAAACTAATAACGATTTCGATAAAGTGAACGAACTTGTTGGTTGTAGTTACATAACGAATGACATTCATTAGCATTGATCAAGCCGACCAGTATTAGGTTTTGGTACCATAGGATCTGACAAATCCCGTTATCAGACTGCACCCATGGTTATGTGTGGGTTAGGTGGGTAACGACTGAATCTGTGATTGTTAACTTACCCTTTGGTGGTTTGTTAATGCGAGAAGCGAGATAGTCGAGTCACGAAGGTTTGAATGTTATTAGCGAGACGACCAAAAGTAGTTTTCACAATTAAAACGAGGATGATTTAAACGAGTTAAACGATTTCGAAACGACTTAAACGAGTTGGATAAACGATTGGTTTTTGGTTAGTGTTTAGATAACGGGACGGGTGTAATGTGATGAAAACATGGTAGATACGCCGCTGGTACTTCTTATATATAAGTGTTTTCCTCATATTACATACCGTGGCGTTATTTAGTTCACTTAGGTAAACGAGGTTATCACGATGTCACATAACGATGTTTTCAAGAAGATATAAACCATACGAGTTTTATTAACGAGTTATTACGAGATGTTTACAATTTTGTTTATTAAAACAAATGTTTTGGGTTAAGAATCATGGCTACGAGTTTTATAAATTATAACCCGCTTGATTTGAGTTGGTTAATTATGTTGCAATATTATACACTTTTCAAAACAAGGTTTTTAATAAGATATTGCAACATGTAAACTAGCCATGAATCCGACACTCTTATAAAACCTATGTGCTCGCCAGCATTTCTTTGCTGACTTTGTTTTTACATATGTTTCAGGTGTTGTTGCTTGATGTTGATTGATAGGATGCATGAGTCACATAGGATTTGGACGAGGCCTTAGTGACATAATAACAATGATAGTCGATATGTAACTTGTTTGTTTTGTGTTAAGACAATGTAAATAATCTAATAAAACGAAACTTTTTGTATCCATGGTTGTGAAACAATAATTCTGTTAGAACACTCCCTGACGTTTCCGCCATGATTTGTTGTTTTACGTGGTCGGGGTGTGACAGAAGAAGTTGGTATCAGAGCCAATGGTTATAGGGAATTAGGTTATTAGTAATGCTTTGACCTAGACTATAACTTTCTAGGACCCTACCGCTAGTTTCTTGCGTTTAGATTTTTAAAACAAAACCGTCACCTATCCTTAGGTGATAACCACAACGTGAACACAATTTCGAATCCGCTTTGAAAACTAATCATTTCTTCGTAAATGATTTGTTATAAGGTTTTGAAGCCTTCCAGTTTGACTCATATTTGGCTTAGTGCCTTCTGAGTTTTCAAAATCTCATCAAAGTTTGGGTCTAAATAATGTGAACACGTGCAAACTGGAAGAGTGAATGCCTGTACACTGAGTTTTCTGTCTAAGGCTAGAGTGTTCGTACAAATCCACATAATCGGACCAGTCACTCTTACCTGGGAACTCTTGGGGTGAGTGTTCACTTATAGGCGAGCTTGTCTTCGCGATACATTATTTTGACTCATTTACTTTGATTAGTCACTTCGTGTCATTTGTTTGTTCGAGGTAACGAACAAATGATCGCCTTCCTCGTGTTTTGTCGATACCTCTTTTGTTTTTCCTAATTATCGTCCTCACTCGTTTCTCATATTTCCTTTTAGACAATGCCTCCTCTACGTGATGCACACCCTTTTACTGCTAAAGAAGTCGCAGCCCTTGCCGCTCAGTAAATGGCTACTGTGCTTCCAGGCGTAGTGACCCAGATCCATGAATTATATAACAACAACAACAACAATAATGCTCAGTGTAATTTCAAGAATTTCAATTCTGCTAAACCGTTGAAGTTTTATGGGTCTCAAGGAGCAACTGTGCTCCTGCAATGGTTCGAGAGTATCGAGAGCACATTCAGACATGTGCAATGTCCGAATGAGCGTAAGGTTGAATTTGCATCAAGTGTGTTCGAGAAGCGTGCTCTTACGTGGTGGAACGGTGTTATGCGCGATAGGGGTGCCGAAGTGGCATTGGCACAAACATGGGAAGAGCTTCGAGCTCTCATGATGAAAGAGTTTTGTCCCCGTCACGAAATTCGAGCTTTGGAACGAGAGTTTGAGGATCTGAAACAAGATGGGGGTGAACACCGTGCGTATACGGATCGTTATGAGGAGCTCAGTTTGTTATGTCCTACTATGGTTACCCCGTTGGAAAAGGCGATAGAGAGGTATATCGATGGTTTACCCGATTCTGTGCAAGACATTGTGACTGGCAGTAATCCTACTACTGTCCGTCAAGCGATCGAGTTATCTGCTACCCTGACTGAGTCTCAAGTCAGTAAGGGTAAACTTACCCGCAAGGGTGATAAGTAGAAGTCGACCGATTCTGTTAAAGGCAAGGAAAAGGGTAAGAGTAAGAAGGGTGAGTCTTCGAAGAAGTCGAGAAAGCGAAAGGGTTCCCAGAATTTTGCAGTTACTACTCAGAACCCACCGACTCAACCTCCTGCAAAGAAAGTGTATGCTGGTACCGCACCCTACTGTGCTCCCTGCAACGGTCATTGATGCGTGTGAAGTGTATATATAAGTTTAAGTATATTTTAAGCCCTTTTACACTTTTTAGTCAAGTTTTAAATTTATAAAACACGATATTTACTAACACTAAACACACATATGGGCAAGTGCACCCATCGTGAGCGTAGTATAGTGTTGGCAAGATACCGAGGTCGTCCAAGGACACAAGAGCTTTTAGTACCGGTTTATCCTCAACGTCTAATCAAATCAAAAGTTTAGAAAAAATATTTTAAACTAAGAAAATAAAAATTAACTAAATGCTGAAAAATAAAAATAAAAGAAAAACAGATAGACAAGATGAATCACTTGGCTCCGACTCGTGTTTAGTGTAACCTTTGATTATTTCCGCACTTTTGCACTTATTTAAGAGATTATCTTAGTTATTGTAGTAGGCCCCTCTTTTGGAGGTGACGTTACCCTCAACCTAGTAGTTTGAGTCAGCAAGGATACAATCCTTAAGGGTCGGATTATTGAAAGATAATTAATTAAGTTATTAATGCAAATTATGGTAGGCCCCTATTTTGAAGGTGACGCTACCCTCGACTAAGTAGTCTGAGTCAGCAAGGATACAGTTCTAAGTAGCCGGGTTATAGTATTAATAGTAGTTTAACTTATGAGGGGATCAAAGAGTTTGGACCCCCGCCATCCAATACCGCTAAGTATTGAAGGAGGTCCTACTAAATTTGACCCAGGTCCCTTGCAGGATCTCTAAACGCTGAACAACGGCAAGACTCTTACCAAACCGTTCCCTTAACCCCCGACCAGGTAGCCAACATACCTCCATATAGACCATGGAGATATGAATGGTGAAAATCTTTTATTTTATATAGACAGTAAAATAATGCCAAGACACCACGGACAAACGATAAGGAAGAATCACCTTCAACATAAGAAACTAGTTATTAAAGTCATTAATACATAACCAATTAAAAAGTGCGAAAAGATTAAAAATAAAAAGTATTACACTAGACACTTTGTCTTCACCAAGTGATGTAAGAGACTTAGGCAAACATGGCCTTGATTGTCAAGAACTCTTACGATCAATCTTGGATCCCGAGACGACTCACACACTCTATGATGGACAATGGATGATGGTGTTATAGTGGTGGTGGGTGGTGGGTGAAGTGTGAGAGAGGCGGTGTGCTAAGGGATGATTTGAGCTTGAGCCAAGCACTCCTATTTATTGGCTGAACAGAAGCTTCGGCACGGCCCCGTGTCCAGTGGGCACGGCCCCGTGTCCATATCCTTCTCTTTCTTCATTAATTGCTCTTGTCTTTATTAGTTGACCACGCCCCCGTGTTCGCTGAGTACGACCCCGTGTTCGCTGAGTACGACCCCGTGTGCAGAAGCATATCTGTACTATGAAGATTTGCCTGGATTCTGCGAATCTTATAGTTGACCACGGCCCCGTGCCCGCTGAGCACGGCCCCGTGGTGGGCAATAGAAGCTTCTACCACTTTGTCTTTTCTGTTGACACTTGGGCACGCCCCCGTGCTGGCTGAGCACGGGGCGTGTCCAGTCTTCTGTCTTCTTGTTTTGCTTGGGAAGATGCTGTCGTGGGGTCGGGCATGTCACGTTTGTTCCTTTTCTTGTATTTATGTTAGATTTTGCTGTCTTTTTGCTTCTTTTGTTAATTTGAGCTCATTTAATCCTGAAAATACAAAAGGAAGACAAAAGCACACTTTTTCTAACATTAGTACTAAAAAAGGGTTAGTTTTATGCCACAATTGATGTAATTTATATGTTGCATTTTGCACACATCAAATACCCCCACACTTTAATCTTTGCATGTCCTCAAGCAAAACTCCTTATAATGTGGCTTTACACTCCCAAATGGAATGGGTAGAAGAGAAGATTTTTGGGCTTGTCATAGAGTGTCGGGATTTCCAAGATTCTTTATTAAGTTTTATTTTTATTTATTTACAATCCTATTCGTCATGATTTATTCAAGACTTTTCATAAGATAAATTACTTATTAGGGCATAACATGCCTCTTTAAAATTCTATTTATATACAAGTTCACATACCTCACGGGGGATCACTCAACACTCGGCCGAAAATGTATTTTAGTGGATCACTCGAGAGCGGCATGGAACTTACTCCTACCATAAGCTTGCCAAGCAATCAATCCTCCTCCTTTTTAACTATATGCCTTTGTAAATATCAAGAGGTCTTTTTGGGTGAAGGGTTAGGCTTGGGTTAAAGGTAGGTGGTTGGGTTAGTGGTTAGTGGTTAGTAGAAAAGGGCGAAAAAGCGTAAAAAGCATCGGTTTTCGTAAGACTTTCTATTTTTCAACGTTTTATTTTGATGAAGCTATTATTCAAACAAAGTTATTTTTGATGAACTTGTTTGTTTATTTTTCTCTTGCTTCATCATCAACACAATTTTTTTAGGAAGTCATACGAAGAACTGAGCTAGTTAATAAAACAAGGGGTTAAAAATGAAAAAGGTTTTGGTGGGTGAAAGGGTGTTTGGTTTGGGTTATGAAATGAAAAGGTTTAGGCTCAAAGGGGCTAACTAGGGGGATTTTGGGTAGGTGGTAAAAAAAAATAATGGTGTAGAAATAAAAAGGGTTAGTCCTAATGCCTCCATCATTTACTTACTCGGGTTTAAGTTGGTAAGGACCGGGAATGTATCGTCATGGCAAGTTCTAGAGTCGTAAGAACCAAGCGGCTATTCACACAAGAAACGAAAAATGAGCATTTAATTTAAAGATATATATTTGTATGCTCAATAAAGGCTCAAAACTCACTTTTGTGGGAATGAGTTTTTATGTGATCAAGTATATATAATCAAATTTTAACTAAGTTTGTCATGCCTTTTCATAATTTTCTTATGTTGGTTCTTTTTTTTTATCACGATGCTATCGGTTGTAAATTTGTAAAAATATAACCTTTTTAGAACTTTGAAATTCCCAAGTTAAACCTAGACAAGTAAAAAAAATGAAAATTTTTGAAAAAATTTGGGGTGATTAGCGGTTCCAATAGAGTTTTGTGTAAGGCTTGTATTTAGGACTTGTAAGATTCAAGGTTTTAGCATCCCCCCCCCCCCACACTTAAATTACACATTGTCCTCAATGTGTCCCAAAAATAAGTTTTTAGGTTGATTGAATGTGTAAAAGGTGTGATTTAAGCAAAAATTTATGTTACTGGGCGCTGTGTTCGTTGGACACGGCCCCGTGTTCGTTGGACACGACCCCGTGTTCAGGTGCCAGTAACGAAAACTTACATAAGGTGGACACGGGGGCGAGTCGGCTGGACACGACCCCGTGTCTGTCAAAGTCTACAGAATTAAAACAAACAGCAGGTTCGGGGGAGTGGGCACGGGGGCGTGTCGGCTGGACACGGCCCCGTGTGGACAATCTGCAAGGTTGAAAAACAGGTTTCTTTCTTTGGTTTTCCCGTCCCGGCTTTAGTAGTACTAATGCTTAGTACTCTAAGCTTCGTATGTACCTGCTTAATCAATAAACACTATACCACACCATAGCAAACATCCTAATTTTACCAAGTTCAACATCCATGTCAACAAAGTTAAAAAGGAAAAAGAAAAATAAGTGCAGAAAATAAAAGAAGTTAGGGAAAGTAAATTGTTCAACACTTGGCACGCATGCCTAAAATTGTTCAAGATTAAAGGTTAACCTGGGGAATCACCAACCAACCGCTTCTTCCTTCGCTCCACCCACCTAATCCATGTCTTCGTCCTCATCATCATCATCATCTCCACCATGCCCAGCAATGTACTCCCGGATATTTCCAATATCGTCTTGGATATTGGATATGTTTCTTTCGGTCGCTCCAACCCGGTTGTATGTGTTGCTTGCCACAGTGTAGGTGTTCCTGGTGCACATGAGGTTTTCCTGTAACAAATCATGTAAACTTTGGAAGTTAGGAAAACTGCCTCCTGAGGAGGAGGATTGGCCCGGATCACCATGGGGCTGGTATTGGTATTGATGATGTTGTGGAGCGCGGAGGACAAGTGCCTCTTGCGGGTTCCATGCGTGCCCTTGCATCATTTGGAAGCTCACCGTCCCGTCTTCAGCCTCATAGATTAGGTTCATTGAGCGGCAGATGTGTATATCTACCCAACCCGACCATGGGCTCCTTCCGAATGACCTAGGTGTGTTGGTGAAGTGCTTCAAGAGACGGTACACCCATCCTCCAAAGAAGATAGGAGTTGGTGCAGAAGCAAGGCAGTTCAGATGCATGTTTCGGAGCATGAGGAAAGGAACATCGAGGTGCCTGCGGTTATGGATGCAGTGGAGGACAACAAGATCTCTTAACCCAACGACGCCGCCGCTATCATGCCTTTGACTAAGAGAGTAGCCGAGGAGCCTATGGATGTATCGGTAGAGCGGATCCCTCAACTTCGTGCTCTTCGTGCTGCTCGGATTGTAGTACCCTTCACCAATCTGAGCACACGCGGCTTGGCGATCGTTTTCGTCTATCTCTCGCACCCCTCAAGTATTTTCCTCGTTTCCCGCATCTTCTTCCGCGTACAACCCGACAATCGACCCAAATTGTGCCATAGAGATCGAATATCTAGTTCCGCCACATCTGAATGCTACCCCATCATTGTCGAATGGGTCGCACCTTGAGTTGAATGTGAAGGTGCTATAGAATTCCAAAGTGCATTCGTGGACGGAACGGAGTCGAGTTGTTAAAGCGACTCTTAGTGGTCCTGTGACAAGGTTGTTGAAGTGGTCAAGTTGGTTCACCAATGTTAACAAATCCGTGCATGCTTGCCTCGGGTATTCCTCCGGCCTTGTTTGAAGTACTTCGTATCTAGCCCTTGCATCGAGCTCATTTGCGTTAAACCTTGTGAACTTCCTTGCCATCTGAAAGAATACACCAAAAGTTAGCACGAAACATTAGGATTTTTGGACAAAACTGCAAACAGTGGGCTGGACACGACCCCGTGTTCAGCGGACACGGCCACGTGTCTAGGCGTCTGTTACACAAAAATTCCATTTTTCGACCCGGTTTCGAAAACTTGAAAATTTTTGGTCCAATAGGTGCGGTTTCCCCCGAAAATGAAACCCCAAGTGCCGTTTTTCCCAAAATATCCCGTTTACCCTATCAATTTTATCTTTTTCGGTTCAAAAACAAGGGTTTGTGGTTTTTGTGAGAAATCGGGCGAATCTATGAACAATACAAGTGGATTTACTTCCCATAACACTAATCTAACTAAATGCTAACAGATCTAAACAAAAATTTGAGGTTCGATCCGGATGAACTTCAAGAACCCTAGATTTTTCCCCAAATTTTTGGTGTTTTAACTACATGCAAGTAACTAATCTAACTAAGAATAGTGATAGAATCATACCTTGATGTTGTTAAAATGATAGGAGACGTTGAAAATCTACGGAAAATCGCCAGGAACCAGACTGTTTTCGGGGAAACGGGGCGTGTGGAATGAAGTAACTGTTATGAAAAAGGGGTTTTATCCCGACTTCAGCGTGGACACGGCCCCGTGTCCAGCGGACACGGCCTCGTGCCGAGCAAAGTTTTGAAATTTTTTTTATAGTGCTCGTGTGAGTGCCCGTTGTTTCCCAAAAAGTTTGGTTAGAAGACTTACCGATTTAGATGTCGTCCTTATCGTTCATAACTTACCAGGTATGATGATGATGTTTTCATTCTTCAATCGTTTGAAGCGAGATCTCATCCTCTTCATCCTCAATGAATCCTTGATAGAGTTTCAGCCATTGGCCATTGACTTTGAATGGGGGTCCATTCCGAGATTTAATTTCTATTGCACCGTGTGGGAAAATATGGGTGATGGAAAAAGGTCCTGACCACCTAGACTTTAATTTACCAGGAAATAATCGAAGTCGTGAATTAAACAAAAGAACTAGATCTCCTACTCGAAATTCATTAGGTTTAATATGTTTATCATGCAAATTTTTCATTCTTTCCTTATAAATTTCGGAGTTTGAGTATGCATAATTTCTAAGTTCGTCTAATTCATTTAATTGACAAAATCGATTTTTACCAGCAAATTCTAAATCTAAGTTTACATTTTTAATTGCCCAGTAGGCTGTGTGTGCAATTTCTACTGGTAAGTGACAACTTTTTCCGTAGACGAGCTTATATGGGGTTGTACCTATTGTTGTTTTATAAGCAGTTCGAAAAGCCCATAAAGCATCATCTAATTTATCTGCCCATTCCTTTTTTTTAACCCTACGGTTTTTTCAAGTATTCGTTTTAAACCTCTATTAGTCACTTCGGCTTGTCCGTTTGTTTGAGGGTGATACGCTGTTGAGACCCGGTGATAGACCCCATATCTTGTTAAAATTTTTTCAAGTTGATGGTTGCAAAAATGGGTACCTCTATCACTTATTAGTGCTTTAGGTGTGCCAAAACGAGAGAATAATTTTTTTAGAAATCTTACCACAACTCTTCCATCATTTGTTGGAAGTTCCTCGGCCTCGGCCCATTTAGACAAGTAGTCTACTGCCACAAGTATATATTTGTTTCCTTTTGATGGTGGGAAAGGTCCCATAAAGTCGAGTCCCCACACGTCAAAAATCTCACAAACAAGAATGCCATTTTGTGGCATTTCGTTTTTGGAAGAAATATTACCTGTTCTTTGGCAAGCATCACAAGTCTTGACAAGACTTTGGGCGTCTTTGTAAATGGTCGGCCAATAAAATCCTGAATCGAATACCTTTCGTGCGGTACTTGCGACACCATGATGCCCTCCGTATGGACCTTCATGACAATGGCGGAGAATTCTTCGTGCTTCGTTACCATGGACGCATCGTCGGATGAGTTGGTCGGCACACATTTTGAAAATATATGGATCTTCCCAAAAATAGTGTTTCACATTAGCAAAGAATTTTTTTCTTTGATGATGTGGCCAACCTTTTGCGACTATACCGCTAGCTAGGTAGTTAGCATAGTCGGCGTACCATGGTTCTTCTTTGTATTCCACCATTTCTAGGGACTCAGTCGGAAATTTTTCGTTGATTTGCTCATCCCTGGTTGCCTCCAAAGCTGGGTCTTCTAAGCGTGAAAGATGATCTGTTGCGGTGTTTTCTGCTCCTCTTTTGTCTTTGATTTCAATATCAAATTCCTGGAGGAGTAGAATCCACCGAATCAAACGTGGTTATGCATCCTGCTTTTTGAAGAGATATCGAATGGCTACATGATCTGTATAGACTATAGTTTTAGAAAGAACAAGATAAGAACGGAATTTATCAAAAGCAAATACCACAGCTAGTAATTCTTTTTCAGTTGTTGTGTAATTTTCTTGTGCATCATTAAGTGTTTTACTAGCATAATAAATTGGGTGGAAATGCTTTTCTTTTCTTTGTCCCAAGACAGCTCCAACTGCAAAGTCACTCGCATCACACATGATTTCGAAAGGAAATTTCCAATCAGGCGCTATCATGATAGGTGCATTGACTAACATTTCCTTTAGGGTTAGAAATGCTTGATTGCAATTCTTGTCAAAGAAGAAAGGAGCATCTTTTTCAAGTAATTTTGTTAGAGGCCTAGAAATTTTAGAAAAGTCTTTGATAAACCGCCTATAAAATCCGGCATGCCCTAGGAAACTTCTGATAGCTCTAACGGAGGATGGAGGTGGTAGTCGAGAAATTGTATCTATTTTGGCTCGATCCACTTCCATTCCTTCGCTTGAGATTTTATGAGCGAGTACTATTCCCTCCGTTACCATGAAATGGCATTTTTCCCAGTTAAGGGCGAGGTTAGTTTCCTCACATCGGGATAGCATTCGTTCAAGGTTATCGAGGCATTGGTCGTATGAATCCCCAAAGATAGAAAAGTCGTCCATGAAGACTTCCATTGTCTTTTCTATCATGTCATGGAAAATGGCTACCATGCAACGTTGGAATGTTGCGGGGGCATTACATAGACCAAACGGCATGCGTCGATATGCAAAAGTTCCATAGGGACATGTAAAAGTTGTCTTTTCTTGGTCTTCGGGTGCTATCGGGATTTGAAAGTAACCTGAAAAACCATCCAAGAAACAGTAAAATTTATGACCGGATAATCTTTCTAACATTTGATCAATGAAGGGTAAAGGAAAGTAATCTATACATACTCTCCATCCTGTGACGGTTCTCGTTGGTATTAGTTCATTCTTTTCATTAGTTATTACCGTCATACCCCCTTTCATTGGAACTACTTGGACGGGACTTACCCAAGGACTATCGGAGATAGGATAGATAAGTCCGGCGTCAAGTAATTTGATGACTTCGTTTTTAACCACTTCTTGAACATTTGGATTTACTCGACGTTGTGGTTGTATTACCGATTTGTAATCATCATTCATTAAAATTTTGTGCGTGTACATGGAAGGACTTATTCCTTTGATGTCTACAAGTTTCCAAGCGATCGCGTTTTTATGTTTTTTCAAAAGACTAATTAATTTTTCTTTTTCTAAACTATCTAATTTAGATGAAATAATTACAGGTAACTTACCGTCTTTGTCTAGAAAAACATATTCCAAACCTTTTGGAAGTTCTTTGAGCTCAAGTAGTGGGTCTTTAGGAGACTCCTTATTTGGTTGCTCATTTTGATCAAGAACTTTAAAAGTTTGTTCTATGGCGACCTCTTCTTCAACAAAGTGGTCAATCTTTTCACTTGTATCGAGTGGTTCATCTTCATCTTCAATTAGGGGGTCATTGTTGCCGAATGGATATTTCATTGACCGCTCAAGATTGACACTTCTTTTAAATGCTCCTAATTGAAGAGGTAGATTGTTGAACTTCCGGTTTTTCAAAGCTTCGTGAGTTTTTACAAATGGTCGTCCAAAAGTTTGTTCTATGGCGACCTCTTCTTCAACAAAGTGGTCAATCTTTTCACTTGTATCGAGTGGTTCATCTTCATCTTCAATTAGGGGGTCATTGTTGCCGAATGGATATTTCATTGACCGCTCAAGATCGACACTTCTTTTAAATGCCCCTAATTGAAGAGGTAGATTGTTGAACTTCCAGTTTTTCAAAGCTTCGTGAGTTTTTACAAATGGTCGTCCCAACACTAGGGGAGCGTCATCGACGATGACAAAGTCGGTGGGAACTACCATTTGATTTGTTTGAACCAAGACATCCTCAACTATACCGATTGATTTTATTACCTTCCGATTGGATAGAAAAATGGGTATTTGAAGTGGAGAAAAATCACTAATACTTAGTTTTTCGAAAATGTAGTTGGGCATTATGTTAACACAAAGATCTTTATCGATTGTGACATTACTAATAAACGAATTTTGAAAGAAACATGGAACCGGTGTAATGTTAATTTCAAATGGGTCTTCTTTTATTAGCGAGGTTTGATCATTAGTTAACTTAACACTTACTGTTTCGTCAATTTTAGTGTTAGTGTTTAACTCTTTTAAAAACTTAGCATGAGTGGGTACTAAACAATGATTTTCAAAAGAAGGTGACAAGAGATTAATTTCTTCAAAATTAGACTCTTCTTGAATTTTATCGTTATCGGACTCACCTTTTTCATTGTTTAACTCATGTGTCGGTTCTTCACTTATTTGTTCTTCCATTTTTACACTTTCGGTTATCTCTTCTTTATTTAATTGTTCTCTTGCGCGGGACTCCTCTTCCCTTGCGCGAGATTCTTTTATGTAACGATCGATAACTCTAAGGTGTTCTAATATCCTCTCGGTCACTTCGGTTATAGAAAAAGGATCGGAATTTTCAAAGCTTGAATCCGGTTGTTCGATCCTTTGTTCCTCATAATACCCATGTGAAGTAGATGGTTCACACCATTGTTCTTCATTGTAAGCATATGATGGATAAGGTTCGTAATTTTGTTCTTCATAATACTTATATGAGGTGGGTTGTTCATGCCATGGTTCCTCATAGTAAGCGTACGAAGGTGGTGGCTCATATCTTGGTTTCTCAAAGTATGAGTATGAAGGCTCATACCTTGGTTCATCAAAATATGAGTATGAGGGAGGAGGTTCATACCTTTGGTCTTCATAGGATGTGTATGAAGTTGATGGCTCGTACCTGGGCTCCTCATAGAAGGTGTATGAAGTGGATGGTTGATATGAGTGACTATATTGAACCGAGTGCGGATTACTACAATTAGTGCAATAGTTACTCCTATAATCATCCTCCTCATAGGTGTAGTTGTAACCTCCTGAGTATTGATCCATAAGAATCACTCAGCAGACCACAACCAAGTCTCGAGATCTGAAAACAAAAATAAAAACGGAAACAGAGGCTGGACACGGCCCCGTGTTCAGTGAGCACGGCCCCGTGTTCAGGGTCTGTATCTGGGCGTTTTAATTAAATTTACTGATTTCGTTGAACACGGGGGCGTGTTCAGTGAGCACGGCCCGTGTTCAAGCTACTGTTACTGGGTGTTTTATGAAAATGTGCAGCACGGCCCCGTGTTCAGTGAGCACGGCCCGTGTTCAGGTTACTGTAAATGCAAAACTAAACTAAAATGCAGAAAAATGTGTGCTCGTTTTAAAAAGGTTTTGAAAAACTGATTAGGCCGTCGATTTTAAGCTTTCTTAAAATCCTTGTGTCCCCGGCAACGGCGCCAAAAACTTGATGCGTGTGAAGTGTACATATAAGTTTAAGTATATTTTAAGCCCTTTTACACTTTTTAGTCAAGTTTTAAATTTATAAAACACGATATTTACTAACACTAAACACACATATGGGTAAGTGCACCCATCGTGAGCGTAGTATAGTGTTGGCAAGATACCGAGGTCGTCCAAGGACACAAGAGCTTTTAGTACCGGTTTATCCTCAACGTCTAATCAAATTAAAAGTTTAGAAAAATATTTTAAACTAAGAAAATAAAAATTAACTAAATGCTGAAAAATAAAAATAAAAGAAGAACAGATAGACAAGATGAATCACTTGGCTCTGACTCATGTTTAGTGTAACCTTTGATTATTTCTGCACTTTTTCACTTATTTAAGAGATTATCTTAGTTATTGTCCCTCTTTTGGAGGTGACGTTACCCTCAACCCAGTAGTTTGAGTCAGCAAGGATACAATCCTAAAGGGTCGGATTATTGAAAGATAATTAATTAAGTTATTAATGCAAATTATGGTAGGCCCCTCTTTTGAAGGTGACGTTACCCTCGACTAAGTAGTCTGAGTCTGCAAGGATACAGTCCTAAGTAGTCGGGTTATAGTATTAATAGTAGTTTAACTTATGAGGGGATCAAAGAGTTTGGACCCCCGCCATCCAATACCGCTAAGTATTGAAGGAGGTCCTACTAAATTTGACCCAGGTCCCTTGCAGGATCTCTAAACGCTGAACAACGGCAAGACTCTTACCAAACCGTTCCCTTAACCCCCGACCAGGTAGCCAACATACCTCCATATAGACCGTGGAGATATGAATGGTGAAAATCTTTTATTTTATATAGACAGTAAAATAATGCCAAGACACCACGGACAAACGATAAGGAAGAATCACCTTCAACATAAGAAACTAGTTATTAAAGTCATTAATACATAACCAATTAAAAAGTGTGAAAAGATTAAAAATAAAAAGTATTACACTAGACACTTTGTCTTCACCAAGTGATGTAAGAGACTTAGGCAAACATGGCCTTGATTGTCAAGAACTCTTACGATCAATCTTGGATCCCGACACGACTCACACACTCTATGATGGACAATGGATGATGGTGGGGGATGATGGTGTTATGGTGGTGGTGGGTGGTGGGTGAAGTGTGAGAGAGGTGGTGTGCCAAGGGATGATTTGAGCTTGAGCCAAGCACTCCTATTTATAGGCTGAACAGAAGCTTCGGCACGGCCCCGTGTCCAGTGGGCACAGCCCCGTGTCCACATCCTTCTCTTTCTTCATTAATTGCTCTTGTCTTTATTAGTTGACCATGCCCCCATGTTCGCTGAGCACGACCCCGTGTGCAGAAGCATATCTGTACTATGAAGATTTGCCTGGATTCTGCGAATCTTATAGTTGACCACGGCCCCGTGCCCGCTGAGCACGGCCCCGTGGTGGGCAATAGAAGCTTCTACCACTTTGTCTTTTCTGCTGACACTTGGGCACGCCCCCGTGCTGGCTGAGCACGAGGCATGTCTAGTCTTCTGTCTTCTTGTTTTGCTTGGGAAGATGCTGTCGTGGGGTCGGGCATGTCACGTTTGTTCCTTTTCTTGTATTTATGTTTGATTTTGCTGTCTTTTTGCTTCTTTTGTTAATTTGAGCTCATTTAATCATGAAAATACAAAAGGAAGACAAAAGCACACTTTTTCTAACATTAGTACTAAAAAGGGTTAGTTTTATGCCACAATTGATGTAATTTATATGTTGCATTTTGCACACATCAGTCATCATGTTGCACAGCAAGCTTGTAAGCAATGCACTACGTGTGGTAAACTTGGGCATCTGGCCAACATTTTTCGTTTGGGTCAGAATCAAGCTGCTCAGGTTCAAGCTCCAGTTCAGGGGAATGCTGCGAGATTTCCACCTGGATCATGTTTCAATTGCGGAGAGTTTGGTCATTTCCGCAACAACTGCCCGAGGTTGGTGAATGCAAATGCCAATGCGAAAGCGAATGTCAACGCGAATGTGAATCCCGCTCGTGGATGAGCGTACAACCTGAATGCAAATGAAGCGAGGGCTGGCAACGAGGTGGTTAATGGTACGTTTCTTGTTCACAATCGACCTACATCTGTTCTTTTCAATTCTGGTGCCGATAGAAGTTTTGTTTCGTTATCTTTTGAGCCTTTACTTACGATACCTAGAACTAAACTGAGGAAACCCTTATATGTCGAAGTTGCTACTGGTAAACCCCTTTTTCTCGATTCTGTTATTCGTGATTGTCAGTTGAAACTTGATAACCATCTTTTTCCTATTGACCTCACACCGATGCAACTTGGGAGTTTCGATATTATCGTTGGAATGGATTGGTTAACCAAACACCATGCTGAGGTGGTTTGTTTCGATAAGATCGTTTGTGTTCCTCTTTCGTCTGGCGATGTTCTGGAAGTTCGTGGTGAGAAACCATCTGGTGGATTGAAACTCATGTCGTGTACGAAAGCCCAAAGTTATCTACGAAAAGGATATGTTGCTTTTCTGGAACATGTCACCGAGGAGAAAGGCAAGAGCAAGAGTATTCAGGATATTCCGATTGTTCGGGATTATCCAGAGGTGTTTCTTAATGAACTGCCTGGTTTGCCTCCAGTTCGTCAAGTCGAGTTTCATATTGATCTTGTACCCAATGCCAACCCGATTGCGAAAGCCCCTTATCGTCTTGCACCGTCGGAGATGCAAGAATTATCGAAACAGCTTCAAGAGTTATCTGATAAAGGATTCATCCGTCCAAGCTTTTCACCATGGGGCGCTCCTGTCCTCTTTGTGAAAAAGAGAGATGGATCTTTTTGAATGTGTATCGATTATCGTGAGCTTAATAAGCTTACCATCAAGAATCGATATCCCCTACCTCGAATCGATGATCTCTTTGATCAGCTACAAGGTGCTACCTGGTTTTCCAAGATCGACCTGCGTTCTGGGTATCATCAACTTCGTGTTCTCGAAGAAGATATTCCCAAAACTGCATTCCGCACAAGATATGGGCATTACGATTTCACTGTCATGCCTTTTGGTTTGACAAATGCCCCAGCTATCTTCATGGACTAAATGAATAGGGACTGTAAACCTTATTTAGACAAGTTCAACATTGTGTTTATCGACGATATTCTTGTTTATTCAAAGTCTCGAGCCGATCACGAGCAACACCTTCGTTTGACTTTGGAACTTCTGAAGAAGAAACAACTTTTTGCTAAATTCTCCAAGTGTGAATTTTGGCTTAAAGAAGTTCAATTTTTGGGTCATATAGTCAACGAGCAAGATATTCATGTGGATCCATCCAAAATTGCTGCAATTAAGGATTGGAATACACCGACGACACCCACAGAGATTCGATCTTTTCTTGGTCTTGCTGGATATTATCGTCGGTTCATTTCGAATTTCTCTAAGATTGCGATTCCACTCACTGCTTTGACTCAGAAGAATAAGCCTTTTGAGTGGGGACCCAAGCAAGAAGAAGCGTTTCAAAAGCTGAAACAGAAGCTATGTGATGCTCCTGCCCTATCTTTGCCCGAGGGAAACGATGATTTCGTTGTCTATTGTGACGCATCGAATTTAGGCCTTGGTTGCGTTCTTATGCAATGAGGTAAGGTGATAGCTTATGCATCAAGACAGCTAAAAGTTCACGAGAAGAACTACACAACTCATGATCTTGAGTTGGGAGCTGTGGTTTTTGCACTCAAAATCTGGAGACATTATCTTTATGGCACAAAGTGTGTGGTTTTCACAGACCACAAAAGTCTTCAGCATATTCTTAATCAGAAGGAGCTGAACATGAGGCAACGATGTTGGGTTGAACTCCTAAACGATTATGATTGCGAGATTCGCTACCATCCTAGTAAGGCGAATGTCGTAGCCGATGCGCTTAGTCGAAAGGAGCGAGTCAAGCTTCATTCTGTTCGAACTCTATCTGATATTCAAACTCGTGTTCTTCAAGCTCAACAATTTTGTGTTGCACAAAATTTGATGGGTAAGGAATTACCACGTCAACTTGAGCTTAAACTCGAAACGAAAGACGATAGGTTACTCTATTTCAAGTATCGTTTGTGGATTCCTAAACAAGACGATCTTCGCACTTTAGTGATGGACGAATCTCACAAGTCTCGATATTCTATCCATCCTGGTGCTGATAAAATGTACAAGGATCTTCGTATTCAGTACTGGGGGCCTGGTATGAAGAAAGATATTGACATGTATGTATCGTAATGCCTAACTTGTCTCAAAGTCAAGGCTGAACATCAACGACCTTATGGCTTGCTTGTACAGCCAGAGATACCGGTTTGGAAGTGGGAGAACATTGCGATGGATCTCATCACTAAGTTACCATGTACATCTAAAGGTCACGATGCGATTTGGGTTGTTATCGATCGTTTAACGGAGTCAGCTCATTTTATTCCGATTCGCGAGGATCTATCGGCTGATAAACTTTCAAAGATTTATGTTGATGAGATTGTATCTCGACATGGTGTTCCTTTGGATATCATATCTGATCATGCTGCTCGATTTTCATCTCATTTTTGGAAGACCATGCAATCTTCTTTGGGAACCCAACTAAATCTAAGCACTGCTTATCATCCCTAAACAGATGGACAATCTAAGAGGACGATTCAAACTTTGGAGGATATGCTTAGAGCATGCGTGATAGACTTTGGTGGTAATTGGGATTCTCATCTTCCGTTGATCGAGTTCTCTTACAACAATAGTTATCATGCTAGTATCAATATGGCACCATTCGAAGCTCTCTATGGTCGAAAATGTCGTTCACCTATCTGTTGGAATGAGATCGGTGAAGCTCAGCTTACTGGACCTGAGCTCATTCTAGAAACAACCGACAAAATCAAGAAAATTCGCAATAATCTTGTGACAGCTAGAAGCCGTCAAAAGAGTTATGCGGATATACGACGCAAGCCCTTAGAATTTCAAGTCGGAGACCGTGTCCTACTCAAGGTGTCACCTTGGAAAGGAGTGGTGAGATTTGGAAAGAAAGGAAAACTTGCACCTCAATATGTTGGACCATTTAAGATTGTGGAAAGGATTGGGAAGGTTGCCTATCGACTCGAGCTACCTCCAGAGCTTGGAAATATTCATCCGACTTTTCACGTGTCCAATTTTCAAAAATGTTTAGCTGATGCTGATCTTCACATTCCACTCGATGAGATTCGAATCGATGAAACGATGCACTTTGTCGAGAAACCCGTGGAGATCGTGGACCGTGCATTCAAACAGTTGAAGAACAAACGGATTCGATTGGTCAAGGTTCGTTGGGAGTCCAAGCGTGGCCCAGAGTTCACTTGTGAACGTGAGGACCAAATGAAGCCGAAATATCCGCATTTGTTTTCACAAGCTTCCTCTAGTTAAAATTTCGGGACGAAATTTCCTAGAGTAAGAGAGACTGTGCCAACTGTGTTCTGTAATCAATGTATAATGTAAAACAATGTTAGTTATCAATAAAACAATGTGCTTTGGTGTTATTATATGTTTTTTGGTGTTATATTGTGTGTATTTGTGTTTGATGATTTTACGATTTGATTCGATTCCGATTTCAAGCTTTAAATCGCTTTCTGGAAGGTTATACGCAAACGGGTGCGTAAACGCAGTCAGTATAACATGACAAACACTCTGAAATAGTGAAATAGGCTTAACATACCTTAAATAACCCTCACATAACTTAGAAATAAGTTTTGGATGGTTTGGTGTGTTGAAATCAAGTTTGTTCGATCGCAGGGACTAGTTGTGTCAAACTGTGAAACTATACCGATTTGTATAGTAACGAACATTCCGGAACTTGATCATAAGTTAAACATACCCTAAATATCCTTTACATAGCTTAGAAATAGGCTTTGAGGGGTTCGGTATGCTAAAACAAACTTTATTGATCAATAGGGCTAAAAGCGTCAAAAAGTGCATAAGTTTGCATTTTCGCGCATATCTTACGTTCTGAATATATCCAGACATCCAAAAATTTATTAAATCATTAAAATATTTTATTTTAGTGATTGGCATGATAAAATTTCATTCGTCGCTTAATTTGGATCGTTTTTGCATTCGTTACGACTTCCGTCGTAATTAGCCGAACAACGCAACCGTACGACCAAACGAGCCAACATCCGAGATATTTTTTTAGCACATTTTAAGTTCCCTATACTTTAACTTCATTTTAGATCTTTGAAATGGGGTTAACGGGGCTTAAACGTGCCAAAAATGCATCGAAAACCAAGTTTGGGGCTTCAGGGACTAAAACTGTCAAACTTTGAAAGTTGCTGACCTGCAAGGTCCTTATGGACCGTATAGACATATGCTTACGGTTTGTAAGCAGTCTCCAGCACATCAGAATTGCAGAAACATTGAATCTGGCCTTTACCACCTACTCTAATGGTTTTTAACCGCTGATTTATGATTCTATGGACTGGTTTTTGAGTACCCATGGTATTCTAAACTATGTGCCCAAGTGTAAGGCCTAGATTAAAGCTCAAAATTCGTGAAACGATCCTAACGGTTTACCTAATTCTATAAATACCCATGCCCTTCATTTGGTTTCTCCACACTTGATCTGAATTACACTCTAAGTTTGTGACACTCTAGGTTTTCCCGAGCAACCTTCTTGTATTGGCACTGCGTGTACATATATTATTAAATGAAAGTTCATGAATTTTCTTGATGAGCAATGTGATCCTTGCATTAAGTTATGTGTATGTAGTATATATATATGTGTATGTTTATATTGGCGAACCGAAACCACAAGGACCCGACCCGAGACCACTCACTCGGTCTCTAGTGACACAGAACAGTGGGCCGCACCCACTCGCATAATCTAGCCCAATTACCCTCTAGCCCACTCGAAACTCCTTAGGGTGCACGGCCCTTGAATGAGTTATAAAACCCCCACATCAGCCGACTTACCTCTTTTGGACAACAATCATTCTCCCACAAATTCCCAAACATTCTCTTATTCTCCCTCTCTCACCTCATCCACTTTCTCTCACTAAAAACCCTAAACCTCATTAATCAACCCCCATTCTCTTGAATTCAACAAGTGGCAGCTAGTAGCTCGGAAGCTAGCTATTGTTCATCACTCAAGGGCCTTCTCCCAACTGTTTTTCCTCTCTTACATTCGAACACCATTCGGTTAGTGTGGTCTATTTGATTTATGATAATGTGTGATAAAGGTGGTTGTTTGTGAGTGGAATAGGTGTTTAACAAGGTGACCTTTGAATGATAAAAATATGAACTAAATGATATGCATGACTATAGGCTGATTAAGACATTTTTATGATTTTTGCACATAAATGTTCTTAAAGAAAGAAATGAGATATTACATGATTGTTGCTTATAAAATGCATGTTATGTGTGTTGTAATGTTGTAGGCTTATTGACCTTGCTTTTAGGTCCATATGGATAAATCTGAGAATCATAGTGAATGTGTTTGTTTGGATAATCAAGTTAAGAAAACCCTAAATGAAGAGCTATTTGAATATGATATGAACATTTGAAAAATGCTTGTTTGATCCGTTTTGATTAGGAATTAGACAAGAAAACATGTTTGTAACATTTGATTGGCTAGTACACAAAATCATGATATTACAATTCTATTGGATAGTACAAGTTTGGACAGGTTCTAGAAGGATTCTACCGGTGTTGCACCCAGGGTTGCGAGTTGAGACCCCTGGTTGCGACCCGAGACCTCTTCTTGACAAACTCGAGACAAGCTGCAGACTTCAAGGACTAGAGACCAGCAAGATCTCGACACGAGATCGGACTCGAGATCCTCAAAAGTGCAACACAATGCTCACTACTCGAGACCTTCTGGATGCGACTCGAGACCTTGTATTCTCGAGTCGAGACCACCTGGTCTTGACAGGGCTGCTCGTCTCCGTTATTAGGCTAAAGTGTGTGTGGACTGTCTATGCCTGCTACTGTTAACCAGGACTCTGTGATACATGCTGCTGTTAACTGTTAGTATGATAGGATATGCCCAATAACACCTTGTGATCTGGATGCTGTGTGTTAACTGTACTGCTCATGAGTGCTAGTATAATCTGGATGCTATGTGTTAGATACGTGTTAGACATACGTGACTTGTTTGTACCCGAGCCTGACCCATACTGGTAACCATGTTAGGACGTGGTGACCAGCGTGCTTGACTAAGTAAACTAATCTGCCGAGCAACCCAAGGTGAGTTCACAACTTTTAAAGAATGCGTTCCCAGTGGTTGGGAAACAAAACTTAAAACAACGTTATCCCCTTGTGAGGGATACAAACCTACTTTTCTCCCCTTATGCGGGACCCTTAGTTAATTACTATTTTTATTGGATGCAACAAGCAATACTAAAGGAAACTCTATCACTCAAGTCCCTACTACTTAATACCGATTAGTCGCCGGGGCCAGGCGAACGGGTTATTAGTTGATAGCGCTATTTAGGTCTCACCAGCCTCACACCATGCCCGCGTATGGGATCGGGAGTGAACTAATAGACTCTGGCAAATCGTCAATGATGATAGAACATTGACAAACGGGGCACTTTATGGAAACGTACGGTCGCATAGTATTCGGTATTGTAAACGGTTTAGTAGCTTACTTTTGGGGTAGCTCCCCATGGCATGGTATAAATGAGTAAAATTAACTGTTGAAACAAGTTTTTGGAACTAAAAACTATACAAACTCGTGAACTCGCCAACATTATGTTGATACCCTACTGCATGATTTGCAGGTACCCAGTGACTCAGGAGCTTGCAGCTTGGGGATGTGTAGTGGTCGTCTTAACCCGTGTGTTGGGTTCTATAATAAACCTAAACTATGAACTTTGTTTGAACTTTGTTGCCTAAGCTTCCGCTACATACTTAAACTGCTATTTGAACTTAAAACTTTTGATCTTTAATTATGGTATTTACTAACCCTTGTGGTTGGTGAACATTGTTACTATTATTAATTGAATGCTCAGTATAATTGGTGGCTGGATCCTGGTCAGTCGCACGCCTCGCGGTAGTACTCCGCTCATGGATTTGAGGGTGCGACAGATTGGTATCAGAGCCATTGGTTATAGTGAACTCGGTTTTAAAAAGAAAGTCTTTTTGAGAAAAACCAGACTATAACCCATGACTCGTGACGACACTACACTCCAAGTGCAAGACTCGATGTATTAGACCTCATGGCTCGGACTTGTGTTTACTTTCTTGTTTGTTCTATGTCTATGCTCTACTATACGTACTAGTGTGCCTAGTTGTGTACACCTCCCTCTTCTATCTCATTCTCGCTACATTACGATATCGCACCCATATTGTGTTTTCTGGTTATGAAGACAATGAGTGGACGCGGAAGAGGAAACGTTAGCATGGATCAGGCTCAGTTCACTAACCTGATCAACACGGTGGCTGCAGCTTTCGCAGCTCACCCTGGAGGTAAACTCGTTATTTTAGGATGTTTAGATCCTACCCCCTCATCGTCTTTTCACCCTTAAACCTATTCGCTTCGCTTCTCACAACAGGTCAGCATGCGCCTGCGCAACCACGTGTTTGTACTTTCAAGATCTTTATGGATTGCAAGCCTCTCCCTTTCAATGGCACTGAGGGTGCCATAGGTCTTCTGCACTGGATTGAGAAGGCCGAAGCCATTTTTGCTGTCCGCGAATGTCCCCCTGCTAATTGGGTGAAGTTTGCTATTGGTACGCTTGAAGGAAACGCGCCTTCGTGGTGGAAAGCGTAGATTCAGATGCTTGGTTTGGAAACTGCTAATGCTACTGCGTGGGAAGATTTCAAGAACATGACCAAGGAAGAGTACTGTCATAGGGATGACATCCACAAGCTCGAAAATGAGTACTTCGAGCTTAAGATGGTTGGATCAGAGATTGAGACATACACCAAGCAGTCCGACGACTACGCTGCTCTCTGCCCAAACATGTCTCGACCTACTTATCGAAGGATCGAATTGTACATCAAGGGTTTGGCTCCAGAAATCCAGATTTTGGTCACTTCAGCTAACCTCGCTACCATTCAGCCAGTCATCCTTCTTGCTCACAAACTCACTGATCAGGCTGTGGAACAGGGCAAGCTGCCCAAAAGGATCAGTGCTACTGCTAGAACTTCTGGTGATAACAAGCGTAAGTGGGAAGGAAACCAGAGCAAGGATGCTAACCCCACTCAGGCCCCAACTCAGCAAAGGAAAACTGAAAACAACAAGGGCTCTCAGCAACAGGGTGGCTATCGAGGAAACCACCCTAAGTGTAACAAGTGTAGCCGACACCACAGTGGGCCATGTGGCAAAAGTCAGTGTCAGCGATGCAACAAGATGGGGCATGAAGCTAAAGACTGCAGGAGCTAGCTTCCAGCTAGGCAGAATCAGCAACAACCACAACAGCAGCAAGGAAACAACCGTGGATGCTTCAAGTGTGGAGCAACGGGGCACATGCGAAGGGATTGCCCTGAACTGAACTAGAATCACAATAACAACCAGGGTGCTGGAACCAACGATCAAAACAACAATGCTGGAAATGGTGCAAGAGGAAGGGCTTTTGTGATTGGAGCTGGAGAAGCTAGGAATGATCCCAACGTCGTAGCGGGTAAGTTCCTAGTTGATGATCGTTACGTTACTATATTGTTTGATTCTGGAGCCGATGCTAGCTATGTATCCCTACGTATTAGTAAGAAGCTTAAGCGTACGCCTATGAAATTAAGCTCTAAGCATACTGTCGAGTTAGCAAATGGTAGAAACATTGAGGCCTCACACGTGATAAGTAACTGCAAACTAGTATTGTCTGGTCAGACCTTTAGCATCGATATTTTCCCTATCGTTCTTGGAAGCTTCGACGTCGTCATTGGCATGGATTGGTTATCCAAACATCGGGCTAAAATCCTCTGTCAAGAGAAAATGGTTCGTATTCCCCGTCCTTCTGGAAAACCCCTCATCGTTCAAGGTGACAAAGGTGGAGAAGTCACAGGCATCATCTCGTTCTTAAAAGCCCAGAAGTGTTTACGAAAGGGGCACACCGCTATCTTAGCACTTGTCACCGACACACAGGAAAAGAGGATCGAAGATTTTCCAGTGGTACGGGACTACCCCGAGGTATTTCCTGAAGAATTACCTGGACTCCCTCCTCACCGTCAGGTCGAATTTCAAATCGAGCTAACTCCCGGAGCGACACCTATAGCTCGTGCGCCTTATCGACTAGCCCCCGCTGAGCTAAAGGAACTTTCTACGCATCTACAAGAACTTTTGGATAAAGGATTTATCCGTCCTAGTTCGTCACCCTGGGGAGCACCAGTGCTCTTTGTCAAGAAGAAGGATGGCACATTCCGTATGTGCATCAACTATCGTGAGCTAAACAAGGTTACCATCAAGAACCGCTACCCTCTTCCACGTATCGACGATCTATTCGACCAGTTGCAAGGATCAAGCTAGTACTCCAAGATTGATCTGCGATCGGTAGGGTTGTAAACGAACCGAATGAACACGAACAATTCCTTGTTCATGTTCGTTCGTTAAGGAAATAAATGTGTTCACGAACGGTTCATGAACAGTTACCGAACGAGATTTTATGTTCGTGTTCTTTCATTAAGGAAATGAGCGTGTTCACGAACGGTTCACGAACACAAATAAATTTGACGAATGCGACGAAGGATAAAGGTGGATGGCCCAGAGAGTAGCACTAGAACTTGAATTCCTTATTATGAAACGGTCAAACGGAGGTCGATCGTATTCGTCAATGTAAATAATAAGAAATGAAAGGGAAATGGTGCATAAACAAGGTGAAACAGGGTTTTCCAAGTTTAATTATTAGGGTAATAAAATAAATATAAGTTTAATAATATAAACTGTATAGATAAAATATATGAAAGTACAAAAATCTTTCATTAAAACACAAACAAGCGAACATAAACGAACATAAATGAACGAATGTTCACGAACACATTAACGAACACCTTACCGAACGTTCACGAACACAATTGAACGAACGAGACCTTTGTTCATGTTCGTTCATTTAACTAATCGAACGAAATTCCTTGTTAGTGTTCGTTTCGTTTATTAAACGAACGAACATGAACGAACTTCCCGCCGAACGGTTCACGAACTGTTCGCTGAACGTTCGGTTCGTTTACAGCCCTATCGGGTTATCATCAGTTGAGAGTTCGCGATGAGGACATCTCCAAAACTGCGTTCAGAACTCGTTATGGTCATTACGAGTTTCTCGTCATGCCATTTGGGATGATCAACGCGCCTGCGATTTTTATGGATCTCAGGAACCGAGTGTGCAAACCCTACCTCGACAAGTTTGTGATTGTTTTCATCGACGACATCCTAATCTACTCAAGGAGCCAAGAAGAGCATGAACAACACCTGCGCCTTATTCTCGAACTCCTTCGCAATGAGCAACTGTATGCCAAGTTCTCGAAATGTGACTTCTGGCTCCGAGAAGTCCATTTCCTTGGACACGTGGTCAATAAGGATGGAATCCACGTCGACCCAGCTAAGATTGACTCTATAAAGAATTGGCCTACACCTAAGACTCCGACCGAAGTTCGCCAATTCTTGGGATTGGCAGGATACTATCGTAGATTCATCAAGGGATTTTCGAAGGTCGCTCAACCCCTCACGACTCTCACCCAGAAGGGTATTGCTTACAAATGGAATGATGCTCAGGAGTCTGCTTTTCAGAAGCTAAAGGATAACCTCTGTAGTGCTCCTATTCTCTCGTTACCTGACGGTACCGACGACTTTGTGGTTTACTGCGATGCGTCTATTCATGGGCTCGGTTGCGTGTTGATGCAACGCGAGAATGTTATTGCTTACGCTTCTCGACGACTCAAGATTCACGAGAGGAACTACACGACACACGACTTGGAACTCAGAGCGGTCGTATTTGCACTAAAGATTTGGAGGCATTACTTGTACGGTACCAAGTGCACAATTTACACCGATCACAAGGGTCTCCAGTATATTTTGGAACAGAAGGAGTTGAATATGAGGCAACGAAGATGGGTAGAACTCCTTAACGATTACGAATGCACGATCAAGTATTATCCAGGCAAGGCCAATGTGGACTTGTTGATTGAGAGATTAGAAAGTCACGAGTTGGAGTTAAAGAAGACGCACAAAGTCAATCACTCATCATACCAGCAGAACTTGGATTTGTATTATCCAAAGAGCATGATGCCAAAGAACACATCTCCCAAGACTGCATTTTCTGCTGAGAATGTCTCCACGACGAGCAAAGAAAGTCAAAGCAGTGGATATCACAGTGGGTCTTCATCAAATTCAAACCAGTCTGATGCAAAGAACTTACTTCAATGCAACATCGCTGTAGACTTAAAGAACGCTCAGAACTTCAGCGAGGAGTCTGCCAAACAACAGATGGTGTTCCTAGCATCTGTGCTAGAATCTTATGAAAGTCTTGTAGCAGGGAAGATAGGCAACACCAACCTGACAAAAGAAGATTATGATCAGATAGATCCTGAGGAGATGGAACTAATCGACATAAGGTGGTGTATGGCCAGTGCAGTTCGTCGAGCACAGCGTTTCATGGAGATAACCGAGAGAAAGTCAATTGGTGGACCATCTACAAAGTTGGGCTTTGACAAGTCTAAGGTGACGTGCTTCAAGTGCAAACAGAAAGGTCACTTTAAGCGTGAATGCAGAAACGCGTATGCTGATGAGTCTGAAAACCCGTTTAGAGAAGATTACTACAAGAAGGCTATATATCATCAGAACAAATCGGAGCCGCCAAGAATGAAACAGATTGAAGATAACAAAGAAAAATCTAGAGCTCTTGCAGTGATTCACGATGATGAAGGTTACGACTGGAGTGAGTTGTTACCTGAAGAGGATGCGGTTGGATATGCTTTCATGGAAAAAACTGAACCTATTCCTTGGAAAGATAACAGAACTGAAGAACAGAAGTATAATCACAGAAAGTTGTTAGCCACGAACAGATTGATCAGAATATCTGGTATCTATTCTGAAGCAAAAAGAGCAAAAAGATGGGATCCAGACAGAGAATGTTATCTTGACCCCTATGGAAACATTGCTATTGATCATAACACTCTTGATGTGGAAACCATAATCCAAGAGTATAAAGTTGAAGATGATTATTGGCAGAAGAAATGGTGGGGAAGCGGAGAAGATGAAGAGAAAGAGAAGAAGGAGAAAGAAGAGAAAGAGAAGTCAAAGAAGATTGACACTGGGATCATTGACACGACACAGGAGTTGAATGCTGAAAACATGGGAAAGATGTCTGACAAGGTGCTGGCAGCTAAGACGCTAGAGGTAGATTCTAAATCCGTTTCTGAGTCTAAAAGCCAAGTCAGTTCAAACGCGTCAACGACTGAGTCAGGTAAGAAGGTCAGTGGTAAAGTTGACTGCAAAAATTGCATCAAAGAATGCAAGGTTTGTAGTACAAACACTTATCTCAAAGGTAAGAAGATTGAGGATCTGACTGCTAAAGTCAGAAGTGTTGAGGATCAAATCCTTGATAGTGACAAAATGGTGAAAGCTTCAACTGAACGATTAAAAGAATTAACTAACAAAATTGAAACTGATAAAATTGATCAGGAAAAGGTTAGGAAAGAAAACGAAAGGTTAGTTCTTGAAAATCGTCAGATCACTGAAAATTTTGAAAAGCTTAAAAGCACGGTTAAAGATAATGATGATAGAAATGGTAAAACATACAAAGAAAATTGCCAATTGCAATGTGTTTTGAGAATCAAAGAAGAATTAATAAACAAACAATTGGATGAGATTGCTAAATTGAAACTTTAGTTTGAAGAAGCCAAGATTGAGAATGAGCGTATCAATTTGAAATTGAACAGTTACAGCTCTGCAAGCTTTGTTTTGCAACACATTATTCCCAAACCCATCGGGAAAGACAAAGTAGGCGAAGATGTATACTGTGATGGAACTGGGGTTGGGTTTCATCAAGTTCCACCACCAGTTCTAGACAATTCTTCGAAAAAGCAATCTGGGTTGGTTAATCTTGAGGAAGAAAAAGAAGTGAAACTTCCTGATTCAATTGAAGTTACATTTTCTTCATCATCATCTGATGATTGTGTTCAGACAGAGATTGTTAAAAGCACAGCTGAAAGTGTTTTGAATAGTGATTCAGCTGGAGATGATGAATGTTTCTTGAACAAATACATTCCGAAACAAAAGTCCAAAAACAACTTAGGTGATGAACCGGGTCTTGTGATGTACAAGATGGCTGGATCTGATAAGTTGTATTCGGATTCTGAGTTTCCTCTGGAGAATGTAAATGTTTCAAAATTGACAAATGTGTTCAAAATGGTTGAAATCGATTTGTCTGAAGTAAAAAGTTTGAAACAAACAAAAAGGAAAATGAATTTTGAGAAAGATAAAGCTTACTACAAGAAACCTGTAGTTCCACCATGTTTTCATAATAACAATCGAAACAATTGGTCGGGTGGATATCAGGGTGGTAAGAGTTATCAGAAAAGGAGTTTTCAAAACAAAAGGTTTGCTGAAAAGAAGGTGTTTGTGAACGGTTCAAGTTCACTTTCTGATGAGGAAAATGAAAATTTTTTCAAAATCAAATGAAGAATTTTTTGCGAAGAGGGCCTCACAACCTCAGTCTGAAGGCACAAGTCGGGTAGTTGATACTCGTACATGTTTTAGATGCAACAAAGTTGGTCACATTGCAAGAAATTGCACCAATTCCAAGCCTAAGACTGAAGTTGTTGAGAATCAACAGAAGAAGGTTGAAGCAAAAGGAAAAGCTCCAATGGTTGTTGAGAAAGTATTGAAAAATGAGAAAACAAAAGTAAAAATTGAACCAGTTAAGAATGTGGTAACTAAAAATGACAAATTTTATAAACGAGTTGCATCATCTCAACAAACATGGAAGCCAAAAGTTGTTGATAAACCAAAGGTTTCAGAGTCGGAAAAACAATCGTCTTCTACCACACCGGTAAAGATGGATGTTCCTTTGGATTATTATGAAAAATTGGAGAAACAATCTTCTACTTCATCAGAGAAGAAGAATGTTCAAAAGAAAAATCAACCAACCGGTCAACTTAAGATAGATGAGTTTTTCTTATACAAAAAGGTTGAGATTGGATCAGATGAAAGTTTGAAAATGAATGATAAAAATTTTCCGTCACTTTACAATGCTAAAACTCACATCAAAGTCAAGTTACCCGAGTCAAAAGAGGCTTGGGTGGCATCAAAATCTCATTAAAGATTTTGGATTTGCCGGAGCTTCCTAGTTGGTAATCGTGAAGCATGAATCGGCATCTTTATTGAATTGTTTGTGATATGTGCAGGAACTTCCAAGAGCTATTTCACGATGGATTATGGATAGTGGAGCGTCTCGACATATGACAGGGAAGACTGCATTGTTGTACGATGTTAGAAATTTCAATGGAGGTTATGTGGGATTTGCAGGAAATCAAGGTGGTAGAATTGTTGGTGAAGGAACGTTATCCAATGGGACTGTTACGTTTGAAAGAGTTAATTACATTGCTGAGCTGGAGAATAATCTGCTGAGTATCTCACAGATTTGTGACAGGATGTATACCACTCACTTCACAGACAAAGAATGTTTGATTTTGAAGCCAGGATTTGTTATCCCTGAAGAATGGATTATCATGAGGGCACCAAGAGTCAATGATCTGTATGTGTTGGACATGAGTGTAGCTACTACAACCACGGGTCAGGCTCATTGTTTTGTGTCTAGAGCAACGGAGAAAGAATCGAAGTTGTGGCACAGGAAGATGGGGCATATACATCTTAGAAAAATGAATCAGTTGGTGCACAATGATTTGGTTCTTGGAGTTAATATCAAAGGTTTTCATCTGGAAGGGGAGTGCATTAGTTGCATTAAAGGCAAGCAGAAGAAAAAGTCACACCCTAAAAAGCAAGTCAATTCAGTTTCCAGACCGTTAAAGAGACTACATATGGATCTGTTTGGTCCAGTAAACGTCAAAAGTATTACAGGGGATCTCTACTGTCTTGTGGTTACTGATGATTATTCCAGATTTTTGTGGGTATCATTCTTGAAGTCGAAAGATGAAACGTTTGACAGTTTGATGGCGTTGTTCAGAAAAATTGAAAATCTGTACCAAAGGCGTATCAGAAGAATCAGAAGTGATAATGGTACTGAATTCAAGAACAACAAGATGGAAGAATATTGTGATGAAAGAGGTATATTGCATGAGCTTAGTGCTCCGTACACTCCACAGCAAAATGGAGTCGCAGAACGCAAAAACAGGACGCTAATCAAAACAGCCAGAACAATGCTTGCTGATTCAAAGTTACCCATAAATTTTTGGGCAGAAGCAGTTTCCGCCGCATGCTATACACTCAACCGGGTTCTCACCATGAAGAAATTCAACAAGACATGCTTTGAGTTGATCAATAACCGCAAACCGAACCTGAAGTTTTTAGAACCGTTTGGGTCTCCTTGTACAGTTCTAGAGCCTTTTGGTAAATTTGGTCCAAAGAGTATTGAAGGAATATTTGTGGGTTACTCAAGTCCACAAAGACGTGGCTTTGTTCCAAGCATGAAGCAGATCATCGAAGCACAACATGTTGAGTGTCAGGGTTATACTATGCCGCCTCAAAATCCCGGTGACTCATGGCGTTTTAATTACGATAAATTATGGGATTCGTTTGACATGGAAGAAGAAAAGGAAGAAGAAGAAAATTTCTTTGACAAGTTGGATATTCTAAGAGAGTATGAAGAATCGCAGGAAAGGTTCCCAGCTGAGTATTCAAGAAGACCGCAACGAGCTTCAAATGATGATGAAGCAGGTCCAAGCAATGCTGGTGAACATGATGATGTCCAACAAAATGAAGTTGCTCAAGATAATCAGTCGGCACAGAATGATAATCAAGAATCTGAGAACATGCCAGTATTTGATCGTGGTGATTCAGATTCTGAAGGGGAGCAAATTCAGATTTCAAGTCAAACAAACCCAGTCAGTGAACAAGATGCAAATCAAAATGTTACTAATCTGGAAGGTGATGTAGATGTTCCAGGCGAAGTAATGCCACGAACTCTTTCATATCATCCAGAGGAATTGATCATTGGAGAACTGCATACTGGCGTTCGCACTCGAAGACAAATTGATAAAGGGCTTACATGTTTTTATACAACAGTTGCTCCTTTGCAAACTGAATTCTCATTGAGTTGTTTTATCTCACAGGTTGAACCAAGGACTTACAAAGAGGCGCTTACTGAAGATTCTTGGGTCAATGCAATGCAGGAGGAACTGAGCCAATTCGAAAAATTGGGAGTGTGGAAGTTAGTGGATTTACCAGATGGTCAAAGGAAGATAAACACCAAGTGGGTGTTCAAGTGTAAGAGAGACGATAGAGGAGTCGTGGTTCGTAACAAAGCTCGACTCGTAGTCCAAGGTTTCAGTCAGCAGGAGGTAATAGATTTCACTGAAGTGTATGCTCTTGTAGCTCTACTAGAAGCAATCAGAATTTTCCTAGCATTTGCATCATGGAAAAACTTCAAAGTATATCAGTTAGATGTAAAATCAGCTTTTCTCTACAGGAAGGTAAAAGAGGAGGTAGATGTCGGTCAGCTACCGGGCTTCACCGATCCACTTCACAAAGACAATGTCTACTTGCTAGACAAAGCGCTGTATGGTTTACACCAGGCCCCGAGAGCTTGGTACGAGACATTGTCTCAACACCTACTAGCCAACAGTTTCATCCGTGGAAAAGTGGATGCCACTCTCTTCACCAAAGAGGTCGACGGTCATCTTCTGATAGTTCAAATATATGTGGACGACATCATATTTGGGTCAACAAATGAGGATCTATGCAAAGATTTTGAACGAGTTATGAAGCAGAAATTCGAAATGTCATCGATGGATGAGATGAAATTCTTTTTGGGTTTGCAGGTTGATCAACTACCCAAAGGAATTTTCATACATCAAACGAAGTACGTTCATGATATCTTGGAGAAATTCGGGATGTCATGTTCTACTCCAGCTTCCACCCCATTAGCAACGAATCATGGGATAAACCCTGATCTCACCGGAGAGAAGGTAGATGAAACGATGTATCGTTCCATGATCGGTTCGCTGATGTATTTGACAGCTTCAAGACCTGATATCATGTACCCAACCTGCCTCGCAGCAAGATTTCAATCTAACCCGAGAGCTTCGCATATGGTGATTGTGAAAAGGATATTGCGCTACCTGAAAGGAACTCCATCATTGGGGTTGTGGTATCCAAGAGAAGGTGATTTCATGCTCGAAGGGTATTCCGATTCCGATTTCGGATGCTGCAAAGTTAATGCTAAATCAACAACAGCAGGGTGCCAGTTTTTCGGACCACGATTGGTCACTTGGCAATGCAAAAAGCAAACCTCTGTGGCTTTATCCACATGTGAAGCGGAGTATGTATCTGCTAGCAGTTGCTGCTCACGGATCTTGTGGATCCAGCAACAGATGCGCGACTACGGTTTGCAATTTCTAAACACCCCTATCTTTGTTGATAATGAGGCAGCAATTAACATTACTAAAAATCCAGTTCATCACGCTAAAACGAAACACATTGAGATTCGTCATCACTTCATTCGAGATTGTTTCGAGAAGAAGTTAATACGAATTGAGAAAATCCACACTGATGATCAAAAAGCTGATTTACATACCAAAGCATTTGATAAAACACGTTTTCAATATTTGCTAAAACTGAATGGTATGAAGCTTTTATCGGTATTGGAAGAGATCATTGGCGTTGATGAAGGAGACATTGTGGATGATGTTGAGAAGCAATCTGTAATGGTTTGTCGATTTTTTACGTGTTTTGGTATTTAGGGGGAGTATAGGGTAATATTTTCAGAAAATACAAAAACAATAAAAAATGACAAAAATACAAAAACATGAGATATTTTTTAAAAATCCAAAAACAATAGAAAACCAGAAAAGAGCTTGTGTAAAAAGGGAAAATGATAGTACATTGGCTTGACAGTCACAGTATGCTAAAGAAATGGAATGTTTAAATGCGCTAAACAGTCTCGCTGATGATATGCCGATAGGTTTTTACACATTTAGTAGGTTTGTTCGGGATATAAACCTAAATCTTACCTGCTTATTTCGTGGGGAACACTACTTGGATATATAGGTAACCCCTGAAATCTTGTTTGAAAGATTCTTTTTTCTGATATACTAGGTTTTTATACTCAGTGATATCTGGGGTATTATTCCGGGACTTCTGCTGAATGGAAGTTCTGACCTAGTCCTCGAATAATACTTTTCGCAATGCTTGAAACATAGCATCACCCTCAGCATATATAATAAGACAATAAAATTGCTTAGCAATGCTGTTGTAAAAAAGATCCTCTAAAGGGGACATGCCCAAAAGTTGAGTCATGATCTCTCGGCTGAACGGTAGTTCTGACCTGAGCTCTCATGATTCTTCATAATTTATTAACCCCTTACAGATATTATTCGTGTTATAATTACATGTAAGACTGAATATTGGGATCTGGATAAGGGAGTATATTCAAGAGGTGGGACCCACGTATAAGTTTAAGTCTCTAAAACACTAATTCCGTATCCTGGACAGATTGAAATTTGTGTGAAAATTTAAGTGGATCAGTATATCGACAATCTAAGTGAATTGTTTAATTCTGAGTATGTAATTGAAGCTTAACGGTACTTGTGATTTGTCGAATAGCTGATATGATTCCGTAACACGCTCATCAAAAATATGTTTGTAAATAGTTTACTTTCATTGCATTTTAGTTCTGTATTTCATTTCTAGTTTAGTAGCTTTATTAAAATCCAAAAAGATTTTACATTTCTGCTTTATTTTTGACAAACCAAAGTGGAGAGTTGATCTTCTGATTCGAAAGATTGAAAGCAGATGCAGGAGGTTTCTGGACTAGAGAATGAGTCGTGAGCTAATCTTGATAAGTTTGAGAAGTTGAACAGTTAAAGCAAGTTCATTAATTTGAAACTTGTAATTTTCAGAAAATTGTTTGAAAATTGAACCTAATGTCAGTGTGATTTGTCTCAGATCAACCAAGGTCATTAAATTGAACTTGGTAGATTAATTGAGTAATCAGGGTCATTAACTTGAACCTGAATACTTAAGTGGATTTCTAACATTGAAGGTTAAATGGTAAGTTTGGATTAAAACTGTTATTATTATATATCTTATTTTTTGGGTACAAATTATACAGGAATCCCCATGGCAATGATAATGAAAAAGTTTGAACCAGAATTAGAGCCCTAGCATTCCGAGAGGGGGAGTCTGTAAAAGGGGGAGTCTAGAGTTCTGGATCAACAGTCAAAGGGGAGCTTGAAGATAGAGCTAGATTGAATTTCTGAACTTGTGTGAAGAAAGAGTTTTTGCTATGAGAAGACAGAGTTGGAAAAAGACTAAGACTGAAGACTCAATGCCGAAGACTTCATCAACATCCAAGGGGGAGTCTGTTGGTGCACTAAATGTCTGCTGACTATGTCTTAGTTGAGTCATAGGTCTAGATAGGTTAGATTGGAGCTCGGAAATGAAAAAGTAGATCTTAGAATGTAATTCCGCTCCAAATGACTTTTAAGTCATTAGAAGCGAAATCAGGTTATCTTGTAGCATGTAATTCCGCTCCTGATGTGTTAGTTGGTGATTCCGCTCCAAACATAACATCGTGATTCCGCTCCGGATGATCTTGTGATTCCGCTCGTAATGAACATGTTATTTGGAGCGGAATCAGACCATCTATAAATAGGTTAGTGCTGAGTTCATTTGTTAACAGTTGGAGCGAGATCAGACTCGAGGTGCTGCAGAAATTTTGTCAGAATTCATTGTATTTGACTCAGAAAGTGTTTATAAAGAGGAAATTAAGAGGAGACAGCTGTGTGACATTGTTTACTTTGATTTCGCCTCTGTATTCAATGATGAACTACCTTATACTGACTGTTTAGTGTCTCAACACGGTCCAACAACTGTTAACCTGGACTCTGTGATGCATGCTGCTGTTAACTGTTAGTATGATAGGATAGGCCCAATAACACCTTGTGATCTGGATGTTGTGTGTTAACTGTATTGCTCATGAGTGCTAGTATAATCTGGATGCTATGTGTTAGATACGTGTTAGACATACGTGACTTGTTTGTACCCGAGCCTGACCCATACTGGTAACCATGTTAGGACGTGGTGACCAGCGTGCTTGACCAAGTAAACTAATCTACCGAGCAACCCAAGGTGAGTTCACAACTTTTAAAGAATGCGTTCCCGGTGGTTGGGAAACGGAACTTAAAACAAGGCTATCCCCTTGTGAGGGATACAAACCTACTTTTCTCCCCTTATGCGGGACCCTTAGTTAATTACTATTTATATTGGATGCAACAAGCAATACTAAACGAAACTCTATCACTCAAGTCCCTACTACTTAATACCGATTAGTCGTCGGGGCTAGGCGAACGGGTTATTAGTTGATAGCGCTATTTAGGTCTCACCAGCCTCACACCGTGCCCGCGTATGGGATCGGGAGTGAACTAATAGACTCTGGCAAACCGTCAATGATTATAGAACATTGACAAACGGGGCACTTTACGGAAATGTACGGTCGCATAGTATTCGGTATTGTAAACAGTTTAGTAGCTTACTTTTGGGGTAGCTCCCCATGGTATGGTATAAATGAGTAAAATTAACTGTTGAAACAAGTTTTTGGAACTTAAAAATGGACAAACTCGTGAACTCGCCAACATTATGTTGATACCCTACTGCATGCTTTGCAGGTACCCAGTGACTCAGGAGCTTGCAGCTTGGGGATGTGTAGTGGTCGTCTTAACCCGTGTGTTGGGTTCTATAATAAACCTAAACTATGAACTTTGTTTGAACTATGTTGCCTAAGCTTCCGCTACATACTTAAACTGCTATTTGAACTTAAAACTTTTGATCTTTAATTATGGTATTTACTAACCCTTGTGGTTGGTGAACATTGTTACTATTATTAATTGAATGCTCAGTATAATTGGTGGCTGGATCCTGGTCAGTCGCACGCCTCGCGTTAGTACTCCGCTTGTGGATTTGAGGGTGTGACAAAGTTGGAGCCTTTGCTTCATACCTGAGTGATTTGGATCAAGATCTTCCTATCTTGGACCCTTTGTAAGCATTCTTTCGTTCTTTTATGCGTTTTAAGCACGAAGGTCAAACAAAAGTTTGACTTTCAGCTTTGACCAGTTTATGGTCAACAAAAAGTTCATTTGAACTTTGCAACGTGAGCGTAATCATGATGGTTATAGTCCCGTGTGACTAAACCTACTGATTTCCACGTTGACTAGGCGTAGTGACGAGTCGTAGTTTCGGCCAAAATGCGTATTTTGTAACCAAACTATTCTTGGGTATCAAAACCGTTTGTTTTGATACCAAAACTTGTTTTCTAACTTAACTAAACATGTTTTAACATGTTTAGCTCGTCACTTTTAGTTTAGTGCTTGTGTAGAGTCGTAAGTCAAGCGGACTAAACACCCGCTTAGACTTTCGAACTCGACCCGTTTGGTCAATCATTAGGATCCGACCAAACATGTTTAGTGATCATAGTTTCATAGGGAATAACCTTCCGAGGTTATACCTTCTGGTCACTTAGTTTAAGTAGTTGTATGATAGGTAGTTTATATGCCTTAGGTAAATGATCAAAATACCCTTTTCATGCATAATTGAATTTTAAGCATATGTAACCTAAACTTTTGTCATAGGGCTAGTTAGACGTCTCGAACGCGCGTTTGCGCGAACGACGCGTTAAAGTAGCGTAAGCTACCTTAATGGGTCGCAATGGGTCGAAAGCACTCAGGTTAGGTTCCGATCTAGAATGTAGGCTTTATTAAACCATATCGCTTGAGTTCCAACACTCATTTGGTTTACAAGACCTCATTCTATCAGATCTTCCGATTTAGGTGTCGATTATTTGACTAGTGATTCGATTACTAGGTGTTGCTTGATTTCTCTGGTTTACTTGAGTTTGTTGAAGTTCTTTTGATTGAGGATACTTTGCACTTCATGGGAGTACATAGTTCCCCTATTTTACTGTTTTCAATTGTTTTAGGGTGATTCATATGTGCAAAATGATTTCAAGGTTTAAACGATGGTTTCAAAAACGATTAAGATGGTTTATATTAAACTAATAACGATTTCAATAAAGTGAACGAACTTGTTGGTTGTAGTTACATAACGAATGACATTCATTAGCATTGATCAAGCCGACCAGTATTAGGTTTTGGTACCATAGGATCTGACAAATACCGTTATCAGACTGCACCCATGGTTATGTGTCGGTTAGGTGGGTAACGACTGAATCTGTGATTGTTAACTTACCCTTTGGTGGTTTGTTAATGCGAGAAGCGAGATAGTCGAGTCACGAAGGTTTGAATGTTATTAGCGAGACGACCAAAAGTAGTTTTCACAATTAAAACGAGGATGATTTAAACGAGTTAAACGATTTCGAAACGACTTAAATGAGTTAAACGAGTTGGATAAACGATTGGTTTTTGGTTAGTGTTTAGATAACGGGACGGGTGTAATGTGATGAAAACATGGTAGATACGCCGGTGGTACTTCTTATATATAAGTGTTTTCCTCATATTACATACCGTGGCGTTATTTAGTCCACTTGGGTAAACGAGGTTATCACGATGTCACATAACGATGTTTTCAAGAAGATATAAACCATACGAGTTTTATTAACGAGTTATTACGAGATGTTTTACAATTTTTTTATTAAAACAAATGTTTTGGGTTAAGAATCATGGCTACGAGGTTTTATAAATTATAACCCGCTTGATTTGAGTTGGTTAATTATGTTGCAATATTATACACTTTTCAAAACAAGGTTTTTAATAAGATATTGCAACATGTAAACTACATGAATCCAACACTCTTATAAAACCTATGTGCTCGCCAGCATTTCTTTGTTGACTTTGTTTTTACATATGTTTCAAGTGTTGTTGCTTGATATTGATTGCTAGGATGCATGAGTCACATAGGATCTGGACGAGGCCTTAGTGACATAATAACAATGATAGTCGATATGTAACTTGTTTGTTTTGTGTTAAGACAATGTAAATAATCTAATAAAACGAAAATTTTTGTATCCATGGTTATGAAACAATAATTCTGTTACAACACTCCCCGACGTTTCCGCCACGATTTGTTGTTTTACGTGGTCGGGGTGTGACAGAAGAAGTTGGTATCAGAGCCAATGGTTATAGGGAATTAGGTTATTAGTAATGCTTTGACCTAGACTATAACTTTCTAGGACCCTAACGCGAGTTTCTTGTGTTTAGATTTTTAAAACAAAACCTTCACCTATCCTTAGGTGATAACCACAACGTGAACACAATTTCGAATCCGCTTTGAAAACTAATCATTTCTTCGTAAATGATTTGTTATAAGGTTTTGAACCCTTCCAGTTTGACTCATATTTGGCTTAGTGCCTTCTGAGTTTTCAAAATCTCGTCAAAGTTTGGGTCTAAATAATGTGAACACGTGCAAACTGGAAGAGTAAATAATGTGACCTCGTGTCTCTTTTGATATGCTACAATTTAAAAACAATGTAACTTGTGGTGGAATATTTATGAAAAGCTCAATAGTCGTATTCTGATTATATACATTGTTGATTTATCTGTTCATGTCATGATTATGTTATTGTGTGATTGTTTGTTGTGACAATTATTTATATTATATATATATATATTTATGTGTGCCTCATAGACAATTATTTGATGAATAAGGCCTAACCTACCCGATCTTCTTACTAGAAGAACAATGCCGCCTCGACGAAATGTCAATACCAACAACACACTGCCAAGGACTGAAGCAGAGCTGCAAGAACGCATCTCACAAGCTATTGCCCAGCACGAGGCCATCCGCTCAGAGCATAGCGGTGGTACCTCTGGAAATAACCCCCCAACCGGTAATGTTAAGTCACCTAAGACACATTACAACTCGTTTGGATATTTCTAATTTCTATTTGCCAATGCTTAATATGAATTGTGTTGCTTGTGTTACAGGCTGTACTTATGTCACACCCCGATCTCCGATGGGCCCGGATGGGTACAATTGTGATGGATGGATAACAGTTATCACAATATAATAATATGCAGCATAAGTATTGGATTGAAATTATTAAAATAAAGCTTGAATGTATAAAAGTATTACAAGCGTTCGATACAAGCCCACATGCAGGATCCAAATAAGCAGAGCTTTAGACATCATAGGCCTTAAGCATCAGGAGTGCAAATTCCTTAGCCTTTATTCTAGCCGACCCGTATTCCCAGCCTATTATAAGGTTTGGTACCTGTTGTTCAATATTTTGAAAATACGTCAGCCAGAGCTGGTAAATACACTTAACTGACTCTTTGGAAAATAGTTTTTCAAAAAAGAGTTTTATACATATAGATAACCCGTAGGTGATCTTTTATAAATATCCTGGGATTATTCTTGTTACGAGATTATATACCTGATTAACCCATTGGGTTGTCCGGACATGGTATTATTAAGCCCCAATTACAGTAATTATCAAGTAAACGGATTAAACCGTATTCCTACACTTTTGCGCAATCATAGGTGACTTACTTGTATAATAACAGTCCCAAGAGGCATATTTGTCATCCCAGGTTTACTCTAAAATAAGTCAATAGTATTTACTTTTTTGCTAGATTCCAATCAATAAGACTATATTTGGCAAAAAGCCGCAAGTCTAAGTATATTTGTAACACCCCGAAAACGGGTTTGGTAATCAAACCACGTTAGTACTAAAAGACGTGTAAAGTACCGTTAGTGGTAAAAGTAACTCGGTAAATATTAGGATTTAAATAAATAAACCTAATATTAAATAAATAAACGGCCCGAGATAACGGGACTTAAAATAAACAGAGTCATACCTGAAGATATAAATCTTTATATTATAAAATTTAATGTCGGATATAAATGAGATGAAATAACTAGGAATATATAACCTAGTTAATCACAACTCTTGTAGTAATGAGGAAACTTGATTAAAACACACTAAATAAAACTTGGGAAAAGTCGAGGGGCCAAAAGTGACAAAATCGAAAATAGTTTTTATTAATTAAAACTTAAAACCCAAAACACACACTTGGTGTGTGTTTTGGTCGCAGACAATACAGGGGGCGAACAAGAACCCCTTGTTTAAACCCTAACTAGCCAAAAATCGTGCAATTGGAAGGCCAAATCAGTCCCAAATCGAAAACCCAGCTAAGATTAGTGATCACTCGGGTTAGAGGATCATAAGGTATGTCGAATTCCATCTTTTGGTGATGTTTTGAATTCATGGTGAATTATCATAAACGAAATTATTGCTTGAATGTTTGATGTAAGAGTGAAATTAGGATAAATCCATGTCAAGGAACAAATCCTAGTAAGGATTTGATGAATTAATGATGAAAAATTGTAAAATAGATTATTACCCATTTATGTGCTAAGTGGGTTTTTATGTCATTGTGATGAACACTTGGATTAGGGTGTTAAATTGATGAATATGATGTAATGATACAAGTTCTAGTTGTAGTTCATGAACACTAGACATAGAGATCTGATTTTTATGTTAAAACTTGGTGAAAAGTTAGATATGAACTTGACAAAAGAAGTATAAAAATCTTGCATGCAAGGTGTTTGTTAAAATGCCTAAACGAATGTTCGTATGTCAAAATTTTGAACAAAACGAGTAAAATTCCTAATTTGATTTATTAGGGGTGATAAGTGATGATACGGATTCTAATCATAATGTGGATTTTAATTAATTTCACATATCATATGATTAGAGGTAGTTAACTAGAAGAAAGTTAAATTAATCAATGATGAAGTCGAATAATGATTTCGACATAGAAAATACGTAAGGTGGAATAGTCGTATTTGTTAATGACTAGTCTAACAACCTTGTGAATGATGATGTTAGTTTGACGCTAAACGAGCTAGGTGGAAGCTTGAGGACGAAGCGGGTCAAACGAATCAATAACGAAAAGTAAAGCATAGTTCTGATGCGAGGTAAGTTAAACTTATACCGCCCTTAATTTACAATACACTTACTTGTGATGTATTGATTTTGAATTATGTTAAGTAATTAAGATACTATGTTCCGGCACAATACAATGTAAGTCGAAATAAAGAAAAATGGTAAGAAACCATAAACTATGGTAAAGAGGGTAAAAACGGTAGACTAGTCTAGTGAAGACTAATTTAATAAGGAATTTTGAAAAGCAACGTTAAGGGGTGAACCGTGATGGGTAAAAGTGGCTAATTAATAATCCGTATATGAGTTGACGGATAGATAAAAGATTTAAAAAGGCAACCTTTTGGTGTAAATCTTAACGGGTCAGATAATTCGAGAAATGTCCTTTAAGTAATAAGAAATAATGGTGTAAACTAGAATAGGTTTAAGGGGCGAGATGGCAATAATAATTGATGACCGCTTGTTGAGTTTTGTGAACGCAGGAAATATCATATGTTTGCGTTGCTTTAACTAGAAAAATTTAAAGCAAAAGGTATGTAAACGGGTCAATGCTATGACCCGAGCCAGGTATGCATAATTAGATTTATAGTTAGAAGTGATATTTTGGTCAATAATTAGTGAAAGTCCTTCGTCGAAAAATGAGGGACTGAAATTGACCAAAAAGCCCTTGATGGGTAAATTGGGCAAACGACCCATATGGGTTGTTTAGGAACTTGTATTATGATTATGTGATATAGGTAGATACTTTGAATGTGGAAATGTAAAGTGCGAAAAGAGAAGAGTGAGATTAATGCATAAATGCATAAGACTATCTAGACGGGTCAAAACGGGTTACACACATAACTTAGACATTGGCCGTGTAATTCACAAATGTTATGAATCCGGGAAAAACAATTTTGAGTTAATTACATGGGCGTATGCCCCATGACTTTTTTTAAACAAGATCGTGGTCTTAAATATAAATGGGTCAAAATGTTGAATTTGAATTTTTATGAAGGCTTAAAAATTTAGAATTTTATTAGTTCGAATGTTGAGTTTTAACTCCATATGATGGAGAATTATATTATGAACGCGTAGGAAAAAGAATCACGCGAAACGGACATCTAGATCAAAAGTTATGTCAATTACAAGTTTGAATTTTTTTTAAAAATGGAGCTGGGTATCTGCAGCTCAAAAGAAACAACCATATGTCGAAAACAGGGCGTCGTGCTACGCGAGGCTGAGCCCATAACATGGTCGCGCACCGCGACAGTCGTCGCGCCCCACGAAAGCCGGAGGCCGTATCTGTCGCGGCCCTCGAGGAAGGCAAGATGTGGCATTTTATTTGTTTATAGTCCGTTTCAACATCCGGACTCAATTTTGAACGCTTATAAATTATGCATTACTAACTCATTTCATGGTTTATGAAATGTAGGAATATTTTAGGATGCCGGATGACGATCAAGCTCATCGAGGAACCGAACACAATCAAGATACAAGCTTTCGCACGTTGTTTTGTCGTTATTTCTAAACGATGTATTTAATCATATTATGAAGTTTTTATTTCTAAGTTGTAAAAGTTTTTAATAAACCCGTATTGCCGTATAAATGTGTAATCGTAAATGCACATTTTAAGTCTATAATTAATAGTAAACTGTTAAATAATAGTAAGGGTGTTACAAGTTGGTAATCAGAGCTTAAGGTTAAAAGAATAAAGTGTTCGGTTTGAGGCTTGATCCCAAATCCGGTAAGTACATGTATAGAGTAACGCTTTAGCATGTTAAAGTGTTGAAACAACACACATGGTTATCGTGTAATACATGTTACCCCAATTAAAATGATTGATATAGTTAACGAAATTACGTGCGTTGACATGTATACCAGAAAGCCTCGTATTATAATACGGGCGATTATTGATGTCGACATTACTAATTTTTATGAATGTTTTAATTGGCGCCATATATATACATCTGTGTACAGTTGAATAAAGACTCGAATAAAAGATGATCTACGAGATTGTCATAACCTATGGAATTATAATTAATGTTAAGTCTACGGGACCAAAAGACCCTCGGGTCACGAATAGGAAGAAACGAACTGATGGGGTTTCACCTTAGAAGGTGGAAATCTAAGGAAAAAGCCTGCGAGGCTATGTGAAGGAACCTACGGGTCAATATTGTAAAGCGAGGAAACTTGTTGCAACTTCCCGCGTAAAATAATAATGAAAACTAACATTAGTATAAAAGCGATGGGTCTCGCTAAGTCAATCGAATGGGTTAAAACGAAGAGATCACGAAGAGTCTGGTTAACAAAAGTGAGGGATTTCACTAAAACATTTAAACGGGCCTAAATGACAAAAGAATTCACAATTATTTAAATTGTGTTACGTCACAAAAAGGGCGAAGTCGTTACCGAAACGACAGCAGAAGGGGATAAATACTTGAACGTAAATTCCTTGAAATTGACATGAGTTAAAGAGAAAACGTTAAACTAAAATACAGTTTTAGTGAGAAATAACGTTTTAACAAATATAAATATTATGAGGGGAATTGGAAAACAGAAAACACTAAAAGAAATGGGTACGTTGAAGACGAAACCTGGTTCATTTGATTAAACCAATGAAATACGTAAATAAGGTTTTGGGGACGAAACCTCTTTAAGGGGAGTAGACTTGTAACACCCCAAAAACGGGTTTGGTAATCAAACCACGTTAGTACTAAAAGACGGGTAAAGTACCGTTAGTGGTAAAAGTAACTCGGTAAATATTAGGATTTAAATAAATAAACCTAATATTAAATAAAAGTTGAACGAAAACTTTTGAGGAAATAAAAGTTTATAAACGGCCCGAGATAACGGGACTTAAAATAAACGAGTCGTACCCGAAGATATAAATCTTTATATTATAAAATTTAATGTCGGATATAAATAGGATGAAATAACTAGGAATATATAACCTAGTTAATCACAAGTCTTGTAGTAATGAGGAAACTTGATTAAAACACCCTAAATAAAACTTGGGAAAAGTCGAGGGGCCAAAAGTGACAAAATCGAAAATAATTTTTATTAATTAAAACTTAAAACCCAAAACACACACTTGGTGGGTGTTTTGGTTGCAGACAATACAGGGGGCGAACAAGAACCCCTTGTTCAAACCCTAACTAGCCAAAAATCATGCAATTGGAAGGCCAAATCAGTCCCAAATCGAAAACCAAGCTAAGATTAGTGATCAGTCGGGTTAGAGGATCACAAGTTATGTCGAATTCCATCTTTTGGTGATGTTTTGAATTCATGATGAATTATCATAAACGAAATTATTGCTTGAATGTTTGATGTGAGAGTGAAATTTGGATAAATCCATGTCAAGGAACAAACCCTAGTTAGGATTTGATGAATTAATGATGAAAAATTGTGAAATAGATTATTACCCATTTATGTGCTAAGTGGGTTTTTATGTCATTGTGATGAACACTTGGATTAGGGTGTTAAATTGATGAATATTGATGTTATGATACAAGTTCTAGTTGTAGTTCATGAATACTAGACATAGAGATTTGATTTTTATGTTAAAACTTGGTGAAAAGTTAGATAGGAACTTGACAAAAGAAGTATAAAAATCTTGCCCGCAAGGTGTTTGTTAAAATGCCTAAACGAATGTTCGTGTGTCAAAATTTTGAACAAAAATCGTAAAATTCCTAATTTGATTTATTAGGGGTGATAAGTGATGATACGGATTCTAATCATAATGTGGATTTTAATTAATTTCACATATCATATGATTAGAGGTAGTTAACTAGAAGAAAGTTAAATTAATCAATGATGAAGTCGAATAATGATTTCGACATAGAAAATACGTAAGGTGGAATAGTCGTATTTGTTAATGACTAGTCTAACAACCTTGTGAATGATGATGTTAGTTTGACGCTAAACGAGCTAGGTGGAAGCTTGAGGACGAAGCGGGTCAAACGAATCAATAAGAAAAAGTAAAGCATAGTTCTGATGCGAGGTAAGTTAAACTTATAACCCCTTTAATTTACAATACACTTACTTGTGATGTATTGATTTTGAATTATGTTAAGTAATTAAGATACTATGTTCCGGCACAATACAATGTAAGTCGGAAAAAAGAAAAATGGTAAGAACCCATAAACTATGGTAAAGAGGGTAAAAACGGTGGACTAGTCGAGTGAAGACTAATTTAATAAGGAATTTTGAAAAGTCACGTAAAGGGGTGAACCGTGATGGGTAAAAGTGGCTAATTAATAATCTGTATATGAGTTGACGGGTAGATAAAAGATTTAAAAGGGCAACCTTTTGGTGTAAATCTTAACGGGTCAGATAATTCAAGGAATGTCCTTTAATTAATAAGAAATAATGGTGTAAACCAGAATAGGTTTGAGGGGCGAGATGGTAATAAAATACCATCATATGTAGATAAATGGTCATTTCGACTAAACGGGTCAAATGGTGTATTAATACCATTTGGCAATAATAATTGATGACCGCTGGTTGAGTTTTGTGAACGCAGAAAATATCGTATGTTTGCGTTGCTTTAACTAGAAAAATTAAAAGCAAAAGGTATGTAAACGGGTCAATGCTATGACCCGAGCCAGGTATGCATAATTAGATTTATACTTAGAAGTGATATTTTGGTCAATAAGCCCTTGATGGGTAAATTGGGCAAACGACCCATATGGGTTGTTTAGGAACTTGTATTATGATTATGTGATATAGGTACATACTTTGAATGTGGAAATGTAAAGTGCGAAAAGAGAAGAGTGAGATTAATGCATAAATGCATAAGACTATCTAGACGGTCAAAACGGGTTACACACATAACTTAGACATTGGCCATGTAATTCACAAATGTTATGAATCCGAGAAAAAGAATTTTGAGTTAATTACATGGGCGTATGCCCCATGACTTTTTTTAAACAAGATCGTGGTCTTAAATATAAACGGGTCAAAATGTTGAATTTGAATTTCTAAGCCGAAGGCTTAAAAATTTAGAATTTTCTTAGTTCGAATGTTAAGTTTTAACTCCATATGATGGAGAATTATATTATGAACGCGTAGGAAAAAGAATCACGCGAAACGGACATCTAGATCAAAAGTTATTTCAATTACAAGTTTGAAAATTTGTTAAAAATGGAGCAGGGTATCTGCAGCTTAAAAGAAACAACCATTTGTCGAAAACAGGGCGTCGCGCTACGCGATGCTGAGCCCATAACATGGTCGCACACCGTGACAGTCGTCGCGCCCCGCAAAAACCGGGGGCCATATCTTTCGCGGCCCGCAAGGAAGGCAAGATCTGGCATTTTATTTGTTTATAGTCCGTTTCAGCATCCGGACTCGTTTTTTGAACGCTTATAAATTATGCATTACTAACTCATTTCATGGTTTATGAAATGTAGGAATATTTTAGGATGGCGGATGACGATCATGCTCATCGAGGAACCGAACACGATCAAGATACAAGCTTCCGCAGGTTGTTTCGTCGTTATTTCTGAACGATGTATTTAATCATATTATGAAGTTTTTATTTCTAAGTTGTAAAAGTTTTTAATAAACCCGTATTGTCGTATAAATGTGTAATCGTAAATGCACATTTTAAGTCTATAATTAATAGTAAAGTGTTAAATAATAGTAAGGGTGTTACAATATTGACCCAAGCCCGATTATCTGGGGGGGGGGGGTACTATAGTCTGGAATGAACAGATTTATTATCTGTTAGAATGTATACGGGCCACAGGTAGATCCTTTAGATATGACCCAATACTTAAGAATAGGTTCGCTAGATTAAGCGTATACTGAAAAGAATGTGGTTTAAACCCAACAAGTACTAGGACTTGTATAATATGGGTAAACATAGTACATTCTGGATTTTGAGATCAAAACGGTAAGGTTAAACCCTTTTAGGTAAACTTATGTAAACTAGTTACGTAAGTCTAACCGTACTCGTATAAGCGATGTCGGGTAACCGGATGAGTCATGAACAAGTTCCGTATGCCAATACATTTTAATCAAGTTAAAATATCAGTAGGATATCAACTTGTATGCCCGTTAAGGTTTTAAAGTCAAACTATGCCTTATAAGGGCATTTTGGTAATTTTACAATTTTTAAAAGGAGCTTGCAAGTAAACTGAAGTTATGGTCATAAACATTCTCTAAAAATGTTTAAATTATGTTATCATATCAGTAGGATATCAAATATATGTGTGATTTATGCTTTTTGACCAAACTACGCACCGTATGGGCATTTTGGTCATTTCACACATAGTTTTGAGACTTTATTTGGGATTCTGAGTTCATGAATTATACCTACTATAAAAACACTTAAAATGGTTTATAAACTCAGTAGGTAACAAGTCTTGGCTCATACATATGGTTTAAGGCCATACTATGCACCTAAATGGCGTTAATGTCGTTAAATGACGATTTATGTGAAGATTTATGAAATCTAATCTTATGACCAGCTTTTAATAGTTAAAATATTTTATTTGTCATAACAAATCAGTAAGGAAAAGGTTTGGTTTGCATATTATGCTTAAAACTTGTTTTATGCGCCATAAGGGCATTATCGTCATTTATCGGCATTGTATACGAAACTGAAGTTAAACTCAGCTTACAATCTGACTTAGCATCCCAAATAATCCTAATTATAATATCATATCAGTAGGTAAATGAGTTTTATACCAAAATGATGTTTTAAACTCATTTTAGAATTAAAAGGGCATTTTAGTCCTTTTAAAAGCATAGTTTACGACCATATGCGTAAACTCAGTTTATGACCAGTTTATAATCACCAAAATATTCTAAACATGTTTACTTATCAGTACATAACTCACTTGCATGCTCATGTATGTCGAAAAATGAGGGACTGAAATTGACCAAAAAGCCCTTGATGGGTAAATTGGGCAAACGACCCATATGGGTTGTTTAGGAACTTGTATTATGATTATGTGATATAGGTACATACTTTGAATGTAGAAATGTAAAGTGCGAAAAGAGAAGAGTGAGATTAATGCATAAATGCATAAGACTATCTAGACGGTCAAAACGGGTTACACACATAACTTAGACATTGGCCATGTAATTCACAAATGTTATGAATCCGAGAAAAAGAATTTTGAGTTAATTACATGGGCGTATGCCCCATGACTTTTTTTAAACAAGATCGTGGTCTTAAATATAAACGGGTCAAAATGTTGAATTTGAATTTCTAAGCCGAAGGCTTAAAAATTTAGAATTTTCTTAGTTCGAATGTTAAGTTTTAACTCCATATGATGGAGAATTATATTATGAACGCGTAGGAAAAAGAATCACGCGAAACGGACATCTAGATCAAAAGTTATTTCAATTACAAGTTTGAAAATTTGTTAAAAATGGAGCAGGGTATCTGCAGCTTAAAAGAAACAACCATTTGTCGAAAACAGGGCGTCGCGCTACGCGATGCTGAGCCCATAACATGGTCGCACACCGTGACAGTCGTCGCGCCCCGCAAAAGCCGGGGGCCATATCTGTCGCGGCCTGCGAGGAAGGCAAGATCTGGCATTTTATTTGTTTATAGTCCGTTTCAGCATCCGGACTCGTTTTTGAACGCTTATAAATTATGCATTACTAACTCATTTCATGGTTTATGAAATGTAGGAATATTTTAGGATGGCGGATGACGATCATGCTCATCGAGGAACCGAACACGATCAAGATACAAGCTTCCGCAGGTTGTTTCGTCGTTATTTCTAAACGATGTATTTAATCATATTATGAAGTTTTTATTTCTAAGTTGTAAAAGTTTTTAATAAACCCGTATTGTCGTATAAATGTGTAATCGTAAATGCACATTTTAAGTCTATAATTAATAGTAAAGTGTTAAATAATAGTAAGGGTGTTACAATATTGACCCAAGCCCGATTATCTGGGGGGGGGGGGTACTATAGTCTGGAATGAACAGATTTATTATCTGTTAGAATGTATACGGGCCACAGGTAGATCCTTTAGATATGACCCAATACTTAAGAATAGGTTCGCTAGATTAAGCGTATACTGAAAATAATGTGGTTTAAACCCAACAAGTACTAGGACTTGTATAATATGGGTAAACATAGTACATTCTGGATTTTGAGATCAAAACGGTAAGGTTAAACCCTTTTAGGTAAACTTATGTAAACTAGTTACGTAAGTCTAACCGTACTCGTATAAGCGATGTCGGGTAACCGGATGAGTCATGAACAAGTTCCGTATGCCAATACATTTTAATCAAGTTAAAATATCAGTAGGATATCAACTTGTATGCCCGTTAAGGTTTTAAAGTCAAACTATGCCTTATAAGGGCATTTTGGTAATTTTACAATTTTTAAAAGGAGCTTGCAAGTAAACTGAAGTTATGGTCATAAACATTCTCTAAAAATGTTTAAATTATGTTATCATATCAGTAGGATATCAAATATATGTGTGATTTATGCTTTTTGACCAAACTACGCACCGTATGGGCATTTTGGTCATTTCACACATAGTTTTGAGACTTTATTTGGGATTCTGAGTTCATGAATTATACCTACTATAAAAACACTTAAAATGGTTTATAAACTCAGTAGGTAACAAGTCTTGGCTCATACATATGGTTTAAGGCCATACTATGCACCTAAATGGCGTTAATGTCGTTAAATGACGATTTATGTGAAGATTTATGAAATCTAATCTTATGACCAGCTTTTAATAGTTAAAATATTTTATTTGTCATAACAAATCAGTAAGGAAAAGGTTTGGTTTGCATATTATGCTTAAAACTTGTTTTATGCGCCATAAGGGCATTATCGTCATTTATCGGCATTGTATACGAAACTGAAGTTAAACTCAGCTTACAATCTGACTTAGCATCCCAAATAATCCTAATTATAATATCATATCAGTAGGTAAATGAGTTTTATACCAAAATGATGTTTTAAACTCATTTTAGAATTAAAAGGGCATTTTAGTCCTTTTAAAAGCATAGTTTACGACCATATGCGTAAACTCAGTTTATGACCAGTTTATAATCACCAAAATATTCTAAACATGTTTACTTATCAGTACATAACTCACTTGCATGCTCATGTATGTCGAAAAATGAGGGACTGAAATTGACCAAAAAGCCCTTGATGGGTAAATTGGGCAAACGAACCATATGGGTTGTTTAGGAACTTGTATTATGATTATGTGATATAGGTACATACTTTGAATGTGGAAATGTAAAGTGCGAAAAGAGAAGAGTGAGATTAATGCATAAATGCATAAGACTATCTAGACGGTCAAAACGGGTTACACACATAACTTAGACATTGGCCATGTAATTCACAAATGTTATGAATCCGAGAAAAAGAATTTTGAGTTAATTACATGGGCGTATGCCTCATGACTTTTTTTAAACAAGATCGTGGTCTTAAATATAAACGGGTCAAAATGTTGAATTTGAATTTCTAAGCCGAAGGCTTAAAAATTTAGAATTTTCTTAGTTCGAATGTTAAGTTTTAACTCCATATGATGGAGAATTATATTATGAACGCGTAGGAAAAAGAATCACGCGAAACGGACATCTAGATCAAAAGTTATTTCAATTACAAGTTTGAAAATTTGTTAAAAATGGAGCAGGGTATCTGCAGCTTAAAAGAAACAACCATTTGTCAAAAACAGGGCGTCGCGCTACGCGATGCTGAGCCCATAACATGGTCGCACACCGTGACAGTCGTCGCGCCCCGCAAAAGCCGGGGGCCATATCTGTCGCGGCCCGCGAGGAAGGCAAGATCTGGCATTTTATTTGTTTATAGTCCGTTTCAGCATCCGGACTCGTTTTTGAACGCTTATAAATTATGCATTACTAACTCATTTCATGGTTTATGAAATGTAGGAATATTTTAGGATGGCGGATGACGATCATGCTCATCGAGGAACCGAACACGATCAAGATACAAGCTTCCGCAGGTTGTTTCGTCGTTATTTCTAAACGATGTATTTAATCATATTATGAAGTTTTTATTTCTAAGTTGTAAAAGTTTTTAATAAACCCGTATTGTCGTATAAATGTGTAATCGTAAATGCACATTTTAAGTCTATAATTAATAGTAAAGTGTTAAATAATAGTAAGGGTGTTACAATATTGACCCAAGCCCGATTATCTGGGGGGGGGGGTACTATAGTCTGGAATGAACAGATTTATTATCTGTTAGAATGTATACGGGCCACAGGTAGATCCTTTAGATATGACCCAATACTTAAGAATAGGTTCGCTAGATTAAGCGTATACTGAAAAGAATGTGGTTTAAACCCAACAAGTACTAGGACTTGTATAATATGGGTAAACATAGTACATTCTGGATTTTGAGATCAAAACGGTAAGGTTAAACCCTTTTAGGTAAACTTATGTAAACTAGTTACGTAAGTCTAACCGTACTCGTATAAGCGATGTCGGGTAACCGGATGAGTCATGAACAAGTTCCGTATGCCAATACATTTTAATCAAGTTAAAATATCAGTAGGATATCAACTTGTATGCCCGTTAAGGTTTTAAAGTCAAACTATGCCTTATAAGGGCATTTTGGTAATTTTACAATTTTTAAAAGGAGCTTGCAAGTAAACTGAAGTTATGGTCATAAACATTCTCTAAAAATGTTTAAATTATGTTATCATATCAGTAGGATATCAAATATATGTGTGATTTATGCTTTTTGACCAAACTACGCACCGTATGGGCATTTTGGTCATTTCACACATAGTTTTGAGACTTTATTTGGGATTCTGAGTTCATGAATTATACCTACTATAAAAACACTTAAAATGGTTTATAAACTCAGTAGGTAACAAGTCTTGGCTCATACATATGGTTTAAGGCCATACTATGCACCTAAATGGCGTTAATGTCGTTAAATGACGATTTATGTGAAGATTTATGAAATCTAATCTTATGACCAGCTTTTAATAGTTAAAATATTTTATTTGTCATAACAAATCAGTAAGGAAAAGGTTTGGTTTGCATATTATGCTTAAAACTTGTTTTATGCGCCATAAGGGCATTATCGTCATTTATCGGCATTGTATACGAAACTGAAGTTAAACTCAGCTTACAATCTGACTTAGCATCCCAAATAATCCTAATTATAATATCATATCAGTAGGTAAATGAGTTTTATACCAAAATGATGTTTTAAACTCATTTTAGAATTAAAAGGGCATTTTAGTCCTTTTAAAAGCATAGTTTACGACCATATGCGTAAACTCAGTTTATGACCAGTTTATAATCACCAAAATATTCTAAACATGTTTACTTATCAGTACATAACTCACTTGCATGCTCATGTATGTCGAAAAATGAGGGACTGAAATTGACCAAAAAGCCCTTGATGGGTAAATTGGGCAAACGACCCATATGGGTTGTTTAGGAACTTGTATTATGATTATGTGATATAGGTACATACTTTGAATGTGGAAATGTAAAGTGCGAAAAGAGAAGAGTGAGATTAATGCATAAATGCATAAGACTATCTAGACGGTCAAAACGGGTTACACACATAACTTAGACATTGGCCATGTAATTCACAAATGTTATGAATCCGAGAAAAAGAATTTTGAGTTAATTACATGGGCGTATGCCCCATGACTTTTTTTAAACAAGATCGTGGTCTTAAATATAAACGGGTCAAAATGTTGAATTTGAATTTCTAAGCCGAAGGCTTAAAAATTTAGAATTTTCTTAGTTCGAATGTTAAGTTTTAACTCCATATGATGGAGAATTATATTATGAACGCGTAGGAAAAAGAATCACGCGAAACGGACATCTAGATCAAAAGTTATTTCAATTACAAGTTTGAAAATTTGTTAAAAATGGAGCAGGGTATCTGCAGCTTAAAAGAAACAACCATTTGTCGAAAACAGGGCGTCGCGCTACGCGATGCTGAGCCCATAACATGGTCGCACACCGTGACAGTCGTCGCGCCCCGCAAAAGCCGGGGGCCATATCTGTCGCGGCCCGCGAGGAAGGCAAGATCTGGCATTTTATTTGTTTATAGTCCGTTTCAGCATCCGGACTCGTTTTTGAACGCTTATAAATTATGCATTACTAACTCATTTCATGGTTTATGAAATGTGGGAATATTTTAGGATGGCGGATGACGATCATGCTCATCGAGGAACCGAACACGATCAAGATACAAGCTTCCGCAGGTTGTTTCGTCGTTATTTCTAAACGATGTATTTAATCATATTATGAAGTTTTTATTTCTAAGTTGTAAAAGTTTTTAATAAACCCGTATTGTCGTATAAATGTGTAATCGTAAATGCACATTTTAAGTCTATAATTAATAGTAAAGTGTTAAATAATAGTAAGGGTGTTACAATATTGACCCAAGCCCGATTATCTGGGGGGGGGGGGGTACTATAGTCTGGAATGAACAGATTTATTATCTGTTAGAATGTATACGGGCCACAGGTAGATCCTTTAGATATGACACAATACTTAAGAATAGGTTCGCTAGATTAAGCGTATACTGAAAAGAATGTGGTTTAAACCCAACAAGTACTAGGACTTGTATAATATGGGTAAACATAGTACATTCTGGATTTTGAGATCAAAACGGTAAGGTTAAACCCTTTTAGGTAAACTTATGTAAACTAGTTACGTAAGTCTAACCGTACTCGTATAAGCGATGTCGGGTAACCGGATGAGTCATGAACAAGTTCCGTATGCCAATACATTTTAATCAAGTTAAAATATCAGTAGGATATCAACTTGTATGCCCGTTAAGGTTTTAAAGTCAAACTATGCCTTATAAGGGCATTTTGGTAATTTTACAATTTTTAAAAGGAGCTTGCAAGTAAACTGAAGTTATGGTCATAAACATTCTCTAAAAATGTTTAAATTATGTTATCATATCAGTAGGATATCAAATATATGTGTGATTTATGCTTTTTGACCAAACTACGCACCGTATGGGCATTTTGGTCATTTCACACATAGTTTTGAGACTTTATTTGGGATTCTGAGTTCATGAATTATACCTACTATAAAAACACTTAAAATGGTTTATAAACTCAGTAGGTAACAAGTCTTGGCTCATACATATGGTTTAAGGCCATACTATGCACCTAAATGGCGTTAATGTCGTTAAATGACGATTTATGTGAAGATTTATGAAATCTAATCTTATGACCAGCTTTTAATAGTTAAAATATTTTATTTGTCATAACAAATCAGTAAGGAAAAGGTTTGGTTTGCATATTATGCTTAAAACTTGTTTTATGCGCCATAAGGGCATTATCGTCATTTATCGGCATTGTATACGAAACTGAAGTTAAACTCAGCTTACAATCTGACTTAGCATCCCAAATAATCCTAATTATAATATCATATCAGTAGGTAAATGAGTTTTATAACAAAATGATGTTTTAAACTCATTTTAGAATTAAAAGGGCATTTTAGTCCTTTTAAAAGCATAGTTTACGACCATATGCGTAAACTCAGTTTATGACCAGTTTATAATCACCAAAATATTCTAAACATGTTTACTTATCAGTACATAACTCACTTGCATGCTCATGTATGTCGAAAAATGAGGGACTGAAATTGACCAAAAAGCCCTTGATGGGTAAATTGGGCAAACGAACCATATGGGTTGTTTAGGAACTTGTATTATGATTATGTGATATAGGTACATACTTTGAATGTGGAAATGTAAAGTGCGAAAAGAGAAGAGTGAGATTAATGCATAAATGCATAAGACTATCTAGACGGTCAAAACGGGTTACACACATAACTTAGACATTGGCCATGTAATTCACAAATGTTATGAATCCGAGAAAAAGAATTTTGAGTTAATTACATGGGCGTATGCCCCATGACTTTTTTTAAACAAGATCGTGGTCTTAAATATAAACGGGTCAAAATGTTGAATTTGAATTTCTAAGCCGAAGGCTTAAAAATTTAGAATTTTCTTAGTTCGAATGTTAAGTTTTAACTCCATATGATGGAGAATTATATTATGAACGCGTAGGAAAAAGAATCATGCGAAACGGACATCTAGATCAAAAGTTATTTCAATTACAAGTTTGAAAATTTGTTAAAAATGGAGCAGGGTATCTGCAGCTTAAAAGAAACAACCATTTGTCGAAAACAGGGCGTCGCGCTACGCGATGCTGAGCCCATAACATGGTCGCACACCGTGACAGTCGTCGCGCCCCGCAAAAGCCGGGGGCCATATCTGTCGCGGCCCGCGAGGAAGGCAAGATCTGGCATTTTATTTGTTTATAGTCCGTTTCAGCATCCGGACTCGTTTTTGAACGCTTATAAATTATGCATTACTAACTCATTTCATGGTTTATGAAATGTAGGAATATTTTAGGATGGCGGATGACGATCATGCTCATCGAGGAACCGAACACGATCAAGATACAAGCTTCCGCAGGTTGTTTCGTCGTTATTTCTAAACGATGTATTTAATCATATTATGAAGTTTTTATTTCTAAGTTGTAAAAGTTTTTAATAAACCCGTATTGTCGTATAAATGTGTAATCGTAAATGCACATTTTAAGTCTATAATTAATAGTAAAGTGTTAAATAATAGTAAGGGTGTTACAATATTGACCCAAGCCCGATTATCTGGGGGGGGGGGGTACTATAGTCTGGAATGAACAGATTTATTATCTGTTAGAATGTATACGGGCCACAGGTAGATCCTTTAGATATGACCCAATACTTAAGAATAGGTTCGCTAGATTAAGCGTATACTGAAAAGAATGTGGTTTAAACCCAACAAGTACTAGGACTTGTATAATATGGGTAAACATAGTACATTCTGGATTTTGAGATCAAAACGGTAAGGTTAAACCCTTTTAGGTAAACTTATGTAAACTAGTTACGTAAGTCTAACCGTACTCGTATAAGCGATGTCGGGTAACCGGATGAGTCATGAACAAGTTCCGTATGCCAATACATTTTAATCAAGTTAAAATATCAGTAGGATATCAACTTGTATGCCCGTTAAGGTTTTAAAGTCAAACTATGCCTTATAAGGGCATTTTGGTAATTTTACAATTTTTAAAAGGAGCTTGCAAGTAAACTGAAGTTATGGTCATAAACATTCTCTAAAAATGTTTAAATTATGTTATCATATCAGTAGGATATCAAATATATGTGTGATTTATGCTTTTTGACCAAACTACGCACCGTATGGGCATTTTGGTCATTTCACACATAGTTTTGAGACTTTATTTGGGATTCTGAGTTCATGAATTATACCTACTATAAAAACACTTAAAATGGTTTATAAACTCAGTAGGTAACAAGTCTTGGCTCATACATATGGTTTAAGGCCATACTATGCACCTAAATGGCGTTAATGTCGTTAAATGACGATTTATGTGAAGATTTATGAAATCTAATCTTATGACCAGCTTTTAATAGTTAAAATATTTTATTTGTCATAACAAATCAGTAAGGAAAAGGTTTGGTTTGCATATTATGCTTAAAACTTGTTTTATGCGCCATAAGGGCATTATCGTCATTTATCGGCATTGTATACGAAACTGAAGTTAAACTCAGCTTACAATCTGACTTAGCATCCCAAATAATCCTAATTATAATATCATATCAGTAGGTAAATGAGTTTTATACCAAAATGATGTTTTAAACTCATTTTAGAATTAAAAGGGCATTTTAGTCCTTTTAAAAGCATAGTTTACGACCATATGCGTAAACTCAGTTTATGACCATTTTATAATCACCAAAATATTCTAAACATGTTTACTTATCAGTACATAACTCACTTGCATGCTCATGTATGTCAAAAACCTTATTTTTAATCAAAAGGGCATTTTAGTCAAAGTATGGCATAATAACGGAACATGCGTATAAACTTTGATTCCTAGTCCGATCGTGTAATATAACCTTATGGGGCTATACTACATTATATTACGATCATATCGGAATCTAAAATCAGTAGCATACTAGTCTAATTCGGTTTATAACCAAGAGTCAACGTAGAAGTCAAACTACGTGACTTTCGGTTGCGAACCGACCCTAAAACGGGAATTGACAAGCCGAACATGTTCACACACGTTCTAATAATTATTACCGAGTTGTTTAAGTGATAAAACTTATTTTAGAATACTTTTAAACTCGTATCGCAATTATTTAAAAAATTGACCCGTTGACTTTTTAAATCAATATTACTTTGACTCGTCAATTGACCAAGCAAGCGTGATTCTTAGGAGGTACCCTTTTGAGGGATTAACACCTACCTAATTACGATCACGTAGGCATGTTTGTTGTGAACAATGGCTTGACCGTTTAAGGTCTAACTAAAAGTCAAAGCGTTATTACGATAACGCTTGACTTTTGGCTTAAAAGCCTATAAAACAGAAACTAGTCACGAAAGGAACACTTACAAGTGTCCTAAGGACTGAAGAGAACTCATTGGTGTGCTCCTAATGCTCAGGAGCTCCCAAAGGTGAATGATAGAAAGGAGAAATGAATGGTGCAAGAAAAATGAATGGAAGGCACCTCTATTTATACTTGAAGGTGGGTTCTTAGGATCAAGACAAGTGTTTAAGGGCTCTCTAGGATCATTCCAAGTGTATTACCAGATGTTTAAAACCATTAACAAGCTCAAGGTTTCGAATTATGAGTGTTATAGTGGTTTGTTTGGGCTGCAAGGAAGAAGGAGGCAGCTGTCCAAATGATTCTGCATCTGGCATGCCGTCGCGTCGCGCGACCGAGAAGGGAAGGGGCTGTCGCGCAGCGCGACCCCCTATGATCTCAGCAAATCAAGTTTAAAACTTGACATAATCAGTCCATGTACCTTTAGTCCATTATAACTTTCATATTCAGCACTTTTAGCCCTTCAAGTTATATTTTAGGTATTCATGGGAGTATGACAAACACCGTTAAGCTTCGGGTTCGTCAAAAGATCACCCGAAGACACTAGTTTCTTTTGTTGACGATATTAACCCTTTTAACACACAAAGTTGTGCGTAACATCGTTTAACAAAATCAAAGCTTCACATAGCCCATATTAGGTATTCCCGAGAGTTATCGAACATCACGGTGCTCTGGGTTCCTTAAAATGTCACTCAGAGGTAAGAATTCACATGTTAACGCTTTTAACCACTTTAACTCGCAATTTGTGCATATTATCGTTTAACGGCATCAAAGCCCTTATACGGCCATCATAGGCATTCCGAGAGTATGAACGAATATTATGAAGCACCCGGTTCGATAAAAGGTCACTCAGAGGTAAGAATTAACATGTTGACACTTTTAACCCTTCGATGCTCAACTTTTGAATTTTATTGCAAACAGTTTCGTCTATCCAACGAGTGGCTCTATAAGAGAATACGAATATCGTGTAAGGTCATTCAGAGGCTTAGTTTAAGCATGTTGACACTTTTAGTCCTTGCATATTCAAAGTTTTCATTGTTTGGCAAAATAGTCCCTCCTAGTCAACTGTTGACTTAATTAGGATTAGGGACATGTGTAAACACATCATTGGACACGATTTTACAAGGTGTTACATCCTCACCCCCTTAAAAGAAATATCAACATCGAGATTTGCTCAGAGTAATACTATTAATTCCTTATCATAGTAAGTTTAAACCTCTCAAGAGTATCCTGGGCCACAATGGGAATCCCATTCCACATTTATTAGGGAAACTTGGAGCTTTTTAAATTCCATGGTCCACAATGGATAAGGTTTTTCAATAAACCTTATGCTCACATTTGAATGTCATCGTGAAACATGATAAATGTTTATCCGCTGAGCATTTCGCTGAAATTTCCAAAGATAAGAATATATTTAGTATCATAATTCGATACTTTAGACAACGGTGCTCCATAGGGAGAGTCGATGTTGTCATTACACAGCTTAACTTGTCAGAAATTTTAAATTTTCCTTATTTGACAAGAAGCGTCGAGTTAGTAAGTCTGTCGATTATAATTCACATCGCGTCATTGTCGCGATTTATTTTAGGTAACTTGGAGATTAGATCCATTGTTACCATTTCCCAAGTCTATGTGGGATTTCCAATTCAATGATGCAGACCAAATATGGTCTACTATGTTCGACTCATTGGCGAACATTCTAAACATTAAGCTTCCAAGGTGGCTACGGACTTCTAATGTCCATCCACACATAAGTTTTCAGCTTCCGACTTTAATTCGTAAGGATTTACTTGTGTCATGTAAATAACACATCCTTCTTTCAATCACTTGGATACCTCAAGCATAGAAGCTTCCTCGGGCAATCCATAGTGTTGATCCTCTACGGATGGTGAATATATCACCAGATGGGGATTTTGATCCGTAAAACACAATGGACTAAAAACACTTCAAAATGTGTTTTTCTAAAACTCAATGAACCAAAAAACACTTAAAAATGTCTTTTTTCTAAAACGCAATAGCTTAAAAACACAAAAGAAAGTGTTCTTTCTAAAACACAATGGACTGCAAACACATAAAAATGGGTTTTTACCTAAAACGCAATGGACTAAAAACACTTCAAAAGTGTGTTTTTGGATTTGGTTTTAACTAGCCAATCCATGTCTAAAACCATATCGAATCCCGCAAGATTTATGGATAAAAGATTATCAACGACAATTTTCTTTGAGAAGGATACGTTATATGTGAAACCACTTGATTTTATAAATAATATTTAAGTTTTGAAAGGGCAGAATTAAAATTTTATTAAATTTACAATCGATGAAGCTTTAACTAGCTCCAGAATTTAAAACAAGCTTTTAGTAAATAAAACATTTGCGAGGGATAGATACGTAAAGATATGTCTTGAACTGCTTCTGCTGTAGCAGATAAGAAGGCTCAAGCATTGCCTTTCTAGCCATCAGTGGCTTTGTTCTTCCCGTCAGTTACCCTTTTTGGGCAGTGGGTCTTTATATGCCCTTTCTCGCCACATCCGTAGCAGGTGGCGTCTTTCAAATTTTTACATTCATGGGACTTGTGATCCATCTTCTTAAAGATGTCACATCCCTTGGTCTGCTCATGAAAACATTTTCCGAAGTGTTGCTTCCAGCAGGTTTTACATTTGGGTTTTGCCTCATTCGGCTTGGACTGGTTATAATTCGAACCAATCTTACCCTTTTTTGAAATCTTTACTAGGAGTATCATCACGCTTACGCTTATAATTCTCCTCGGCTTTAATCGCCCTTGCTCTTATCTCATCTTCAGTAAGAGAAAGAGCCAGATCCACAACGGATCTATAAGTAGCAGGTTTGGAGGATTTAACCATCCCTATGATTTCTGGAGCGAGTCCTCCAATAAACCGCGCAATGCGCTTAGACTTCGGGATAATTAAATACGGCACGAGCCTTGATAAAGAGTTGTAATTAGACAAATAGACTCGACACTCGAGGCCTTTCATGGTCAGCTTTAGAAAGTCAGTTTCAACTTTCTCCACCTCGTGAGGTGGGCAGTAAGTCTCGCGGATCAGTTCCACGAACTTTGACCAACTAAGGTTGTACATTGCAACCTTGCCAGTGGATTGGATTAGTGCCTTCCACCAAGTCAGAGCATCCTCCTTCAAGGAGTGGGACACGTATTTAACGACGTCCTTGGCGGCACAACCGCTTATATCAACAACGGTTTCCATTTCATCCAGCCACTTCAGAGCATCGATTGCTCCAATCTCTCCCGTAAAGTCGTGGGATTTACAAGAAACAAAGTATTTATAGGTGCACCCCTTCTTAGAGTCATGAGACTCAGCTTTCTTGATACTCTTAATACTATGCTCACTCTTAGTTGAGGAGAATTGAGACTTTTCAGTCTTATGAGTATTAGAACGGGGTTTAGAAACAGAGTTCTCTTTCTATACTGGTGGCTTTGGCCCTTTAAATGTGGCCATGAATCCAGCCAGGGCTTTACCGACTTCATCGGCAACTATGGATCGAAGACGATTCGCTTCGTCATTACGGTTCTGGTGCTCTAAATCGTCACCACCGTTTTTCTTACTTGCTTTGCCAATATTCTGGCTCGCCATAAGTTTATCTAAAAGATAATAAAGCCATCAGTAACACTTTGAGAACTAATTAGCAAATGAATTCATTTGCATTAGATCTTGCAGATCTTATATACATCATATTCACTAGCCTTACTTACTGTAGTTGTAATGGGCTTAGTTATATAACTCATTGGCTTGTCACAAAAGACATTTAATTATGGCACATTGGCCTGTCAGGAAGGACATTTAAATATAGCACATTGGCTAGTCGTGAAGGACATGGAAGATATGGTACAAGGCCTGTCACAAAGACTGTGAAATACATGGCACAAAGCCTCGTCACGATGGACATGAAAGATATAGCACTAAAGCCTTGTCTCGAAGGACATTTATATGATATGGCACTAAGCCTTGTCACAAAGGACAAGTAAGATATATATAAGCCGCAATCTCATTCAATCAAAAGGGCTTTAAGGTTTGAACATAGTTCATTACCTTTGAATAAGAGGTCGTAGACCACAACTGTTGTCACAATTGCCGATATAATATGGCTCGTCGGCGATTCAATTGACATCACTAAAGAATGTTAAATTAATGGTCATCGCAATGATGATATCAGTCATGATCGCAGTGATCGTATAGACTGAGAGGCTTGGGCATAGCCCTTCACTTTGGATAGGGAACCATGATGGTCACAACTGTCATTGTCTCGAATGGACGATATAATATAGTCTATAGGCGAAACATCACTAGGGATGTTAAGTATGATTATCATGTTGATGATATTAGTTATGATCGCATTGATCATATAGACTATGGGATTTGAGCATAGCTCACCCCCTTGGGCAAGGAATCATAAAAGATTACAATTGTCTTTGTCACAAATGGACATTATTATATATCATGTTGGCAAAACATCTCCAAGGATGTTAAATATAATCACCATATCGATGATTTTAGTCATGATCGCAGTGATCATATAGACTATTAGGCTTGAGCATAGCTCACCACCTTGGACAGGGGATCATAAAGATCACAATGTCAATGTCTCAATTGGACATTATGCTATAGCCCGTAGGCAAAAACATCACTAAGGATGTTAAATAATATGATCATCACATTAGATGATATTAGTCATAATCGCATTGATCATATAGACTATGAGGTTTGGGTATAACCCACCACTTTAGACAGGGAACCATAAAGGTCACAACTGTCTTTGTTTTAACTGACAAAGCAGTATTGTGATTCCTCACCTTCCACATAGTTAGGAATTGTTGGAGATTTGTAACGAGTATCATCACAAAGTTGACAAAGATTTTCTCCTTTCCACACAGTTGGGAATGTAGTTGGAGATTTAATGATACGTTCCAGTCAACGTATTGAATATGAATTCTTCTCCTCATTTGGAGATGCGTCTCAGTTGACGTTGAAAATATAAGTCCCTCTCCGTATTGGAAGATTTGGGAATACGTCGCAGTTGACGTTTAAGTATAAGTCCCTACCCATATTGGGAGATTTGGAGATACGCCTCAATAAAGTACAACGTATGTGATACAGCTCAATAAAGTACACTGTATATGGTATGGCTCAATAAAGTACATCGTTTATAAATATACCCATTCTCCTTATTGGGAGATTCGGGAATACGCCTCAATACAGTCAGCGTATATGATACGGCTCGATACAGTCACCGTTTAAATATATATCCTTCTCCACATTGGGAGATTCGGGGATGATTAGCATCATAGATGGATGAACTTTCTATCTCCTTTCCACACATTCGGGAATTAGTTGGAGATTTTAGATAAGTGTCGTCCCATAATTGGACGAGAATCACTTAAAGGTTTTCAAGATTATATGGGTGTGAGGGAATCTGTTTTCCACTTCTATCACCTTTTCAACCACTACCATTGGTGGGAAATTTAAGACAGAGTCTTTTATCATGGTCATATTTACTAGTCTTAATTACATAAGAACTAGTAGACCGAGTAAATTCAGAAGAGATTTATTTGCTTGATTGCAAGCGGTTCTTCGACTAATTGTCTTCACCCAATAGAGTTGGCACTTTTAGTCCTTCTCCTTAGTTGGAGTTTCCAGGACACGTCTCATTTGACGTTTTAATTATATGCACTTCTCCTTAGTTGGAGATTTGGTATACACCTCAATATAGTGCAGTGTATACGATACGGCTCAATAAAGTACACCATTTAAATATATACCCCTTTCCTTTATCGGGAGACATGGGGATACGCCTTAATACAGTACATCGTATATAATACAGCTCAATAAAGTACACTGTATAGGGTACGGCTCAATAAAGTACACCATTTAAATATATATCCCTCCCCTTTATCAGCGTATATAATACAGCTCAATAAAGTACATTGTATAGGGTATGTCTCAATAAAGTACACCGTTTAAATATATACCCTTTCTCCACATGAGATATTCGGGAATACGCCTCAATATAGTATACCGTATATAATACAGCACAATGAAGTACACTGTATATGGTACGGCTCAATAAAGTACACCGTTTAAATATATACCCTTTCTCCACATGGGATATTCGGGAATACGCCTCAATATAGTACAGCGTATATAATACGGCTCAATAAAGTACACTGTATATGGTACGGCTCAATAAAGTACACCGTTTATAAATATACAACTCTCCTTTATCGGGAGAATTGGGGATATGTCGTCTCATATTTGGATGAACATCTTGCACTATTTCAACCACTCATTGGTGGGAACACGTGCTTTTTGGCCTTCGTCTATTACACAATCAAGAGATTTGTTTGATAAGGTAGGTGCATTAAACGTGACCTTCATATTATTAGAAGGAAAAATCATAAAATGGGCTCTATGAAATCAATGATTCTTCTTATGACAGTAATATCGTCAAAGTATATTAGATACCTACTATTAGCCGATATCAGTACAATATGACCCTTAGGAGATCTTAGTGGTTCCATGCATTAACCCGTCATACTGGCCAGGCATGAAAGCAATCAATGGAACACACTAGTATACTGCCAATTATCATATGGCGCTTTCATCAAACTAAGTTTGGCATTCTTAGTTGCTAAAAATCAATGAAATAAAAATCATTATCGTACTCCAGTTGGAGAAATTTACTGGCGAGAGTTTCCGAATTTATATAATATAATATATATCCAGATGGATTTGAATTAATCGAGCTCGAAGACTCGAAATTATATGCTCTAAGCATGAATCAGAGAAAGTGATTTCTTTTTCTGCTTATTCTCTAAAATGGGAGAACATTTGTATCGAAGAATAGAAATTTTGGTGCAAAGTGCACACATAACATTGCCATGATACGGCTTTCCATAATTGTTGTTGATTCAATCAGCTGGTGAGATATCACCGAAACGTCTATCGAATATGATAGACTTTGGATAAATGATATTAGGATATCACAAGAATATCAAAAGATATTTCATTAGGTGACAAGGTTTGTCATCCTCGTATCAGAGTCATCGTCTCCAAAACATATGTAGTTCACCATATGGAACTTCAAGCTACTCAATGGTAGAGATCCTCGAGTTCGCGACCCATTATAGTTTCTTCATCTGGTCCGCGACATCTTGGCAGTATAAAATCAATAACTACTATATAGATTAAGAGTAGTCTTATATTCAGGTCTAGACTCGGAGTTTTTAAAGGAATCTGCATTTGTGATATTTGAGATTAGACACTAAGGGCTAGTGTCTAATTCACTCAAACTGTAGCTCTGATACCAACCTGTCACACCCCGATCTCCGGTGGGCCCGGATGGGTACAATCGTGACGGCTGGATAACAATTATCACAATATAATAATATGCAGCGGAAGTATTGGATTGAAATTATTAAAATAAAGCTTGAATGTATAAAAGTATTACAAGCGTTCGATACAAGCCCACAGGCAGGATCCAAATAAACAGAGCTTTAGACATCATAGGCCTTAAGCATCAGGAGTGCAAATTCCTTAGCCTTCATTCTAGCCGACCCGTATTCCCAGCCTATTATAAGGTTCGGTACCTACTGTTCAATCTTTTGAAAATACGTCAGCCAGAGCTGGTAAATACACTTAACTGACTCTTTAGATAAATAGTTTTCTTCAAAAAAAAGTTTTATACATATAGATAACCCGTAGGTGATCTTTTATAAATATACTAGGATTATTCTTATTACGAGATTATATACTTGATTAACCCATTGGGTTGTCCGGATGGTATCATTAACCCCCAATTACAGTAATTATCAAGTAAACGGATTAAACCGTATTCCTACACTTTTGTGCACTCATAGGCGACTTACTTGTGTAATAACCGTCCCAAGTGGCATATTTGCCATCCCAAGTTTACTCTAAAATAAGTCAATAGTATTTACCTTTTTGCTAGCTTCCAATCAATAAGACTATATTTGGCAAAAAGCCGCAAGTCTAAGTATATTACCCAAGTGCGATTATCTGGGGGTACTATAGTCTGGAATGAACAAATTTATTATCTGTTAGAATGTATACGGGCCAAAGGTAGATCCTTTAGATATGACCCGATATTTAAGAATAGGTTCGCTAGATTAAGCGTATACTGTAAAGAATGTGGTTTAAACCCAACAAGTACTAGAACTTGTATAATATGGGTAAACATAGTACATTCTGGATTTTGAGATCAAAACGGTAAGGTTAAACCCTTTTCGGTAAACTTATGTAAACTAGTTACGTAAGTCTAACCGTACTCGTATAAGCGATGTCGGGTAACCGGATGAGTCATGAACAAGTTCTGTATGCCAATACATTTTAAACAAGTTAAAATATCAGTAGGATATCAACTTGTATGCCCGTTAAGGTTTTAAAGTCAAACTATGCCTCATAAGGGCATTTTGGTAATTTTAAAATTTATAAAAGGAGCTTGCAAGTAAACTGAAGTTATGGTCATAAACATTCTATAAAAATGTTTAAATTATGATATCATATCAGTAGGATATCAAATATATGTGTGGTTTATGCTTTTTGACCAAACTATGCACCGTAGGGGCATTTTGGTCATTTCACACATAGTTTTGAGACTTTATTTGGGATTCTGAATTCATGACTTATACCTACTATAAAAACATTTAAAATGGTTTATAAACTCAGTAGGAAACAAGTCTTGGCTCATACATATGGTTTAAGGCCATACTATGCATCTAAACGGCGTTAATGTCGTTAAATGACGATTTATGTGAAGATTTATGAAATCTGATGTTATGACCAGCTTTGAATAGTCAAAATATTTTAATTGTCATAACAAATCAGTAAGGAAAAGATTTGGTTTGCATTTTAAGCACCATAAGGGCATTATCGTCATTAATCGGCATTGTATACGAAACTGAAGTTAAACTCAGCTTACAATCTGACTTAGCATCCCAAATAATCCTAATTATAATATCATATTAGTAGGTAAATGAGTTTTATACCAAAATTATGTTTTAAACTCATTTTAGAATTAAAAGGGCATTTTAGTCCTTTTAAAAGCATAGTTTACGACCATATGCGTAAACTCAGTTTATGACTAGTTTATAATCACCAAAATATTCTAAACATGTTTACTTATCAGTACATTACTCACTTGCATGCTCATGTGTGTCTAAAACCTTATTTTTAATCAAAAGGGCATTTTAGTCAAAGTATGGCATAATAACGGAACATGCGCATAAACTCAGATTCTTAGTACGATCGTGTAATATAACCTTATGGGGCTATAATACATTATATTACGATCATAACGGAATCTAAAATCAGTAGCATACTAGTCTAATTCGGTTTATAACCAAAAGTAAACGTAGAAGTCAAACTACGTGACTTTCGGTTGCGAACCGACCCTAAAACGGGAATTGACGAGCCGAACATGTTCACACATTTTCTAATAATTATTACCGAGTTGTTTAAGTGATAAAACTTATTTTAGAATATTTTTAAACTCATATCACAATTATTTTAAAAATTGACCCGTTGACTTTTTAAATTAATATTAATTTGACTCGTCAATTGACCAACCAAACGTGATTCTTAGGAGGTTCCCTTTTGAGGGATTAACACCTACCTAATTACGATCAAGTAGCCATGTTCGTTGCAAACAATGGCTTGACCGTTTAAGGTCTAACTAAAAGTCAAAGCGTTATTACGATAACGCTTGACTTTTGGCTTAAAAGCCTATAAAACAGAAACTAGTCACGAAAGGAACACTTACAAGTGTCCTAAGGACTTAAGAGAACTCATTGGTGTGTTCCTAATGCTCAGGAGCTCCCAAAAGTGAATGATAGAAAGGAGAAATGAATGGTGCAAGAAAAATGAATGGAAGGCACCTCTATTTATACTTGAAGGTGGGTTCTTAGGATCAAGACAAGTGTTTAGGGGCTCTCTAGGATCATTCCAAGTGTATTACTAGATGTTTAAAACCATTAATAAGCTCAAGGTTTCGAATTATGAGTGTTATAGTGGTTTGTTTGGGCTGCAAGGAAGAAGGAGGCAGCTGTCCAAATGATTCTGCATCTGGCATGCCGTCGCGTCGCGCGACCGAGAAGGGGAGGGGCTGTCGCGCAGCGCGACCTCCTGTGATCTCAGCAAATCAAGTTTAGAACTTGACATAATCAGTCCCTGTAACTTTAGTCCATTATAACTTTCATATTCAGCACTTTTAGCCCTTCAAGTTATATTTTGGGTATTCATGGGAGTATGACAAACACCGTTAAGCTTCGGGTTCGTCAAAGGATCACCCGAAGACACTAGTTTCTTTTGTTGACGATTTTAACCCTTTTAACCCATAAAGTTGTGCGTAACATCGTTTAACGATATCAAAGCTTCACATAGCCCATATTAGGTATTCCCGAGAGTTATCGAACATCACGGTGCTCTGGGTTTGTTAAAAGGTCACTCAGAGGTAAGAATTCACATGTTGACGCTTTTAACCCCTTTAACTCGCAACTTGTACTTATTATCGTTTAACGGCATCAAAGCCCTTATACGGCCATCATAGGCATTCTGAGAGTATAAACGAATATTATGAAGCACCCGGTTCATTAAACGGTCACTCAGAGGTAAGAATTAACATGTACACTTTTAACCCTTCGATGCTCAACTTTTGAATTTTATTGCAAACAGTTTTGTTTATCCAACGAGTGGCTCTATAAGAGAATACAAATACTGTGTAAGGTCATTCAGAGGCTTAGTTTAAGCATGTTGACACTTTTAGTCCTTGCATATTCAAAGTTTTCATTGTTGGAAAAAATAGTCCCTCCTAGTCAACTTTTGACTTAATTAGGTTTAGGGACACGTGTCAACACATCATTGGACATGATTTTACAAGGTGTTACAACTTACAAGGCACCATATCGACTTGCGCCATCCAAGATGCAAGAATTATCTACGCAACTGTAGGAGTTGTTGGACAAGGGATTTATAAGGCCGAGCTTCTCGCCTTGGGGAGCTCCAGTGTTGTCCGTTAAAAAGAAGGATGGTAGTTTTCGCATGTGCATCGTCTACAGGGAGCTGAACAAGTGAACTATCAAGAATTGGTATCCATTACCGAGGATTGACGACTTGTTCGACCAATTGCAAGGATCGAGCTATTACTCCAAGATTGACCTTAGGTCTGGCTATCATCAGTTAAGGATTTAAGAGGAGAGCATGCCAAAGACTGCGTTCAGGACTCGTTATGGACACTACGAGTTCCTTGTGATTCCATTCGGATAAACTAACGCGCCAGCAGTGTTTATGGATTTGATGAATCGTGTATGCAAGCCATATCTCGATAAATTTGTGATTGTATTTATCGATGATATTCTGATTTATTCGCTGACGAAGGAAGAATACGAGCAGCATCTCAGAGCTATTCTGGAACTATTGAAGAAAGAGAAGCTCTACGCAAAGTTCTCAAAGTGCGAATTGGATTCGCGAGGTACAGTTCCTTGGTCATGTGGTGAACGAGAATGGTATCCATGGGGATCCAGCGAAGATTGAAGCGATAAAGAACTGGGAAACTCCCAAAACACCGACTGAAATTCGACAGTTTTTGGGATTAGCGGGCTATTACCGTAGATTCATCGAGAATTTCTCCAAAATAGCTCAACCGCTAACTTCCCTTACTCAGAAGGACAAGAAGTATGACTGGGGAGACAAGCAGGAAGAAGCCTTTCAATTGCTCAAGAACAAGCTATGCGATGCACCGATATTATCCCTACCCGAAGGCACTGAAGACTTTGTGGTATATTGCGACGCTTCGCGTCAAGGATTGGGTTGCATGCTCATGCAACGCCAAAAAGTCATCGCTTATGCATCACGACAGTTGAAAGTACATGAGAAGAATTATACGACCCACGACCTGGAGCTAGGCGCGGTG